>BLBF01000033.1:8910478-9150555 GCA_015471245.1 Laticauda colubrina
GAAAACCAAGGCATATATGAAGTTCCCTGTGCATCATGCCTGGCCACATACATTGGACAGACCAATAGAAGAATAAGTACCCGCCTAGATGAACACAAAAATGCAGTAAAAAAGCTGGAACACACCTCCTCACTAGTCCAACACATGAAAACCACAGGTCACAACATCAACTTCAATGGCACTAAAACCCTGCCCACTATAGAAAACCCCAACCACAGAATCATCAGAGAAGCCATAGAGATTGAAAAAAGACCTGACAGCATGAATAGAAGAGATGATTCCACCAGACTGTCAATCATTTGGAAGCCTGCACTCTCAAATAGAAAGATCTCCATGCCACAAGCCAGGCAAACACCTGGGCAAAAACAGACTCCCTCTGATAGCTCCAACCCAAACACCCCCCCCACCAGGCACCCAGGTGAAACCCAGCTTGCTAATGAATAGCAGCCGTCCCTTCACACGGAGCCAAGCTGCACTGAAAGCCTCCAACACAAGAACAGAGTGTTGCCAGGCAATCAAAGCTACAAAACAGACAGAAGAAACCAGAAACACCAATCAATCAAACTCCAAGTCCAATGAACACAGATCCAGGCTCCCAGCCAATCAGAATGGACAAATAGAAAGATCTCCATGCCACAAGCCAGGCAAACACCTGGGCAAAAACAGACTCTCTCTGAAAGCTCCAACCTAACCCCCCCACCATGCACCCAGGTGAAACCCAGCTTGCTAATAAAGAGCAGCCGTCCCTTCACACACAGCCAAGCTGCACTGAAAGCCTCCAACACAAGAACAGACTGTTGCCAGCCAATCAAAGCCACAAAACAGACAGAAGAAACCAGGAACACCAATCAATCAAACTCCAAGTCCAATGAAATAGGTCCAGGCTCCCAGCCAATCAGAATGAACCAGCCTCAAATTTAAAAACCAGGAGCTGTAAGACCCACATTCATACAGAAGCCTGATGATGGCAGATGAGATTCTGCTGAAACATTTGCTACAACTTTAACAGAACTACAATGACGTGGGATAATACCCGAAGGAAGCTGAACAGCACACATGTAAGTACCCACGATAACTTAAAAAAACATATATATATATATATATATATATATACACACATACATACATACATATATATACATATATTTAGTGCAAACATTGACCCACAAAATATAGTGTTATATATACATATAACCTATAGTGCAAACATTGATCCACAAAAACTTTTGCTGTTTTCAACCTTTGCTATTCAGTTTTCTATCAAACCAACATTCGGCCTGTGTATCAATTATCCGTCTCTGTTATGAATTTGTTCCCGATCAGCAATTTTCAATCTGACATAAAGTTCTAATTTTGGTTAAGATCATTTTAGCAATATATTCTACTGGAGAAATCTGTTCAGCTATTCATGATCTGCAGCTCTGAAGTAGGCTATGAATACTCATTAATTCTATCAGGTAAATTGGAATTGATTATGTATATCTAGGCAAGTCAGGTCAGAGAACAGAATATATTTAAATCTCTAAATAGCGTAGGGACTGATTTATCTCAGGGACCCCTTCTATTCTGATGAAATTCCACAGAAATTTAAGACCTGAAGGAGAAACCCTTTTAAATGTGCCTCTGTTTATAGATGGCCAACTGTTCAGAAACAGTGAAGGGGGTCTTTATCCAGAACCACTTCCAAGCCATGGAGCACATTCCCACAGGAATTGCTTTTACTCCCAGGCCTCCACTTTTGCTTAGATTACATTTTATATTAATATGTTACTTTTGATTTGTTCCATAGGTAGTGTGGAAAGGGAACTTCACAAAGACAGTAGTGTCACAAAAAAACAGGAAAAGCCCAAGGGGAACATCAGGTCAGCCAGAAAACAAACTTACATAGGAAAAGGAATCAAATAAAAAGTATTAAAGAATCCCTATAGACAAAAGCCTAAGTAATTAAGAAAACTAGACAAATAGGAAAAGGAAACAAAAGATAATTTAGAAAACCCTTACAAACACAGGACATACCAAATAAGTAAAACAAACAGACAAAAGACACAAAATATAAATTACAAAAGGGACAGACAGGAGATTGCCACAGAACAATTATGAAAAACTATCTTAAAGCTAAAAGAGATTACAGAAAACCAATAATACAATCTGGCCACCCCACGGAGTTTGCCCTCCGGCAGAAATAAAGACAAACTCAAACAGGATTTGAAACATTAGGCACAAATACAAACACACACACAAAATCAACTTACAAAGGGAGAAAAGGGTATAAAAAACCAGGGACTTATCATAAGAAGCTAGCTAGCCCAGGAACGCAGACTTCTTGCTGTTCTCCGCCTTCCTGAAAAAAATAATAATCCAGCTTTCAAGCAGTTGTCCGTATCCTTGCGCCGGAGCTCTCCCAGTGGGAAAATCGAATCCTCAAAAGAAAAGCATTTTGACACCTTTCAACAGTAGTTTGGGATCAGTTGGGTTCTTGGTGCTCCCTGCTTGCTTTGTTGCAGATGCTTAATTAGTATTCTAGGCAACATCATCTGTAAGAGTGAGGTTTCCTGGCTGTTTCTATCTAATAGCTCGTCCTGCCAGACTTAGTGGTGGTGTGGCTTCTTTTTTGATGGCTCTTGATTAAGGTATTGTTTCTTCCTTAATTGCTAGTACTTTTTCCTGCTTATCTGGGTATTGGATGCTGGAGGAATCCTATTCTGAGCTCTTCGTTTTCTTTCTAGGCTTTTTATATTTGTTTAATTGGAAAGTAAATGAGGTTTGTATCTATTGACATGTCTACTCATCTTGCAACACATTCAGAGACCCAGCCGCAGTTTAATCTGGGAAACTGTACATTTTAGATCAAATTGAATTCAAAAATATCAGGAATTCCTGGAAGCTTGATATTCAGACAATTCAGCCATCAGCAGACCCATAAAGCTAATCTCCACGCTCTCTCACACTGATGTAATCTTGCCTGGTAATGAAATGCCTCCAAGGAAAGAGCAGAGCTCAGAGAGCACCAAGAACCCAAATATTTGTGTTCACTTATAGTTCATTTTGTTAGGCATCTCATGATTCTAATGAACATGTCTGAAGATGAAGAGAGTCAGTAGTTCAACTAATATGAATAATGCACTGTTGCAGATACTGATTATGTAACTTTTGTTTTTCTCTCCTCACTAAAAGCTCGAAGTCAACATATTGAACATTTTGAGGGGCCAGAATGAGTTTTAATTGTAAAAGGTAAAATGACAAAAAGTTATTTCCCTTCTTAAGGAATGCACGGAATAAGGATGTGCAAAGTTTGAGTTGGTGTTTCACAGCTGCATTTCAGAAAACAGGCAAAGCAAGGGTAAAAAGTTATCTAGAATCTGGACAAAATGAAAAAAATGATTTTTTAAAGTTAAATTAAATTTTTAAACGATAAAGTCTCTCCCAAAAGCATGGAAGGAGCTTTTAAAAATTCATGTTTATCAAAACTGCATCTCTTTTTTTATTCCCCCAAATATTGCTATGCGAAATAGATGACCTGAAGGTCACCCTCAATGTGCCCCACTGTGAGAAAGGCTGTAATTCAGAGCACAGGGCAAGCTCGGTTCTTGGGCTTTGCAATTGGGGAAAATTCCTATCTTAAATTTGGAGATCATGTGTACGAACATGATCATTGTCACTGGTTACGAGCTACATAATTAATATCAAAGACTTAATAGGGCTTTCATATATTCTGGGTATGAAAATGCTAAATCAAAGTATCTCCCCCACCCTTCACATTTTATACCCAATTGCCTCATTTTAACCAAACTCCCTGCCCTGTAGCAATTAGCCTACAGATTACCCATTGCATCCCCCTCCTCACAAGATAATTGTAGCGATTAAAACGTTCTCCCAACCGTCCCCTTAAAGTTTGTACTTCTGCTTGGCTTTCTTACTTGAGGCAGCCAGAAGCCAAAAACCCGGGGGGAGTGAGAAATAACGTCGCACGTTAAAAAATAAAATAAAATAAAATAAAATAAAATAAAATAAAATAAAATAAAATAAAATAAAATAAAATAAAATAAATAAAATAAAATAAAATAAAATAAAATAAAATAATAAAATAAAAAAATAAAATAAAATAAAATAAAATAAAATAAAATAAAATGATAACGGACTGCCGAAGGAGGAGGAGGAGGAGGCGAGAGAGGGCGTTCCTTTCGCTTCCCCTCTCCGGGTCCACAGTTTCTATGGCGACCGCCGACACAATGTTCTATCCCGAGAATGTAGCGATTCTCACTTTCGACCAATCGGGATGGAGAGCGTTCTGTCAGTAACCAATCAGGAGCGAAGCCGAGAAGATAGGCGCAATTAAGGCGATAGTGCTAAGACCCCTCGGCGAAGCGAGCGCGGGAGTCGTACATGCCGGAGACGAAGGTAGCGGGGGGGGGGGGGGGGGGGGAAGGGGAGGTGTGGTGTTCTTTTTGTAATTCCTACCCGGGATCGGGGCCTCTGAAGTAACCTTTGGGGAACACCGCACCCCATCGCCCTCTTCATAAAAGATTTTGCGACTTGGCTGGGAATGCCGGGCGGCAGAGCCTGGGCTCCGGAGGTTGAAAGCATTTTTGGAGCGATTTCAACTGAGGCGGATTAACCGAACGTCATCCGAAGGCATTGTATCAATAATGGGAACGTGAGAACTGAACTATATCGTCCGAAAAGTATCCGCGGTAGTGGGTTTTCTTTTTTTTTTTTTCTTTTCTTTCCCCTCCCCCTTCGGGGAAAGAGTTAAGACAGCCGGACCGGCTGCAAAAGAAACGAACTCGATGCCATCGCCTTCGGGACGACCTACACCTTTTGTAAAGAGAGCGGAAGGGAGAGAGGAGGGGTGGGTGGGTTTAAGAAAATAAAATAAAATAAAATAAAAACAACAAAAAGCTTCTTCCAAGAGAGATCCAGATGTTGTGCGATCAGGCCCGCTCCGGAGGAAAAAGACACGGAACCGGCCTTCGGCCTGCCAGAAATCCCCTTATCAGAAGCGGAGCATGCAAATAGAAGGGGAGGCGAGCGGGATCGCCAGGCACAACAGGAGAGGCGGGGGTGGCCCCCACCCGCTCCTGAACTGCGCTGATCCGAGGAGCAGCCTGAGGAGAAAAAAACAAAACCAAAACCAAAGAAGCCAGAAGGAACTCGGGGCGGACTGAAAAGACTGTAGCTGGCCGGGTTGTGGGGAAAGAAGAGGCGAAGAGCCGCGGTCCGGCAGGTGGTTCCTCCATGTGGAGCCTCCAACCTCGAAGAGAGCTCGGCGGCGGCGGCGGCGGACTCCGGCGATGACCAAGCTAAGCGAGGCCCAGACTTACTCACCTGCCAACACTGTTCCTATGGACAGTAATGTCGTGGCCATTATTATAGCTACCAGTGAGTACTTGCACGCCTGTCTCTCGCCTTTTTTTTTTTTTTCTTTTTCCCTTTGGGATCGATGCGTTTGCCGTCGATTCTCTTGAGGAATGTCGAAAAAACTCCACTGTGTTGCCAAAAGCCATATGCTTCTCTTCTGTTCCCCCTCGCTCCGTGCATGCACGGGGTTAGTTTATCGCTGTGCTGTGCTGCAGTCCTTGCGACCTTTGTTTTTGGGAGGGGGGCGAGAAAAATGGCCTTAAGGAAACACTCTCGGGGGTGGGGGGTGGGTTATGAGGACTACAAATCCCAGCATTCCCAGCCTCCACGGTCAAAGGAGCCAGGTTGGGGGAAAGCTGAATTACAGATATAATATTCTGTTCATCTTGGTTCCAGAAGCAAGCCCAGATTTCAATTGCAGAAGTAATGCTGGATGAATATTGAATATTTGATCTTGGTTTGCTCACCAACCACAGTCTGCTGGGTCTATACCTGGTGATGAAGATGTTGACTGGGGCTATTTGGCACTGAACCCAAATCAAACCAAGTCACATTGAGGCATAGTATAATGTGTGAATTAGCTAGGATCTTTGTGTGTGATGCTCTCTTGTGTCTTGTGTAAGAAGATGGGGAGAAATCTTTGTAGTTCTTTGGGAGGGAATTCTAATTTCACATACTGTATGTGACTCTGAGTAGTGTACAAAGTTAATAATACAAAAACAATGCAATAAAATAACCAAAAACGTAAGAAAAACCTTTGAAAAACAATAAAATCATTAGAAGCCATAAACTGTTTATAATATGCCATGTGATTGATTCATTATCAAACTGTTGACTTCAGAAATTGCTTCAGCCTTTGGACAAACTGATCAGGAGTCATCATGGAGCCATGTGTTGCTGACATATTTGCCATAGGAACAGATTGTGGTGTATCATTTATTGAGAAAAATATCAAAATCAAATGATTTAGGGCTGCAATTGGGGCACCCAACACTTGCTTTTTCCCTTTTGTATTTCTTTGCATACAAATGTGTAGATGGAGACCTGCATATAATCAGGCCAAAATCAAAATAGATGCATTTATGTTTTGAAAGCCACCGAAATATTTTTGACTAACAGGTAGACATCTTTGAAAGTCAGTCTTGCACACTTCTATAATTCCATGAGAGGAAGGACTGGGGTGGCCAATGGGATGCAGGATGTAAGGACTTGTGCTTTAGTAATCTCTGGAAGCCATACATTTTTACCTCTGCTATAACAAATTGTTTTTATTCACACTAATAAAAAAATGTAAAGACATTTTTAAGCAAGTAACAGATATTGTTCCATTATCTACATAATACTGGGATCCCTAATTGTAGACAGCCTCTCCCTTGCATCTTTTTTTGTTGTGCCTATTTTGTTTTGATCACATTTTATCAAAAAAATGTTGGGGTTTCAAAGTGTGACAGTATTCTGTGATACTTATGGTCTCAACCACAAATATTGAAAAGTTCTCCATCCCTTAGAAGTGTTTTTTTCCCGCTTTTTAAGGATCTTTTCATGAATGTTCAAACAGAAAGTGTAGCTACCTTTCAATCAAAAAAATGCCTCAAAATGCATAAGGTAGAATAATGAAGAATCGTGTTAAAACACAACTTATAATTCTCATGAAATGTTAGTTTTTAATTTTGCGCTTACTTATAAATAAAAACAAAAAGCACAGCATTAAAAACAACCATGCAAATCAATCAATAGATAAATTGGAGAAACCTAACTTGCCCAATAGATAAAAACAGGCTAGGGACAACAGCTGGTATTAAATATATTTTCCAGGATAAAGAATTTCATAGTTTGACTAAAGCTACTTAAAAACAGCCTCCTCCATTCCCACAAATTGTATTTGAAATAACACTGTCTGCAGAATTTGGTTTCAGAGCATTTCTTACCCCAAAGTCACTCCAGAGGTCAAAAACTACATTCAGTGTCACTTGAGCCTAAATTTCTTTGCCCTGTCTCCTGTCCGAGGTGTGTCCTGCAAGGCTCCCTGGTTTATTTTGTTTCATTAATCAATAGGATTCCCATTGCATCCGAAAGCCTAAACTTTGAAGCTTGAGTTTGCAGAACATGTGAAGCTAAAATCAAACCAACTACATCAGAATTTAATGTGAATCACACCTGTGTAGCAAACAAATTAGAGTGTTGGAAGAAGACCTCAAAGGTCACCTTGTCCAATCAGCACTCCTGATAGGTAGCCATCTATTCACAAACAGTGCTTTGGATCAAGAAATTCTTTTTCATGTTTACCCTGATGCTTTTCCTTATCATTGGAGCGGATTAAAGTTCAGACCTTTTAGGTGAAAGAAAACATTTTTCAACTTATTATTTATGTGATACATACTTCGGAATATATTCTCCTGGCTAAGCATAATTTCTCCCTTTTTTTTTCTTAGTCAGTTAGAGTCCTTGTTGTGTTAGACTTCAAGCCCTCATTTTCCTCTGAAGCTCACTAGATGATGATCTCACTTATGCTATTTGGAGATAATGTTGGATGGATGGATAGATGGACGAATGGGATATTCTTAAACGTTGGTGTCCCAAATTGGACACAGTAGTTCAGGGTCAATTGGCCAAATCCTCTAAATAAATGCTCTACTTGTGATGGTGCAATATAGATTTGCTCAAGTCTTTTTTGACCATAGTATTTTCCCACATGCATTGATGTTAGTCCAGGGGCTATTGCTTCCAGTCTTGTGTATCTGTTTTATCTTAAAGCAGAAATTTAATCTTGGTTGAACTTCATTTTGATATTTTCTTGGATTTGTTCTCCATCCTGCCAAAGCAACGTGGATGAATTGGCTTTTTAAAATAAAATTATTTGGGAACTTATAATTTAATTTGATCCTACTTGCAACATGAACATAGTGCTGAGCAAGCAAGTTTTTCAAGAGCAAATCAGAAAAGCTAATTTAAACTAATAAAATCCCAATAAGTACAAAGCAGGTGAGAATTCTGCTGACTCCACTGACTCTAAATAAACATCAGGGTGTTTTTTTAATTAACTTTCTTGACCTAGCCATATGTGATGCAGGTTATTTAAAATCAGTTTTCTACATATGAAATCCCTAATCAGGAGGCTTAAATTAACATTTTTAATTAGAAGAATAGGCAAAAAATGTATAAATACTTTTTGAAAATGTTCAATTCATTCTTTTTGAACATGTGCCTTAACTGACAAATCCAAATTTTAACAATAATTTATGAGTTCTATTATTCTGACATTGCAGAAAAAGGTATAGTACAATAGCCTGCTGTATTTTTTAAACTTTATTCATCCGAAGTCTTTATACAGTATTTTCCAACTTTCTAGAACTGATATATCTTCCAGATATATGATATATATCTTCCAGATATATGATATATATCTTCCAGAATTCCCAAAAGCTAATGCAGGTAGTCATAAACTTACGATCACAATCGAGCCCAAAATTTATGTTGCTAAGGGAGAAATTTGTTAAGTGAGTTTTGCCCTGTTTTATGACTTTTCTTGCCACATTTGTTAAGTGAATTACTGAAGTTGTTAAATTAGTAATACCGTTAAGTGAATCTGGCTTCTCCATTGACTTTGCTTGTCAAAATGTTGCATGTGACTCTAGGACCCTGCAACCATCATAAATGTGAACTTGTTGCCAAGCATTCAAATTTTGATCACATGACCATGGGGGATGCTGCAATGGTCATAGGTGTGAAAAATGGTCATAAGTCAATTTTTTTTAGTGCCGTTGTAACTTCACTAAATGGACTGTTGTAATTCAAGGATTACCTGTAGAAATATTGAGAGTCCTAATTCAATAATTTTATTATGTAACATTGTATAGAACTCTTGTTGATTTTCATTGGGCACATAAATTACTACCAATAGTACCGGTTTGGAGGCTATTAACACTTCCATCATCAAAATTCTTCCATTGGGATCTGCAAAAATAAATTTCAGATAACACTGATAAATTCTGGAAATTAGTGGCCCATACTAATTGATGCTGATCTGGGATAACATCTATAGTATTTTAAGGAAACAAACTGAAATGAAAGAAATGACTACCATCACTATCATGATTTGATATACCCCAACATGAATCTGGCATGTTGGAAATGTAAGAAGAAAGAGGGCACTTACTATCATATGTGGTGGTATTGTTTAGAAGCTCAGAAGTGCTGGCTTAAAATTCAAAAGGGGTTACAAGAGATCCTCAGGGAACAAATAGATTTGGAACCAAAATTATTTCTATTAGGGATGATTAAAAAGAAATATGGGAAAGATACAAAGTACATAATACTACATATTTTAACCGTCACTAGAATTGCCTATGCTCAATGCTGGAAACAGAATTCTACACCAACAGATCAACTGGTTATTCAAAAAATAATGGCATGTGTTGAGATGGATGAAATTAACCCTGATGTTACAAGAGAAAGAGGAGTCTGAGTATTATAGAATTTGGGAAAAATTGTATGATTGAATTGAATTAAGACAAAGGGATGATGAAAAGAGTCAACAATAAGCATTTCTTAGATTAAAGGTTTATATTTGCATGAACTGTATATATTTGTAAATAAGCACAAACTAGAAGTATATGAGATGTCACACACTGTTAATGTCATAATATTTATATGTTTTGTTTGGTTTTTAAAGATATAAAAGACTAATAAAGTTTTGGAAAAAAAAGAAATATTGAGAGGAATAGACATGTGAAAACATCAGATTGTGAAAATGGAACCAAATGGAATTTAGCTAAAGTGAAACTGCTGGATTAATCTAAGAGCTGCAGTTAGTGATATTTGACTTATTTTAATGAACTTCTACAGAAACAGATTACAATTGAGAACCTAATATTGTACCTTGTGCAGAAAGAAAATGTTATCATCTGATCTTTACAGGTGGGAGAAATCTGGGCATGCAAAAATAAAAAGAGGAAGACCACCATCCAGTGCTCCTTATTCCAATCCTTTAAAAGCCAATGGGACTGCTGGGAAGTAAACATTCAGTAGAATTACAGATTCTAAAAGCTGGAAGCTTAGTCCTCTGTGTTCAACAACTATTTAATTGCTGGTATTTTCACTTCATTATGTGAGATACAGAAATTTCACTCAATTATTTGTCAAATGCTTCCCTCTTACTGAGCACTATGTAGAGTAAAATAAAGAAAGGCCTGCCCACGAATTTATGTTCTAAGAATAAGGAAAAGGGAGAGGCAGGGGTTAAGGAGAGAGGAAACTGGTAAAGCAAAACCTGGTAAAAGAATTTCTTTTTTTCTCTCTCTCTTCTCTTCTTTCATTCTTCTCTCTCTCTCCCTCCATCCCTCCCATCCTCCCTCCCTCCCTCTCTCTCTCTCTTTTTCTTTTCTACATTAGAATCCAGGAATGAAGAAGTAATTTGTGAGGAATTATAAATTGCAGAAATAATTTTAGATTTAAGAACAGCAGTGTGGTCTCACAATGCAAACATTTTGACTGCAGTCTCCCCATACCCCTGTCAGTAGACCTAAACCTCTAGGATGGCCTACCTCAACCTGATGCAGTCCATATTGTTGATATCATTTGCAGCCAGTACTGTTGAAGGTGATAGGAGTTGTCATTTACGATAACTCGGCATCACTAGTTAAAAGAAAAATGTTAAAGGATATCTCTAAAATCCTATCTTCACTAAGAAGATCCCTATATCTTGGTTATAGTAGGGATATACTTGACTAATGTATAGCTCCTGCATTAAATCAAGAAAAAACCGTACTATGACAGAGAGAACTATGCCTGATACCTAAATTTTTTAAATGGATGATTATTTATTTGATGAAGCGTTCAATATGAAGTCTAAAGATACAAGGCTACGCTTCATTGTGGTCAAAACTGATATAACTGGATCTCCCAGTATATTTTGTTTGATTTCGAACAGCTGGAGAAAGGACACGAAGTTGAATAAGAAACATAGCTCAGCATAGCCTTGTGCATTTTCACTTTACAGACCATTTTAACAAGATTACCTCAGATGACCCAAATCATATTGGACTACAAACAAATATCTGAAAAAGTATGTGGTAAAGAATGGGTGCCTAGAAATGGACTATGTCCATTGAAACAGTGTGTCCTACCTGATTAACTCCACTCATTAGATAATGGACAAGAGCAAATTCTTTTCAGAGATTAAGAAATAAAGGTCAAGAGTGAGGAAAATAGGACTGTCTGGGGGAAACAACTTTAGGCTTTCTGACACATGGGTTTCTTTGTCTCATGACTTTCTATGCAGAGTAAAACTTCAAAAGATTGTGTAATTAGACCTGTTCCCTCTCCACAAAGTAAAGAACATGGAATGCCGATGGCAGTGCATCATGTTGTCAACAACGCACTATCTCTTATTCAAATTCCTTATTGAACCTAAATAGATACTCAATAGAAGTATTGAGTATCTGGAGACAAAATTGTCATACCATTCTTATCTTATTTTTTAGCATAGCAGCTTCCTGAAAATATATAGAAGTTTCTCTGGATGCTTTGGACATTTATTATTTATATACGTTTTTCCAATATTGGCTTCATGAATAGTCTCTTACCAAAAGAAAGAAATATATAGTTAGACATGTCTCTTCCCCAAAGGCTTGCAGTCAAATGCCAGATTATGATTTCAGAGAAGAAATTTTAGCAGTATTCATATCATGATATAAAACTGAATTATGGAGACTCAGAAATTAATGATTTTTCTGAGCTGTGCAATGAAGTTATTGTTTGATTAGAAAGATCCAAGTTCAAGTCTCCTTTTATCATTGAAGGTTGTTGTTAGGTGACCTTGGACTAACTCTTTAAATCTTTGTTCAGCCTATCTATCAAGATGGTTGTTGTGGAGAATTTGGAGAAGGGAACGTTTTATCCACCACCACCAGCTCCTGGAGAAAAGGCATTATGTAAACTGAAAGAATCACAAATAATTTTATTTAAGGAAGCTTGCATTTATATAACTATGGAAAAGTTTGCTTATTGGTTTGCTTGTTTTTTGAGAGATTTATATTCCACTTTTCTTCAGTAGAGTTTATATGTGCTGTCCCAGTCAGTCTATGGGAATTAGATAGTTATTTAGGAATTATGAGCTGTCTCTTAAGGGAAGTCATCATGGTAAATGTAGTTAAAGGTATCCTGGGAAATGTAGTCCAGGTCACATGGCCACATCTGTAATCCTGATTGGTCACTAATTTGACCCTTCAGAGTTTGGGGAAATTTTCCTCACTTTTGCCTGAACTCACTAACTCATGGCAGCTGCTTTCTATCACTATGAGATGGGTTAGGAGATAACCATATTTTACTTTTCTGTATCCTGTACAGAGGTGGATTTAGAAACTGTACAGATGCAGATAGACAACTAACAAGAAAATGTGTCTATAACACATTACATTTATTGGTTCATCTTTGTATATCTGTCTTGTAGTAAAAGATGGACTACATTTCCCAGGATACCTTTAACTACATTTACCATGATGCCTTCTCTTAAGGGGACAGCTCATCATTCCTAAGTAATTATCCAATTCCCATAAACTGACTGGGACAGCAGATTATAGGAAGACTTTGAAATCCAGGTTGAAGCCTGGAGCTGGTTCATAATTTCATTATCATTAAAACAACCATGGGCTTATCTCAGTTCCTTGTCAACTCATGACATCTTGGATTCCTATTCTTATAACTGGCTTAAAGAAAAGAACCAATAGTTCTGTGATCTCTTTGTCATAAACAAATTACTTCCTTCCAGTATTTAGATTGCTGGTGATAGATACATTCTAGAGGTATAAATACATCATTAGAGTAACCTGCTCTAGAGAAATAGCCTATAGAAAAAAATCTGTGGGATTCCTGGTTGGCAGAACTGGTGATTATATCAAATATTACACATTGGGAATCCAGATAGTGCAAGTTTAAAATAAAATGTAACTAATTGTTTTGGGATGCTGCAGGGCAACTGAATAGTACTTGATAGTGATAGCCTTTATACCTTGGGTTATCTTGGGATGAATTTGCTAAGCACTTTGAGAACGCGGCTTCAGAGTGATACTTGATTTTATAACTGCAACAGATGTAGACAGAAAGATGATGGTAGTTCTCACTAGTCGTAGTTTAAAAGATTAATTTAAGTTTCCAAAACCTGCAGATACAGATGAGATGGTTACATCTGTTCAACTTACCTCTTGTACCTTTGATCCATATTTATGTTAGCTATTAGCATCTAGCACAGGGGTCCCCAAACTTGACAACTTTAAGACTTGTGGACTTCAAGCATAGCTGGCTGGAGAATTCTGGGAGTCCACAAGTCTTAAAGTTGCTAAGTTTGGAGACCTCTGATCTCGCAAAAAGAGTCTGGGTGGATGGGTTCAAAGCATAGTAAATGTCTAATTGTATCAGGGGCAGATATTTCTGTATTGGGGAAAAAAAACCAATCAGTGGTGCAGACCTTCCTAGAGAGGGCATCGTCTTTGGAGCCATGGACTATCCAACTGATTGCATTCCTATTGCTGCAGTGATACATTTGCTATTTCAGCTGTGGGCCTTTTGACTTCCTTGTTTTTTTTTGTTGGCCTTATCTTTAACCATCCTCTAGGACAGGGATGTCAGACTCGATTTCATTGAGGGCCACATCAGTGTTGTGTTTGATCTTGGGGGGTGGGGGCTCAGACTGGGCATGGCCAGGATGGGTGTGGCCAGCTCGATGTCCATTTTTCCCGATGATGGCCACCTGCAGCCCTCTGCCAGCGAAAATGGAGCTCGGGGGGGTGCATGGCCCCCTGAGCTCTGTTTTCACTGGTAGAGACACCGTGGGCTGGTTGTTCACTATTTCCAGAGCAGCCCCACGGGTCAGATCTAAGCATCCCATGGACTGAATCCAGACTATAGGCCTTGAGTTTGACGCCCCTGCTCTAGGACAACAACTCATTTCTGTTAGCAGGCCATGCTGGCTGGAGATGACAAGTGTTTGTAGACCTTGGGGAAGTTTAGACAGAAGCTGAATACCTACTTTGTAGAGATTTCACTGAGCCTGATAGTCTTCGGAAGCTGTACAAGGTGTTTCATTGTATTTCCCTTTTTCTCTTCTTTGTTAGCAGTTTCTTCCTCGGTGTTCATCGTAGCCATTTTGGTGCTGCTGCTCCTTCTGTACCACCGGGACCCTCTGTGCTGCCAATTTCTGTGCTCTTGCCGACTCTTCCAGAGCCCTAGTCAGTATGTGAGTATCTTGCCAGTTGCCTGCTTCTTTGGGTTTCATCAGGTTCCCTTGCCCACCAGGCCTCACTGTTCCCCTGCCCATTTTTGATCCTGGGTAAAAAGCGTGCCTCTTTGTGTTCTGCAAGGACTGGAGGCCACATGCTGCTCCCCTGCACAGTCTTTGGCAGGCCTTCCTTTGCATGGTTGTCATCTCACCCTTGGAATAAAGGGAGTCTAGTTTTCCTTTCTGCTGGCTGAATAGCAACTCAAGGTCTATTTACAGTTCTCTCCTGCCAAGTTTTAGTGTTGCACACCCAGGAGCGCCTGTTCACTTCCCACTCTGTCTACAAACAAAGCCTTTTCACCTGAGCCTCTCCCCAGTTGGCTGCTTTTGAGAGTGGGTGGTACTATCCGGGAGAGGGTATTGAAGTATGAGAACAGATGGGAAGGTAACATTGAGAGAGAGTCGTGTCAGGGGGTAATGATGGTGCCATGAGAACTGTGCCCCTCCTTACCTTTCTGGCCTTTATAGCCCCAGGCCTCCTCTTCTCCTTATTGGGATGGAGAAAACAGCAGGGAGTGCTCCTGTAAGGAACTCGTAAATGCAGACAACCCCATTCTCTGTTGCCAGTATCCCAGCAACCAGCATTATACCTTTCACTGTTCATGACTGGGGACAGCCAGAAAAGAGAATGTTCTCCCTTTCTCTCTTTTGCGGAGGCACATGGCACATTGTGGATTTTTAAAATTTATTTAAATAAAATGCTTGTTTGCAAGCACTGAAGAAGTGGAACCAGAAGGATTCCAGAATGGTTGGATTCATTATACCTTCCTCCTATTCTCTCATCCTATCCTCACCTCCCACTACCCCGTCAGAAATTCAAAACTCTCAGAGGGTATACAGCCTGAAGTCTATACAGAGTTGCAATACTGTATGTATGTATTTCTATATCCAGAGGTATCTTGCTCAGTTAATAAGATTGACCTTTAAAATAGACCTTTCCTGCCCTGGGCCACCAAAAGCCATGCATCCTACCACTCTTGGCAAAGTATCTAGGAGATTTTTATAATCCACACTGAAAGTCCAAAGAGGCTGCATTTCGAAGATGTTGCCAAGATAACTGCAATGCAAGTAGACTCTGCTTTACTCTATTTGTTGCCTCTACTATATTCCCCCATTTGTTGCAGCAACAGTCCCTTATAGGTTTCCAGTTTAAATAGAGCTGTCTGTGATTTAACATAAGTCGCCTTCTTCTCCCATAGCTGTCGTAAGTGTAGAGCAGTGTTTTTAGTTATCCCCCTCTGTGTTCAGAAGAATGGAATTGTTATGTACTAAATCTAAATCTTATGGAATTATGGAAGTTAGAAATACAGTGTCTTATACTTCTGTGTAGAAATTGCTTGAGAATAGCTTGGAAGCAGCTGACATCTGTCTCCTCTATGATTCAGCCAAGTGTTTTGTGACAAGGCTTTCTTGGGACAGCTTTTTCTCAGGAAGTTCTTTATTACCAAATGTCCCCAGGGTACATAGAAAGGCTGCCTTCATGCAACATTTGTTTTTCTTAAGCCGCCCCTGTTCAGTAAGGAAAGAAAGCTTCCAGGGTGAAAGTGTGAGAATTAGCTTGGTCATCCTAGCTGATTTTATATGTGAAGACACGTCAAGGTCTCACGGTGGTTCTTGCTGATTTTTCTTAGAAGTGCATTGGCCTAACAACTATGTTTGTCTCTGTTTAGAGCTTTCAGAGCTTACGAGATTTGCTTTAAAAGCTGAGGTCGAGTCAAACTATCTTGGCTTAAAGAGCATGTCATGTGAGTCAATAGATGTCTCCAAGGATTTAGTTCTCATGGTGGTTCTTGCTTACTTTTCTCAGAAGAAGTGCATCAGCCTAACTGCTATGTTTGTCCTATGTTTAGAACTTTCAAAATTCACTCAGTTTGTTTCAAAAGCTGAGGTCAAGTCAAACTGTCTTGGCTTGTATACCCTGTGACTAGATAGATGACCCCAAGGACTCCATTCTCTTCATCTCTTGAAAAACAATTGCCTGGAAAGAAACCACCCCTTGCTTCCAACCCATATGGATATCCGTTCTTGGATCAGAAATCAAATGGCTGGACAGTTTCAGAGGAAACATGCTAATACTTAATCATATGATTAAACCTAGCCAGTATTTTAAATAATGCATAAAACTATTACTGGTTTAGCCATTGTTTGCTGAGTTAACTACAGTTGACTGTTTTTTATCTGTTTCTAAAAACAAACAAACCACATTGAAACAGACCAGCATAAAAAACATATCCAGGTAACATTTTCTTTAACCTCTTGCCCTCTGTGTGCATTGGAATGTCCCAGAATTTTCAGTTACCAGTTGGGCAGGGATTCTTAAAGGCTGTGGTATTTGGAGAGGGACAGACATGAGATGGATCCTTTAAGCTATTGCTTGATTTTAAATTATCTGGCCAACTATACTTTTTAGTCGGTACACAGATCCCCTTTTTTTTTCATGTTTGCACGACCATTTACAAAGATTTCTGAAAAGTTTGGTTAGCTGATGAAGGTAAGACTGCCTTTAAAATGTTGGTCTATGGCTGGGGTGTCAAACTCGTGGACTGGCCACGTCCATGCCCAGTTTAGCAAGGGGGGAAGTCGCAATACATCACATGATGATAACATGACACCGTGAATTTGACACCCCTTGTCTATGGTGATCCTAAAGCAGTCATGCTGAGCTCAGGTCCAGTGAATCTATGCCACGTGTCAATTAAACTTGCAAAACCTAAAACAGTGCTTAAGATAGGGACTCTAGCTCCCTGGCTATAGATCTTAAAGTGGCTGAGGTTAAGAATCTCTAAAGTAATATCTAGTTCTTGCTTCTGGCTTCAGAAATCGTGGAGCTTCATCACTGCAAGTTTTCAAGAAGAGACTGGATTGCCACCTGTCAGAAATGATGTAGGGTCTCCTGCTTGTGCAGGGGGTTGGACTAGATGAAAAACAAGGTCCCTTCCAACTCTGTTATTCTGTTATTATTCTACTTCTTTTCAAATCCCAGATTCAGATTTCAGACCAAACATGAAAATTCTCCTGGGTGCTGGTGGTGGTATCTTTTGTTTTTGTTTTGCTCGTTTTTTGGGGGGATGGTGGATTTTGGTTTATTTGGCTGGCCTTAGCAATGGGATTTGTTAAGCCTGGGTTCCCCAACCAGGGTTAGGTAGACAAGCTAAACAGAATGTGCAGCGTTAGTCAGATAGGCACACAGATAAATGAGTGAGCTAAGTTTGTATATTTATTAACATACAGCAAAAATAACAGATACGCTTGTGCTATCAATAATATATTTTATTCCAGTATAAGTTAATGGCATAGTCAAATAACAGTCCAATATTCATTTACCATGTAGTCAGTCCATTCAGGGGTATTCAGTTAGCAAAGTCCATGTAGAATATCCTATGTCAGTTCACTTACAAATCAGTCCTTTGTTGTCTCTCCCGTTTGAGCAATGCAGTCTTGATTCCAAGCAGTAATCAGGGATCATCAAAGCCAGAGAGAGAGAGCAAGCTGTAGCCTTGCTACTTTTATAGTGTTTTCATAACCACTCCTTTAATTGCTATTTCACAGTTAAAGCTGCATACACTCTAACATACACTAACTATGATTCATAGTTATTATTTCACCTAAACCAGTTAGGGTAAACAATGTTATCCCTAACAGGATTAATCAGGAAACTACCCTGTTTCTTCAACAATACGGCCTCCCCCAATAGGAAGTCCCAGCATGTTTTATAGGCATGAAATGAAATTAAGCCCCTCCCCCCAAATTAAGGCCTATATTAAAACATGCGAAATGGGGGGGAATGATGGGGGGGCTTGCCGTTAGGAAATACTTTTGTTGTACACCCAGATATGGTGCTTTCTGCGTTCACCCCGATACAAAGTGCCCCACCAGCGCCAAGGTCAACATCCAAGCCGTCGCCGCCCACCCGCCCGAAAATGCAAGGGGGGGAAATTAAGTCACCCCCCAAAAGATGGCTTAGCCATTTTTTCGGGGCTCAAAAAAAAAAAAGAAAGACCCGCCCTTGTTATAAGAGAAACACGGTAATATCCCTTTATGAATGTTCCACTTGACATGGCTTGTCTTCAAATAGTAGGTCTCTGCACTGAATTTTGTATTTTAGGGAAAAGAGGAAGATGCAAAATGGAGGCTTTGACCTCTATTAGTCATTCAGATTCATGCTTTATAGCTCTTTAAAACGTGACTGGTCATACGCTCCCGATTATGTCTAATTACAATTTCCTGTCCTTCCTTCAGAGGGCTGCCCCATTGTTAATAAAAAGGGACTTTCAACTGCAATCAAGTGAAAACTCTCCTCCCCAAAGGAGGAGCACTTGAGTTGCACAGATGACCCTGGAAAGAACACAAGAGGAGCTTGAAAACAATTGTATCATCTGGACTTGCTCCTCAGTAATCAGAACTGAGTGGCATAATTACACAGCAATCATCAGGAATTCTGTGTTCAGGTCATTTGTGCGTCCATTACTAAAACAAATTACCTGGAAACACACATTCCTATTTACTTCTATATCTGCTCCTCACCCCTACTGAACCACCTTTCCTAGCATATTTCTGCTGGCTCTCAGTTTTAATAGAAAATAATGCAGATCCCAGAAGTCTGAATCAGATCCTTTTCAGCTTCAGAAAATGTATGTATGTATGTATGTATGTATGTATGTATGTATGTATGTATGTAAGTAAGTATGTTATTCAGCTTTGTTCATGTATTATCCCACGTCATTATAGTTGTGCTTTTAAAGTTGTAGCAACATTTCGGCAGAATCTCATCTGCCATCATCAGGCTTCTGTATTGAGTTTGTCTGTGAGTCAGACTTTCATAGCCGTTTCTGTTTTAAATTTGGTGCTAGCCTACTGCTGTGCCAGAATGTTTTTTTCTTCATCCTGATTGGTTGGGGGGTCTGTGTTTATTGGTCTTGGAGTTTGCTGTGTTCTGCTTGATTGGTGTTTCTAATATTTTCTGTCTGTTTTCTAGCATTTTTTTGTCTTGTAAAAAAGCTGGAACACACTTCCTCACTAGTTCAACACATGAAAACCACAGGTCACAACATCAACTTCAATGGCACTAAAACCCTGGCCACTATAGAAAACCCCAGCCACAGAATCCTCAGAGAAGCCAAAGAGATTGAAAAAAGACCTGAAAGCATGAATAGAAGAGATCTACAATATAAATCTCCACACCACAAACCAGGCAAACACCTGGGCACAAACAGACACCCCCCCCCCATACTTCCAGCTCAAACACACCCCAACCAGGCACCCAGATGAAACCTAGCTTCCTAATAAATGATAGCTGTCTATTTACTTGGAGCCAAGCCACACTAAAAGCCTCCAATACAGGAAAGACAATGTTGCCAGCCAATTAAGACAAAAAAAAGCTACAAAACAGACAGAAGATATGAGAAACACCAACCAAGCAGAACACAGCCAACTCCAAGACCAATAAACACAGACCAAGACTCCCAACCAATCAGGATGAAGAAAAAACCATTCTGGCACAATGTAGGCTAGCCTCAAATTTAAAACCGAAATGGCTGTGATAGCCTGACTCACAGACGAACTCATTGCAGAAGCCTGATGATGGCAGATGAGATTCTGCCAAAACGTTGCTACAACTTTAAAAGCACAACTACAATGACGTGGGATAATACCCGAAGGAAGCTGAACAGCACATATATATGAATGTATGTATGTATATGTTTATGTATATATATATATATATATATATATGTGTGTTTTCTTAAGTTTTCGCGGGTACTTACCGTATATACTCGCATATAAGCCGACTTTAGAACGCTTTTTTTTCCCCCAAAATTTGGGGGTTGGCTTATACGCGAATAAATCTGATTTGCTGGAGCAACGACTTAGCGTGGCAGCTTCGCGCAATGAGAGTCTTGGCTCTCATCGCGCGAAGCCACTGTCCGGCGAAGCCGCTGCCCGCCGCTTACCCGCCTCCCATCGAGTCTCCCAGCTGATTGGCTGTACAAGCCGCTGCCCGGCAAAGGCGATGAGAGTCTTGGCTCTCATCGCATGAAGCCGCTGCCCGGCGAAGACGATGAGAGTCTTGGCTCTCATCGCATGAAACCGCTGCCCGGCGAAGGTGATAAGAGTCTTGGCTCTCATTGCGCGAAGCTGCTGCCCGGCAAAGGCGATGAGAGTCTTGGCTCTCATCGCGCGAAGTGCCCAACTTCATGTGATGAGAGCCAAGACTCTCATCGCCTTCGCCGGGCAGCAGCTTGTACAGCCAATCAGCTGGGAGACTCGATGGGAGGCGGGGAAGCGGCGGGCAGTGGCTTCACCGGGCAGCGGCTTCGCGTGATGAGAGCCAAGACTCATCGCGCAAAGCCGCCACGCTAAGTCGCTGCTCCAGCACGTCGCTGGAGCAAGTTGCCACGCTAAGTCGATTTGGGGGTTGGCTTATATGCGAGTTTTTGCAAAATTCCTCATTTTGGGGCAGTTTTTTAAGGGTCAGCTTATATGCGAGATCGGCTTATATGCGAGTATATACGGTACATGTATGCTGTTCAGCTTCCTTTGGGTATTATCCCACGTCATTGAGACGAACTCTATACAGAAGCCTGATGATGGCAGATGAGATTCTGCTGAAAGGTTTCTACAACTTTAAAAGCACTACAATGACGTGGGATAATACCCGAAGGAAGCTGAACAGCACACATGTAAGTACCTGCAAAAACTTAAAAAAAAAACACATATATATAGGGGAAGGGAGGGAGGGAGGGAGGCAGGCTTTCAAATTCTGCTTCATGTGGTTTAAATATTTACTTCTTATATTCATTTTGCCTCTTTTTACATGAGCTTTCACATTTTCCAAATGTAAATACATTTCTTTTTACATTTCTCCTAATTTTTCTATTAGGCTTTGCCTAATAATTCCCCCCCACCCCACCCAGTATTTTTCTAACAGAATATGTTTTTGTATCTTGCATCCTTTTTTTTTTTAACCGCAGCATTAATTGTATTTCAGTTTATGCAAATTTGGCAAAGTTACATTCAACAGAACTAAATAAAAAAAATTCTCCCACGTACTTATTTAAGGTTATGTGTATAAAAACAACAACCCCAGAATAAAAGCAGGAGCTTTCGTGTGTTACCCAATCAAACTCCTGCTTTTGTTCTCTTCTTGTTCCAGGAAGTAGGATTACTGTAATGTCATATTGCCAGGTGGAAATATCCAGACAGGTGTAGCTTTATTCAAAACCACGAAAAATGCACCCCTCTGTGAGTGAGTGAAGAGAAGTTGCTGTCTGAAAAAGGAAATGTCGGGCTTTCACAAGCACAACATTTCAGCTGGTCTCAAGAACAACAGCACTTTGCCCAGTTCTTCAGGAGGCTCCCATGAAGGCAGCAAGCATTCTGATGAAGGGTGAAGGGGTGGGGCTTCCTGTGAACATGCCTCCTGATATGTGGGAGGAGAAATACTTCCTGGACACCTCCCATCCCAGTTGTGATTGAGACCAATGTTTGACCCATGATGCTGCATTTAGACTGGCTTTCTCCCAATACATAAAAGGATTTATAGCTGTTCACAGAGGTATGCCTACATCTCTGCCAATCCAATCAGTCTTGGGGCATTGCTCTACCCAAGCATAATGCCTACCACTCACACTTCAGCCAGCTGGAAATAATACCCGTTGTGAAGTTCATTGTCTCCATATGATCCTTCTCTCTTATTTCATTTTGAACTCACTGCAGTCACCCAATTTCTCTCTTGGGTAATGGATGCCAGAGCCCAATGGGTTTTACCTACTTGTGGCTGCCCTTAGATAGTGTTGGAAAAAGAAGGAAAATACTGGTGCAGTCTAGGCCAGCCTAAGCCTGCCTTGCTCCATGATCTAAGTATTGGATGAAGGCAGCATTGTGGGGACGGTTTGCTGGCCCATTATCTGTGCAAGTGGGGAATTGGTCTAAAACAGCCATCTACTCTCCAGTTCATTTCTTTTACTATAACTCCAGCAATGTAGCAATGTACAGGGAAAGTGGAGACACACCCTCCTCTTGGGGCACTGAGGAAACACCGCCAGGTAGCTTCACTGTAATTACAACAACCCTGGCCTATTACTGCTGAGATTCCCTGCATTCTCTTCTGTTGAAGAATGGAAAAGTTGTGCAAATTGTGGTCTGTCCATTGGCATCCATGGTGGCAGGTATTGAAACCGGCAAGATACCGGATGGGGCTTCAGGATTCAAGCTTCCCTCTTTCTTATGGGCATTGATGACGTACACATAGGCAAAGAGGTTGGACTTGCATTGCAACCCCCTGCGTCCAGCATCTTTCCTGTTTTGAATACACATGCAACCCCCCTGATGGCAGATGGCCTATCAATCTCTGCCTAACCTACCTGCTACTCTTTGGCATAGTTGGATAACACCACCTAGTAAGATTAGCCAGTCACATCAGATTCTATATGTGCAAGAAATGTTCGTTTTCATCTCGTTTTATCTCTCAGGTTTGGTTGGTCGAAGAAAGAGAGATTGCAAACCCCTCCCACCCCATTGAAAATCACACTTTAGAGAGATGTGGGGGCATATCTGCAGGGGGCTTCCATGATCACGAGCAGCTTTATGACTCTTGATGATGGAACTATTTATCAGCTCATTGAGTGCTGCTACTAGTGTGTGGGGAGAACAGAGAAAAGCTCAAAGAGAACACCACCAGGATACCAAGAGTTGGTTTGGGATGCTGCCAATATAGTAGATGCTGTTTGGAAATTTTGTAATGGTGTACCTGCCTTGTATGTTTCTATTTGGGGAAAGCAAAGTTAATACCTCCCTTCCCTACACATACTCCATACATTTTAGTGAAATATACAGAATGGGCTCCAGAGAAAGGATTCAGTAGAATTAGTATTTCTTGTGGACCACTTGCTAGTTCATGTTGAGTAATAGGTTACTTTTCCAGTCTGGAATTTCCAGAAGGAAAACACTGCTTTTATTTTTAATATTCTCCTCCCATCCTACAGGAATGTCCTCCTTCTTACTTCAATAGCAACCAGCGCCTGGTGGGATCCCAGTCTGCAGCACAGCGAATGGAGACAGGTGCTTCTGAAAACCCTGGTGCCCAGGTGGGAGAGCCTTTTTTTAATAGATGGATGAATCATCTGGAAATGGAGATGAGCACATAGGGGGAAAAGCATGATTGGGTTGAGCACAGTAGTGGAACTTGGCAATGGGTGACTAATGGAAACATAAAGAAGAGATTGTGTATGTGAATAGCCATATGAATGTGGTAAAATGAGTTTAATTATTATCTTGTTCTTCCTCCAAAAAAACAACTGATTTCTTTTTCCTTTACTTTTACAACTACCTTGTGAAATTGACTGCAATGAGGGCTTAATTTTTTGAAAGATTTTTTAAAAATACCTTTATTATTTGTATAAGTAACTTAAGACGGCAAATATACCCAAGTACTCCTTCCTTTCTCCTCTTCCTATTTTCCCCATAATCAAAACCCTGTTAGGTGAATTGGACTGAGAGAGTATGAGTGGCCCAAAGTCACCCAACCCGATTTCATGCCCAAGATGGCTTTAGATCTTAGTCTCCTGGTTTCTAGCCTGGAGCCTTAACCACTTAAACCACTAAACTGGTCTTAGCAGGAATTTGGATACATTTGTGAAATTGCAGATTATCTGAATGACACATTTAATGTCATCATCAGATAGGCATTGTTCAGTATGGATCTGCAGAGATGCCACCTGCCATTACAGTATAAATCTTTCACTAGGGACCATGAGAAGACCCTTAATAGAGTTAACACGGCTTTTAATATAAAGATGATAGAAGCTGGCCCCATCAGTACTACTGGGTGGTTGAGATACATTAAAGACTGGGCCATTTCAGCTATCTTTATAGTAAAGTACAGACTATTTAATTGTGTAGCAAGTTTGCTGGATTGTCCCCTTTTTAATATAGAATGTTGCAAAGCATTTGAATGATTTTGTACAGAAAAATGTGGAAGGCTTATGTCAGCTTTTTCTAAATCAGCCTGCTACCAGACTGGTTGGGCAACAGATCCAATTACAGTACCTGCAATCGTCATAGCCACAGATTACAATTGCTGGGAATTATGGTATGATATGAGTAAGCCTGGACTTATGATCACAATTGAGCCCAAAATTTATGTTGCTAAGCAAGACAGTTGTAAAGTGAGTTTTGTCCCATATTACGACCTTTCTTGCCGCAGTTGTTAAATCAACCACTGCAGTTATTAAGTTAGTAACACAGTTATGAGGTGAATCTGGCTTTCCTATTGATTTTGCTTCCCTAAAAATGATCACCTGACCTCAGGACACTGCAACTGTCATAAATATATGCCAGTTGCCAAATGTCTGATTTTTTGATCATGCGATGTGAAAAATTTTCATTCTTCTCAGTGCTATTGTAACTTTGAAGGGTCACCAAATGAATAGTTGCAAGCTGAGTATTATCCCCCCTACCCCCTCTCTGGAGGTACTAGATAAGGAAAAAATTAGGCTCAATGCAGTTAACTTTGGTAAATATATGGTGAAAATTGAAAGGATTCCTTTCACATTTAAAATTAAAGATGATTTTGTGTTATTAGTACAATTATTAATATTTGTATTACAGTACTATTATATTATTTTTAATTGTTGGTTATATGCGATCCACAGTCATCGGCATCTATATAAATTTGCTAAATAAAAAATATTTTCATATGACCATATTCATATGAAAGCCATTCTCCACATTCATCTGAACTAGTTGGCAATTTCTTCTCTGGTGAACAATGAGATGCAATTTTTCTAAAGAGCGGCATATCATCTTTATAGATATGATGGCAATCAGGGCCAGAATTTCTGTTGTTCACTGATACAATTGTAAAGTGTGACCCATCACTTAACGATGGCAATCCCTCCAATGCCAGTTGTGATCATTAACTGAATCTCATGGTCATTAGATGAGGCAGCTTCCTGCCAGCTTTTCACAACTAAGTCAGTGGATGTAATGACCCGGAGTGCAACACAAACGTAACAAAATCCAAAACATAAATAGATGTCCTTTAATGCCTCCAGCTTGGCTCCACTGTTTAATAATTCTCAGTTGGAGATAAAACTTACTCAAAAATAGTCTTTAAAAGAAAGCAATACAGTCTGAACTTAATGAGCAGATAGAGGTGAAATAAAAAAACCAAAGCTAACTACAATGAAGGAAATTCCACAACAGATCAGGATAAATAATTACCAACTTCAAGGAGATAACAGGGCACAGTCTGTTGGAAGGACACCAACCAAGATAAGTTCAGCCCAAAATAAAACATACTTTGCTTTTGGCAACGGTGTGTTGTAACCGTCTCTCTTATATACTATTCTCCCCAGCTGCAACTAATGAGGGGGATCTTGGCCGCTTCCTCTCTTGTAAGCCAAGTTGCTTCCTTCTCCCTGTGTGTCCTAGAATGAAGAGGGGATGGGCTTGGTTCTTCCTCTGATTGCCCAGCCGGCTTCAGCCCTTCCCCAGCCTCCTCCACAACCTCTGGAGCCATACCTCCACTCCCTGTGTTCCTCTTCTCCTTCAGAATCCGACTCTACCAAGGGCATAACAGTGGAGAAGCCAGCAGGAAGTTGCAAGTTCCAGGCCAGCAGGCAGATAGATGGGTTTTTGCTGAGTGGGGGAGGGCATGAGGGAGACATGGCCATTGGCAGAGAGGATGCAAGGGAGATGCAACAAGGCTCAGTGAGGGTGCCCAAAGGATGTGAGGGAGGCATGGTGAGGACTTGTGAGGGTGTGCAGAGGTACACAAGGGTGAGAGGGAGATGAAGCTCAGGGAGAATGCATGGGAGTGTGCAAGGAAGATACACTGAGGGTTGGAGACAGAACGCAAGGATGTGGGGCAGTGAGGCTACAAGGGAAGCACAGCAAAGGTTGGAGTGTATGTTCAGGAGTACAGTATGAAGCTCAAGAAGGGTGCAGGGAGAGGCATGAGTGGCTAGCACCAAGAAACTTGGGGGAAGATATGTGGGTGGGTAAGACTTACACCAGCAGTCTACAACCTTCTTTGCCGGCTTCCCCATTGAAGGTTGCAGAAGGTACAGAAGGTTGCAAATGGCAATCATGTGATTGTGGGGTGTTGAAACTAATTGTAAGTATGAATCAGTTGACAATTATTCAGATTGCAATCATGGGACCATAAGGGTGCTGGGATGGTCAGAACTCTGAGAACTAGTTGTAGCCGCCATTTGCTCAGCGCAATCCTAATTGCAAATGGTTGCTGGACAAAATGGTCGTAAGTCAAGGACTATCTGTCATTGCCCAAATGCCACCCTGTTTGGCCCCCCCACCCCCTCTCTCCCCACAAGAAGTCTTTCCATGCAGATGTATTCTTTCCCTGCAGTCAGATGAAACACACATCAGGAATAATGTTATTGGATGCGCATGGGGAAGATTGGCTCAAAATCTTCTTCCTTGCTTCCCCCCCCCCCCCGAAAAATCTTCTTCCTTGCTTTCCCCCCCCTCCCTCGACCGAAGCCACCGTAATTTTTTTTTAAACTTCGGAGTTTTTAAATCTTTACAGAAAGATGGCAACATACAGCTGGTATACAAGTAGTCCTCAACTTACAACCATTTGTTTCGCGATGGTTTGAAGTTACAGCAGTGCTGAAAAAAGTGACCTAAGACCAGGGGTGGGATTCTCCCTGGTCGGTCTGGTTCTATAGGACCGGCTGTTATGATTCTGCCCAGTTAAGAGTACAGGCAAATCGCTCCACTGCCTGGTCCCTCCCCTCCCCACCCACTCACTCCTTACCTGGCATGCACACCATCAAACTTGCCTGGGCTTGGTAAGTTGCTATTTTTCATTTTTTTCTCCTGATTTTCCTGCTGTGCTAGCAGGAAAATCGTTGGAATTCTTGCTTTCTAGCTAATCTAAAAGCAGAGCTGAACCTTCCTTAGGACTGAAGCTTCTATTTTTCAGTGCAGACTCAGGTAGCAGATTGCAGAATCATAGATCTCTTGGTGAATCTGTGATTCTGTGAGCAACTCAATCTACCTGCCTGCTTTGCCTGATTTTGGGTAAAAGTTACTCTTTTTTATTTAAAAAATCAACATTTATATAATTATTTATAATATTTACATACAAGCAATGCCCAGCCAGTCACATGGCCACCAAGCCACACCCACAAATTAGGCCATGGCCATAGAACTGGTTGTTAAGAAATTTGAATCCCACCCCTGCCTAAGACCATTTTTTATATTCAGTGCAGAACCTCTGCCAGTTATTGATTAAAATTTGGACCCTTGGCAATTGGTTCCTATTTATGAGGACTGCAACATCCTAGGGTCATGCGATCACCTTTGGCAATCAGTGAAGAAGCCAGATTTGCCTTACAACCATGTTACTAAGTTAACAACTGCAGTGATTCACTTAATAACGGTGGCGAGAAAGGTTGTAAAGTGGGGCAAAGTTCATTTAACCACTCTCTCACCTAGCAGCAGAAATTTTCAGCTCGATTATGGTCACAAGTCGAGCGCCACCTGTGTAGAAAGAAAAATGCTTCTGTCTCATAAATTAGTACCAATCTTTTTGGTGCATAATGTTGGAGTACTCTGAATACTTGCTTAGTTTAATGGATTAGGCTGGTTTATGGACTCTGAAAAGAAGAGAACAATAGAGTTACATTAGCCCCAGTTCTGACCTTGTATCTGTTTGATAATAAGAAGTATAAACCTAATGTGGATGCACCCGAAACGTAGGCAAAAATGTCTTGTAAACCTACCAAACTTTTGAAAGATGACCTTTATTCCTTTGCTTGCCTAGGGAGATGAATTGTTCTGTGTTGGAAGCCCCAGTAGCTACCAGCTTCCACAGTGGGAGCAGCCTCACCTACCAAGCTATGAGAGTGTACGAAAAAAGGATCGGCAACGGGAAATCCACCAGATGATTGCTGATAGATTTGGATTATGGGCAGAAGTCTCTCCAGAGGTGAGCAATTGGGAGAAATGGTCTCTCGGGATGAAAAATATCTCTCTTATATCTGGTTCCATAAAATTATTCCCCTGATGACGTATTTATAGAATTTGTTCTAAGCCCTTTTTATTGAGATAACTTGGGACTCTGCTCCATTTTTTTCCTTTTTTAAAAAATCTTAGAGGAAGGAACAGAGTGTTCCAGGAGTCTTCAGTGCTTGCCACTTGTTTATATTCTTTCTGGTTAATGATTCATCTTGTATCTTTTGAAAAATAATCTTTCTGTCTTCTGCAAGGAGCTACAGGGGATAAGGAGGCAATCGTGCATGAGAGATCTGTCCATTTAAAACCATAAGTGAGTGGGTTGGTTCATGGTGAATGTAGCCCTGGGGGTTTCAACAGAGGCATATGGTTTTATGTGCAGCTTCTCTCACACCCTTGGGCAGGGCAACAGGCCATGAAGATTCCAGCATCGTTGGTTGTTCTCCTCACCTTGATATAGTACTCCTTGGGAACTCTCTGGATATCTGAAATAATTGGTGCCTTTTTTTCAACTTGGCTTCTCCCTGTCTTGTTAAGATTTCAAGCTAAAAGATATGTAATTCAAAGTAAACCAAGTGGGTCCACATTAAATTTGCAGTCCCACTTTTACTTGTGATCATTTTACCTCAAGGACAGTGGAACCTGAAATACATTTTCTACAAGCAAAAATGTCCCTGAACATGTGGCTCCTCTCAGCTTGCAGCCACTCACCAAAGTACAGAAAGGGAATTTGTGACTCTTCAGAGCTTGCTAGATGATTAACCCCCTTCAGGTCGAGTTGACATGGCTAGCAATAGCAGATGATACAACCTGTAGTCCATCATCTGGACAGCTGCATCTTCTTCATTCATCCATGCAAAAGGGAGTGATTTATCAATTTTTCAAAATCTATTCTGTTTCCTTATTTTGATAGTCCAGATCCCCAACCTATCCTAAATCAAGAGAAACTCTGATAAATGTGTAATTGCAATGGGTTTTCCTTGACACAGAATGCCATTTGCTTTTATTGTAGTTCTTTCTCAATTATTTAAAAGTGAGTCCAGTTGACACCTGTTGAGACTTCCAACCTTGAGATTTGCATGCAGGATACAGCTTGGCTTATGCCATGTCATAGGCCAGGGATGTCAAACTCGAGTAATCCGGCCCACGGGGTGCTTAAATCTGGCCTGCAGGGCCAGCTTGGAAATAGCAAAAGACTGCAGTTCCTCTGCTTGCAGAAATGGGGCACAGAGGGGCGTGTACAAGCCCCTCACTCCATTTTTGGCCTGGACGGCCCCTTGCAGCACTTTTCTGGCCAAAATGGGGCAAAGTTTTGGCTGGCAGAGTGCTGCAGGAAGCATCTGTCCCATCTCCTCCCTTCCTCCCCCATCTGGCCCAGGGAGGAGAACTACAATGCTGATCCAGCCCTTGAAGAAATCCAGTTTGACACCCCCTGTCATAGGCAGACAGGTGAGACTCCTTCAGCCCCCATTCAAAACAGCTGTTTGGAGTTTGGAGCAAGAACTTACCTATGCAAGAAATTGAAAGAGTGGTGGAGTGGTTCAAGTGTTTGTCAGGTTAGGGTTACCTTTAGCCATGGAAGTTCACTTAGTGATTTTTGACTAGTCATACACACAAACACACACTCAGCAACCCAATCTCACAAGGTGATTGTGGAGAAAGTAAAAAAAGAGAATTCTCTGTATGTCTTACGTCTCTGAAGGAAAAGTGAAATGTAGATAAAATAAATATTACTACTGATAAGGGATCGCTTTAAAAAGAGACGCGGTGGCGCAGTGGTTAGAATGCAGTACTGCTGGCTAATTCTGCTGACTGCCGGCTGCCAGCAGTTCAAGTCTCATCAGGCTCAAGGTTGACTCAGCCTTCCATCCTTCCAAGGTCAGTAAAATGAGGACTCAGATTGTTGGGGGCAAAATGCTGACTCTGTAAACCCCTTCAAGAGGGCTGTAAAGCACTGTGAAGTGGTATATAAGTCTATAAGTGCTTATTCCTATTACTATAATACAGATAAGGGATCCTGGAAGAGGAAAGTAGTATTTCTAGTGTGTTTTTGAGGGAAGGTAGGAAAAGCTAGAGATGGACTGTATTGCTGGGGTCTCAACTTGTCAGTAGGTCAACTGTGACATGTATTCTGGCTGCTCTTTACCCAGTACTCTAACCCATTCATAATATCAAGGTTTTTACTATGCCTTATAATAGTAGTGTGAGAAATTAAAATAGGAAAAAAAAAAACCAAATCTTGCTTCTTCTAGCAACTGGTGGTGTGCAAAATGTTTTGAATCTAAAATGTTACAAAACACTGTCTAGTACAGCTACTGGAACAAAACATGACATTTGGAGTTCAGAATGATTGTCCTGAGCATTTTGGAAATGTCTGGTATTACTCAGGCTATTGTGAAAATGTTCTGACCTTGAAAACTGGCCTTGAGAGGAGTGGAGATAATAACTGAAAACTTTTAGGAGAGCTGGAACAACTTTTTTTGAACTGAACAGCTAAAAAAACTTGCACATTTTAAATTATACTTTGAAACATTTCGTAAAACCATCAGTGCTCACCAAAATCAAGAGTCTATTAGAAGGTGATCTTCTTTGGTATTTTCATGAGAGAATAATGATTTGTTTCTAGTCTCAGGGAACTCTAATTAAGTGAAAGGCTTGTCCTATTGCTGCTTCTTCTAGGGTTTCAAAATGTACAGAATTTGTTTGGCAAGAATTGATAATAGCAGAAAAGGAAAAAGTACATGGCCTCTGTTGCAAATATGGCTCCATCATATTACTGGCATTTTTTTAAAAACTAGTCTCACAAAAGTGCTTTGAAGCCCCATTTCAAACAATTTGCAGTCTGTCCTGTGCTATAGTGAAAGAGTTAATCATTGGGGTGAATGATGTTGACATTTCAAGGAAATAATTGCTTAGAGCAGAGCAGTTATCTGAGATGAAATAGCACTGGCTTCACTACTAGAAATGTAATTATATATACATATGTATATATATATATATATATATATATATAATTACATTTCTAGTAGTAGCGAATGTATTCAATTGATCTCTGTGGAATTTACAACCAAGATCCTTTATCTGAAAGTAAATGCTTTTGAAATCACAACCTGGAAACCTATGCTGGGACTTCTAATGGCCTTGAGCCTTAAAACTTTCATATCAACAAATAATAAGGGCAGTCAGCACCTTTGAAAACCAATTACAACTTATATTGCACACTTAAGGCACTTTCTACAGATATATAAACCTTTATATAATAACATGTAATCTAGATAGGCCAAATAGTAGATAAGTCAGAATTCCTTGTGCTCAGATCATGCTTCTGTCCTCAAAATTCAGCAGTTCTTTCCTCTCATCCTACCTTTTCTCCCTGCAGTCTGTTGAGGTTTATTTTCTCTACATGCCAAACCTGAAGTAATGAGCTTTAAGAAAGGGAGGTGGACCTCATTGTGAGACATCAATAGAATGCTTTGAATATAAATATTTGCCAAAACTTACAAACTAAAGTCAGAAAAAAAAGCAGAGATGATATTTCTTGATAGCTCTAGCCACCTTGACAGGAGTGAACAATGCCGGGAACTGGAATTCTGTAATATTGGGATATGAAAAAGGGTGTTCTTCCTTTTCTTTCCCAGAAAAGATGTTTCCTCTGAATTAAACATGTTTAATATCTTTATAGGCAAATTTTTGTCCTAAACAAGGCCAAGGTTTATTGTGGGCCCCATTTCGTTGCAAAGATGTATTAGAGCTGCTGCAGAAATTTATAAGCAACCTAGGATGCTTACTCAATTCTAAAAATCATAGGCAAGTGTAAGTTCAGCAACTATAGCTTATTTGCAATGGCCTCCCTCTGTGATTTCTTATTAACCTTTGGACTTACTGATTCTTTTAGTCTTTAGGGCATGTTTTCACAATTATATGGATTAATATATTAAACATCCTGAATATGTCACATTCCATCTCAGTGCTAAGATACCCAGAATTGGCTCTTCTGGTTCTTAATAGCTAGGGAGAAGATAGTTACGAAGATTTTAAGAAGATGTAGCTTTTGTGATCCTTGCACAAAAACAAGACCAAAACCTCCCTATCCCTATGTCGTTCTGGAATATTGTATATGTGTATCTTTGATGTAATAGGTGACAATCACCCAATTTCTTTTGTCCTATGACCAAAATAGAAATTCCTCATGGAATTCCTCCCATTCCAAGGCAAAGAGGATTCCACTCTCTGGATTACAGGATTCCGTCCAGAAATCTGTAAAATCATGTAAAAACTTGGATGTTCTGGAAATGCCTTTGGGACCTCACTGATGGGGTATTATTGCTGCTAGATATGTGTCTGTGAATTACAATACTCCATTTTTTTAATGCAGTCATTGTTAGTGCACTGATTCATTGATTTTGCCAATGTGCAAAACTCTCTTCTTTTAAGAAATATATATATATTTCTAATATTTATAAAAATATAAATGAAATTACTTTTGAAATCTCTCCTGTAGTCCAATAATTCTCTGATTAATCAACTGTTTTCTAGAGAAAAGGGCAAAGGATTGTACAAGAATCATCTCTTCTCCCTCCCCCTCCCCCCCCACTAAAATTGTCACAGAAATTTTTAGTTAAATATAGGTAGTAATATTTGTCAAATCAGTCCCTTGTGCTTGTTGAGGGCTCTGGGGTTGAAATGCCAGTGAATCTATGCTCCTGCTGTTGAGAAATCAGCTGGGCATAGGAACAAATATATCTCTGATTTGGCCTTTCCTCTTTTTTTTTTTTTAAATCAACAATTTCTCCCTTTGGGGGGGAAAAAGAAGATTATTCAAGCCCAAACTCTCAATCTTAGGTCAGAAGCTCTTTGGATGCATGGGTGAAGGCAAAGAAATCTTAAGTTCTCTTGGCCCAAAGCCTCTCCTTTACCCATCGTTTTGTCCTCTTCTCCATCAGAAAAATAAGATTTGTGGGAAGTTGTGATAGGAATGAGGAAGAGAGATGTCTGGGGACAATATCCTCTGATATTGATATGCCCCTCTGATAGCAACTCTCTTTTCCTCTTGGTGTGGGGAGAAGAGTATTTTAATAGGTTGAAAACCTTTAGTCAATAATAAAGGAGTCCCTTTATTTTCATCCACTGCTATATATGCTGGTATCCTCTAAAAACTAAGCATAATTCTAGCTTCAGAACTATTGTTCTTTTCTGCGTGCCAAGGCACATATATTTATTAACTGACTATATTACAGCCCTACCTATGTTTACTGGAATTGCACTTGTGCTCAGTACTGTAATTCTTACTCCCAAATAAATGGGTATAAGATTGCAGCTTAGGTAAAATTAAAGCATTGGATGACAATCCTAGTTTACCTAACAGGTGTTTAAATGCAACATTTACATGCCAATAGAAGACTATAGACAAGCTTCTTCTAGGGGATTATATTGCAAACTGGATGTTTATTGTATTGTCCTGTTTTGCAGTTTACTTCATTGGCTTCAGCACAGTGTATCACTTGCTCAGCTGCTCGGTAATTTAATTGCAACAACTAAGGAAAAATTCTATCACAATTTTCTTTGAAACATTTGGCGTGTTTACAAACACCCACTTCACACATAAGAAATATGCACTTCCAGTGCTTGAAATATATAGGACTAACCAGTTCCTCCTCCACATCTTTCCTTCCTGTTACTGGTAAGAGTGACTTACTACATTACATCATATCGTTATTTTTATTGAAAAATTTTCTGACATAGTAAAAAACATAAAATAAAATAAACCAGTAAATAGTGAAAAGTAAATAGTGAAAAGATAAAATAGAAAAAGAAATAGAAAAGAATTATTTATTTTAAAAGTTACAAAGAAGTAACAGGTAGTCCTCAACTTATGACCAGAATTGAAGCTAAAATTTATGTTGCTAAGTGAGAAATTCGTTAAGTGGGTTTTGCCCCATTTTACGACTTTTCTTGCCACAGTTGTCAAGTGAATCACTGCGGTTGTTGATTTAGTAATATTGTTAAGTAAATGTGGTTTCCCCATTGACTTTGCTTGTCAGAAGGTTGCAAAAGGGGATCCTGGGATACTGCAACTGTCATAAATATGATCCAGTTGTCAAGCATCCAAATGAAAGTCACATGACCCTGAGGATGCTGCAATGGTCATAAATGTGAAAAATGGTCAATCGTCATTTTTTTCAGTGCCATTGTCACTTCCAATGGTCATTAAATGAACTGTTGTAAGTTAAGGACTACCTGTAAAGAAGCCGATAGGGTGACTATAGGCCTCTGTTCTAAAGAGAACTGAACAAAGAAATGGAAATGAAAGCTACATCAGAAGGAAGAATGCAGAATGTCATTGCACTGGTTTGCTGTGATGACCCAGGTGGGATACAAAAGCAACTAAGTCAGAAAAACAGGTGAAGTCCCTTTAATTTCTTCAACTTGGCTTCCAAGGTCCAATTATCATTGACTTGAAAACTTCCCCCCCCAACAGTTGTGAAAAGGAAGAACTTCCATTCAAACTCAGAATACATATAAATTATAAATAAAAAACAACACAAACCACACTGAAGCAATTAATGAGACAAGGCAGGATAAGGGCTTGAAGACGTCCACAGATATCAAAATACACAACTGGGAAGGATGCCAGAACTCAGATAAGAACTGACAAATTAGAAATATTTTCACGCTTTGCTTCCAGCAGTTCTCAGAGCTGTAGCCCATGAAGGGAATCAAGGCCCTTTCCTCCCTCATAGACCACGCCACACTTCTCCCTTATCCGTTCCTCCCTGCGTGCCCTAGGATGAAGAGGGGATGGGCCTGGGTCTTCCTCTGAATGCCCAGCCTGCCTGTGCCCTTTCCCAGTTTACTCCACAACCTCCGGAACCACACTCTTACTCCCTGTCAGCTGTTCCTCCTCTCCCTCAAAGTCAGATTCTAACAGGGGCATGACATTTGCACTGTTCTTGTATAACATTGCAAAGGCTGAGTTCACCCATTGCTTCACATCATAAACCATGGATTATTAGACATAATGAGTGGGTCTGCACAAAACATGTTGAAAAAGGTCTGGCTTATTTTAAGAGAATTGGTTAGCTTGTAGTAACCAACAATCAGGAGAACTCTTTTCAGACTACCCGAACTGGTAGGAACCCGCCCCTGGAAACAGGGTGGTTAAAAGCAGATACAGATTATAAGTGAGACAAATTACAGAAAACCCAAAGGTGCTTTTTCAAGAGGCAACTAGGACTTCCTTGTTTTTCTTGTTTTTTCTAGTCCAGAAAACTATGACCTGGATGGCTGAGAATTTCCACAAATTACAGAAAACTGCCTTTAAAAAAAAATAAAAATCATTGGGCGGGTTGAGGCTTTCTGAGATGACCGGAAACCTTTTGAGGCATGTCAGTTCAGCAGCTGCTCAGTCAATTGTGCTGGCAAAGACAGCTACTCTGAAATCTGTACTGGAGTATCCTGGGAAGTTGAAATAGGCTAATATTGTTTTGTTCTTGTACTGAGGTCCTGGCATCAAACCTGCGCCCATTAATTCTTTTGGCTTAGCACAATATGTGCGGGTCCAAGTCAATAAACCTGGGTTTACAAACAAGTCTTTTTAATAGAATCCATTCAATAATTGAAATAAGTTTTCTTCATATCTGCCTCAGTCTCCACCTTAGTCACCAGGGTGGGATTCTACCAGTTGGCACCTATTCGCTAGAACTGGTTGTTAACATTTTAAGCAGTTCGGAGAACCGGTTGTTAGAAGAAGTTACTGGCCTAATCCTGTAAGGAAGGCAGGAAGGAAACATTCTGGTGTTGCTTACAGAAACTGCCTCTCCGTTAACCCTTATTACATTCTTGGCAGGACTAGACTTCCTGTCTCAGAAACATCTGTGGAGTTTTTTTTCCTCCTTTGCTGTGGAGTGACCATTCAAAGTTACAATGGCACTAAAAAAAAGTGACTTATGACCATTTTTCATACTTATGACTGTTGCAGCATCCCCAGTCATAAGAGGCCAGGCGAGGCGATGCATGCCTCGATGTGAGTGATATTGAGTTGGCCACACCCAGCCAATAACATGACCACCAAGTCATGTTCACCCAGTCACATGCCCACCAAGCCATGCCCACCACCTTAACCACGCCCACAGAACTGGTTCTTAAAAATTTGAATCCTACCCGTTGGTCACCCATCTAAGGTTTGGTTGTAGTGGCTGGTGAATATGTTGCCCCTCTACTAATTCTTTCATGTGAGACTCAGTTGGCAGGAAATATACCGTGTTCCTGATCTTCTCTTCACAGTTACCGCCCCCTTATGAACAGGCCTTGAGGTATCCTGCTGCCTTGTCAAGAACCGGAGCCGGCTCAGAATTGTCAACCAGGCAGAGCCTGCCAGATATGCTGCAAGCTTCTCCCACTTACCAGACTCAGAGGAACACTTCAGTGTAGGCTGGGAATGAGTCCTCCACTCTCCATGGCACAGACTGGGCAACGCTTTCGTTTCTGCAGGGCAGTCGACTAAACCTTGATGCTGAGGAAGTGGAATGAAATTCTCCAGCATTGTTGCAAAGCAAGCCATGTTCTAACTCACCCCCTCCCTCGTACAACAATTATAGCTTTGGGACTGCTGTCTTGAACTAATCCTTAAAAAGACAAATATTTGCTCATCCTGATGGAATAAATTGCCCCAGGGAAGTTCTGATCAGCTTCTCTTCCTCTTTTTTTTAGTACGTCGGACCCCCAAATAAACTTCCATCAAGAACAGCCTAGAGCAGTGTTGCTGAACTTTGGTTGGCTGTGTTGTATGGACTTCAAATCCCAGAATTCCCCAAACATTTCCACTCTTTGGCCCAGAGACCATTTCCAAGGTATCTCCAGATGATCTTCTTGCTGCAAGAGTAAATCAAGCAGACACACCATTGGAATTTCAGTTTGATCCCCAGGAACTAAACATTAAAGCCATTGATTGAACCTTCCCTGATTGTTATTTTAAAGAGATAAAGATTTCTGGTTCAAAGACCACCCTCTGAGACCATAGAGCACCTCTTCCACTTTTTAAAAAGTACCTCTGTTAGAGCTGCCAAACTTTCAAGATATTTACCTGAACATTTTATTTTCTTTTAGACATCATAGAACGATATCCACAGAACACCATCCGGGGCTTCAAGCGACACAATGAATGTATTTTACCCTCTGGCTATTTTCACCAATCTACACCAGCGGATGAACTCTTTGGATAAATTCTGGTGGGATTTTTTTCCCCCCTTTTGAAGACAGGGTGGGAGCCATTTTTGCAGATCCAGACAAGTTCAGAATTAAGTAAAAGACAAGTCTGACACTTTTGTCTCATGTTTCCCCAACTGAAATACAAATATCCTGTTTTTCAGCCAAGCCATAACTGATATCAAAAAGAATTACCTGTCAAAATGTAAAATTCTTTCTTCCCTGAAAGGGAAGATTTAGCTGTTTTCATGTATTCCAGAACTGTTAATTCTGCTTGTCAGCTGGAGCTCAATCTTAAACTTAAAATCTAATATACTATTTGGATTGGAGGGGGGAGGACAGGTTTTTGTTTGTGTTTGAGAAATAATCACACCAAATGTTCCTAATGCCATCATTGAAAATTAATCTAATTGGGAAATGCTTGGGATTACTTTACAGTCTAGCATGTAAGTTACCAGAATGAAGTTACTTATTCACCCTTTCCTGTCTGTGAAATTGAAAAGAACAGATGTGAGTTTAGGTATATTTATATTCAGGTTTTATTTTAAAGACAGTTGATGTAACACTCAATATGGCTAACACATAGAGATAGCTGTAGTATATTTATGTTTCCTTGCTCTTACCCCACTCACCCCTTAACAGCTAGGTTCATACATTGCATGAAACCTGTTTTATCCATGGCTTGTTGAATAGGCCATGACCCAGTTAGCCAAAAACCAAAGAAACCACACTGCGGCTTAGCATGCAGTACTTATATAGCTAATTACTGTCTTGAGTTCCACAGCCTGTTGATGATTTACTTGAACTTTACTTAGAACTACAGCTACGTATCTGCAGATAAAAAACAGAAGGAAATGACGGTGATTAGGGAGTGCATGGTTGTTAACATCAATGGGCCTCCAGTTTGCTGGTTTCCCGCACTGCATTAAGCTATAAAAGAGTTTCAACTCAGATTGCAATATGAAGTCAGGCACCATGACCTATTGAATAATCACAATTTGGCTCAGTGGGATATGTGAAGTCAGTCAGACTCATTTTTACACCATATATTAAGAGAGAAGCAAATCTGCTAAGACAACTTGCCTCACTGGGATTTGCTGTGGCATTCATTGACTGAGTTCCCAGAACACCCAAAGTCAAAATCCGGCTTACTTGCTTTGGGATCAGTGGTATATGTGAAAGCGTTGGCTATTCATTTGTCAATGAAACATGGAAGAATTCATGCCTGTAATGCACATGAAAGCTAGTACTATTACATTTCATAGTCTAACAATCTATAGTACTGGGTGATTAGACAGACTTATTTTCCCAGTGAAGACAAGCCCTAAATTTACAATATATATTTTTTTTCAAACAAAAAAAAAAAAAAAGCAGGAAGCCAACAAAGTATGAGACTGGCTAAATGATGTATGTGGTTTAAAAAGGAACAGCCTCTCTTGCACTTTTCAGATGTTTAACCTCTTAACTTCTTAGGCTACAGGAAACTTAGCTAATGGTCAGAGAAGGCTGTCACCTGTGTACTAGAACAGTATGTGGCTACCTGAAGGCACAGGCATTTAAATTTTCATATTTCATGGGTGAAAGCAGGCCGAAACATAGACCTTGCCATGGAATTTGATTCCATCCCATCCATAATCTTGATTGCCTATGCTATGCTGTGGCCTGCATCCTAGGTCACCTGCTTTTTCCTTCTTCAGTTGGTCACAGGGAAAAAGAAATGTATCCAAGGACTGGAATTGCAATGTTGTAAATTAAGGACATGAGTTTTTCTTAATAGTGGCTAGACCAGTCACCATTGTAAAATAATTTCAAAGTCAGGAGTCTTAACAGCAAAATGATCTAGAGATGAAAAATTCTACACAGGTACCATAAAAGCCAAATTTATAATTAGTCTAAAGCAATCAAGTTGTCTTGCTTCCTCCTTTTGTTGCAATAAAGTTTGAATTATGTATTGTTATAAAGTTTTCCCAAATAGTCATATGCTATATACCTGGGATTGAAACCATACTTAGTTCTAAGGCATAATTATGGTTCACTTGTAATGCAGTAATCTATGGCTTTCAAACCACCTGGCTGGTTCCACACCATTCACTAAGCCAAGTGAACACCAAAGAAATTACATTTTATCCAAAAACGCTGTGTAAATCGATAAATGCTTTGACACATTGGATAAGGAGTAAGTTGGGATGGAACAGGAACTTCCTGCTAGATTGCATCTATAGATTGCATCTATAGCAGCTGCACATGTTTGGTACATAGCAGGCAACACTGCAAAAGTTCATTGAGTGCATAGTGGCATAATGTACAAATAATGACATTACATGTACATTTTGTACCCAGATTGTGATGTGAAGTTGGGAAGAAATAATTTCACGTCTGCCGGTAGACATCCAATCTGCTGAGAATACTCAAGGACACTCTTACATTGGAAACCTACTTGAAGCATCTACTTTTACCCCAAGAATAAAGAATTAGCTCGAGATAGTTCCTCCGAAATGAACAGCAGTAGTACGACTGTTGTGCTTTGGAAAAGAACTACTATCAATCTTTATTTCATCAGCAGCACATCAGAGGTGTGTGTTAAGACGATGTCTCTGTATGATATGCTGTAGATGCTCCAAATATTGATTCGTTCCCAGTTGCAGAGGACGAACCAAAAGTCATCCAGAACTTGCTCTCAGATCATGGTGATCAACTTAAAACTTCCCACTGCTTCGGTAGGAACAACATTGATGAAAGTTTTATACAGCACAGCTCCTTTGGGCAACCGGCAGATCACTTCTCGGCTTTCCTTGCCACGGGCAGGTGGTACGAAGACTTCTTTTGTAAACCTCACAACTCCATCTTCAAGAGCATACAGCCATTTGTTGCATCCCATCCCCACCTGGGTCAATAAGACAGAATCATAATTAAAGAAGGGAAGAAGCAGCCTCTGGTTCAGAGCGCAGGCTGTGCCTATCAGTGGGACTGCCAGCAATTCTCAAACTCTGGTACAGTTTGCCAATTGTGTGCTAAACTAAAGCACAACTGCTTGTGCAAGAAAGACATCACTATCATCAGAACGGTACAGCGTAATGCAAAGATGTCAAAGTAAAATTGCAGGATTCCAGCGACTTGCAGAAATAAAAGACAGCTTCTGCAAATTAAATTCAGAATCCCTGCTCTGGTAGGGTTTATACTTGTAACCCAGGATGCCTGGCTTTTGGGATGTAGTAAGTTAACTTGTTTCTCTACAAGCCAATTGCATTTGCTCCTTGTGTTCCCAGTTTTTGTTGACAACTGATGGTGTGCTTTGGAGGCCTAATAACATCACAGTTGAACCCATTCAGCCTGAATCTGGTTCCCCGGCAGGCTGAATAAGATGAATGTCAGCTTGTGAACCCAAAAATGTTGAGTGACAGCTGACAGCTTCGCTCCCAAAAGCGGCTGAAGATAATTTTGGTCTTAAAGATGCTATCTCCAGCAAGCCCAATGTTACATGATATTATTCTGCCCAACTAATTCTGGGTAAGAAAGCATTTATCTTTAGAAGGCACAGATTACAAAGATATATGCAAGTTGTGCTGTGGATCAATGTAAAGAAATGCTTAATTATTTTTCTTTTCCACAACTTGATTTTTCCCCCTCAGATGGTCAAAGTCATCCGATGCATCATGATGCATTTTCCTATGTTCTTTCTTGACCTCAAGGTATTCTATAGGGGGAAGGGGTGTCCCAGCGAGGAGGATGGATTCCCAGACTATCTGACATTCTTGTATTTCATTTTGCAACAAATTTTTACTAAATATAAAGAGGTGGTTCAAAGCCAGAAACTCTAATCGGGGTAAGAGAGACCAAAAAAAAAAAAAAGGATTTTATTCTGGTTTCAGCTGAGAGAGAAAGAATCTTGGAAAATGATAAATATGAGGCCAAGAGGTTTGTCAGACCATAATGAAAAATTCCAGGAAAATTTAGAGTAAGACAAAGAAACAGATGCTTTGATAAAAATGGAATGAGATCTTAATTAAGTGGTATTTGAAATAACAAAGAGAACATCTTACGTGAGCACCCGGATGCCACCGGATCACACGCTGGGTGGCCAATATGTTGCCTGCGTGAACAAATTGTCCTGCAAATAAGTTAAAAGTAATTAAGCCTCAGAGACAAGACAGCTTGAATGCATTTTAGCTGAATACAAATGGAGCACAACGCAACTTCCTTTAACATTCCTTCTCACGAAATGGGATCCGTTGCAGAAGATAAGAGGGCAAAAGTGAAAGATCTGAGACTCAAGCCTTGAGAGAGTCGTACCTCTAATTTTGTTGACTGAGGCTTTCTAGTAATAAGATCATTCCACACATATCCAAAGTATTTTCTTGACAGATTATCAGAATAGCCTCAATTCACACATTAATTCACCAAATTACACTTCATTTAGTGTAGATTGCCATTTTGAGATTACCAAGTGGAAAAGAAGGGCAACTGTTCCATTTCAGTAATCCTGAATATCCACATTCAAGTACAGGTTGTCCTTGACTTACTGTCTTATTTAGCAACCAAAATTCTGACCACAATTGGAGCCAGAATTTCTCTTGCTAAGTAAGACAGTCGTCAAGTGATTGGTGCCTCCATTTTACAACGTTGCCATGACCATTAAGCAAATCCCTGCAGTTATTAAATGAATCATTTGATTGTTTAGCTAATCCAGCTTCCCCCACTGGAAGCCGGCTGGGAAGGTCACAAATGGCATCACAAGACCTTGAGATGATGCTACAACCATCATAAATACATGCCAGTTGCCAAACACCCAAATTTGACCATGGAGACATTTAGGAGGCCATACGAGGACTGGTGGTAAATCAATCTTTTCAGAGCCATTGTAACTTCACACAATTGCTAAACAAATAGTTTTAAGCTGAGAACTATTTATAACCCAATGTAATATGGTTTATAATAATACTTTATTTGTGGTCACAGTTTGATTTACAAGGACTCGTGGGGACATCTTTGCTTTCCTCAAAGAGCAGGGAATCTTCAAACTTGACAGCTTTAAGATTTCAGCTCCCTGAATTCCTCCTCCAGTCATGTTAGCTCAGGAATTTTGGGAGTTGAAGTCTACAAATCTTAAACTTGCCAAGTTTGAAGATCCTTGTCATAGAGGAATTATGGAGAAGACAAAATTAGGAGGGCTGCTAAACTAAGTGGGAAAATAGGAAGTGGGAAGAGAGGTTCATGATAGCACTGAGGTGTTTTGTGTTTGTGTGAGAAGGATGAAGAAATCTGGGCTCTGGCTGTGCAATTTACTGATTAACTTGAACAGGATGACACAAGGACAGTCCTCTCTGCATCATCACATGGCCAAAATGTCAATGTCCTGACACTGACTCATCCATCTTGGACTAAACAATGTAACTTGATGGTTTGGGGACTCGTATTTGTTTGGGTTTCAAAGTTCTCAGGGATTGGTCTGATTAGTGTTTGGGGATGTAGACCACTAGGGAATGTCAGGGAATGTGGACTTTGGCAAACATCTTGAAGGAAGGTAATTGACAAACCTCTTCAGTCAAGAGAATGATATAGATGTGGCTTATATCGTCACCAAGAGTCAAGATCAATCAACATCACTTCTGATTTGGTTCATTCCAAATGGAGCAAATCAGCAGCCATATTTGTATCCACTGTAGTTAAACTCTTCTGGCTTAAGAAAGAAACACCTAGTAAAACCATTCAAAAGTTTATCCGGCTTTATTACTGCAAAAACTATTTTTCAACATCTTGTGTACTTCCTTAAGGATTTAAACTAATGTTACACTTTGAACAAAGGAGGAACCATACATTGGCTTGCTTCAAGTAGCCCCCAGGGTGGTCCTAAATTGTCCGCATCATGTATCTCCTCGCAATCCCATCTGCACTCTGACCTTGCAGGTTTTGGTAATGCTAGGGTCAAGTCAGGCTTCCTATTCTTCAACCATTTTTTATCCCATCACAAGAGAACTGGATTTCCGAAGCATATAAGGATATGGTGAACTGCATCAAGCAATAGCCCATTTAGTCCAACCTTTAATGGCCCTCAAACAGATACCTCTACAAAGTTTATAAATTTAGCAAGGAAGGCAAGCACCCTTTTCCATTGTTCCCACAAAGCAGCTGATATGTCAGGAGTGCTGTTGAAAATTCTGGAGACACCAAGCAGCCATCAAGATTAGTGACTATTGATAACTCTAGCCGAGAGATCCCCAAACTTGACTGCTTTAAGACTTGTGGACTTCAATGCTATGCTGGCTGGAGAATTCTGGGAGTTGAAATCCACAAGTCTTAAAGTGGCCAAGTTTGGGGACCCCTGCTCTACCCCCATTTTACAGTGGTCTAAATCTCCAACCATAACATATTACAACATATTCAGTTTAAGTGGAATTAACATACTTTTTTGGTTAAGGCTAGGTCACACTGGCCGACAGATGCAAAATGTATGTAAAAAGGACACAGCGGACAAGCAAATTTTCCATTCGTTGTTATCCGCTCTCAAAAGTGCCCCAAATGTGCATAAACAGAGCGCACAACAACGGAAAGGAACGGACGTGGGGAGGATGTAGCGGGGATGTAAAGCGGATGTTCGTAGGAAGCCTAGTGGATGAAAGCAGATGGAAGCGGATGGCACATCTGCAGGGCTTCCGGGGGAGAACAGCGAAGCGGACGCGTAGCGGAAGGAGCGCGGACGCATCACGGACGCCTATAGGATGCCTAGCAGACGCAAAGCGTTCACATGCGGGGAGGATGAATTGTGTAAGCTCCGTGGATATAAAAGGATGCAGCTCGCAAGCAGGTCACCATTCAGAGGAAAGACCTGCTGCCAGAGACATCTTGAGAGAACACCATGGGGAAGAAGAGGAAGCCTGTGCCTACTCCTGCCAGCCCTGGCAAGAAGGACAGAACCACCATCCCACCCCCTGGCGCTGACTCTGAAGCTGCTGGTGCTTCTCCTGCTGCTGCTGGTGCTCCTGGTGTTGCTGCTGCTTCTCCTGCTGGTGCTGCTGCTGGTGCTTCTCCTGCTGGTGCTGCTGCTTCTCCTGCTCCTGCTGCTGTGGTGGACCAGCCCCAAGGCCCTCAAAGCCCTGCTGCTGAAGCCCCTGCCAGAGGGAGGAAGAGGCAAGGCAAGGAGAAGGGGGAGAGGAAACAATACTCCATTTCCGAAGACCATGAGGAGGAGGTGCTGGAATGGCTGAGGGAGAACGAGTACCTGTGGAGGAAGGGCCACAGGCTCTATTGTGACACCAAAAGGAAGCAGGCAGTGTGGAGAGAGAAGGCGGAGAGCCTGGGCTACACTTCCGATGTCCTCCTGGGGTGGTGGAAGCATATGCACACCTGGTATGGCAAGCTGCACCTGAAGAGATCCGGGCAGGCCGCTGTCAAGCTCACTGACCGGGAGACCTATGTCATGGCCAGATGCAGCTTCCTGGAGGGTGAGATCCGCCACCGAGGAGCAGCCCCTCTGTCAACCCTCTCCCTCAGACAGCCCACAGAGAGCCACTCCTCTTCCAGCCAGGAGACAGCTACCGTGTCCAGGCAGGTGTCTTTGGAGGGCTCCACGACAGAGACCCCCCCGACAGCTGCACTCCCCGTGCCAGAGGACGTGGAGGATCCCGTCTCAGATGGAGCAAGAAGAAGCAGCCACCAGAGACCAACCCACACCCACACCCAGCTCCACCTCCACAGAAAGCAGGCAGAGAGGCAGACCGGAGGGACAGAGCCACACTGTCCTCTTGGAGATCAGGGACACAATTAAAGACAGCACAGATCTCCTCTCCCAGCTGGTCCACTTCGACATACCATCCTTCAACCGCAAGCCCTTCATCACGTACGTGAGCCAGACCCTCATGGACATGCCTGAGGCCCAGTACCAGGCGATGAAGGAGAGGATCACAGCTCTTCTGCACCATCCTCCAGGCCCAGCTGAACCTGCTGCTACCCACTCCAGGTCTGCTCCTCCACCACAGGCGATGTCACAGCCCTTCCATGGATTTCAGCAGCCCCTCACCTACCAAGCCTACCACTACCAGGACTTCCCACAGCAGAGGCAGCCCTTCCCAAACCACACCCAGGTTCCTCGGATGCCAGATGCCTCAGCTGACTCAGCTGCAGACCAGACAGCCCCATTACACTCCTCCTTCCTCCACCGCATAGCCAAGCCCTTCCTGAGAACATCTGTCATCAGTGTTGGGTCTCACATCCCAGGTCCTTGAGGAAGTGCCTCTCAACCTCACAGGACTGAGTCAGCTCTCCGAGAGCTTCCTGCACACACCATCTCCTGTTGTACTCTCGGGGCCAGGCACCCCAATGGCGCCTCAGACCAGCATTCCAGCAACAGCCACCTCCACAGTCCCTGGCCCCTTTACATCTGAGACCATGGGCACGCCTCAGAGTGACTGAAAAGAGTGCCAGAGACTGAGTTGTTACCTGTTCACCTTATCTTTGCTTAAAGACACTTTACTTGGGTCATTTTGCTTTTTAATAGTTATACAGTTTGTTATTAATAAAGGTTATCTTTGCTTCACACACTTGGTTCATTTTTTTTACTTAATAAAGTGTTGGGGAAAACTTTGAAAAAAGGGTTAAGCCTTTGCATGCTTGTGGGATGGGTAAGGATAGCTGTGGGATGGATAGCTGTGGGATGGGTAAGGATAGCTATGGGATGGATAGCTGTGGAATGGGTAAGGATAGCTGTGGGATAGATAAACCTCCAGTGCAAGCATAGTGGGACTGTATGGTCCACCCTCCCAGCTGCCACACATATGGCCCTTTATTATCAACAACAATTTAATCATTGATCAACACATTTCAACATAAACAAAACTCTTTATTAATGCCCTATTCATTGTAAGGCCACTCAACATACATGGCACAATCTCATCAGTATGTTGAGACAGGCTGAAGGAAGCATCCATTCAGCATCTACCATCCTGTCTTGCCACTCCACTGCTCCAGCTGGGGAGTTGCACCAGTGTCTCAGGAGGTTGCGCTGCTTCTTCCCTCCATGTGAAGCTCTGTTGGGGCCTTGCACATCCACAATGTCTATCAGGTTTAGTCCTTGCCTCCATTCACCAGGCTCCATGTCCCCATTCCCTTGTTGACGGTCCACAAGCCTGTTCTGCAACACTGGGTAGCAGGTGTGCATGAGATTGTGCAGGATGCAGCAAGCTTCCACAATGCTCCTCTCGGTCTGTGGGCGATGCTGCATGGTGGTGAGAAGTACCTGGAACCTGTTGGCCAGGATGCCAAAGGTGTTCTCCACCACCCGCCTTGCCCTGGACAGCTTGTAGTTGAAGATCCTCTCTTCACGGGTGAGGTATCTGGAAGTGTAGGGCTTCATGAGGTAGGTTCTGAGGGAGAAGGCGTCACCACCCACGATGAAGTAGGGCACATCTTGTGTGTCGTTGGGTAGGGGGTCTGGATCTGGGAAACCCATGATGAGGTTGCGTTCCAGCCCACCCTTGAGGTCACTGGCGTTGTATACCTGGGCATCTGAAGCTGACCCGTTGCCTGAAGCATCAATGTACATGAACTTGTAGTCAGCATCGACCATGGCGAAGAGGATGATGCTGAAGAAGCCCTTGTAGTTGAAATAAGTGGACCCCGACTTGGCTGGTGCTTTGCAGGCCACGTGCTTGCCATCTATGGCTCCAACGGTGTGGGGAAAGTTCCACCTCTGATACCACTGCTCTGCAACTTTCTTCCAGCCTTCTTCAGTGGTGGGGCACTGGAGGAGCTCCTCCACGTATTCTTCAATGATGGCCTGCACCACTTCTCTGACCACAATGCTGATGGCATTGTGTGGCACCCTCCAGGCATACTGCATGTTTCTGTATGTGGTCCCAGAGGCCAGGTGGCGCAGAGTCAGTGCCACCTTCAGTCCAGGGTCCAGGCTGGGACAGAAGTTGGTGTTTGTCAGACGCTCCACAACTTCGTCAAACATGGCTGGTGGCATCTTCATGAAGTGCTAGAATGCACGAGGGTCTTCATTCCTCAGCTCCACCATCAGCTTGTCATAGAGTCCAAACTCCACTCTTCTCCCGATCCATCTTTGGACCCAGACAGCTCTTGGACGTCTCCTTCTTCCCCTTGCGTAGAATAGGTGAAACAGTCTGAAGAGGGCTTGGTTCTGGTGTTGAATGATGGCGGCTACCAAAAGGAGTGTGCGATGATCCATGGTGGAGATCAATGGATGATGTGGAAGAGCAAGGGCAAGGCTGAAGAGGTCTGCACACCACGGCTGCTGGACTGAAAGTGAGATCCAGGTGATTTCCTCCCCCTTTTTATAGGAAATGTCGGTTTTCTGCTAGGTGTCCTTCCACATATTCTAGACATCCTCCAGACATCCTAAATATCCGAGATACGTCCCATATACGAACGTTTTGTCCATTTTAAAGCTTTATATACGAGATGCATCCATTTACATCCTTTCTATGTCCATGCTACTAACGCTGTGTGGACGTTCCGCGTACCTTTCGCTTCCTCCCTCTTTCCGCTTTCTGCTGCAGCGGATGTGAGTTGCGCGGATGGCCAGAGGATGCCGAGAGGATACATCGGACGTGTAACGGATGACAACGGACTTAGAATGTTTGTTGCCCGTATGTGTTGCGGATGTAGATCGTACGCGGCGGAAAGTTCATCCACTCAAAAAGTTTTGTGCAGCTCAAAACTTTTTGAGCGGATGAAATAGCAGTAGACGGATGTTTTACGGATAGAGTGTATGAAACACATATGTGGTGAGTACATAACCGATGCATCGCGTTTTCCAACGGATGGCAAGCTTTTTTGTCCGTTTTACATCCTCTTTGCATCCGTTGGTTCAGTGTGACAGGGGCTTTAAAAAGGAAGGAGTTCCTCAAGTCAAAACTGACTTCTAGCTTCTCCAGGTACATTTTGTCAAAAAAAAAAAAAAGTTACATGAGTAATACAGAATTTGCCAATGGCTTCTTCTGGGTTATTTTTCTAGCTCCATGGTCCAGTCTACAGCTGACATTTCCTGGCAAGGATGGTCTTCCCAGTGAAGAGATTAGCACCTCTGATCCTGCTTAGATTATTCTGAGAGCAGGCAAGGCCAACAAGATATTGCATCTGTTCTGACTATTAATTAAAAAAAACACCTTTCCTTTGTTAGTCTTGAATTTTTGAATTTAGAATTTAGTGGATGATCTTGCAAAACCCTGTATTTTTGTGATCTTTCAATTATCTTCATGAAGGTGTTATATTAGACAATGTTTCTCAGCCTTAGTTATTTTAAGGTATGTGAATTTCAACTCCACGAATTTCCCAGCCAGCATGATGTTCACATCATTTTAAATTTGTCAAGGTTAACAAGCATTGTCCTAAGATAAAAATTAAGATAAGTATCATCACTGTCATCACCACTACATCATCAAGTTGGGAGAAGGGGGGAATATAGGGCCTATTGACTCCCCACACTCCCAGCAATCTCCTTATTTACAAGGCTAGAGTTTTAACTCTTTAGCATACAGGAAAGTCTTCAACTTACAACAGTTCATTTAGTGATTGTTCGAAGTTACAATAGCACTGGAAAAGTGACTTATGACCATTTTTCACACTTGTAGCCATTGCAGCATAGGTACTTGACAATTGGCTCATATTTAAGATGGTTGCAGGTCCCAGGGTCATGTGTTTCCCTTTTCAACCTTCTGACAAACAAAGTCAATGGGGAAGCCAGATTCACTTAACCATGTTACTGTTACCAACTGCAGTGATTCACTTAACAAACATGTTAAAAGTCATAAAATGTAGCAAAGCTCACTTAACTAATTTCTTATTTAGCAACATAAATTTTGCTTTTACAACCAATTGTGGTTGTAAGTTGAGGACGACCTGTATTTCCTCAAAGCTTCATGTGTGTATAGCTCTACAAAAGCAACCCACACCAAAAAGGTTTGCAATTATTTTTAACCCCATATCTGGGCTCTGCTTCAACATCTTATTGTTAAAGTAATGTTTTCCCCCCTCCTCCCCATATCTGGACATCAGTCTTCAACATCTAACTATTAGAACAATGTTTCTCAACCTCAGCCACTTTTAAGTTGTGTGGACTTCCAAGTCCTGAAAATCCCCAGGCAATCCACACCGTTTAAGAGGCTGAGGTTGAGAAGCACTGCTTTAGAGAGAACAAGGGGATTGGAGCCAAGCTTTGCTAATTTTTTTTCCCCTTTCCTTTCCTCCCACACTGTTCCTTCTCTCAATAAACACATGTTCAAATTTCTATGACCATGCATATGCTACAACAAGGCAATAACATAAAGAGAAACAAATATATCATTGCACACTAGACAGTAGGACTTCACTCTGGACATGATCAGAGAATGATAGAATCATAGAACTGGAAGGTAAATTTTTGTCCCCTAAGGGCCTTTTGGTTTAAAAGTTATTTTTGCTATCGGGGTGCTTTTGGAGGGATACTTCTGAAAAATATGTAGTCTACTGAATATCCTCATCTTCCCTCTGGTTTCCCAATAGTTTATCACTGGCTACAATTTTGATAAAATTTACAAGTCAAGTTTACTCAGCAGCACGCAAGGATGTACATTTCAATTTATTTAGACTCTCCTTATTGTATCCCCTACCCCAAAGTTATATTATAAAAAAAATGTACAGAATATAAGCACTAGTTTTAAATAGTGGCCCTACATTCTGCAATAAATAGAATTCTACAGTAAACTACTGCAGTCCTACCACCTACTGGCTGTCTCATAGTTGACAGGCATAACATAGGAATATCCAGGCAGCCAAATAATATTCATCAATGGCAAAAGGCAATTTTACCTGGAACAGTTTACATCCTGCAACAATACCTTTAATACCTTCAAATAACAACATCTCCCTATCCCAGGTCCTTGGGAATCAATAGGTGTCAAAAATGCCAAATCCAGTCTAAACACCTGGCTGACTGTGCAACAAATCATAATACGTGGTACTGTTGTGGTTTGCTGGTAGTCTGTGCAGACGGTAGTGGAACTGGACAGTGGGGAAGAATGGGGAGTCTGGAGAATCCAGGAGTCTGGAGAGGACTCGGATGAGGGTCCTGTGTCCAATGCAGAGATGGGGCCAGGGCCATCTGGGAGTGGGGTGCTGACTCTGGAGCCTTCAGAGTATGGCAGCAGCAAGGCAGAGGAACCAGGGGAGCCTGTTCCCAGTGCGTGTCTGCGCAGAGCTGCTGGAAGGCCAGAGCAGCTGAGACAAAAGGAGCAAATTGGGAGTAAGGCTAGGAGGTGATTGTCCCTGCCATAAGGTATAAAGGACAGGCAAAGGTAAAGAAACCTTTGTAGGAAACAAAGTTGTTCATTCTGTTTGGATTAATCCTTGAAACTCTGTGTGGATTTTGTTGGTTTTTTTACAGTTCATTTGGCACTTTTGTTGTTAACAGCAATTCAAAGGAGAGAAGGGTTGGTGCTTATCTCGAGGGACTGTTTGGGACTCATTACAGGCTGGAAACGAACATAATTCCCAGTGCTAAAATAAAACAAGAGCTGTTTTAACTAAGCGTGTGCTTAATTACAGTCTCAGGAAGCCTTGGTCAGAACAGGTACCTAATGTCAACGCATTGACAAAATTTTCATCTGTCAATCGCAGAAGGCCACATTGCTTAGACCTGCACGTATATTGTAAAACAGGTAATCCTTGATTTACAGTAGTTCATTTAATGACCAAAGTTACAGCAGCGCTCAAAAAGTGACTTATGACTGTTTTTCACACTTACGACCATTGTACCATCCCCTTGGTCACATGATCAAAATTGACTGACTCACATATATGACAGTTGCAGTGTCCTGGGACCATGTGATCACTTTTTGCGACTTTCTGACAAGCGAAGTCAATTGGGAAGCCAGATTCACTTAACAGTGCTACTAACTTAACATCTGCAATGATTCACTTAACAACTGTGGCAAGAAAGATCATAAAATGGGGCAAAACTCACTTCACAAATGTTTTACTTAGCAACATAAATTTTGGGCTCAATTGTGATCGTAAGTTGAGGACTACCTGTCTATTGATGCATTAGAACAGCCTAAGTTCTCGAGAAGGATTCAATACATATGAAGGCCAACACCAGCTAAAGAACTGGCAGCTGCGACCTCACATTTTTGTGAACATATAAAAATAACAATTAAATTTACATGTTGCCCAACTCCCAACCATTCTATACAGACTATACAAACTGATAAAAAATATTCAAAAACAAAGAAAAAACTGAAAACATGAAAAAGAATAAAGATGGCCAAAGTGACAAAAGTGGATGGAACAAAGGGAAGAGGAAGGATTCTTCAATCTCCAAAGCCATGGCTTCAGGGCCCTTCAAACGGTATAGTCCATGCTTAATAGCAAAGAGCAAGAAAATTAATTTTTTTTTTAGTTGTTTTTGTTGATGGGCTGTTAATAACAATAAGCAGGAAACTGCAGTAAAGTGATTAAGAAACTTACCATCAAATTTTTTGAAGCCGTACCTTTTCCCAGTTCTGTTCCCTCCACGATTTCTGGTGCTGCCTCCACTTTTTTTGGATGCAAATCTCACCACAGTTGCACCGAGTGTGGGAACAGGCAAAACTGTTACAGGCAGGGGAAAAAAGCAAGAGATTCCAATGATTAATGTGATAATTAAAAGCATGGCTGTGAGCCAGCAGTTCCCAATCCAAAATGCAAATCAATTCAGCCATAAACCATGTTCAAGACAATCTGAAATAACTACAGCTTAAGTTTAGTTTTAACAGCTTTTGTACAACAAAACAAAAAACATCATGGGAGTTCAAACTTCCAGATTTCAGGTTGGGGAGACTCTTCCAGGAGGCTGGCACCATAACTAAAAAGCACCAAATGCCAACAAAACCTTTGTGAACTTTTCTGAGGTAATACCCTCAGTATCCTATCTAGGACATGGATGCTGGACTGATAAATTTTACAGTATTTGAAGCAAGCAATCATGCAAATAGCAAAGTATCAAACCACAGAGGCTGCAATCAAACACTCGAAATTAATTAATTTATTAATCAATTATTCAATCAAATTGTTCATAAAGATGACTCCATGAGTCTGGGACACTGCAACCGTCATAAATACGCGCTAGTTCTGATCACGTGATCTCGGGGATGCTGCAACAGTCACAAATGTGAAAAAATGATCAGAAGTCACTTTTTTCAGTGCTGTTGTAGCTTTGAATGGTCACTCAATGAAGGATTGTAAATCGAGGACTCCTTGTACCAGAAGTAAAACAAAAAAACCGAATAAAGTAGATTCTGAAAGCTGATAGCACCATTCAAACAAAACAGCACCTTGGGACACCAGCAAGGAAGATAACCAAACTCTCCAAAGAAGATAACACCAGTAGACCCTACGGAGAATCTCAGTCGTGCAGGAGGTCTTGGTTGTCTCAAAGGTGCTTTTTCCAGAGGCACCTGGACTTTCTGGTTTTTCTTTGAAGACGTTTGGCTTCTCATCCAAGAAGCTTCTTCAGCTCTGACTTCCCCACCATCCAGTCAGAGCTGAATAAGCTTCTTGGGTCAGAAGCGAAACGTCTTCAAAGAAAAACCAGAAAGTCCAGTTGCCTCTTCCGGAGGAGAAAAGCATTGGGATTTAGCAGAATCCTTCACAACATCTCCCAGCAGAGCGAGCCTGACAGGGCTCTTTCCAGGCTCGCTCTTGGGCGCGGGGGGGGGGGGCGGGGACGGGACGGGGGACGGGACGGACCAATTTCTGCAAAGGATCGGCGGCTTATTCGACTGCAAACTGTGTGCATGAATCCCTAAGGATCGCATATTCCTCTGACCCGTTTGCAGAAGGGAGGATTGCACAAACCTTTCCCCCCCCCCCCCCTCTGAAGTCTTGCTTTTAATTTCACACACTGGAACGCCGCCTCCCGGTTCTTCCCGGTCCCGCCAGTTGCCGCCGCCTGCTCCCATTTCCCCGAGAGCTCACCGCCAAGCCAGTTCAGGCTTCCGCCCTCCCAAACCTTTCCGACTCACGTCGCCTGCCGGCCGCGGAGCCCAAAGCAACCAGGCCGCCCAGCAGCGCCGCCATTTGACCTTCCCTCGCCACCCTGCGAAGCGCCCCGGCCTGCGCTGCGACACTTCCGGGTCCGGGATCGGCGGCGGCGCTGAGCGCGGGATTTGAACGAATGAGCCCGGCGCCTGGCTTCGGAGGTGCAGCGGCTGGTTGCAAAGAGGGTGAGAGCGATGGGGTGAGAGCCCATGTCCGAGTTCACGTGATGAAGGCTGGGGTCTCATTTTAAGGCGGTTTGCGTAAACGGAAAAGAGGTTCCTTCCTTCCTTCCTTCCTTCCTTCCTTCTTTCCTTACTAACTAACTCACTCACTCACTCACTCACTCACTCACTCACTCACTCACTCACTAACCAACCAACCAACTAACGCACCATCGTGCCTACCGTTCCTGTCCTGTTATCCCCATTTATTCATACCTATTTCCTGTATTCTTACTCATGTTTAAACTTATACCTATTCTCTTGTAAGCGATTGACAAATCACTTACTTATTTACTTACGTACTTACTTACTAACTATTGCCCCCCCCCCCATCCCGTTTTGGTAGAAGAGATTGGCTTTATCTTCCACCAATTAGGGCATAAAGCCAGCGAGCCGAACTCCGAAGCTGGTTCAGGCTTTGCTTTTCATATATAGTACAGTAGTTCTTTTTGTTCGTTTAAAGAATCTGTTGTTTATGTGATAAGATTTTAGACGAATCTTTCCCTAATAGTTTCAAGATTTTAAAAAAGGTATGATTTGCTTGGAATGTGGGGTATTTTATAAATATTTATTCAGTTGAGCAGGTATGTTACCTTTGGTAATATTGTAAACTTTCTCTGATAACTTTTTTTTTATTTTGTTATGTCTGCACATTTCCTTAATCTTTGCTCTCACCTCATCAGCCAAGTAGGCTTAAGTCATTCCGCTGTTTCGGTTTTAAAATAAGTGTTACCAACAGCAAATTGAAATAGTTTAATCTTGTGTGTATGCAGACTGAGCAGATCCACTTCCCTTCACAGGGCTGCAGTTGGATGTATGGCTCACGCTGCAATGCATTCTATACGGTACCTGTCTACTCAGAAATGAACCTTATTCAGTTCAATGGAGTTTATTCACAATCCAGTGTTTATAGGGTAGCAGCCTTAAGTTTTACCTTCCAAAGGACAGTAGGCATACACTGTACTTTTACTAAAGACCAGTATTTCTCAACCGTAGCAACTTTAAGGTGAGTGGACTTAAATTCCCAGAATCCCCCAGCCTTCCATCTTAAATCAAGTATTATAAGGGGGGGGGGGAGTCTCTTATTAAAAAAAATTAAAACCTTTAACAATCAGAAACCGAGCATGTGCAACAGCTCATTAAAAAATGGAAATTATTCAAAGAGGCAGGGATTCCCGCACTTCATTCTTCCAAAACAACTTCTATATCTTCGGGGGGGGGGGGGGGGGGGAGGAGAAAGATTGATCGGCCATTTTCATATAGGATTGCTTTTAATTGCAAATAGGGAAAATAATACAAGTAAAGTAATACAAAATCAATCTTTCATCTGAGGTGTAGGTTCAGTGCAATTGAATAACGGTTCTGATTCTCCTATTTGAGTTGTTCTATATCCATCTTTATCAGTAGAAATGTCATTCTGTCCTGTTTGGGAATAAAATAGATTATACAATTAAAGTTGGAGGCAACACAATTCATTTCATAATGGGTATTCTCTTTCCCTAGGAGAAATACACATAATTGGTGGCAGAATCCTGCTTGTTTCACATCAAAGAAATGATGTGAACTTTTCTCTTGTAAGTAAATTTGGAGTATATCTTAACACAAATACCTAGAAAATATGGAGATCAATACTGTGTGTTTAAAATGCAATTACTGTATGTCGATTTTGTCTGATGGGAGTATAGGAAAAAGAAAAGATAGATGCTGATGATATTTGAGAACTTGCATTCCGACTCATTAAAAACTAAGCAGACAAATGATTGGGGGAGAAGTGAGCAGAATTGTTGTGGTCCCTTGTTTTTTGGAATTCCCCAAAAATGGAATTTCGGAGTTCCCTTGAAAACTTGACTCACTCACTTCTAAGTAGATCCTCCTTTTCTCCCAATTCTGTTGCAGGCTTTAATTTTTCATTGTATTGTCCCTGAGAACAGATTAGTAAATAATATGAATAAATGCTAAAATATAGTCCCTTTGAAAGTGTAGAGGGAAGATGCCAGTGATAAGTTATTAAATCCTTGGCAGGACTATTGTGGGAAAGGTCCACTCCACAGACTTTTGTCATTGCCTTTATTACAGATGTTCTTTGCAGGTTCTGGGGTGACCACAAGGAATAATGGTGTTCCCCCCCTTCCCCACATGAACACTTTAGCAGCCAAGGGCTGGAGAACTAATTGCTGAGTTCCTGGAAGCATGTCATCTTTTCACTTGGGTAGTCAGACCATCTGCAACTCCTGGCAACTAGCAAGAGAGCCCACAAAAAGCTTTGTATTAATAAGTGTTAGAAAATGTCTTCTTCCTGTTCCTCAGATCAGACCTCTTCAATAGCATCCTCCAAATGCATTTTTTCACAGCATCCAGAATTTCCAAGCCAGATGATCAGTTATCTTCTGAAATGAACAGTCTTCAAGCCCCCAAATTCTTAAAAAATGGGCATTGTTTCTAGCTGGTTGGAATTTTAGGGACGATATCATAAACACACACATGGAGAAGAATCACTTGGGGAAAACTGTACTAAAGGTTGTTCCTTTGACATTGCATTAGCTAAGCCCAATATGGAAACTTACACTCCCTATCCTGACTTCAGAAGTGTGGGCAGAGTGATTTGTTCCTTATCCAGGAATCCACTGGGCAAGAGAATAGAAGGAACAAATGCTGAGGTCTGGTGACTTGATTTTGATTTACTTTGGCTGATTCCTCTTCTAGCATTAGACCCTGATCAATTATCCCTGAGGGAATGTGAGTTTTGAAGAGGGAGAACTTTCTGTTGTTGAATTCAACTGTTTGCTTCTTTTCCTCAGATGCCACTCCAACCCAGTGCAGTCTCTTTGGTGCATGAAGCTAAACATCATGTTCTCAGAACTGGATGAGAGTGACTGTGAGGAACTACCAGTTTTCTTTTCTGTAAACAAACCTCCTCCTGATCCACAAAACTGCTTCCGGCCTTCTCCTGAGAACGAAGTAGTTGTGCTCTTCAGCTCAGATTCAGAGGATTCATTCCTTTGCTCACCTGCCAGGAAAAAGCCCTATGGTCCATGCAATTCAGTTAAGATGGCTGCTTCTACAGATGTGAGACTGCAGCTCAGTAGCGAGAGGGAGGAGGAGGAGGAGGAGGAGGAGGAGGAGGAAATACTTATCCCCTTGGCCGAAAGGCTCCAAAGGAAGTTGCTGGTAGCCGGACCCGTGACAACTGCTCGTTCATTTACTAGGATCCAAACAAAGAGTGGCCAAGAGTCCACTGAGCTAAATAGGCCCTGTGTCAGTGATGAAGAAGTGGTGCCTACTTGCTGGCAGGAGCCACCACTTGCTGACTCTGATCTCCAAGAAAACGTGGCACCCAGCACTTGGGAACTGTCAGAGAGCGATCAGGAGGTATCTTCATGGGATGCTAAGCCACAATCCTTGCCCCAGCGTCCAGTTTGCATCCCTGATAATAAGTTGCAAGATGGTACCCACCAAATAAGCCTGAAGTCCTTTCCTCTTCAGACAAGTATGAGACAGAACCATCAGGATTTAGACAAAGCTTTCCAGGCTGCCCTGCAGAAGAGCAAAGAGCAAAGAGCTCAGAAGCAGCTACAGAAGCAAGAGAAACAGAGGAAAGCAGCTTTGGCCCAACTTCACAAAACCCAAAGACCAGAGCAATGTCTGAAACACATTCAAATAGTGTTAGACCCAGGTATGGTTTCCCCCCCTCCCCAATTCTTGGCTTTTTTATCTGTTCTTCTCCTTAAGGATCCATCTTGAATTGTAGCCTCCAATAGGTCTCTTACAGATTAATGGTGCAGATGAGATCCTTGCCACTTTGCAGTCAACAGAGAGTAACTATGTGATTGAGAGCCAAACTGTGCCCTGCAGCATCACCTGGAGAAGGAAAACTGGCCTAATGCAGGTATAACAGTATGTGTCTTCCCCCACAAACCTTTGTTTGGTAGTTTTAATTAAAGTAATTGACTTTCCCAGTTAATTTTTTTCTTCTGAAGGAATCCAGGGCATGACCTAATTGTTGTTTTTTTTTTACTAACAGTAACTGTCCTTATATTTTCGTCTTTCTTATTTTAAATTTATGCTTTGGCTTGAAGGCTGAAAAAGACAACTGGATGGAAGAACCCAATGTCCTAGTGCCAGTGCTGCTCCCAGATTTCATTGCAATGATTCATAACGGCAAGCAGGTAAGATCAGTCTAGCAATGTCCAGCTAAAAGTGCAAATAAATAAATAAACAAACAAAGAAACAAACAAATAAATAAATAAATCTCCTGTTCTAAAATACAACACACAACATGTGTTTCAAAATAATTATTCAGTTTTCACACAGTGAAATAAAAGGAGGGAGACTCAGAAGTGGTGAATGTTCTTGTACATTATAAAAAGTTGATGGCTGCAAAACTGACCAGCCCTCCTTATGGATGTATCAGTTCAATGCTTTTACTTGACAAATTCAGGGAGCAGCATGGAGAAAATCAGTTTTCACTATAATGGAACGATTTAAAATAAAAAGAATGTGGCCTTGCAACATTGAGCTCTACAATGGCTTATTGTAAGTTTTTATCAGTGCATTCCATTGCAACCCTTGAATTTCAAAATGAAATTTTCTTTTCCTAAGACCATAACTCTCTGCAGGAAGTAATCTGAGGAAGGGCAGGAATTAATCCAAGATTTATTGGTAGATAGCAGAAGGGCAAGAAGTAATCTTGAGATTTATTATGCTATTATTTATGGACATGTATGCATGCATGTCTCCTTTCTGACACATATAAATATGAATCTCCTTGTCTCCTCTTCTGGAAGAGATTCCCTCCAGGACATATTGTCTAATAAATATTGCTATGCACCTTCATTATTTTCTTTGGGCATTGCGTTTTGATTCAATAGGAGTGGGCTCTCAGCGGCCACTAAGGCCTAGTGGCTGAATATCTCCTGAATTACGGTTTTGCGGTCTCCTGCTGGAAAGCCATAGAGGGAACAAACTGCAATTGGGTCAAGTACATTGGATCAACACTATGCAATTGCAGAATGCTGAATAAGATGATCCTTTGGAGTAGCTCACCAAGACATTTCTTGTTTTAGCTGGAGAAATCATCTGAGTTGTATCTAAGTGGCTGGAAGGGCTCCGCGTGTTTGCTTCAGTCCAAGAAGCTAAAGGCTCTCCTTTCTGTCCATTTGCATTTTTGCAGGCCAGGATGGAAGGTCCTACTGAAACACTGCAGAGTTTTGTGGTGGAAATCACAGAGAAAATTCCCGGGAAGACGCTGTCATTGGCAGTAACAGAACTAGAGAAACACTTCAGGTAAAAATTTACCTTTCATTGCTGAAATATATGTATATAGACATAGGTCGATCCTTTAAATTCAATGCTTTCTGTTCTTGATAGGCCAGGCCATTCCAAGGTAAATAACTGCTTAAAACACCAAAGAAATTCCTACCCAGTCTCTGAAATCTCATAATTTGATCTTCAAGGCCCTGGGAAACACCTGAGGGTGAAGGTTGTTCAAATCTCAGGGGAACCTCATTCCAGAAGGTGCAGTCCTGGGGTCTCACTATTTAACTAAAATTATCTGGAGTATCTGGAGTGTAATCTGCAGATTGAATTGGCATCTAGATAGATATTATGATGAACCTCAAATAAAAAGATTCAGCTTCAACAACAGCTGACAATAAAATATTGGGAATACACTTCTACTGGGAAGCAGTTCTAGAGCAGAGTAGCAGAACTCAAAAGGCCAGGGTTCAGGTATTTCCTAACACCTCCCCAGACATTGCACATCCACGTGTAGAACTACAGTTTCAAAAGATGGTGTCCCTGTCTCCTCGACATGAACCCAAAGTTCAGACATCAATGAATTGGTTGTGTCCTCAGTTCTCAGAAACCCAAGTCACAAAAGAAGCTGCAGCAACCAGAGCGAAGTAGCAGCAAGGCACAGGAGGAAGGCAAGCCAAGGAAACGGAAAGAAAAGGCAATTCCAGTTTCTCAGTTGTCTAGACTGGATGTGGAAGAAGTAAGTAAACCTGGTGCAGAGGGTTGTGTGGCTGGCTATCTCGGCCGTGTCTCAGATTCTTCCTTGGGATCACTTCTTCTCGAAATGGTGTTTTTCTGCTGCCAAACTGCAGTTTCCAAAGGAGGCTAACATTGAACCCTGAAATGTCTCTCAAATTGCAATGGCATACAAATATTAAACTAAATAAGGTAGATACACAAATTGTAGGAGGAGAGTGAGGATGGAGTCAGCAAGGAAGACGGGATGAGTGAAGGATGGTAATGGAGTGAAAGCCAAGCACGGGAGATAAAAAGGAGAGATGCTAGAGATCATGACATTCAGACATTAGAGAAGCAACCCTGGCCAAATAGCAATTTAACATGTTTCAAAGTTTGCTTTTGTTTAGCATTAAAATGACACGCTTAAATGATAAAAGAACACAACTTATACAGAGATTTCTAGAATCTAGGAAATGTTTAATTCCATGCCCATTCATACTAATCACAGAATTGTTCATTCTGATCTAGTGCTCTCCCTAGTGGCTATGCTAGCATGGAATTTGGGGAGTTGTGGGCCGAACACTACTGAAAGGCACTGGATTGGAAAAGGCTGCTTTATAAAACTATACTCAAAAGGACAGCAGAATATGCAGGCCAAAAAAAAGATAACTACATTCTGAGCTACTGTGGGCAGAGGGAAATATTTTTGTATCAGAAGAGATGGGAGAGTTTACCATCCTGAAGTATTTGGCGCCACCCATTATGAAATAATAACTTATGTTTAGTGTCTCTCTCTTTTTTTAAAGATGAATCTCAGCTTTCATCTTTGCTTTTTCAGGCTCTGGTCGAGCTGCAGCTAAACACTGGTGTCCAGGTTCAAGTGCTTGCAAGCTGGAAGGAGTTTGGAGAATTTGCTAGTATGTTCACCAAGGCTGTGGCTGAGGCCCCATTCAAGTGAGTGAGTTAACAAAGAATGTATGTATTCTATCTACAGCTATCTTGTGCACCAGCTGCATACATTCCTGGACAGGAGGATTTGCCCATGGTCATTTGTGCTTTAATCATTCCTGATTGGAGCATCTGTACAGGGTCCTGCTCTGGATGAGCACCTGGAAGCTTCAATTGGTCCAGAATGCAATGGTGCATGGAGTGATCAATGCAGCTTATTATATCTATGTGATATAGTTACTGCATGAGCAGCCATGGCTCCCAAGAGGCTTCCAAGTGCAATTCAAAGTGCTGGTTATCAGCATTAAATACCTACCTTCTCATACCCCCATGATGAGGCCATGCTCGAGGTTCCCTTTTTTTAAGGCCCCAAGTATGATCACTTTTTAAAAAGCCATTAAGAACTATATTTTCCCCAGACATTTGGGACTAGTTGAGTAGTCTCTCTTTGTTTGTTTCATTGTCATACTTGGTTTCTATTTTATATTTTGAGTTGCTTTTTTCATGTTAGCTATTTTTTCTGTTTATTCTCTTTGTTGTTTATTGCCTAGACTCAATTGTTTGAGTTGGCAGCCCGAAAAAAAACCCATTAAATAAATACATTCTGTGAATTCCTGGCACATTTGCCATAATCTACACTCATTCCCATTTTATTTCTAATTTTCTACCTCAATCATCTTTTATCCACTTCACAAGGAAAGTCTTGGCATCACTGTGCACTACAGACAGACAATACCTTAAAAAGGGGTTATTTGCATCAAATATAGCAATTAAGATATAGGCAAAGTAATGAAGCATGTGTTTGCTAGATATTTTAGAAAAGAGATGAGTTGGCCCGTACTGGAAATCTATCTTGTGCTTAACTGGTGACGCAGTCTGATTCCTTGAAATATCATTCCGTCATAGTGCCCGATTTCAAATGTGGCATCTGTATGACGGTCCCCTCTTCTAGCTTCCAATTTCCCTACAGAGCAACAGAAACATCACAAGATACGACTTGTTTCAATATTTTGCCACATTTCTTGTCATTTTTGTAGAAAGGAAAAAAATAAAACCAGCTTCTCCTTCTGCCTGGAGGGAGACTGGTGTAGAGGTGTGAAGGTGGATCGCACTGGAAAGGGACTACTTCAGGTGTGGAAGAGACAGATTCAGCAATTCAACCGAGTCAGTCTGGAGATGGCCAATGCCATTGTAGCCCGGTACCCTTCTCCTCTGCTTCTGATGCAGGCAAGGCTTTACATTGCTATAATAAGGTATATTCAATATGTGCATGACAGTTCATATCCAGCTAGCAAAAGAAATTTAAAATCTCATTCTGAAATTCTCAGGTGGTACAAAAAAAAAAAAGTTTCACACAGACAAGATTTTGGAAGTAAATTGATGTTTGCTTGTTTTTCATATATTCTGCTGGATGACATTCCAGTACTTCAGAACCATAGACAAAAGGTACAGTCCTCAACATACAAAAGTGAGACTGTCACTGATTTTTGCTTCATTTTACATCTTTTCTGGACACATTTGTTAAGTGAATCACTGCAGTTAATTTAATAACACCGTTGCCGAGTGAATCTAGGTTCCCCATTTGACTTTGCTTGTCAGATGGTCACAAGAGGTGATTTACATGACTCTGGGGCGCTACAACCATCATAAATGCGAACCAGTCACCAAGGATCTAAATTTTGATGACATGATTGTGGGGATGCTGCAGCGGTTGTGTGAAAAGCGGTCGTAAGTCACTTTTTTCAGTGCTAGTGTAACTTTGAACAGTCACTAAACGAATGGTTGTAAGTCGAGAACTGCCTTTGTAATTACTCAAACGTTATGTTAATTGTGCTTAAAGAGAGCTTTTTCCCTAAGCAAACAATTACAGCATCATCCTAAAAAGATGACCTAACTTGATATGATTCTAGAGTAGACTCTGTATCAGCAGTTTCCATGGAATGGAAAAATTGCTGCTTGAGCTAGGAACTGAACTTTTCCATCTTCTGCCTAATCTGAGATATTTATCGTATGTTTCAAAACAATTATGAATTATCCAACAGAACACGTGCAGTTACTTATGTTTCGTATTCTGGCTGCATCCAGGCTTATGATAATCACACTTCAGAGCTTGAGCGACACGACCTTCTTGCGGAGGTTCCCGTCCGTCGTGGTGATGGAGTGACGACGACAACGAGGCGAGTTGGTCCAGACCTCTCCAAGCGGATTTATTTGCAGATGAGTTCTCGTAACCCCGACCTTTCCCTGGATGTTACTGGTTGAGAAAGTATGGATTTCTGTAAAATTCAGCTCAAGCAACTTTTAAAAACATAAATTACTTCCTCCAAATTAAACTTTTCTGACGCTACTGCTTGGCTCTCAATCTGAATTCTTGATTCTTTTATCCTGTGGAAATCTTCATAAAACTCATTTACGAAGATAAATAATTTAAGAACTGAAGTTCTTTCCCTGTGCAATATGTTATAAATTTTAGAGGTCTCTTTTAAAAGGTAAAAATTATCTGAAACCTATGAGCTGAATGGCTTCCAATAGTCAAGCAAAATATTTCATTCCTTAACTTTGCATTATTTGCTGTTCTTTTAGAAGTATATTTGAAGACATGTACACTCTTCAAAATAAACTAAGTATATCTTATAAAGAATTCAATAAACAGCACTTGTCAGGTAAAAGCTTTTGAACTGCAACTTTGCTAAGTGGTTCTGGAGTGCCTCATCCAACAAACATTGATATATCTGCATTATGTGCTCTTTCCTCACTTTAAACCAAGTTACCAAACTATGCATTCTTCCCTCACACACATTATTACTCCTGAAAGGATGTTAAACTGTATAGTGTCTCAATACAGGTACCTGTACTCTAGAAGTCTGTATACAAGGAAATTACAAAGAAGCCTGGAGGATATAATTTCTAAAATGCTAAGTGACACAGGTACCATTTCAATGCTATGGTTCTCATAGACGTTACAGAAGTTTCTCTAACCAGCATTTATGTTCTTAAATTCCCACCAATTCAGTCTTATTAATACACATCTCAAATCTTCAATGGCTTTAATTTTATTCTAAATCGACTGCTTTAGGGCAAAAGGTAAAACAGCTGAACTTCAGGTAGCAAAAGGAACATTCTAAGAACAGCAGACAGAAGCTTTGCTAAGTTCAACCATAATACAGTTTTCACTTACCCTGTTGAGGCAGCCTAGCCAAATGTTATTTGTTCAGTAATTTACAGAGATGTATCTAATCTATGGTCTGTTAACATCTAATCTTTGGGTATACCATTGATAGAACCTTGCCAATTTGTTCTTTGGTCTTCAACAAAATCAGAGAATGTAGATGTCTACAAAAAAATATTATTTAGGCAGATGCAGAAATAAGTATTTGTTTCCCGAAAGCAATGTTTCTCAACCTACTTACTTTTAACTGTGTGGATCAAAGTTCCAGACATGGCTGGAAGAATCTGGGAGTTAAAATCCACATATCTTAAAAGTTGCTAGGTTGAGAAATATTGTTCTAGAAAGACTTGCATGCATCCTCATTTCCCCAGAAGTGTAAATTAAATGCCGTAATAGATAGGTTTAAGGTTTTGAATGTGACATATTTTGATGTATAAATCACAATGAAGCAACAGAGAAACACTGCCTAAGCGTGCATGTAACAAGAACTAAGCAGGGACCGGGCAGGTTAGGCTTCTCTATACTTGGATGTGAGTCCTCTAGGACAGTGTGTCAAATCTCAGCCACTTTTAAGATATATGGATTTCAACTTCCAGCTTGCTGCCAAGGAAATTGTGGGCGCTGAAGACCACATATCTTAAAGTGGCTGAGAAACTAGAGCAGGGATCCCCAACCTCCCGTCCATGGACCGGCGCTGGTCCGCAGCATGCCAGTAACCAGCCCACACAAACAAGCAAAGCCCCATCTGTGGGATGTAGGCAGTATGTGAAACCTTGCCCCTCTGGGTCCGTGAAAAAAACTCTCCATGGAACTGGTTCTTGGTGCCCAAAAGGTTGGGGACTCTGCTCCAGAGAATATTAAGGCTGCAGCTATACCAAAAAGCAGGAACACATTTTGAAAGAAGGCACTGGCAAATTATGCTCATACTGTTCATAAAGTCACCAGGAGTCAAATTGGATTTGAATGAGTCTTTATATAACAATAAACTTTGCTCTCAACTGTATGGATGATTTTAGCCATCTAGTATAATGGTTCCCAGAATGAGCATCTTTGTTAGAATGGTAATATGCAAAGGCTGTGCATAATAAAGCTTTTTATAATGACAAGCTAGCTTCACTTGATAAGCCGTTTTTTCTACAGACCAGAAGTCTGTGGTTTGCAGCCTAAAAAAGGCTCCACTCTGGAGGAAGAAAATGTTGTTTATCAAAAAGAACTGCAAAAAAGATACAGTAAAGAAGATCTGGGCCATATTCTGCTATGTTTAAAGCTGCCATTGCTAAACAACTGAAAGTGATTTTCACCAGAGTTTATTCCATAGGAATCCTGGGTATGTTAATGAGAAAGAGGAAAAACAAGCAGGACGCAAGAGTCCTTTAGAACCTAGACAGCGTTATTGCTGTGAGTTTGGCTGCAATATATTTTGAAAGATTTCACGACTCGGTAATAAGGTTAATGCATCTTCATACAGCGTGTTCACAGTGACACACACTGGCTGGTGCTGTAGCTCTGTAACTCTACAAACAGCCAGAGTGCTCAGGGCACCTAACAGGAGGAGCAGAAACATCTTCAGCAAAATTCTAGACCAAGAGCGTTCCTTTTTCAGTGGATGTGACGGATGGGAAACAGAGGGTTCTATAAAAAAAAAAAAAAAAGTAATGGGAACAAGAATGTGGTATTAAACTGACCACCAAATAAAAATAATAAATTCCATAACGAGCAGCAAAATTAATTTTGCCTCAGATCTAGCTCCATAAATTTAAAGTACATCCAGTATGAAAACGTCTCTGCTATTTAATACAAAGCATAGCAAGTAAATTAATTGGACTCTTCATGTTGAACTGATACTATCAAGGCAAACATATGTGGGTTGTTAAACTCAGCCCAAATAGTTCAGGGAACCTTCATGTCCAGCCAAGATCTTTCTGAACTTTAATACTTCTGCTGCCCAGAGAATGAGTGCTTTGATATCAGATTAATTGGCATTTTTTCCCTAATGGCTAGCATATTAGTCTTGCTGATGTAAAAAAGAATAAAAGGCTGTCATGGCTAAATTAAATAAAACCACAGTCTACTTCTCAATTCTGAGAGCTGGAATCAAAAAGAGACGGGGCAAATAAAACATCTCAGTAGACATGTGGATTGCTGACTGTTTCTTTTTTTGCCATTTTTGGACTTATTCCCCCCAAGGGTTTCCAGCTATCTGTAGACTATTAAAGACATATCCGTGCTGTGTCCTTGTTAGTCTTTCTGTGACAGCGTATTAAACTCAGTTGTAATAATTTTTTCCCTATTTCAGATAACTTTCCTTACACGAGCACATTATTTTCTTACTTTGATTTTCACCCGTTTCTCTTCGTTGTGTTGTCATTTTCTGCTTTGCAATTCTAAGGGCATCGTACTCTCTTCTCCGACGTTCTTTCTCTTCGGCCTTCTCCCGCTTACGTAGTTCCCTCTCTTGAGCCTCTCTCGCTTGCTGCTCTGCTTCGCGCTTCTTCTCCAGCTCTGCACACGAGCATAAACCCAAAATATTTGCTTTAAAAGACACTGCCTTCACACTGCTCTGTCCAGAAACAGATGTTGCGGATTTACCCCAAATAAGAAACTTGCATTTACTAAACAGGCTCCCCTGTATTGCATCCAACGCAACCAAGGTTGCCTGCAAGGCGAGCCTATCAATATGCTGTAACATTGGAAGTATGAGAACACAAGAGTAGCAGTGATGGCTCCTCCTCACCAGTCATAACCAGCCAAATAAATTCTTCAATACATAGCCATTTTGTGATAGATAAACACGAGTAGGCCTCAACTTATGACCACAACTGAGCCCACATGGGAAATTTGTTAAGCGAGTTTTGTCCTGTTTTACAACTTTTCTTGCCACATTTGTTAAGTTGAATCACTGTGCTTCTTAAATTAGTAACGCAGTTGTTAAGTGAACCTGACTTCCCCATTGACTTTGCTTGTCAGGAAGTCGCAAAAGATGATCACATAACTGTGGGACACTGCAACCATCATAAATATGAATCAATTGCCAAGCATCAAAATGTAAATCACATGATTGTGGGGGTGCTGCAACGGTTGTAAGTATGAAAGATAGTCATAAGCCACTTTTTTTCAGTGCTGTTATAACTTTGAACTGCCACTAACTGAACTGTTGTAAGTCAAAGACTACCTGGACAGTATACTATCAATAACAAACACTGAAAACAAATATGCTGAAATGGCTGTGTCAATCTCCTAGTGCAAAAATGTTATCACTCAGTGAAGCTGTATTTATCTTTCCACAAGGAACTAAAGCGTCATTTGGCTAGCTGCTCCTTGCGTAATTGCTCCTCTGACTTGAGGATGTGCTGCCCGCAGCATGACATTTACAGCTTTCAAACCCCACACAATTCATACAACTGAAACTCGGCTGCAAAATGCCTGGATTTTGGGGTATAATTTTCATCTGGTATAAAAGACAAAAATGGTACAGTTTGCCAAGGAGAAGCCTTCTGCGCCCATTATTCACCTTTTGCAAAAGCAGTAGCAGTTCGATAGAAGACAGACATTTGACAGTTCGGGATGGTAACTGGAAAGTTAATAAATACATTGGGGGCAACCATGAATAGAACCCCTCAAACCTCCTCTGGAATAGAAAGGACATATAAGGCAATAACATGAGCCATTTGAAATAGTCCTTTATCTGTATGATGGTTAGGCACAGAGTTGGTACCATTTATTATGTCAAGGAATTCCATTTCTGTACATTAAATACATGGAAGTTCCCTATTTAGGAATTACTTAATAATAATGGGGGAGGCAAGATTATTGTACCCAGCACAATCAAGAGGGGATTCAGGTGCATTTCCCCCACAAAAGCTAAGAAGTAAAAGGTTGCCAATTTGACAGAAAAGCCTATTAAAAATAGCACTAATAACTAAAAGTAGTTCTTTCCGTTTTTTAAAAAAGCCATGTACCAAATTTTGCTTTGGAACAGAAGGCTATTTTAAGGGGGTGCTTTAATCTCAGCTTGAATTGTTCAAAAATTGCTTCAGTGTTAATCTCTCTTGTGACTAATCATTACCTCCAAAAGAAGTGGGAGGAAATGAGGGATTGTGTAAGAAAATTAATTTTATTCAAGATCTTGATAACAGATTTCATTCTTAAGCATGAGAATGACCTGGATGGTGCCAGTGAAAGTCATTCCAGTGCCCTCTCTGCCCTGACTAGGCAAAATAGTCAATATCTTACTGAAGGGCTGTTGGCCAGAGGGGGAGAGAGAGAGAGAGGAAGGGAGGGAGAGAGGGATAGAAGCTGGCACAAAAATAAAAATATGCTGCCAATAACGTTCTGATTACACATGATGAAAAATCTGTTTGTGGCAGACCAAGATTCTTCCCACTCATAAAATGTTTAGATCAAAAGGGATTTACAATTGAAAGATACTAATATTTTGACACAGTCAAATATTTTTCCCCTCGAAACTGAGATACTACAGTTTTTTCCTCAGTTTCGAGGGGAAAAAAATACTGTATCTTACAGACAGCAAATGACCTATTCTACAAAACAAACTATATATCCACAACCTTAACTTTGTGTGTGTGTACGTGTCTGTCTGTATCAGCTTGAAAAAAAAAAGTTCTGTACCTGTCAGCAACTGAATCTAATATCTTTTATGTACACTGAGAACATTTGCACCAAGACAAATTCCTTGTATGTGGAATCATACTTGGCCAATAAAGAATTCTATTCTAATTATATGTAGTAGCAGCCACCCTGGATTTGAACGAATACCGAATACCGACTGTCTGTCATGTATACTCCTTTTTCTACCAATTAGTCCAACTAAAAAGGCAGAATGACCTTGAGGATATATAACCTGACCTCCCAATCTATGTTCTCCTCACTGATTACATAATAATGGCCTAAATTAAAGTTGCAATACTGAAGGAACTGAAAAACAACACAAAAAGAAATGTATATCACATTCTTTAGACATTTGCTTTAGTTACATCATTTCATTTATACAGTGCTAAGGAACTGATCTCTGATACTGTTTTTGAGATGAATCATCACAGGGTGAACTACAACACTCCACATGTGAAAACTTGATAAAATTGTTAAGTATGGGATGGGAAGGAAATTATTCTCTCAAACCAGGCATTGGTCCTAGACAATCTCCATTCTATATAGTGGTAGAAAATCTCCACTTCTCAAATGCAATCAATGCATTTTGAATAAGCTGTTTAAATTGCATATATTAATTATTTTATAGAGGAAGAAAATGTGGTGCAGAGGGAAAAATGCCTGTGTTACTTTCCTAACCTTTGGAAAGGCATCCCATCTCTCCCATCTGGCACCGAAAGCCCCCTCCCCATGCCAAACCCCCCCACACATCCAGATTTAACAAGCAAGTCAAGTTAATTTGTTATGGTGAGAAAGATAGATTAAGTTTAGAGTATAGATATAAGCATATTAGAAAATAAGAATGTTGCATAAGTCATAATACGAAATAATGATCTATAACACAGAAAACAAATATATACCTAAGAGCTTTGTGTTAACTCAATTTTGTGAGAAAATGCTTGCTTCACTTGTAATAAGCCACATTTGAGTTAAAAATCAATCCTGTGTAAATGAGTTGTATCATTCCCCAAAGAAACCCCACATCACAAAATGAAACATAATTTTAAAATTTACCTTGTTCTTTCTTTAACTTTTGTTGCCTCTCACGATCTAATTCAGACTGGAGGACTCTCATATGCTGCAGTACCTTTGAGATACATATATATTAGATTTTATACATGGAGGTATTACATATATTTATACATGGAGGTATACATACATTTACAAAACTAGGAGGAAAAAGATTTCTTTACACACATACAAAATGATCTTATGAGAGGTATTTACAAAAAAGGAAGTTAATTTAACCAGTCTCAAAAGTATTTCTTAGACCAAGAAGACTTGAGACGCCAAATGTCATTTAATCCAACTCCTCATTTCTCCACCCATAGGTATAATCTTTTACTGGACACTCCCACATAAAACTACATATGCAGTGCAGAGTACAATGTACACTAATAAAGAACAAACACATGGAGTAATGCCCACAGAGCTAATAATTTCCAATTAATGAAGCAAGTGAACAAAGTCATATACTACAAAAAGGAAGCAGAGAAGAACAAAGCCTTCAACCTTAATAAGAATTCAATTCCAACTGAAATGTGAAAAAAACCATTTGATTCACGAGCATTTAATATTAAATTATTCTCTTGTACACAAACTTTCAGCAATCATTTACACAAAGATCTTGATGTTTATTCTTGAATGCCAAGGAAAAATTTTTAAAAAGTGATACGATTAAGTCTTAGGCACTTCCTGGCAATGCACATGTACTGTATCTTCCATGTCTGAAGCATTACTTAAGCATCAGAATCAAAGCCACAACACATTACATGGATTACTCTTATATAAAACCAAGAACATCTAGAATATTAATTCAAGTATATGCTATGGCAAACATCTCTGCTTCAAAACAGATTAATTTGGACATCTTAAAAATCAATATATATTAGGTGTACCTTGGATACAATGGCCTTGGACTGAGAGGAACTGGAGTAAGCTTCAACCCATTTGACTAGTATCTGTCATTAACTGTTCTTGTTTAATTCTTTAAGTGGTATACCTCTGGCCAAGCTGCCAACCCCAGCAACCCTGTAGGGGATACTGGCTACTGTGTGTGCAATTATCAGGCCCTGGATTAAGGCTGGAATGAGAGCAGGAACCACTGTGGTGAACTTGAATGAGAGGAGGTCCGTAACATTTCATAAATGTTTGCTAGCATCATTGCCTGTACCCCAATGCCACAAGGGGTTATTTCCTAAAGTCCTTAATGTTCTCTGCAGATGGAATGACTGCACTGGAGACAGAAAAGAGCAAATTCCTACTATCACTGCCATCACCTGCAATATCTGTGCAGAAAGAACAAAGGAACCTGTTGTTCCCTGCTAAGCCACGATTTCTAAGGAACTGAAGTCATCACTATCCTCTCCCTTGAGGGCATCCTGATAAGCAGGTGTCCAGATAGTTGTAAACATGGATGAACTGAATTCTCAAGTGTCCTATCCACATCATCACCTGGATGCCAAAACAAACTGAAGGGGAAAGGACCCTGAATTGTAGAATTGCTCCTTCCTATATGCAAATATGAGGAATATTCATGTAGCCTGGTTAATGGGAGCATGCAAATAAATTTCTACTTAAGCTTATAGTGGCTGGCTAATTCTCTGGATAATCTCAGCTTAAGCTCTCCATCCTAAAAATCTGCCATCTAATCAATCAATTCAGCAGCTTGAGGCTTGGAATTGCTCTTAAAAGACCTTCTTTGGTACCTCAATAAAATTGAGAATATACTAGAATTTGTTTCCCAGTTTGACAAGCTGGCTTCTCACAGATGGTTTATAGCAGGGGTCCCCAATCCCTGAGCCATGGACTGGTACCAGTCCGTAGTCTGTTAGAAACCAGGTTGCACAGCTGGAGGTGAGTGGCGAGTAAACAAAACTACCAACCACCCCCAACTTCATGAAAAAATTGTCTTCCATGAAACTAATCCCCGGTGCAAAAAATGTTGAGAGCTGTTGGTATACAACATCGCATCCTTCGTTGTTTTTCCCCAATCTTTGAAACCAGGGAAATCAAGAATCATCTCTAGATTTCAGGTGGAAGGCGGAGCTTCGTCTCGGTGCTACAGCTGAGATCTCGGGGCTCTGAGATCTCAGCTGATATTTTCACCCCTGGTCGGTCCTAACGGACCTAAACCGTCCCGTAGAGAGGGGATTGTGAAGGGCACAGTCCCAGGATCCCAGAGATATCGCAAATCTCTGGTTTGATCCGGGAGAAGCCCTTTTGCTGGCGGTGGAAAGGCAGCCTCCAAAGCTGCTGAAGTCGGGACAGCTCCGAAAAGAAAGTGGCTGGAGCGAGGGTGTGTCGGCTGGGTGAAAAACTTCTTTTGTATTGCAAATTGGCTGAGACCTGAAAGGATATCCTGAACAAAGAAGAAACCTGTGGCTTTATTTTTGTCTGACTGGAATCTGGTTGAGCGGTGTTTTTTAAGTGATGTCAAATTGAGGCTTGGATTCTTTCCTTACTATTTTCTTTTCTGAGGACTTTAATGTGACTTTGTAGGTAACCAGATTGAATTTTTTCTTATATATATATTTTATGCTTCTTTTGATTTTTTAATTTTCTTTAGGATAGAGGCCCCCTTTGTTTCTTCTGAGTTTTGTATACATTACTCTTTTTTCTGGCTGAGGGGGGAAAAAGTATTAAGAGACCTTGCAACACTGCCAACTAGAGGCTTGAAAGTACTTTATTTGAATTGGGGAGAAATGTATAAACACTCCTTCTCAAGGACATTTTAATGTGATAAGATGGAGGGAGAGCACAGAAAAATATTATTACAGGTGTTTTCCTGGACTCTTATCAATATTTCAACACTTGAGGCTTGGCTTTGAAACTGCTGGAGAAGAGAGTCATAATAAGAGCCTTGGATAAATAAATAAAGTGCAGTGTGCAGTCCATATATATTTTTGCTTTTTATTTTATCCTTTTTCTTCTTTGGTTTTTTGGGCCTTTTTATTATTGGATTTTTCCATTTTGGATCATAATTGACGACTCTATCAGATGGTTTGAAGGTCAAAAAGAATTTGAAGTTTTTTGAAGCATTAAAATGAAAAAAAAAGTGAGAAAAAGAAGAAAGTGTTAAATGAAATAGACTGTGTGTATTTGGATTGCTTGGTGACTTTGGGACTTTTGGAAATTCTTATTTGAATGATTAAAATCATTTGGGTCATTTAAATTTTTTCTTTTTTTTTACAATGGCATTACTTATGGATGAACTGAAAATGGAATTTATAAAATATAATCAAGAGAAACAAGAAGGGAAGGATTCTTTTGGCTCTATTTTTCATTTTTTAGAAATGGCAATTTCTACATATGAGAAACTACAAGAACAAGAAGATTGGGATGAAGAAGAAACCATCCTTAATGAACAAGCAACTTTATTTGGGGAAGAAAGGGGAAAGGGGAGAAAGAGAATGGAGAATTTAAGACTTAAAAAAACAACCAAAAAAGGGAAAAACAAGGTGAAAAGTGGACACAATACCAGAAAGCAACAGAAAAGAGGAATACACAAGAGGGTGGAGATTAAGAGACAAGGGGGTAAAAAGGGTAGAGGGGAGAAACAAGGGAGGAAAGAAGGGAAGAGAAGCTACAAAGGTTTGAAACTAGATGTAAAGAAACAGATTTTATTTAGAGATAATGGGTAAACATATAACTGAAAAAGAGATTCTGCAAAGGTACATAAGATTGTGTTGTTGTATCTGTATTTGAAATAATGTTAGAAAATTGGAATAATATATGATTATAAAATGGGACAAAATATTTAATGTAACTTAGCGAAATTTTTTTTTTTAAATAAAATAAATGAAATTAAATATGAGAGAATTGAATTAAAGAAAGTAACTAAGCAAAATCTATAAGTGTTCCCATAGAAGTATGATATTTATTTAGAAAGGATTGTGTAAAATGTTTAAGACTTAAATGAATATTAATTTTAATGATATAATTTCAATTGCTATGGATTGTTGTTTTAATTATATTATATATCAAAAAAAAATTTTTTTCCTGTTTTAAAATATTGAGTTTATTTTTAGAATGTATTACGCAGAATCCGAATGAAAATTATGTGTTATGTTAAGCTTTAAAACTAGGGGAAGGATAAGTATGACAAGGCATTATACTCCAATCAGTCATTACAGAAGAAATTTTGTGTTAATGAGAAAAAATAATAGACAGTTGAAACAGGACAGACAAAAGATATAAGTATAATGATTTAAATTGAGATGAAATAAATATAATAGAATTAAGAGAGTGAAAAGAGGGGAGAAGCTATATAGAAAATGTAAAATAGTAAATAAGAAATGGAATTGCTATATAAAAGTAAGCATGAACTTGAATTTATGTCTGTACAAAAAGATGTAACTCGGGATCAAACTGCCGTCCAAAAAGATATTTTATGTTTTTTATGTTTTGTGTTTTGTTGGTATATGTTTGTTTGTTAAAAAATTAATAAAAAATTTTTCAAAAAAAAAAAAAAAAGAATCGTCTCTAGATTTCAGTGCAGTTGGGTAGTCTTCAGAAGCAAGTATTCTCTCAAGTGTAGCAAAAGGATGGCAGATGCTCACCCACCCACCTAGAGGTGGTGGAGTTAATTCAAGGAACACTTCTTATGGAATTTATCTGCCTCAAACTCTCTCTTGAGTATAGTTGCCATCTTGTCAGGTCATGAGTAGAATGCAACAGAAGTGTTTATTACAATAACCCTGAGGGGAAAGAAGGCAGGGTTCTTTTCCTATGCCTGCTGTTCACCCTTCCAGATACCAATGACAAGGAACCCCCCAAAGGATACTTATTCTACCACAGTGGTCAGTCTACTCATGATTGAGTTATAAATTGTGTCACGCTGCTATCTCTAGCCATACACTGTAGACTGCCTAGAATTGTGCATGCTATTAGTTACATTGTTCTATGGATTTTGGCTGCACCTTCTCTCAGGTACTTCTTTTCAATACCTTGAAAATTTGAAGGAAACTCACCCAGTGAAGGTCATAAAACTTGCCATTCTAAAGATTTTTAATATGTGAAGTAAAAGAAAAAACTAATTCCAAATGTGATTAAGAAATGTGGTTCAGTCAAGTTTTATATCCATATAGGCTACATTACAACTATGAGCTGCAGTCTCTTGACTCTCAGGCACTCAACTCACAAACTGATTCCAAAAACCAGCTCCTATAGTCTACTCTTGAGGAGCATTTGGGTGACCTCTCTCTCTTTTCTGCCGGCCAGCCAGGGTTCAAACTCTGGCTACTGGTCTCCACTCTAATGTTGTCCCTGTCCTTCAGGGACATCTAGCTCACCACATCCTCACTGGAAGTGCTCTTGATATGAAAAAAAAGGCACTAGAAAAAAACCACACATGGTAATTTTTTAAAAAAGATTTTACAGTTCATTTTTTATTTTTGAATTGGGACATTTTAGCACCTTAGAGTAGAATAGATTAAAAAAAATGGTGAGAAAATGACCCAGAATATTAAGAAACTGTCTCAAAGGTGAAAGAAGAATATTGCATCAAAATAAAAAGTGAATTAGCTTACTCTGACAGCTGCCAGTTTACACTGTTTTTCATCCAAGCAATCTCCAGCTACCTTTGCTAGTGTTGGATCCAAAGGATTATCTTTCAGATCAAGCCATTTCAGGTTCTAGAAAAAAAAATGCATGGAAAACTAGACCCAGACCATGATTTTCAGTTTTACTCTTTGAAAGTATTCTGAGCTAAGGTGGTGCAGTGGTTAGAATGCAGTACTGCAGGCTACTTCGGCTGACTGCAGTTTGGCAGTTCAAATCTCACCAGGCTCAAGAGGACCCAGATTGTTGGGGGTGAAAGGCTGACTCTGTAAACTGCTTAGAGAGGACTGTAAAAGCCCTGTAAAGCAGTATATAAGTCTAAGTACTGTGGCTAATCTAATTAGTGCTGCCGTCAGTGTTTTGGAGAAAGAACAGAAAGAACAAATAAATGCATCCTTATTTCTGGACAATGATAGAATAATTTCCACTATATCCTAGGCTGAACGCAATCCAAGAGTTGTAAAAGAACAGAATTACCTTGAGCTGGGCAAAACTAACAGGCAAAGTAGCCAATCGATTGTTCAGCAGATCCAAGTGTTGCAGGTTGATCAAGCGCCCAAAGTCTGATGGTAGATTCTGAAGCCGATTTTTGCTTAAATCCAATTTTACCAGATGGGTCAAGCTGCAGAACTCTGACTGAAACCCAAACATAAGTAAAACACGAAATTATGCAATTTTTAGGAATAATCCTAATTAAATTTTTTCTGAGCAACGATGCAGAGGACTGACCTGTTAGAAAACTGAGAAGTGATATCTAAGGCTGGCGGTTCAAAGACTTTAAAGGATAGTTTATCTTTTTATAAGCTATTTATAAAATGGAAACGCAAGCTTTCTTATCGTTCTCTGCTAGATCATAATATAGTGTACTATATATATATTATATAGTATTATATAATATATAATATAGTGAAGGGGTTTTCTCCCAGAAGGCAAAGAGGCATTGAAGCTTGAAAAGTCTGATAGGAAGAAGGTTAAGATGGCCCCTCCCTAGTACTTCACAGAGTGTATCTTTGGCTATGCAGATAGTTGCTTTAGTTTGGGAATACTCTGTCTGTAGGTGAACAATAAAAAAGAAACTCCTCAGAAGTCACTCCTTGTGTTCTTCTTGGGACCTCACATGGAAATACACAATGCACCAAGCATGCTCCAAGAAAAAATAATAATATGAAAAGACTATTATTTTAAGATCATAGGATCTCAGTTAGAAATCTACACAAAGAACAAGTTTCGTGCTCCCTCACACTAATACCTGTTAGCATGTTATAAAGCTGTATGTCATTTCTCTTCACTGTGAAATGAAAGTGTGTACATTAAAAAAGATTAACTGTGCAACCTTCCAACTTTCTTAATATGTGGGCTTGCACCATATTTTTAAGGGACAGAAGCATGTTTGATTTGCTTAGTGTATTGCATGTATCTATTGTGATCTATAACCACAATTTATGGCTTAAAAGCTCAATCTATAAATTGTTTAGCACTGTCCTTTTCAGTGACTCTGGCATCCAATAATCCATGGCCTTATCTCAGAAAATAACAGCTAAAGCTCCTTTGTTTTACCACAGAAGATTGTGTGTACCATCAATAAGGAAAAGTCCCTCCAAGATATAAGGTTGAAACTTACCGGTAAAGTAGCAAGATTATTACAGGACAAATCCAAAACTGTCGCCTTTGAAAATCCTGCCTGAAAAAGAACCAAAGAATTAGTAAATGTATGGTGCAATTTTTAATTCTGACAATAAATCACTGAAACCTTAGTATTACACTGTGATACTAGAAACCTTCAGAATTCAGTATTTTCTGTAATATGGGCAAGCTTTACATTTTCAATAGACAGCAACACCCAAAAAAATATTTATTTACCATAGAGGCAGTTCTCACTTAACCACCATTCAACAATGCTACAATCTGTTCTCGAAGTTACAACAGCCATACCACCACCACCCGTGGTGATGTGATCACATTTTGGGCACTTGGCAAGCAGCTTGTATTATAATCACTTGCAGCATCCCACATCATATAACCATTTGCAACATTTTTGCCAGTTTCCGGTGTTACAGAAAATGCCCATTCAGGAGAATGGCTTTACTTAACAATCACATATTTGCTTAATGACTGTGGTGACTTGCTTTACGACCATAATAAAAACAGATGCACAATTCTGCCAGGTCATACATGGTGACTGCTTCATAGTTAGAATGACCGAGCATCAAAATTCTAGGCTCAATTATGAGTAAGGACTACATATATTATAGTTATGGCTTGATAGCATATCTTTATTTAGAATTCAATTCCCATGAGATTTGTCAATGAGTTAGAACCAGGATCTTTGGCCCTTTTTTAAATAAAACCCAGCTGTGAGGCAATGGAAATCAGATGTTGCTCATCTAACTAGAAATGCTTGTACATACTATCATTCCTACATGTTCTACCTGATCGTAAATATTTTCACTCACTGTGCTTTCATATGTCCTTTTCCCTCATCTCACCTCCAGCCTGTTTAGAGACTGCTGTTTCCCATGGAAGGAATCAGGAATTTCAAGATAAACTACTGAGAAGCGGATAGGAAGCTTAATTCACCCTGCCTACTCTTATGAACTTGAGCAGAGCTTTAGTGATCACAAAATTTCACAAGATGGCAAAGCCACAGTATTTATGGATTTCTGTTTGCATTATCTGGAGTTCCATAACCAGCTCAGAGGTATGAAGCTTTTGAGAAAGTTAAACTTTTCTGAAGTTTGACAATCTAGAAGTTTCTACAAAATAAAAGGTAATAATACCCGAACAAGAAGAAACTTTTCCACAATCCACATACAAAAAAGATGCACATGATGGAATCAGGTCAAGAGATTTCAGGGGAAATCTGAAATCTCTTGACCTGTTTCCATCATGTGCATCTTTTGTACGTGTGCAGTTTCAGACAACAGCCAGTAAGCACGTCATGATGCTGGGCTGCTGACTACAGAAAGCAAAACAGCAATAGGCTTTTGAATGTTTCCTTGAAGAAAACATCTGTGGATTGTGGAAAAATTTATTCTTATTCAGGTATTTGTGCTTTTATTTGTGATCTCCTGCTGTTAAGTATGGCTGATATCAAGGATAAATGTAAAGCCTACACTTTAATTAAATCTATTTCAGCAATGCAATAGCTCAGTAGTTAAGATGTTGAAGCTTGTCGGCTGGAAAGCCAACAGCCTACGTTCCTGAGCCGAGCATTGCACAACGGGATGAGCTCCCATTGTAATTGGAAACCATATAAATGTGAATAGATGTCACTTTGGTGGGAAGGTAACAACATTCTGTGATGTCATGCAGGCCACACTGACCATAGAAACATCTTCAGATAGTGCTGGCTCAATGACCCTTGAAATGGGAGACGAGCACTGCCCCCTAGTCAGCAATGACCAGCAGAGGAAAATCCACAGGACTCCTTCACTGTTTCATAATTATGTCATAATTATGATAAACCTGTTATTCTGCAGGCCATAAAAATAGATACCTACCAGCTCCTTAACTGGAACTTCATTCAGATCACATAAACTTAAATCCAATTCATTGCCATCTAGTTTGTCCTTCAAATTAATTCCTTTTCCTCCAGATTTTGCCATAATTTCCAATGAAGCAAAATCGTCCAGCCAATCTGATAAATATACTTATGTTCCTAAGGAAATAGAGTCAGGTTTCACATTATTAGTACTGTAGACAAATACTGGTATTATTAGCTAGTTACTTTACTGAAATATTGTTGTATCTTTAATGTATGTTAATAAAATACTATCTGTGCTGGTTATATAAAAAGCAAACCGTCTAGGGAACGTCAGAGCTGGGGATGGGGCAAATTACAAAGTTGAAAAGCACCCTAGAAGCAGGCTGTGGCAAATAACTTTTCCACTGTTGTTAAAAAAATACTTGTATGGACCAGAAAGTCACCAGAGGCAAAGCTCTTATTCCAAAAAGGTGGTATGTACTGTATCGACTGATAAAGCTATCTATATTCCAGAAAGAAATTTTGATTCTACTTTAGAAATTAATTCTAATTTCTGGAGGGGGAAACATTTTTACTTATGTGGGAAGCTGGTAGGTGACTCTCCAAAATCTGAGAAAGCTGTCACTTACAAGGATCCATCTAATTTCATTCTCTAAAAAGAGGTGGATGGAAATATTCCTTAAGCCTGAAATTCTAGCTCCAAGCTGTTCAGGATATTAAAGTCAGCAAGAGAATCTGAAATACAGTGAAAAGATAGGCATCTAGTGCCCTTTTCTCGAAAACAAGTGATCACTTGAGCAGGAAAAAGAAGTTAAGCTTAAATAAAGGCCATCTCTCACTGTATCCCAGAGACAACCCTGGGATGAAAGCAAAGCCAGCTTCTTAACCACATGGAATTAAGTTCCCCAGAAATATTTGATATGTCATCCCTTGCAATTTTTCAGAGTTGGTGTTGGAAAACGGAAAAGAACTGTAAAATTAACGTTTATTACTTGCAGAATCCTTTTATTTTTTTAAGAGCAGAAGCCCACTGCTTTTCATCAGCTGATATAATAAACAGGCCTTTTTTTTTCCCTTAATGATAATTTCCAGTGGGGATCTCTGAGGCTGCTGAATGTCTGTCAAGCCAGGACAAGGAGGGAAAGAGTGTGCAATGACACGAAGCGAGTCGGATATTTTTGAAATTAACAGAATAATGGAGTCGGAAGGGACTTCCGAGATCTTCTAGTCGACCCCCCCCCTGGTCTTCTTAAAAATCCTCCAGCGACGAAGCACCCACAACTTCTGGAGGCCGGCCCTTCGTTCCTCTGCTTATTTGTTCTGTTCGGAAGTTTCTCCTCAGGTTCCGTTTTCACAGATTTTTGTGGCGTGCAACCGCACCACTTTAGTTCAGGTTCCCGAGATTGACTCACTCTACGCTGAGCAACGGACCCGCGTGAAGCTGAAACGGGGTTGACGACTCGAGCAGAGCCCCCCTCTCCAAGAGGTCTCAGCGCCACGGAGTCAAGAGGACGAAAAAGAAGCACCGAGAGCGCGACTCCCTCGCGGACAAGCCCAGCCCAGCCCAGCCCAGCCCAGCCCGGCTGGACTATGGACTTCTCCGGCGGTTGTTCGCGCCTCAAAACCCTCGTCCCTCTCCCCGGTGCCAGAGACTCGAAAAAGGCCCCAGCAGTTACAGTTACACCCACTTCCTCCCGCGCTCGCGAGTGCAACCCCCCCCCCCGCCTTGCCACGCCGCGCTCGCCGAGGAAGGCGGCAACGGCAGCAGGAAAGCCGAGCCAGCCGGTGGGCGTGGGAGAGCGAGCTCGAGAGGCAGAGACGCCCCGCACCCGCCGCCACCTGTCCCTCTGGAACGCCAAAGACCAAAGTGGGGGTGGGGGGGGAAACCCTCTCCGCCCAAGGAGACCCGCGCGCGGAGACACCCCCCCCCCCCACTCACTCAATCAATCAATCACGCGCCACTGCCGCGCCCGCCCGGGCCAGCCGCTTCCGGACCTCTTCTCTCTCTCTCTCTCTCTCTCTCGGCTCCCCCTCCCACGTTTGAAAACAACCAGCGAGAGAAGCCACGTCGCAGCGAGAGCGCCGAGCGGAAATCAGGAAGTGGCCTCGCAGCGCCCTCCGGAGGCCATAAATGCCCTGGCGCTCAGTTTATCCCGATGAATCCCGAGCTGGAGGAGGAAGGGGCGGTGGGGTGACGCTCGAAATTAGACGGGGAGGTGCTCTTAAGATCGTCGTCGTCGTCATCTCAGCGGAATACGTCTGCAAGCGGCAGTTTCCTTTTTAAATAAAAATAAAAATCATTTTTTTAAAAAAAAAGCGGAATAGAAAGTTTAGCAGTCATCAAGTGAAATCCATAGTTAGTTTAAGCTTCTCCAGGATACAGAAGGCATTAAACGGGAACCTCCCTCTTGGTGACAAGAGTACAAAATAATAGGTAGAATTTTTGATAGCAGTGTGGAAGTGTTTTGCCACTTCCTTCTACCGATTTTTTTACAATTCCCCAGAGTCTTAGCTGACACCCTCACGCAGTCCCAATTGGGTCGACCTTCGTCTAGCCCAGCTCAGCAGCAGCAGCAGAGTGAACATTAAAAACATAGATCTTCCTCCTCATCCTCTTCCTCCCCCTCCTCTTCTTCTTCTTCCTTCTCTTCCTCCTCCTCCTGGTGTTCGACAGAGTGTCTCTTTTAAACCAGGAATATATTTGCTCTGATCCTTTATTTTCTGAAGCAATGGAGTGCTGAGATACAGCCATTCTTATGCAAACAAAGTTTAGGGAGTTTCACAACTTTTCATAGATTAGATTATATTAAATTCAGGAACAAAGGGTGAAAGGATATGTTAGACTAATATACTGCTGGAATTTTCTTTAATGCGTTCCTTATATTAGCAGCTATTTAGAAGTGTACAAGTGTTGCATTTGAGGCATCTAAAATATTGGTGGTTTGAGCTCTGGTGTTGGAGAAAATTCCTCAAAAATACTATAGATAGCTTTAAACAAAGGATCATTGAACAAATCAGCTCAGAATTCTCAAAGGACAAATAACCAGGCACAAATTATCCTACTTTGGTCACATTATACAGATAGTCCTTGACTTACAACAGTTTGCTTAGTGGCCGAAGTTACATCATACTGAAAATGGTGGTTTATGACCATTTTTCACACTTATGACTGTTGCAGCATCTCCATGGTCACAGAATGAAAATTCAGATGCTTTAGCAATTGACCTGTGTTTAGTTGCAATGTCTGGTATCATGTGATCTCCTTCTGCAACCTTTCCAACAAGCAAGGTCAATGAGGAAGCCAGTTTGAATTAGCAATCGTGTTATTACCTTAACAACTGCAGTGATTCACTTAACAACGGTGGCAAGAAAGGTAGTAAAATGGAGCAAAACTTACTTAACAAATGTCTCACTTCGCAACAGAAAGTTGAGGCTCAATTGTGGTTGTAAGTCAACTATCACCTGTATGAGAAAATTCTAATGCTGGGCAAGATGGAAAGAAAAAGATGAGGACAATCAGCAATTCAGTGGATGGACCTAGCTTTTGGGTACAAGTAGTCCTCAACTTACAACCATTTGAAATTACAAAGGCATTGAAAAAAGTGATTAATGACTAGTGTTCACACTTATGACCTCTGCAGCATCCTCATGGTCACATGGTCAAAGTTCAGGCGCTTGGCAAGTGGTCAGTATTTATGACACATGGCAGTGTCATAAAATCAAAGTTAACGAAGAAGCAGATTCACTTTACAGCCATGTTACTAATTTAACAATTGTAGTGATTCACTTAACAACTGTGGCCAGAGTGGTTGTACAATGGGGCGAAATAGACAGCTGTCTTGTTTAGCAATGGAAATTTTGGGCTCAACTTTGATCATAAATCAAGGATTACCTATAATGAGTGTACCGTTGGAAGATCAGAAGGCTCAAGTTGGTCGCTAAGAATCAACCCAATTTGACACATAGTATATATTGTATTAGTATAGATTTTCTTCGGTGTAGTTTTTGTCTTTCTAAAATTATCAGTAGACCATTTGTGGGAGTTAGTTCAAATAATTGTGGTCTGAACATATGAAATCAATCTCCTTGTATATTGGTTTTCTGACTCATTGCATTCTTGGATCTATGCCATAAAATCTGTGTTTCAGATCTTTAAAATTATGCAATGTTAAAGTCGGGTACTTATTGTAAGAGAAACTTAAGTTCGTTGCCTTCTAAAGAGCAAACATTATGACATTTTTCTGAATTTCTTTATACAGCCTGACAGCATAAAAATTCTCTAAGGGTAAAAACTCCCAAAACCATTGCTTTTTACAGTATTTGAACTTTTCTGCCCAAATTGCATAATCAGACCTAAGCAGAAGAAGGAAGTAGTAAAAATAATTCTATGAAAAATGCCAATAATAAAGAACAATAAAGCTGATTTGTCCTGGAATCGATACTTCAGTGTATCCTGAGCATGACTGAAGTCAATCTTAGACCTAAATCCACTCCTGTTCATATTTCATTAGGCACTTAGCTAAAAGACCATTTTAGATCAAATAAAAGCAACTGCATTCAAGAGAGCTGTTATAGAAGAATCAGTCAGGGCAATCTCATCACCTCTCAAATCAAATGCTTTCCTCCTATTAGAGTACCAAAGCTTCACAGATATATTTGAGATGACAGGATAAGGAACAGATATATGCTTTCTGAAATATAAATTCAAGGAATTGATTATACTGGTAATCCTCATTTAGCATTCACTTATTCAGCAACTGTTGAAAGCACTGAATAATAAGGCTTATTTACAACATGTCCTTGTAGTCTTGTCTGAGGCAGCATCTCACGGTCACAATGATTGCCATTTGCTATCTTCACTACTAGCCTCTGACAAGAAAAATCAACTGAGATGTCAGCAGGAAGTAGCAAATGGCAATCAACTGATAATGGGAAGCTACAATCACAGAGATTTCACCTCATGATGTCAACTGGGACTGCTAGAACTGCCATGTTAGCTCAGCACATTCACATCATGTTGTGTTTTACAACTGCATTGTTTAGAAATCTAGTTAACCTATAGTCAAATGTTTCAGGTAGGATTAAATGGAAATGTTGAAATTCCCTCAATTCTAGTGTGTTCCTTTGACACAGTTGGCAGAGAATCATAAGGGACTCAGAATTTTTCACTACATTGTCTAATTGTTAATGTGTAATCCACTGAAGCATTCTGTCGAGACAGGTATTGATTGACCCACATTCTCTTTTGTCATTCCTAATTATGCATTTGTGAATATGAAATGTACCTGATGGCACAATTATAATCTGTTCACAAAATAAGATTCACTTTGGGTTGGTTTGAAGAGGTCCTTTCAGGTTGGTTGCTGTTGAATACTGGGATCTTCCAACGAAAACAAAACAAGAACTCTCTTATATGTTTCATTATTTCCTTGAGGCTATTATTTTTACTTGATGGTCAGACTAGATCTTGCCAATGTGCATATCGATATTACAATTCTGTACAATGTACAAACAAAATGGGAGTTGGTATCACCAATGAACACAACAAATAGGAAAACAAAATGTGTGATGTGCAACCAAAAAGTAATATCTGGATCCAAACACAGACTTTTTTGAAGTGATACAAGTAGTCCTGGATTACAATCGTAATTGAGCTTGGAAATTATTGTTGTAGGTCATGACAGTCATAAAGCGGGTTGCGGCAGTAATGAAGTGACTGTCACAATCATAAAGCAAACGCCATGTAAAAATGTCATGTAAAAATGCCATGGTTATAAAGTGAACCCATTGTTTGCTATGGGCATTGTAAATCATGATCACATGACTGTGGGCAGGTTGCTGAGTGTCCAAAACCGTGATCATGTGACTGGGGAGGAGCAGGCTGTCAGAACTTTACAACAGGGTTATAAGTACCTTTTGAGAAGGTCTATCAAACATCGAAGAGTCACTAAGTGGATCGGTCATAAGTCAGGGACTACCCATATTCTACCACCCCTTCCTTTGCAAGGAATGGTTTAAAAGTATTTCCCAAATTGAGACTAAGTCTTGCTGTTCTTTTTCTCCCCAGCTACCACCAACCCCATGCACTACTCCTTCTCTCCCATTTGGTCCCTTCTGAACCACAATTTCAGCTGTTCTTTTCTTTAGCCCATATTGTGAGGATGAGGTGTGATCATTTGTATAACTAGCACCATTTATGTATATGCTCTTTGTTCAACAAAGTCTGAAGGTTTCTTAATTTCTCTCCTGAAGATTAAAGTACAGGTTGTCCTTGAGTTGCAACCATTGTCTAGTGACCATTCAAAGTTGGAATGGCACTGAAAAACATGGCTTAAAACCAGTCCTCTCACTTAACAATCAACACAACATCCCCACAGTCACATGATCAATATTTGGGCACTTGACAACTGGCATGTACAATGTATTTATGATGATGGGGGCATCCCAGCATCCTGTAATCACAATTTCCCAGCCAGCTTCTGGTAAGCAAAGTCAATTGGGGAAACCAGGTTTGCTTAATGACCGCATGATTCACATAATAACTGCAATGATTTGCTTAACAACCATGGTAAAAAAAAAGTTTGTAAAATTGGGTGCAACTCACTTAACAACTGTCTTATTTAACAACAGAAATAGTAGTCTCAATTGTGGTCATCAGTCAAGGATTACTTGTGCATCTGATTGTTAGCTCAGCTTTATTATTTCATTGAAATATAAGAAAATGGGGTATTTTAACAAAAAAAACCACAACTAAAAGAATCTTTCATGTATTATTTATTTGTGACAATTATTCAGTAATTTTTAGTATTTTAACAAAATGTATATTTGGGAATAAAGGTGAATGAAGCTGTAAATTTTCTCCCAAGCAAATTCTACTCAGAAAGCTTTGTATTGCTCCAACATATCATCTTGGAAAAAATGGCCTTGACTAAGTATGGAATTTACAAAGAACTCTTTGTTAATAGAAAAAGGATTGACGTTCTTTTGCTTGATAATTTTATTACCACAATCTTCATTCAGTGCTTCCTTTTCAATTTATGACTGTAAATATTGGGGTGAGGGGTGTTTGAGTTGATTTTTATTTCATAATATTTATTGGTTTAAAAATACTGGATTATTTTCCGACAAGAAATAAGTATTTTGTTGAGACGATATAGGTTATGTAGCTTAGAGTGAATTTCAAACATAGATCAGTTAGAATGGTCATTCACTCAGATGGCTTTACAAATGTTCCACTGAACAACAGCAATTTTGGGCTCAATTGTGATCATAAGTCAAGGACTACCTGTACTTGGCTGAAAATTGTAAAAGAGGTAATCACAACTACCTGGTGGCTGGGATTTCGGGAAGTTTTAAATTCATGCTGACCAGAAATTCCAAGAGTGGAAGAAATCCCAACACAATTTGAGGTCACCAAGTCGAAGGAAACTGAATTAGACAGTTTAGATGGATTCTATCAATGGGTAGTTATACTGAGCTTTTAGGCTTTAGGTTTTTTCCCCAGCCTGGGAAGTGTGCGCTTCATTTCTCATATTTCTCAGCAATGTTTATGACAGCTGGAGAATCCTGGGAATAGAAGTCGACAAATGCTAATATACATCCCTCGGTGTCAAAAGAAAGCTCTTTTTTTGAATTCAGGAAGAATCATATTCAGTCATCTAACTGAAGCATCACATTTCTTTGATTTTGGCTTCTGGAAAGGAACAGTATCTCAAGGGATGCTATTTTGTAATTAGGGGAGTTGTGCCCTTCAAAACAAATTAGAAGGCACCACTTCTTTTTCTTGGCTGCTAGGATACCGAAACATTTAAGAAATGCACGCCTATAGTAAAGATACAGATCCTATCAATGTGAAGGGTTAATTGTGAGTGATACTGTTGCCCATTACAAAATTTTTTTTGTAAAAGTTCACAAAGTATCTTGAGGACACAACTTGTAAGAAATTATGCATATGTTCATCATGAAGCAGAACATAGACTTTCAGAGGCGTTAGAGCATGTATTCATATTATTGCCACACTGTTCATATTCCTACAGATAAGGAATAATGATTGAAACTGAAAAAGGAGAGATTCAACCTGGAAATAAGGATAAATTTTCTAACAGTGAGACCAATCAACCAATGGGACAGCTTGCCTTCAGAAGTTGTGGGAGCTTCATCACTGGAAGCTTTCAAGAAGAGACTGGCCTGCCATCTGTCAGAAATGCTTGGGCAGGGGTGGGGGATGGACTAGATGACCTACAAGGTTCCTTCCAATTCTGTTAGTCTGTTAATTTTTTTCACGCTCCTAAGGAAGTGGTTGTTCTTCCATATGATAAATACCTATGTGAAAGTTATCCCTCCCTCACTGTATCTAACTGTATATGCTCTATTTGTGGCATCTTCTCTTCTCCGTGAGGTAATTTGGGAAGAGCCCCTTCTACCCCCTACAGGTCACTCGGAGGTACACATAAATGTACCCCACAAACGACCCTTTCAGATATGGACGAGTCAGCTTCCTAGGGACCCTACTACAGTGTTAAGCAAGCGGCCATTCCGTCTGTTTGAAAGAATGTCTTGGACAGCCTCTTTGGACCCTCCAGATGGAGCGATCCCAGTCTGGACACGGTCCCAGCTACTTCTCCAGCCGATTCCGAGATTGGAAGTGGGGGAAGTGCCTTCTTTCTTGCAAGGATTTAAAAAAAAAAAAAAAGTTGCCTCCCTTGGCCTTGGTGCAGGAGGTTCTTTCCCTCTTCAGTCTTTCCAGAACCCGCGGGAGCAAGTGGGCGCTGAGCGCGGGAGAATCCTCCGCCTGAGGAAACAACCTGACCCGGGTTCTTCAAGCGGGCATTTCCACCGTCCCAGCAGAACCCAGGCTGCCCGGCCTAACCCCACCTCACTGCCTCGTCCGGGAGACGGAGTGGCTGATCCCAAAGAAGGAAATCGCCGCCCACTTCCACTTTTCTCGCTGACGCGACGGTGCCGAGCTAGAAGTTGGCCCAAGCGAGCGCCCCAGTTCGGGGAGTGAAAGCGCAACGCAGCGCCGCCCCTTCGCCCGTCTCGCCTCGGTCTATCTCCGCGCTCCAGCTGCAGCTGCAGCCTCTTTCCCATCCGCGAGGCTCTGAAGTCAGGGCAGGGATCTGACTGCTGCTGCTGCTGCTGCTGCTGCTGCTGCTGCTGCTGTGTATCTGTAGGGCGAAGGGGAACCGCATGGCTACCGCCACCGCCTCGCTGAGAAGAGTCGCACGGGAGCTTTTGACCACCCTGGGGGCGAGTCGAAGCAGCCACCGGGGCATCCAGCGACTCAGGTACAGGGCGAGGGGAAGAGGGGTCGCCGAGCCGCGAGCTCTTTGGAAGTCCGAAGTTGAGGGGCAAAGAGAGAGGGCGGGGGCAAGTAGAAAGAGGGGGGGGGGGGATTGGAAGGGGGGGGGGGGGGAAGAGAGATTGAGATTTGAGGAAAATATTACTGGAATATTTTGAGCGGTATATTTGGGCAGGAGGAGCATCTGAGTTGAGGTAAGAAAATAGAGTGCCAGACAAGTAGCCTAACGGGATAGAATGGCCAGGAAAGTGGGGTGAAACAGCCTCTTGGAGCAGGAAGCAAACAGGGGTGTCGAGGGAATGTCTATTCAGGAAAAGGAAGAAATGTCCTGACCCATTTGGATAGCATGAGCAATCTCTGGCAGCTGCCAAGAAGCTACTTAATTCAGTGCCAGGTTAGGAAATGCATTGTGTACAGAAAGAACAGGAAATAAATACACGAGTTTGAACTCAGTGCATCACGCTTTTATCCAGGATTACAGAGAAATCCCTTTGCCCCTTTGATACAGTTGGTGGTAGATACTCTTCTAGTTGTCTTCAGGTGATTTCAGTGACACATCCAAGCAGTTCTCTTGGCAGCAATACAAAAGTAGCTTATCGTCTGTTCTGGGATTTATTTATTTTTTTTCCAGCGTCCCAATCTAGTATGCAATTCTGGATGTCCTGTTGGTCTTCCTTTCAAGGACTGAAATTCTACTTAAACTTTTTGACCAGCCAACTTTAGCTAAGTGCTGCCACCTAACTCGGCTGAATCATATTTAACCAAAATGGTGTTTATAATTGAGTCCCTGAGATATGTAACTTCCCTGTTCATTTTTGCCTATGGTATAAAAAAAGTTTCCCTCCCTTCTATCCACATCTTACAACTGATAGTAGTTAGCTAGAACTGTCTAAGATTGGATTCCTAATATATTATGGTTTATAATATGGAAAGACTAACGGTTCTAAATTTACCAGTGAAGAGAGAACCAAAAAAGTATCCATTTGGAGAAATAAGATGAAAAGTAGAGAGAAAAGTCTATGTAGGAATATATTTTGCAGTCTTCCCATGACTGCAAATCTCTTCTTTCTCTTTCTCCCTCTTTCTTTCTCTCACTCTCTCCCCCAGATCCCCCTCCCCACTTTTTAAATACTTTTACCTATTTTATTTCTATGGTCAGAGTAATGGATGTTGCTTTAAAATTCCCAAGTGTATTAGCAAACAGCCAATTTTTTATAGCTGCAGGCAGGCAACTTGAAACAGTACAATCTTCATGCCCTTGAATTCTGCCTTCTTGTACATGCTAAATGTTTTAGGAACAGGTTGCTGCAACTGCTGATTTCTCAAAGTGCTATTTGCAATTACACTATCACGGAGTGACAAAATCATGTTGTTGTAGAATGCAAGATAATTGCTTGTGTTGAGCTTGTGCTTCAATTTAAGATACTGCTGGTAAAAAGCCCCTTGACTTCTGGCCCAAACAGCCAAAGGCATTTTATGAAATCAGTGCAGGATGCTTATGTAACAGTTGTCAAGGTGTAGTCAAGATCATCCGAGATAGCTAAAGTATTATTTGTATCAGAGATTCCTAAACTTTCTCAGCTCATGGTCCCGAGTAATTTTTTCACAGCAACCTTAAGTTTGCAGTTCACGTGGTATCTGACTGATGCCAGCTCTCACTGTTATTGTCTGAAATCCCTGTAAATTTGCTGCAGTGCTCTGGAGTCTCACAATGCATACTTCTTTGGGAACCACAGCTTTATAATCTAATTAAAAGAATCCACTTTCTCTTCATCACAATTTGAACCACCACAAAAGTACAGTAGCCAAATTATAGGAGATACACAAATATGATTCAGAAACAGAAAACTGTCAAGGAAAAAATATGCGATTTTAATATTTGCCTCTGTGACGAGAATGGTGCATAGGGATCACACTAATTCTAATGAAATACTTGAAGTATAGAACGTAAACAAAATATTACCCTTAAATTACTCATAGAGAAACCTTCCAGGAAGGGATTTTGTAAAATTTATTGGCCACTCATCTTGCCACACAATAACTCTTAAAGAGTTATTGTGTGGCAAGATGGGTGGCCAATAAATTTTACAAATAAATAGGTAAAGCTGAAGAGGGTGGGAATTACTAAATCCCCCCAGTTTCTCACTAGATGTATGCTTTGGTTATTTAGGTAGTATTCAGCCTTTTTAAATTTTAAGCCACTAATCACTCTTTCAAAGGGTGTGAGTTTCATCAAGACAGAAATGGAGCAGCTTCCTTTTTCCAAGAAGGATAATATACAGTCCCTACCAAGTTATGCTTCTATGTTACATTTATTTTTGTGCCAGGTTTTAAGGACATAAAATCCTCTGCCGTGTCGAGTCTTACGTGGAGCTGAAGCTATCTTTTTCACTGCGTGAACTGTTTTCAGTATAATGACAAACCAAAAATGTAAACCAATAATCAGGGGGAGAGCAAGATAAGCCAGGCACAATTTTATGTTACTTTCCTTGGGCTTTTGAGCCCAGGCCAGTCCAGGTTTCTGCGAAACGCTTTGTTAAGATATTCAATTCCTTTGCTGTGCCATAATTGACTGGAAAGAGCAGCAGTGTTTTTCCTCACTAGATTCTTTCCCAATTCAGCAGAACTGTAACGTTCCATTTTAGCTTCTTATTCAATCATGTTTGCAGGACTACAAAACACTATTAGTTGTCCCATCTTGGGAGCCTCCCGCAGTTTGGTTATAGATGAATGGCTATATAAATGTTTTAAATAAATAAATAGCTAACAAGCATCCCACTCAAACAGAAACAGGCACAAATGCTTTTCTCCTTAAATTTCTTCTGTTTTCTGATATTCAAAATTGAAGGGGGAGAGGGGGGGGGGGAGATGTATAGACACTCCAGAAGATTGTGCAACATAACTATAGCAGATACACTATGTCTATTAATCCAAAGAAATTTATATATGTATTTATGTATCTATTTTTAAATTTCCATTTATTTTTATTTTGTTATGTACATTTCAAAAATTTACATGGTGCTGAAAAAAAGTAATTTTAAAGAGTCCGTAATTTTTTTATACAATATATTGCCACAATTCTAATCTCTTATAGCAACAATAAAATCCCACCATTCCTTGTCAAATAATGATGGATTATTTTGCTGTGTCCTACAACAAATTTTAAGCAAGGCTTACAGACAATCATATTATGTCATCTATCCACAGGAGTTATGGTGTACATATTTCCATTGTTTACCGATGTCTACTTTCGCTGCTAGAAGTAGGCACTTAGTTTGTTTACTTTGCAATTTCTCTGTTTATCATATATGAAATTAGATTGGGGAATATTTAATTTTCTATTTAATTATGTATAAAATATTAAATATCTTTTTCTAAAAATATATGCAAAAATTAGCATTAAATTTTGAAAGAAAGATACTTGTTTTGTAATTAATTACTAGAATTACTTATTAGAATGTGGCATTTCTTCTACATTTGGCCATGAATTTAGAACAGAATTCTTGTGGAAACTTAGACAAAAAGACTTAAAGAAAGAGGAGGCTTATATCTGATTGAATTTGTAAAACAATTACAAAACAAAAAATTATGATACTATACTGTACTGAACACTAAGTACTGTAATAAAATCCAGATTCTGGCATATTTTATTACCCACTCCTAATATCTCCATTCTCTAATTTTGGTATTTAGTGAACATGCAATGTGTGTTTTGTTTAGTACTGTTCTTTGACCCTTTTCTGAAGAAATACTTTGTGTAGTATCCCACACACAAAAAATATGAGACTAAGATAACAGTTGTGTCACATGACACAGAGAAGAAATGTTGTTTATAATATCCCACATAGCAGATTGCTATATCACAATAGTGTATTGAACTATGTACTTTTAGGCAATGCAGGCATGCCATAATTAAAGGCTTTCACTTGCATAAATTGTAAAAACCTTACCTTCCTTTGCTATCGATGCTGACAGCAGCATCCATTCCTTTTAGCTACTTTACCGATTCCACTTTAGCCCATTCAAACTGATCAAATTTCCTGAGAACAATTGCTATCACCTACTGTACCTAGAGTCTGATAAGAGTTTTATTATGCAATTGCCATGTTCCATGGATGGAGTTTTCCATATTTGCTTTCCCACAGTAGTTTCCTATTTTTTTTCTGATCACAAACATCTATTAGAATGGACTCTTCACTGGTAACTTCTAAGTAAGCTTATATTAATTTTGGAAGATGAGTATACTTCAGTTCCCAGAATTCCTTAGCTAGCTTTTCTGACTGAGGTATTCTGGGAGTTGAAGTCATTGTTGAAGTATTCTCCATTAGGAGAATGAGTGCACGCAGGGAAACATAGTGAGAGTGATGTTGAATAACACACAACCAGCATACAGATACACTGAACAGTAAAATGTAGGTTTTACTTCCAGTAAATGGGTAAACAAAGTCCAACAACCAGTCCAAATCATACACAGTTAAAGCAGTTAGTATCAGTCCAGGGATAATCCAAAAACGAAGTCAAGTATCATAAAGTTCAGTAAACAGAGTTTGCTAACAGTTGCAAGACTCACAATAATCCAAGCAGAACGACAATCAGGCAATACAGCAAAACAGAAAATGCAAGGAGAAAAAGAAATCTGGTTTCTGGCTCCATCTTATGGCCATTGGAGGAACCTCAGCTAATCACAATTACAGCATTCTCTTAAAGATACAGTATTAAATTACTATCCTGGGTTATATATTGCCAACCCAACTGTTAGATGACTATCACTCCTAACATTCTCCCCTTTGGGTGGGACAATATATAAAACCTTACAGTTTAAGTCCATATTAATCACAGCAAGCCTTATGTTTTACAGTGCCTTGGGCTTTCGTAAAATGATCTACAATGTTATTTTCTGACATGCAGTACTCCAGTGTAATCATTTTACTTTGAACACATTTTCTCACATTTAGATATCTTAGATCAGTGTGTTTTGATCTTGTCTTTATAGTGAGATTAGAAGCCATCTGAATTGCTGATTGGGTGTCTTCGTATACAACAATAGGTTCATTTATATTAATTCCCATATCTATCAATAGTTGTTTAAAAACAAACTAAATCCATACATAATGGAGACAAACATGAGAATTCAGCCTCCATTGTTGATAAACTTAGATGTTTTTGTTGAATAGGCCACCATCCAATTAACACCTTTCCTAATAATACTACAGTACCTGATGTTGATTTACATGTAGATATGTCTGTAGCGAAACTTGCATCAGCATATGCAGTTAAACTTAGTTCATCCTTAAGCTCCAAATATAAGGCATAATGCATTGTTTGTTTAAGATATCTCAACACAGCTTAGCAACTTGCCAGTGCCTTTCAGTAGGCTCCGCATTAAACCTAGCTAATTAGTTAACACCACATGCTATATCTGGCCTAGACCAATTACTAAAGCCCCTGTCACACAGCACCAATGGATGGAAAGAGGATGTAAAATTGAAAGAAACACTTGCCATCCATTGGTTAACGCGATGCATCCATTCTGTACTCACTGCGTCCGTTTTCCACACTCTCTATCCGTCCAGCATCCGTCTACTGACATTTCATCCGCTCAAAAAGTTTTGAGCTGCACAAAACTTTTTGAGTGGAAAATGTATCCAACACGTCCGTTATACATCCGCTACGCATATGGGGAACATCCGTCATACGTCCGTCATCCGTTATGTGTCCGCTATATCCGCTAGGCATCCGCTGCGCATCCGCGCAACTCGCATCTGCTCCAGTGGAAAATGGACACAGGGAGTAAGCAAAATGGATGCGGAACGGACACGCAACGTGAGTAGTATGGACGTAGAAAGGATGAAAGCGGATGCAGCTCGCATACAAAGCATTAAAATGGAAAAAACGTTAGTATAGGGGACGTATCTCGGATATTTAGAATGTCTGCAGGATGTCTAGAGGATGCAAAAGGACACCGAGCGGAAAACCTATATTTCCTATAAAAAGGGGGAGAAATCACCTGGATCTCACTTTCAGTCCAGAAGCCCTGGTGTGCAGACCTCTTCAGCCTTCATCTGGCTCTTGCTTTTCCACAGCATCCAGTCATCTCCACCATGGATCATCACATACTCCTTTTGGTAGCCGCCATCATTCTACAACAGTGCGAAGCCCTTTACAGGCTCTTTCACCTGTTCTACGCGAAGAAAAGGAGGCGTCCAAGAAGTGTCTGGGTCCAAAGATGGATCGTGAGAAGAGCAGAGTACGGACTGTATAACAAGCTGATGGTGGAGCTGAGGAACGAAGATCCTCGTGCATTCCAGAACTTCATGAGGATGCCACCAGCCATGTTTGACGAAGTTGTGGAGTGGCTGAGACCCAGGTTGACCAAGGCAAACACCAATTTCCAGCCCAGCCTGGACCCTGGGCTCAAGGTGGCTCTGACTCTGCACCACCTGGCCTCAGGGACTACGTACAGGAGCATGCAGTACGCCTGGAGGGTGCCACACAATGCCATCAGCACTGTGGTCAGAGAAGTGGTGCAGGCCATCATTGAAGAATACCTGGAGGAGCTCCTCCAGTGCCCCTCCACTGAAAAAGGCTGGAAGAAAGTTGCAGAGCAGTGGTATCAGAAGTGGAACTTCCCCCACACCGTTGGAGCCATAGATGGGAAGCACGTGGCCTGCAAAGCTCCAGCCAAGTCAGGGTCTACTTATCACAACTACAAGGGCTTCTTCAGCATCATCCTCTTCGCCATGGTCGATGCTGACTACAAGTTCATGTACCTCGATGCTTCAGGCGACGGGTCTTCTTCAGATGCCCAGGTATACAACGTCAGTCACCTCAAGGAGGGGCTGGAACGCAACCTCATCATGGGTTTCCCAGATCCAGACCCTCTGCCCAATGACACACAAGATGTGCCCTATTTCATCATGGGGTATGACGCCTTCTCCCTCAGAACCTACCTCATGAAGCCCTACACTTCCAGATGCCTCACCCATGAAGAGAGGATCTTCAACTACAGGTTGTCCAGGGCAAGGCGGGTGGTGGAGAATTCCTTTGGCATCCTGGCCAACAGGTTCCAGGTACTTCTCACCACCATGCAGCATCGTCCAGAGACTGTGAGGAGGATCGTGGAAGCTTGCTGCATCCTGCATAATCTCATATGCACCCGCTACCCAGTGTTGCAGAACAGGCTTGTGGACCACCAACAAGGCAATGGGGACATGGAGCCTGCAGAATGGAGGCAAGGGCGAAACCTGATAGACACTGAGGATGTGCAAGGCCCCAACAGAGCTTCACGTGAAGGGAAGAAGCAGCGCAACCTCCTGAGACACTGGTGCAACTCCCCAGCTGGAGCAGTGGAGTGGCAAGACAGGATGGTAGATGCTTAATGGATGCTTCCTTGAGCCTGTCTCATCACACATTGATGAGATTGTGCCATGTATGTTGAGTGGCCCTACAATGAACAGGGCATTTAATAAAGAGTTGTGTTTATGTTGAAATGTGTTGATCAATGAATAAATTGCTATTGATAATAAAGGGCCAAAGGTGTGGCACCTGGGAGGGTGGACCATACAGTCCCACTATGTTTGCACTGGAAGCTTATCTATCCCACTGCTATCCTTACCCATTCCAAAGGTATCCCTGCCCATCCCACAGCTATTATCCATCCCACAGATATCCCTGCCCATCCCACTGCTATCCTAACCCATCCCACAGCTATTACCCATCCCACAAGTATCCCTGCCCATCCCACTGCTATCCTTACCCATCCCACAAGCATGCAAAGGCTTAAACCATTTCTAAAAGTTTCCACCAAGACTTTATTGACTAAAAGAACTGAAGCAAGTGTGTGAAGCAAAGATAAACTTTATTAATAACAAAATGTCAAATCAAAATGACCCAAGTAAAGTGTCCCAAGCAAAGATAAAGTCAACAGGTAGCAACCCAGTCTCTGGCACTCTTCTCAGTCACTCTGAGGCATGCCCATTGTCTCAGGGGTGAAGGGTCCAGGTGCTGTGGAGGTGGCTGCTGCTGGAGTGCTGGTCTGAGGCGCCAGTGGGGTGCCTGGCCCCGAGAGGACAACAGGGGATGGTGTGTGGAGGAAGCTCTCAGAGAGCTGGCTCAGTCCTGTGATGTTGAGAGCCCCTTCCTCCATGACATGGGGTGTCAGTCCCAAGACCGATGACAGATGTTCTGAGGCCGGGCTTGGCTGTGGGGTGGAGGAAGTAGGAGTGTAGTGGGGTTGTCTGGTCTGCAGGTGAGCGAGGTGAGGCGTGGGTGGCATCTGTGGTGTCGGTGGCATCAGTGGCGTCGGTGGCGTTCGATGAACCTGTGGCTGGACTGGGAAGGGCTGCCTGTGCTGCTGGAACTCCTGGTCGCCGTAGCCTTGGTAGGTGAGGGCCTGTGGAAAGCCTTGGAAGAGCTGTGACATCACCTGGGGTGGAGGAGCAGACCTGGACTGGGTCGGAGCAGGTTCAGCTGGGCCTGGAGGGTTGTGCAGAAGACGGGTGATCCTCTTCATCATCACCTGGTACTGTGATTCAGACATGTCCATGAGGGTCTGGTTGACGTAGGTGAGGAAGGGCATGCGGTTTGAGGATGGTATGTCGGTGTGTACCAGCTGAGAGAGGAGATCTACACTGCTTTTGATGGTGTCCCTGATCTCCAGCAGGACAGTGTGGCTCTGTCCCCCCGGTCTGGCTCTCTACCTGCTTTCTGTGGAGGTGGAGCTGGGGGTGGGGGTGGCTTGGTCTCTGGTGGAAGTGCCCTCTCCTTGCCCCCATTGCGTCAGGGGGTCCTCCACGTGCTCCGCCATGGGGAGTGCAGCTGTCGGGGGGTGGGTCTCCGTCGTGGGACGCTCCACAGATACCTGCCTGGACACAGGAGCTGACTCTTGGCTAGAAGAGGACTGGCTCTCTGTGGGCTGCCTGAGAGAGAGGGTAGTCAGAGGGGCTGCTCCTCGGTGGCGGATCTCACCCTCCAAGAAGCTGCACTTGACCATCACGTAGGTCTTCCGGTCGGTGAGCTTGACCCCGGCCTGGCCAGACTTCTTGAGATGCAGCTTCCCGTACCAGGTGTGCATGTGCTTCCAACAGTCGAGGAGCACCTCTGAAGTGTAGCCCAGGCTCTCCGCCTTCTCTCTCCAAGCAGCCTGCTTCCTCTAGGTGTCTCGATAGAGCCTGTGTCCCTTCCGCCATAGGTACTCGTTCTCCCTCAACCATTCGAGCACCTCATCCTCATGTTCCTCTTCGATGGAGTATTGCCTCCTCTCCCATTCTCGCGTATGCCTGTTCCTCCCTCTGGTGGGGCCTTCTGGGCCCTCATCAGAGGGACTTCGAGGTTCTAGGGGCTGCTCCACCACACCACCACCACCAGCAGCAGCAACAATAACAGTAGCAGCAAAAGCAGGACCAGCAGCACCAGCAGCACCAGGAGCACCAGCAGGACCAGCAGAACCAGCAGGACCAGGATCAGCAGCAGCAGAGTAAGCACCAGCAGCACCAGCAGGACCAGGAGCACCAGCAGGACCAGCAACACCAGCAGGACCAACAGGACCAGGAGCACCAGCAGGACCAGGAGCAGCACCAGCAGAGTTAGCACCAGCAGAAGCCCCAGCACCAAGAGCAGTGCCAGCAGAGTAAGCACCAGCAGAAGCCCCAGCACCAGGAGCAGCGCCAGCAAAGTAAGCCCCAGCACCAGGAGCAGCACCAGCAGAAGCCCCAGCACCAGCAGAGTCAGCCCGAGCAGCAGAAGCCCCAGCAGAAGTAGAGTCAGGGCCAGGGCCAGGGGGTGGGATGGTGGCCCTGTCCTTCTTGCCAGGGCTGGCAGAAGATGGCACAGGCTTCCTCTTCTTCCCCATGGTTGTTGGCTGGAGCTGTGTCTGGCAGCAGGTCTTTCCTTTGAATGGTGACCTGCTTGCAAGCTGCCTCCTTTTATATCCGCGGGGCTGACACAATGCATCATCCCCGCATGCGCAGTGAATGCTTTGCATCCGCTTTGCATCTGCTAGGCATCCGCTAGGCATCCGCTAGGCTTCCGTGATGCATCCGCTGTATCCGCTAGGCATCCGCTCTGCATCCGTTCCTTCCACTGCGCGTCCACTTCGCTGTGCTCCCCCAGAAGCCCTGTGGATGTGCCATCCTCTTCCATCTGCTAGGCTTCTGTGGAGCATCCACTTTACATCCTGGCTACATCTTCCCCCCGTCCATTCCTTTCCATTGTTGTCCGCTCTGTTTATGCAAATTTGGGGCACTTTTGAGAGCGGATAACAACGGATGGAAAATTTTCTCGTCCGCTGTGTCCTTTTTACATACTTTTTGCATCCGTTGGCCTATGTGACAGGCCCTTAAGATAAGAAAAGGTACCAATCAAGGATTGATAAATATCTTTATCAAAAACAGGACTTTGCACATCACTGTGGCTAAACTCCTGGCTCATTGGTGTTTTAGCCGGTTTACAAAGTTCCATTTTAAAGTTCTTTCGTAACTGATTAATTTTATCTGCCTGTGAGAGTTTGTATCCTCCCCAAGTTTTATCTATTTTTAAACCAAGATACTGTTTAATCTCTCCTAAATGTTTTAAATTTCTTCTCTAACAGTGAAATAATCTCAGTAGCTTCTTTCTCAGTCTTAGTGATAAATGCTATGACATCAGGGAACAATAGCAACAATTAAATTACACCATCACTTTTTTGAATAAACATGGATCAGCCATGCCAGCTACAAAATCTATCTTAGTTAATTCTTTTACTATGCACTGGTTCCATTCATATCTTGATAGCTTTAAGCCATAAGGACTCTTTTTTAATCTCCAGCAATCAGTTTTATTTTCAGTTTTTATTCCTAAAGGCTTCTTTAAATATGTAGTATATTGCAACGGTGCATGAATATATGCCGTCTCCACATCTAAATGGTTTATTGTGTATTTATTTTTAGCTGCCCACACTAATGCTGCTCAAAATGGTTGCTACACATTATGGCTTCACCCTACAGTGTTTCAGGCAAACCTGAATCGGATAACATAGTGCGAGCCATGGCTTGTAATGTTTGCCCTCTTCATTCTATAAATGAGTTATGTTGTGGCCTGTAAGGTGCAGAACGCTTATGCTCGATACCAGCCAATTTTAACATTGTTTGGAATCTATTGTTAATAAACTCAGTCCTGGTCCTTCTGGTTTGAGCTTCTTCGGTGACAGACTGATACTTCGTCTCTCCGAGGCTTCAATCCATGCTTGCCCCTGGAGTGCCCCGAGCCAGCTGTTTTCGGGGCTAAGCCACCCCATAGAGGTGGTGAAGAAGGGGGAGACTGCCTGCAGGGTTGAGGAGAGCCGCATCTCTCCTCCCCAGCTGGCCATTACTCCCTTTCCCGAAGGCGGTTGTAGCGGTGGTCAGAAATGGCCACCACAAAGAAGAACTTGACTGGAAAAGAATGTGCAGGAGGAAGATAAGACGAGAAAGTTTTGGTTGACCGGGTCAAACAGCAAAAGCAACAAATATTTAAACTTATTTAAATATTTAAATATAATTTAAATATAATTTATTGTTTAAATATAATTTAAACTTAACAACATTGTTCCCAAAGAAGATTTTGAAGCTGCGAAGGAGAGAGAGAAGGGAAAGGATTAGGTTTTTTTTCTTCCCTTCCTTATACTGACAGTTAAGAGACTTAAACAAGAAACTGAAAAAAAATCCACTTTGACATTAATAGGCATTTAAGCTGAAAATAACAGTCAAAGGGATAATAAAGATTTCTGGACATTTAAAAGTTTTTAAAAGCTGGAAAGGAGGGAAAAAAAAGAATAGAAGGGCAGGATCTGGAAAAATGGAGGAGACTGCCTGGAATTAAGGAATGGAACTGTCATTAAAAGGAATTTACAGTTAAATTTTAACAAGATTCCTCAAAGATACCTTTTAATGGAAACCTGGGAACAAAATAATAGAACCCCAGGAAGAGAAAGTGGAAAAAAGAAGCAAGTAGAAACAGCCTTGGATTATTTGGATTACTTGGTGATTTTTGGTTTTTGCATCTAGATGACTAAAATTAACTGGGTGGTTGTTTAAAAGTTTTAAAAATGGTATAACTCTTAGAAGAACTGAAAATGGAACTTTAAAAATGGAAAGAAAATGCACAAGAAGGGAGAAGTTCTTTTGGCTTCATGTTTCAATTCTTAGAAATGGAGATCTGGAACTATGAGAAGCAACAAGAAACGCTTGCAGAACAAGAAGATTGGGACAAAGAAGAAGCCATCTTTAATGATCAAATAATTTTAAGTGGGGGGAAAAAGAAAAGGGGGGAAAGAGAGTGAAAGGTTTAAGATTAGAAAAAACAGCCAAAAAGAAGAACAATTTGAAAGATAAGTATACTATTAGAAAGCAACAGAAGAGGGGATTAGATGAGAGAATTAGAAGTAGAGAGATGAGGGGGTAAAAAGGGGAGGGAGAAGAAGAGGGGGAAGAAGGCAAGGAAAAGAAGTTGTAAAAGACAGAAACAAGAAATGGAGAAACAGGGAAAAGATATAAGGATTGTAACCATAAGTTTGTTTAGAGATAATGGATGAAAATTTAATTGTAAAAGGGATTCTGCAAAGGTACATAAGATAGCTTTGTTATATTACAAATAGAAATAACTTTAGAAAATATGATGATGGATAAAATATTTATTGTAATGCAGTGGGATGTTTGTCAATAAATAAATGAATTAAAATGATTGAGAGAATTAAAAGGGAACATTTTTAATTATTAGGAATGATTTATAAAAATATAAGTGAGAAATATGAAAAAAAAAGAATTAACCATGGAAAGTTTATAAGTGTTCCCAAGGAAGTATGATATTCAATTGAAAAGAAATGTTAAAGAAGTTAAGATTTTAATGCATATTAATGATAGAATTGAATTGGAATGGAATGTGTGTTTTATTTACATAGGTATATAATTTTTTCTTTTTAAGAATATAGTGTCTATTTTAAGAATGTACCAAGCAGAATTCCATTGGAAGTTATGTATTATATTGAACTCTATAATCTTAAAGCTGGAATATCCAAAGAATGGATAAAATTAAAGGATATAAAGGTGTCATACTCTAATTGGTAACTACAGGGAAAAATTTGCTTAATAAGAAAAGATAATGTGAAATTATAACAGGACAGACAAAAGTATAAATATAATGATTTGAATTGAGATAATTAAACAAAGTCGAGAAAATTAAAAGAGGGGAAAAACTATGTAAAAATATAAAATGGTAAGATATGGAATAGAATATAAAAATGAGCATGAAATTGAGTTTTGTGTCTGTATGAAGAAGTGATAACCTGGGACCACGCAATTTTCGAAAAAGATGTTTTATTTGTATTTTGTTTTTGTGAAAACCCAAATAAAATTTTCAAAAATAAACATAAACTCAGTCCTGTTATCTGTAACTATAGTAATTACCTTATGTTTCATTTTTCTTTCTGTAAACCTTAGCCAATTAAAGAAATGTTGGAATGTTTCTGTTTTGTTTTTCATTACATAGTAGAAACCATAACGTAAGTAATGATCCATTCTATTCAAAACATAGCAGGCACCTCCTAAACTGGGTTTCTTAGGACCAATTATGTCAACAAACACAACCTCTAAAGGTTCTTTGGTCTTAAACCCATTCAGTCTGTTTGCAGGAGTAACCTTGCTTTTCTTCTGGTTACATGCATTACAGTTTAAGAACTTGCAACAGGGTTTTAACTTTACTCCCTCTGACAATTTAACAGTTTGTTTCAGCATTTTGAAATTAATATGCCCCAGACATCTATACAGTAAATGTATTCATTCGTCATGTGGCTTAATATTGTTATAAACCAAGTTAGCCATCTGCAACTGGTCATCATGTATCACATATAAATCATTCTATAAAGTAGCAGTAACACTTTTATCCTCTTTCTCTATTATACAGTTATCTCCCCTAAAGGTTACTACATAACCAATATTAACTAAAGCCCTTACTGATAACAAATTAAATTTCAGTTTAGGTACATATAACATAGTTAAATGCTCATTTATACATGAACAATATGCAGTATCTTCACCAAATGCTTTCATCTTTCATCTGTTCTCCAATGATACATGTTGCTTGCTTGTAGACATCTTTGCAAATCTCTCTCTATTTCTAGTAATGCACTGCGATGCTCCACTATGAACTACCCACAAATCATGGTTTACAGTTGAATTGCCAGACATACAGTTGAATTGCCAGACATTGCCAGACAATTGCCAACATTCTTCTTAGCTTTCTGGTGATTACCAGTAATCTGTTGTTTTCCCTTCTTAGAGAATCTAGCTATATGACCCTTATCCCCACAAGAAAAACATTTTCCAACAGTACAGGCAACTGAAGACAAATCCTCTTCTTGCGGTTGTTTCTCTCTCAGTTGGTCTCTTTCCAGCCTTCTTCTTGCCTCTTCTAACAATCGTCCAGTTATGTCAGTCAACGTCAGTTCATTTCTGGCCAGGACTTCCAGTGAAAATACATAATTATCATAACTTTCATCCAATCAGGAAAGAATGATGTAAACCTGATGCAGCTCTGAAAAAGTCAGTTCCTTTTCATGTAGCTCTTGAAAAATTATTTTCATAAAGTTCAAATGAGCTAACATATCTCCACCTTTTAGAAGATGTGCTCTAAACAGTTTACGTGTAAGATGTATGTGTGTACCTACACTGTCATGAACATAAATGCTCTTCAAGTTCTCCCAACACCTAGCAGCAGACTCTTCTCCACAAATATGGACTAACTGCTGGTCACTCAATGTTAGTCCAATTATACAAAGAGCTTGTTTGTTGTTCCATTTAAAGTCAGCTAACTTTTTGGCATCGTCCTCATTATTTGGATCCCAAGCATTTACATCCGGTGGATCTTGAACTGCAGCCCATAACCCTTCCCTATGCAGAAAGACTGCACTTCATAGACCAGGAAAATTAGTTTCTTCCATCCAGCCAGGTTGTCAATGATAGACTTGTTGGTGAGTCTTGTGCCATCTTTACTAGGACAGTAACCCACAATTAAACAGTAAACAGCTCTCTGTACACGGGATTGTGTATTCACACTAACTCTCAGTTATCTGAGCCTGGTATGGCCTGGGCCCATAACCAGTGTTGAGGTATTCCCCGTTAGGAGAATGAGTGCACTCAGGGAAACGTAGGGAGAGTGATGTTGAATAACACATGACCAGCATACAGATACACTGAACAGTAAAATGTAGGTTTTACTTCCAGTAAATGGGTAAACAAAGTCCAACAACCAGTCCAAATCATACACAGTTAAAGCAGTTAGTATCAGTCCAGGGATAATCCAAAAACGATGTCAAGCATCATAAACAAAGTTCAGTAAACGGAGTTTGCTAACAATTGCAAGACTCACAATAATCCAAGCAGAACGACAATCAGGCAATACGGCAAAACAGAAAATGCAAGGAGAAAAAGAAAGCAGGTTTCTAGCTCCATCTTTTGGCCATTGGAGGAACCTCAGCCAATCACAATTACAGCATTCTTTTAAAGATACAGTATTAAATTACTATCCTGGTTTATATATTGCCAACCCAACAGTTATCCTAAAGGTTGAGAATTTCTGTTTTAAGCTATCTCGTGTGAAAAGTCTTGCTTGTGAACCATGTAAGAACATATAATAGGTATGTTCAAGAACCTTTTCTCTCTAGTGTTGCTACCATGACTTGCTGGAACAGTGTTAAGCTCTCCTGGCTGACTAACAAAACACATTTCCCCCATTGGTGGGAGAATATTTTGAGGATCCTAATTAGCTGAGGAAAATTCAGTGGCATGTGGTTTTATATGAATTTAGAAATGGCTCATCAACCTGCACTGTTTTACCAAAAGGAAAGGGGAAATATGACAAAGTTTATACCCACAGTTCTGTGTCAACTTGATTGATTTTTCCTGATTGGAAAAAATCTTGACTGATTTTTCCTGATTGGAATAAAGCTGTTTAAATAACAAGGTAAGGATAAAGTAAGATGGGCGGAATCACAGTATTCTAGTACCAATGTTAACTGCCAGAATTTTATCTCGTTCTGTTGATCTTGTGCAGTAAACTTTGTTGTCTTCCCAGGGTGAATGATTTTGCTGCTTATGTAACTTCTAGTACTTTCTTGCTGCTTTTACAGTGCTCTACCACTTGATATTCCCCCTGCCACGCCTATAACAAAAAAAAGCTATCTGAATGGACCTTCAGACATCCCACTTATTTCCAAAACTGTGGATCAGTGCCTAGAGGAAACCACCCACCGGTATCCAGAAAGAGAAGCCTTGGTATTCTTAACTGAAGGGATCCGAAAAACTTTTTCTCAATTTAAGCACGATGTACGTAACTGTTACAGATTCTGTACTGCTGGTGTTGACAGTTATTATTCAGTGAACACTGTATGTAAATAAAATAATTTAAAAGGATAGAAGGGGTAAATTAAAGTAACAGGTTGAACTGGCTGCATTTTAAAGTCAAATGGATAAATAAATAAATAAATAAATAAAAATAAAATAAAATAAACTAATTAGAAAAGCTATCCACACTGCTAGAGAAATGTATTTTAAAATGTCATAGAGATTCTGGCCTTTGAAAACTGCAGTCTGAAATGTCCCAATACGTTATCCAATAATTTCTGCCCCCCCCCCATCCAACTCCCCTCCCGCCAGTACAATCCAGCAGAATGGACACACAGCAGGTCAGGACACAACAGCATCTGTCAGGACTGAAACAGTTACCTTTTCTGTTGTGACACCTGCCCTCTGGAATAGCATCCTCCCAGAAATATGTAGGGTTCCCACCTACAACTTTAGTAGAAGATGTTAAAAACATGTCTCCGCCCCCAGTCCTAGAGTTAAAGTGGGTGCTGAGCAAACATTGTAATTTTATCGGTTTGGAGCATGTTTGGTTGTTTCACTCTTCCAGACATGCATGCTTTTTGATTGCTTTATTTTATTTTCCTTTGTATATACTGTAAACCACTCAGAGTCTTTGGGGGAATCAAATAGTACCTAAAGTGAAAGATAAATAAATCCATATCAGGGATACCAAGGTTTAGAACTGAAAACAGAACGTGGAAGTAAACCTTGATGAGATCTTGGTTAAAATAAGCCTCTTATTGTATCTATCAATGCCCAAATTAATATTTCAGTTCCTAATTCTTAATTCTATCAGAGATCTAAACACTGTGGTAAAAGCTCTGATGTGACCTCAGATTACATCCATCTTCCTTGGCTTGCATGTTTTCTATCTGAACATGGATTCAAGAACATTTTCTGGCATTCAGAAATGTAAGAATTCTGTAGTTTTCCATTCACTCATATTTTCAGACTTGGAGTAGGAAAGCAGGATTAACTGCAATTTCTTTTCTTTAAACACTTACAGTAAAGTGTTTAAACACTTACTTAATTGCATAGCACAGAGTATTGATTTCATATATTCTATTATTCCTTACCTTTGGAGTTTCGTTTGCTGAGATTTCTGTTCTTTTTAAAATTGCAGGTGGAGCAAGCTGCCATCGGGCTTCTGGCCCTTGGTTTGAAAAGGGGTGACCGGTTAGGAATGTGGGGTCCTAACAATTATGAATGGGTCCTCATGCAATTCGCTACTGCTCAGGCAGGGATCATTCTGGTAAGTTCATCTCTTTTGTAAGCAGTTAGCAGAGGGTGGGAGGTTAAGGGAGGACTCTGCATAAGGTTGTCATACCAGAGAAGGGACCATGTGGCTCAAAATAATATTCATTATGCATCAGGTATAATTTTGCATAAGGTTTGGAGAACATTGCACTTGCTGCATAGCTGAAAACAATCTAGCTTCCTACATTGTAGGAATTGTAGAATCCTGTCATCTGAAGAGGTGTTTTTTGACCAATGTACGCTGCTTCCCAAAAAAGGGCAATTTAAACAGCTTGCCACAGCACACATTGGCTGCGATCATTTATCAAGAGTAGGAACACACAATGAACTCTGTTCACCTTCAGCAGGAAAGCAATCTCTACCCATCTTTATTCTGTGCAATAAAAGTCAGCATTCTTTGACTTTTGATAGCTTGTCGGTGCCAGTGCTGTCCAGATGGCTTGGTGCACCATTTCATTCTAGGCAAATCCCTTCCCTCTTACTGCCTGTTGTGCCCTTTGGCAGGGAACCTCCTTTCCTCTGGTTATTGCTTGCTGCCTTCTATGGCCTTGCGATTTATTGACTTTTGCAGTTTACTGATACAGCCATAAAGAAATTTCTCCATCCCCCTTAAGGTTACAATGACTTCTAGCCTTTTCACTGCGGTGTCTTGGGCAAGATGACAGTCAAAGTCCTGTTCCTGTTTTACAGGGATTGTGCACACAACTCAAAAGAAGAAGGAGAGTTTTAATTACATGGCTATGGCTACCATCTTGAATTTACACACACACACACACACACACACACACACACACACACACACTCCTTGCTGATGCCCTTCTCCTAGCCTAAGAAATAGGGAGCATGGTAAAACTATGATGTTTTCTTCTGCTTCTTTTTAAAGCTAATCCAGAAGGGATAAAGCAGCAATGTACCCTACCAATTGAGGGCTATGGTAGATGAGGTCCAAGTAGGCTAAAGCAGAAGAAGCAGTTGAAGTTTGGAAAAAGATTCCTTAAACTGCTTTGCTTCTAACCATTCACATCTTGTTTACAAGCAACTGAAGTCCTAAAACTAATTTCATGTATGTAATTTATTGTGTTTTTTGAGCTTCTTCCTTGCTATTGATTAACATCAGGGGTGGGATTCTACCAGTTCGCACCTATTCGCTAGAACTGGTTGTTAACATTCTAAGCAGTTTGGAGAACCGGTTGTTAGAAGAAATTACTGGCCTAATCCTGTATGGAAGGCAGGAAAGAAACATTCTGGTGTTGCTTACAGAAACTGCCTCTCCATTAACTCTTATTACATTCTTGGCAGGACTAGACTTCCTGTCTCAGGAACTTCTCTGGAGTTATTTTCCCCTCCTTTGCTGGTACTTTGCTTGTGTGGAGTGACCATTCAAAGTTACAATGGCACTGAAAAAACTGACTTATGACCATTTTTCACACTTACGACTGTTGCAGCATCCCCATAGTCATGAGAGGCCAGGTGAGGAGATGCGTGCCTCATTGTGAGTGATATTGAGTTGGCCACACCCAGCCAATAACATGACCACCAAGCCATTTCCCCACAGCTAAGCGGTTGTTCCCCACAGAACCGGTTGTTAAAAAATTTGAATCCCACCCCTAATTAACATTGTGAAAGACAAAACCAGGATTGTAATATGTTTGCGGCAGATTGGCTTACATCAATAAATGGTCAAGCAGAAAAGTGTACAATATTGCATTGAAAAAAACTAATTTTTGTATTACTTGTGTACTCTAGTAACATATTTTAAAAATGTTTTACATCTTTCACCAACCTTGGGATAAAATTGGCAAAAATGCTTGCATTGTAGAAAACAGTTGCTTTAAGTTGCAAACAATGGAGATTGTGAAGCTATATAATGTGGACAAGAGTACCACAGATTTGAAAATGATGCTCTTTCTATTTGCACAATTTTACTGAATATATTAGAACAGACACTACAGAGGACTTGCTTCATAGGAATATAGAATGTAAGGGTTAGAAAGAACTTCAGATATCACTAAGTACAGGATCATCTTTTCCTCCTTCTCCTCCTCCTCCACCACCACCACCATATATTATGGTGAAATTTCCCTGATGGGAAGCAGAACTAGAGCAATAATACATACAGATAAAAGCAAAAGATTCCCAAATGAGCAGAAAAATACTTTAAAATGCACAGGATGTATGTTGTTAATTTACCTTCATGATTCTCCAAAGCCAACATTACCATAAGATGTTTGACCTTTTGCCTTTGTTAACACTGCATGAAGAACTGTACTTCAGGCTGCTCGGTTTGCTCTGGATCAAGGCCCAGGGAAACAATTTGCATTTATTCTATTTATTCTGAACTGGCAATCTGGATCTTACTTAGTTCCTTATAAGTCTTCACAGCAGACTGATTTTACTATCACTGCATTTCCAGGTATCTGTGAACCCAGCATATCAATCCCATGAGCTGGAGTTTGTCCTGAGGAAGGTATGAAAGACCTGTTACATCATCTCTGCTTAATTTTACCTCTAGCATTTTTGATAGAATTTTCTGTTCTGGAAATAGAATTCTTGAGATAATAGTGAAGTATGGGGGAAAGGACAGGGGGGAAAAAACCTATCCCTATCATGCTAGAGAAATTGAAATATTTGAAACGTTTTTGTTAGGTGGTGGGAAAGACATCCTTCTACCTTCTATAACATAGCCACTCATCATGAATAATTGTAGAGTTGGCAATAATTAATCAGGATGCTTAAGTTTTATATACCCATTTTATAAGTAGAGCAGTTTTGAATGTTAGGTGCTGGGAGCATTCAACAGAGAGAGTGTCACAATGTCTGGAACACCAAGTTGAACGCTTCTCTGCTCAACTAAGAGTTCCAACTAAGAGGTTCTTTTATTCTTATTTTTTGTGACAGTTAACTATAAGCAAAGAATAATCTTATCTTGGCATATGCTACAGCTCTGATGCCAGTCCACAGAGAAAATCTAGTGGCTCTCCATGGAAAATCGCTGTTATTGTTTGATATAGAAAAATAAGGAGCATCAAACAATAAAAGCATAGCATTGAAATGTAAAGCAAGTCTCTATTGTATAAAGTGTTCATGTTTGCTGTTCCATGTGTAATCAGCTAGTGCCTAAGGATATTTCAGGGAGCCAAAATAAACTCTGGTGTTTAACAGGGGAGTCAGGTGCTTTTCAACATTTCCTAATAATATACATCCTAGCTGGGCAACTCATGACCCTTGATCACAAAAGTATAGCTGATGGAGCCAGGTGACATGACAACCAATTTTTCCCACCAGTCAGTTGATCTGGACAGCTTGTTTTCTGCTTCAGTTAGACTACCAGGGAGCCCAGTCCTAACTATGCCATTCAACTTTCTTATCCTTAATAATGGGGGATTAAAACTGTTAAATAGTTTATAAATAAAATTAATCCTGCTAGGATTAAGAAGCCTTTGGGACTTGCCTGTCTTGTTTAGTTTTCTAACTAAATGGCTGTGATCCATAGCTCACTCATAATTTAAAATAGCATTTTAATGGCAAGCATCTCTGAATTTCACCCAATGTCCACAGCATTATCCCTATCCCAGTAGGCTGGAGGGTGTGTGTTCCAGAGCTGCCATTTCAGCTTCATAATTACATTCATTTTTTTGTTTAGAACCCCCTCCTTTGTTCCTATTCCTTCTGGTTTGTTTGCTAACAATTCCAATGGCTATCTGCCAGTCCTGCATTCTTGGTGTTGAAAAATAAGAAGCACAAATCATGTAAGACTTGGAATGCACATTGGATTTGATAGGTTCTGTGATTATTTCTACTTCTGTGATGCTCGAAGAAAGCAATGGAATTACTGACATATTCCAATGTGGCTAACACAAAAATTGCTGTTACTTTTGTATCCAAAAACTACTTTTATATTCTAATATCTTTTGCAGAGAGCTAACCTGCTGACCAATTTAATTGTGGGAGGTTCCAATCCTCTGATCTTTCACTGTAAGGTTACATAGCAATTAATTTCATTGAATTAATTGGGGCATATTTCAAAGGAACCCATGAGTATTTTGGACAAAATATGTATATACAAATTGGATAGTGAGTTCCATTCAAGCAAGACTGGCTCTATTCTGGAGGCGAAAGAGATCATTCCTGACCATGCCAAATCTCTAAGAATTCCTCAGACTTACATTTAGAGGGAAGAAAAAGCAACCAGCATTTGGGATGGGATGGAAATGTACAGACATTAAATTCATATAGTTTGCATTTAAGGTGATTTGTTTGTAACAGAACACATCCAATGCACTGGAGTGAAAAGTGTTGTCTACACACAGTCTCAAATGAGACTGATCCTATTAGTCTAAATAATTACTTCTGAGTAAATTTCCATAGAGCTCAATTCTAGAAATAAAATTTTACTGGATGATGGAAGCTTCTTCTTTTAATACATATAACATTAATGGTTTCTTCTGGCCAAAGTTTTTCTTGACTCATGAACTAAATATTTTGTGCACTTTAGTCTATAGCATACACCATGACTGCTTTTTATATGGACCAGTCTGAATTTGGTGAAGTGCCTCCTGCATTTCAGGGGATTCCACTCCATGAACTATATGATTCTTCTAGATCAATAGTTCTCTATTTTAATTAATATTATAATTAATATTTCAAGAAAATGGTCTTGCCCAGTAAATTAAACATAGGTCTATCCAAGATAGTAGTCTACATTGAAACGCAGCTGCTCTCCCCTGTTTCTACTAAAAGTTGCCACACACTGAACTTTCCCGATCATTGAACAGTGATCTACTACAATGTCAAATCCAGGGAGACACTGATGAGTGTAGAATATTAAGGTTCTGTGTAACTTTCTTACAATTTAGTATGTGAACACTGTACTCCAGTGACTCTTTCTTCACTGTTTTCTGTACACTGTGACTCTGTTGTATAGACTGATTTAAAAGCTATTTTCTTTCTTATGTGTATTTCTGTAGGTTGGTTGCAAAGCACTTGTGTTCCCTACCCAATTTAAAACTCAGAAATACTATGATATCTTGAAAAATGTATGCCCAGAATTGGAACATACTAATCCAGGAGCACTGAAGAACAAGAAGTAAGTTTATATATTGTACCTTAGAGTGTTATTCCATTCCAGGATTTAGCAGTCTGATGGAAATTAATGTTGCCAGATCATGGGCAGTTTTGCACTATCAAGCTACGAACAGTTCTGCTTCTGGTTTGCATAGTGTATCATGCAAGTCAGAAACCCAGGCTTGTTTCAAGTGAGAGAAAACCTATACCATGTCTTTCTTGCTTGTGAAGCATTAGTTCAGGACATTAAAAACTTTTGATTGGATTCACACATGGTGCTAAACTATAATGTATGTTTATGTGATCATTGGTTTTGCTTTAATGGTATGGTCTGTTGTGTGATCCTAGTCTTTAACTTTGCATTTAACTTAACCATGGATCTCCACAGAATTAGCTTCAGTATTTATGTGAATATGCACTATGTTTTTTCTCTTTTCAATTTAATTATGATTGAAATTTCATTGAATTCAATTTAATTATGATTAAATTAATGTTAATACTTCAAAAATGCTTAATGTGATTAATAAGCAAGACAATGTTCATATTTTGCCATTTTTTTTTGAACACCTTGTCTGGTTATAATAATGGGCAAAGGTTATAAATATGCAATCCTGGTTCAGTTGGTCTTTCTCATATATAATACATTTAGAATAATCAGTCAGTGTATTCATTAACTGATTCAGCGCTGACAGACATTAACACAGCCACTCTTTTCACCGAAGGAATATTCTTTTTCTCCTGGAAGGAGTGCTTGTGGCCATAGATTCCTAATCTTTTTCGAAATGTGTTTATTATTTTCTAATTTATTCTCCAAAGCACCTGAGGGTAGGACAAGAAGCAATGGATGGAAACTAATCAAGGAGAGGAGCAACTTAGAACTAAGGAGAAATTTCCTGACAGTTAGAACAATTAATCAATGGAACAACTTGCCTCCGGAAGTTGTGAATGTTCCAACGCTGGAAGTTTTTGAAAAAAGATTGGACAACCATTTATCTGAAATAGTATAGGGTTTCCTGCCTGAGCAGGAGGGTTGGGCTAGAAGACCTCAAAGGTTCCTTCCAATTCTTTTATTCTGTTATTCTTTTGATTGCCATGCAAATCATGCAAACCTTGTTTACTCCATTAAGGGAAATCATAATCTTATTATGGCATATAATTCATCATCAGAAAAAAAATGTGTACAATAACAATGATTTACAACCATTCATTTAATGACCATCCAAAGTAACAACAGTACTAAGAAATATGGCCATTTTTCATGTTCACAACAGTTGTAGCATCTTCGTAGTTATAATTTGGACACTTGGCAACAGACTCGTATTTATGATGGTTGCAGTGTCCCAAGGTCATTTGATCAATTTTTGCAAACCTCTGACAAGCAAAGTCAATGGGGAAATCAGATTCACTTAACATCCATGTTATCAATTTAACAACTGTAATGATTCACTTAACAACTATAGCAAGAGAGGTCATAAAATGGGGCAAAACTCACTTAACAAATGTCTTGCTTAGTAAGATAAATTTTGGTAAGATTTAGTAAGATAAATTTTAAATTGTGCTCGTAAGTGAAGGCATACCCGTATTTGATTTGACCTGTAGTTTGAGGACTTGTTTATTAAACTTCTTTTTACACTATGAGAGATTGAACTTTCCCTTTTGTCATATAAGTGATTGGGTGTTCCTTTGCATCAGATTACCAGAGCTTTCTGTTATAATCTGTGCGGATGCCAAGCTACCTGGCACATTCTCAATTCAGGAAGTGATGCAAGCTGGAGAGAGTAGCCACAAGAAGGAGCTACAGGGGATACGAAAGATGCTGATCAACAAAGAACCAATTAATATTCAGTTTACTTCAGTAAGTACTATATATATCAGCTGCTATATATCTTCTCCAGGAGTTTTTTTTTTAAATGCAGTCCATGATGATCTGAGATAGGAACCCAATTTTTTGCCAAGCGGAATAAGCTGGTGCTTAGAATTTACTGCAAATAATTGTCAGTACTGATTTTTGCTGCCATATGGCTTTTTATAAAAACATAGTTGTCAGATATTAAATGTTGTGTATAGAACTTGGTAGACTCCAAATATCTTAAACTGATTGGCCGAATAGGCTGTTCTCGGATTGTTCAGTTAAGCGCCATTCTGATTGGCCCGCCTAACGGCGGGAACACTTGAACAATTGTCATTGGCCACAAGCCACAAGCAAGCCGCTATAAGAAGGGCTGCCGCGGCTTGGGTAAGTGTTTAGTTACAAGTCAGTATACTGTTTTAATAAAGAGCTGTTTGTTGGAACCCGGTCTTGCGCACCTTATTTCCAAACGGAACACTGGCGACGAAAGTGGGATCGTCCTAGAAGAGTGAGACCGAAGCATGTGGCAACCAGAACCGAGCGACCGAGATGGCTGGTAACAATGCGCCGCCCACACCGTTCAACCCAGCCGAAGAAGATTGGGAGTCGTACATTGACCACTTTCTGATGTTCTTAGAAAGCAATGAGCTTCAGGAGATAACTGACCAGAGGAAGACAGCTGTATTACTCACACACTGTGGGCCAGCCGTTTTCAAAATGGTCAAGGCGCTAGCTAAACCGAGAGACGTTAAACAGATGGCATGGCCTGAACTGAACAGAATGCTACGAGCCCATTTTGCACCTGTGGTCTCCAACCTGATCAAAAAGCACGAATTTTATAAACGAGACCAAACGGGAAGACGAGAGCATCGGGTATTTCGTAGCAGCCCTAAGACACATCGGAGGAGCCTGCGAGTTCCGGAACATGGATGAGGCCATGAGAGACCGCATGATCCTCGGATTGAAGGATGCTACACTCCAAAGCAAGCTGCTAAACAGACCAAATATCACAGTGGCTGAGGCCATCACAGAAGCCACCGCCACTGAAGCAGCCAAGAAATCCGCAGCCACTATGCGCCAGATGAACTCCATTCCAGATCCGCTGAATCAACCCAGAGAAAAGAGGGTGGAAGGAAGCAAGAAACAGCCCACATTGACCACCCACCATGAAGATCTCAACTCCCCGAGCGACATTGATGATGACAATGAAGACATACATAGGCTTCAGTTGGAAAGAAAATGGTGGGAAAAAGGAAGAAGCAGGCGAGAATTCCAGTGTGCTGGATGCAGAGGAAATCACCCGCATTCAGAATGCAGGTTCTTAGATGCCATTTGCAGATGTTGTGAAAAACGGGGGCACATTGCAAGGGTCTGCCGGAACAAAAAGAGCTATAGTCCCAAAAGATGTGGCGGCACCCTCCCCCCAGAAATGAAGAGAGACAAGCTGGAAGCAGATGGAGCCAAGAGAGCAGAAACTGGCAAATGACTGACAGAGAAGAAACACACCAAACAATAACCATTGGAAATGCCAGGGCAGCAAACGCAAAAAAGGCCTGGATAAATGTGAAAATCTAAGGAAAGCCCTGTGAGATGGAAGTAGACTCCGGATCATACCTGTCAATGGTATCTTGGAACACTATCAGAAACCTGATACCAGACATCAAGAAAAGAGAACTGGAACAGCAAAAATTGATATTAAAAGACTACCAGGGAAACCGAATCCCGGTAGTGGGTCTTGGACATTTCCGAGTAGAATTTAAAAACCACGCTGGAGTGCTGCCTCTGACAATCGTTGATCGTGATTGCCCTAGCCTGCTGGGAATCAAATGGTTCGCGCCTCTGGGAATCGGAATGACCGGGATCAACAGCATCGTTGCGGTCAACTGGGAAGAGAGCCTGCTGGAAGAGTTCCGGGATGTATTCGACGGGACCCTAGGCAAGTACAAGGGGACCCCAATATCATTCAGCCTAGACCCAAAGGTAGTTCCCACCAGGCTCAAAGCCAGAGGTGTTCCCTTTGCCTTTAAGCCAAAAATAGATGAACAACTTAACAAACTCATTGCACAAGGGATGTTAGAACCAAATGACCATGCCAGGTGGGAAACACCCATCGTGACTCCTGTCAAACCAGATGGGTCAGTGCGCATCTGTGGAGACTATAAGGCAACCCTAAATCATGCACTCCAACAAAGCGCGTACCCAGTACCGGTAGTGCAACACCTATTGCACTCATTAAGGGGAGGAAAATTTTTTGCAAAACTTGATCTCACACAAGCGTATCAACAGCTACCAGTTGACCCCAAGACTGCAGAGGCACAGACTATAGTCACGCACAGAGAGGCATTCAAGTGCAACCGACTTCAATTTGGCGTTAGCGTTGCCCCGGGCATCTTCCAAAGCTTCATGGAGTGCCTTCTAAACGGAATCAAAGGAGTCGTCCCCTATTTTGATGATATGTTAGAATCTACAAAAAATGCACAACGATTAGAAAATAGACTAAAATAAGTTTTGCGAAGATTCAGAGAAGCAGGGCTTAAAGTCAAAAGAGAAAAATGTAAACTAGCCACCAATCAGGTCGAATTTTTAGGCTACCTTATAGATGAGCAAGGGATACACCCCACTGAAAAGAAGATAAAGGCAATCAAAGACACACCCAGACCTAAGAACCAAACTGACTTACAAGCATTCTTAGGTCTCATTAATTTCTACAATGTCTTCCTGCCCCAAAAAGCAACCATAGCAGAACCTTTACATGGACTGTTAGATAAAAAAAACTGCCTGGAAATGGGGCCACCGGGAACAAGCAGCATTCCAGAACAGAATCTGTGATTCTTTGAGCAACTCTATCTGCCTGCCTGTTTTGCTTGCTTTTGGGTAAAAGTTGCTCTTTTTTTAAATAAAAAATTCAATATTTACATACATGGTGTTTTGTGAGTTAACTTTGTGAATTTGCTTGCAAGCAAATTTTATGAGTTTGCTTGCAAGCAAATTTTATGTGACAGACTCAGGTAGCTGATTGGAGATAGATGGATCTCTAAGTGAATCTGTAATTCTGTGAGCAACTCAATCTACCTGCCTGCTTTGCCTGCTTTTGGATAAAAGTTGCTCTTTTTTAATAAAAAAAATCAACATTTACATAAATATTTATAATATTTACATACAAGCCATGCCCACCCAATTATATGACCACCAACTCATGCTCAGTCAGCAAGCCACACACACCCAGTCACATGACCACCAAGCCACACCCACAAATTAGGCCACACCCACAGAACAGGTTGTTAAGAAATTTGAATCCCACCCCTGGCCAAATACCTTTCTCCTCACTTACCTTTTGAAGAACTCCAAGGTGGTACAGACCAGAAATCTCCAACCTTGGCAACTTTAAGCCTGGAGGAGAATTCTGGGAGTTGAAGTCCTTTCCAGACAGCTTCCAACACTTACTCACCTTCAGGAGTTATCTAACACACATTCTGTTTGCTCCAGGCCGTCTCTGTTTCTAACTTCTAGCTGTGGTATGCAGGATGTTTAACTTTTTGTTCCTGTTATCAGTTCTCTAACCACCCAGAGGTGATTCAAGTTTTACACATGCATATTATCTATGAATAAGCATTCTTTGTTCTTGCTAGATAGCTTCCACAATTACAGGATTCCCTGTTTCCTTTCAAGTGTATGCCATAGCCTTGCATTGTTTTAGCGGACAGCCCATCATGGGGGAGGAGTCTTTTGTAATGTTGAATGTTCATTAAATGGCCTCTCATACCTTGAGGACATCCTGTATCTCATTTTTCAGAGTGTGAAATATTATGACTTTTGAATGAATGAAACTGAGCATGTGGCTATATAATATTTACTTCAAAAATATTTGTCAATATGGGGAAGGAAAAGTGCTATATAAAAGCCTACACAAACTTAAAATATCTTAACCTAGCGCCTATTTGGTTTTTCTGGGAGGAGAGATATCACTACCTCTTTTTGGTTATATTTTACTTAAACCAACAGATGATAGGAACGTTGGACGGCATGGTTCAGTGTTGCTTAAGAGAATAAGATGACACTTTCTCCAAGCACAGCATGTGCCATATCAGCTAGGAATTTCTTTTTGAAGTTGAGATACATTTCCCTAAAGCCTCTTATCCTGAAGTCCAAAGGTAGTTTAGATGTTAGGAATCATTCCATATATTATATTTCACCCCCCTCATGCAATATCCTTCCCCCTCCCAAATTACTTGGTCCCCTCCCTTTTGATATTCTAAAAGGCTCTCAGATTTGGTTATATGATGAAGTCTGGGGCTCCTATAGAACTGGAGGCTTATCGAAATAGTGTTATTGTTGAGGGGGGCATTTTTAATTCTCCCTTCATCTATGCTTGTATTTTGGGTTTTTAGGAAATTTACTACTTTTTACATTTGTATTTTGCTGTTTTTAGATATTTTTTGTTTTGCATATTTTTGTGCACCACTGAGAGTTATCTTCAGTTAGATGGATGGCTATATAAATTTGATTACTTATTTATTTGTTTCATAATAATGCCCTTGTATTTGAGAAGAATATAGACAATTTATAACTTGATCAGCAGAGAATTCCAACCAAATAAAAGAAGCATTTCTAGACAAAAGTCAAGGCTTGAGATCCAAAGATTGCAATCCAATAAATTTCTGGAAATCACATAGTCCTACTTGACAGGGGCAATGACTTCTTTCTGCCTCTTTGAGGATTAAAGTTGTAGCCCTCTTTTCATTCCTTCTTGGAATTAGAATCAGCTGCCCTCTATTCTTTTGTTTCTTCCACTTTCAGTCCTCTTTAGATGGTCTCTTAATCTTTTCCTTTCTAATACAGTAGTTTGAGCTATGTGTGACTCTTCCTATCTTCCTGAAATGCAGCCTGATCTTTTATTAGCCACGCCCACAGAATCAGTTGTTAAAAAAATTGAATCCCACCCTTGGCTAGGATCATCCTAATTAGTAAATAATTTTTCTCTTTCCTTCAGGGAACAACAGGAAGTCCCAAAGGAGCAACACTTTCTCACTCTAATATTTTGAATAATGCAAATTTTATTGGTATAAGACTGGGACTAAATGAGATGGTAAGTCTCCTCTGCCTGCTGTATTCTTTATGTACAGAATGGAAACTCTTCAAATGCTATCTCTACAGATAAGAGAACTTTTCATGATTGTGTCATCTTTGTTCTTTTGCTTTAATAAAAATGTATTACAGTTTTCAGGATACAATTTGAAGATTAGTAACCTAGGTGTTTTTCAAAGAACTATATAAGAATAAATCATGTGTTTTGCCATCATGTTTTAGAAGGCTTGGCCTTCTTACACATCATCAATATGAATTTTTATAGCATATTTTTATCCTGTAAATGTTTCTGACTTCAATTACAGGGAATTTTTAATGTGAAAATTCCTATTTAAAAATGAAACATTCTATTGAACTAGGAACTGAAGAAGTCCAGCCTGGCCTTCCCTCCTCCAGTCATCATCCCATTTGTGTAACTCCAACTTTCTCTTTGTAAATCTCCAGTAGGGATTCTTCTTACTTATGGGATAAAAGATTACAAACATGATGAAGGTTTATTTACATTGGAAGATGATTCACTCTGATCTTGTTTGTTTTGACCCTAGGAAGCTCGTTGCTGTGTCCCTGTCCCTCTCTACCATTGCCTAGGATCTGTGGGAGGCTGTATGGTGATGGCTGTTCATGGTGTCTCCCTTATTTTCCCATGTCTCAGCTTTAATTCCAAAGCCACTCTGAACGCTATAGAAAAAGAAAAGTAAGAATCTGGCTGAAGCTACGTTCTGGAAAGAGTATTAATATGAGGATTATTTGTATTATTAACTAATTAATACTAATTACAGTTACTCTTAGTTTAGGTCTTTGCTACCTTTCCCTCACTCTGTCCCTCTTTTGCACATTTTTCTCTTCTTTTGAGATAGAACTGGAATGTCTTGGTCTCTTACTTGTGTGGATATATAACATGTACAACCGGGTTTTGGATACCTCTTTCCATCTTCCTTTTCTGCCCTGAAATATGAATATTGATTTGATCTCAGAACCCTAAGGAACAATCTCTTAAATATGAGCCAGCAATGTGCTGCTGCTGCCAAAAATGCCAATCTAGTCTCAGGCTGCATTAACAGAGAGATAGAATCAAGATCACATGAAGGGTTAATATTGCTTTATAAGGCCTTGATATGACCACATTTGGAATATTGCATCCAGTTTTTGAATATAATGGAGATGGAAGGGACCTTGGAGGTCATCTAGTCCAGCCCCCTGCTCAAGTACGAGACCCTACACCATTTCAGACAAGTGGCTGCCCAGTTTCTTCTTGAAAGCCTCCAGTGTTGGGGCATTTATAACTTCTGAAGGCAAGCTATTCCACTGGTTAATTGTTTTGCTTGCCACAATATGAAAAAAGATATTGAGTTTCTAGAAAGAGTGCAGAGAAGAGTGACAAAGATGGTTAGAAGAGTGGAGGCTAAAACATATGAAGAACGGTTGCAAGAATTGGGTATGTCTACTCTAGTGAAAAGGACTAGAGATGACATGATAGCAGTGTTCCAATATTTGAAGGGCTGCCACAAAGAAGAGGCAACCTATTCTCCAAAGCACCAGAAGCCAAACCAAGAAACAATGGATGGAAACTAATCAAAGAAGGAAACAGTATAGAACTAAGGAGAAATATTCTGACAATGAGATCAATTAACCAATGGAACAGCTTGCCTTCAGAAATTGTGGATGCTTCATCACTGGAGGCTTTTAAAAAGAGACTTGACAGCCAGCCACTTGTCTGGAATAGTATAGGGGTTCTTGGTTGAACAGAGGGTTGGACTAGAAGATCTCCAAGGTCCCTTTCAATTCTGTTATCCTGTTCTGTTCTGAAACTCATGCCAGTGACACAATATCAGATTTTAAAATTAAAATGTAGGATTTGAGATACATGCTTCATTTTCCTTTTCGATGGGAAAAGAGTTTCCTACAACTACACAGGAAGGACACTTAGCCCCGTAGCTAAGTTTGATTGGAAATGTTAGCTACATTTAATTCCTGTAATTCTTTGTCTTTCTTTGCAGATGCACCCATGTGCATGGCACTCCAACAATGTTCATAGATATGTTAGGCCAGCCTGACTTTGACAGCTATGATCTCTCAAGTCTTCAAGGAGGTGAGTAAAGAAACCTGAAAATTGCAAAGCAAATAAGTGATGCTTTTTAATTCATTAATAACTTACATTTAATTAAATGTATTTGCATATTGCACAGCCTTTGTTTAAACTCCTCAGACATGAATGTTGCTAAATTCCTATATGTGAGGGCATTTTATGAACTAAACACTTACTTGTTAGCCTTTGGTATCACTGAAAGAAATACATTTGTGATATACTCTCCCCAAATGTGATCTGGCTTAATATGCATCTTACTGACTGCATTTTTCCAGAAACATTTCCTAAACTGGGCTTTTACACAGGTTTATCTGAGACTGACCAGAAATCAACTCTGAGGTAGAGGTGCATAAATCATTTCCAGATCAAAGCATTCTGGTTTCTGTTCTTGTCTGGAAGGGTGGAAGTATCATAATGGGACATTCTGACCGAACCAGAAGCATTTTAGTCTTAATCTTAAATCTTAAAACTGATCATTCCAATTATATAAAAACATTGCTGCTGGAATGTAGAAAGGTCAGAGTTGGAACACATCCATGTTCTAAGGGTTCTTAAAAGCCCAGATACCAAACAGTCATGCTATTTCTTTACAAGTCCACATGCAAGATGACACATTGGAAAAATGTAGCCAGCCTGATGAACAGGTATGTGGGTTGGAACCAACAATGGTTGGTTACGAGCCCTAGGTTAGGTTAGTGGGTTACTAACCAACTAGCCCTACGGAGCCCAATTGGCATTTCCTTTGGAAAGTTTACCTTGTTTTGTGTTTCTGTTTTACTTATTTTGCTAATTCTGTTTCTGAAACAGCAAGGAGGGTAACATATTGGTTTAGTAAACTGTATTTATTTGTATATTCACCAGTGTGTGACAGTAGATGTTATTGGTTGCACCTGCATCTGTATCCCTCGGAATTATAATGCATGGAAGCATCTCAAAGCAAATCTTCGCAAAAACAAATCTTCGTTGAGTCTGCCTACTTTGCATATGTAATTTGGCTGTAATTCCAACTCTAATGGGAAATACTATAGTAGGGATTCTATAGAGACTATAAAGTTTGTATTTTAAAATCTGCAGTATTCTTAGAAGATTCTTTGAAGACATTTTTACTTTTTTTTTTTCTTCCAGGGGCTATTGGTGGTTCACCTGTGCCTCCTGAAGTCATGAAGAAGATTATCAAAAAAATGAATATACAGGATATAGTAGTGAGTCATTTTTTATTCTTGAATTGTGTAGTTTCCTCCTGTGTATAGTGTAGATGAGTGCAGGGTGTTGAGCTTGAGCTCACAAAAAGCTTTGCACTGTGGTTGCTGCATGTCAAGATGAAGAAATAACATGGTTTGCTTTGACAAAGTCACATTCCCTGCCTCTAGGGATAACTGCAAAAGCCAGAAGAAGCTTCCATGTTTGTGCTCATATAGTATATGTAGAGAACTCCTTGAAGTTTTGCAAGCTGAGACAGATGGCTTCTCTGCTTTGTTCTTGGCAGCCAAGAGGGGGCAGCATTGCTTCATAAAGCATTTTGGGAAGCAGGAGAGTATTTGGCTGGTGCTTTCTTTCATTGAAGCAAAGCGTCCCTTTAAAAGACCTGTACAACTCTCCCACCATCATGACTATCTTTCTGCATAAGTGTTTTTCATTAGTTTTTTCAACTCCTATTAAATATAACCGATGGCATGACTAAACTAGGAACAGAAGATGTAGCAGGTTTCTAGGGGAAAGAAGATATCTGTGTAAATAGCTACAGGGACCTAGATGGGCAAGCGCCACGAGAAGGATTCATTGCATTAACACATCTTGATATTGGAATGATTTGAAGCTTAGTTTGCTCCCTTAGTTTGCTGGGACTGCTCATAATGTGGTAAGTGCTGATCACAACCCCAATCAACATGCTTCCTTTGGATTTTTCACTTCTTTGATAATGATGATAGGAGTGGAGGCTTTTTAGAATCTATGGGTTTATGGGATAGCATAGGGCTGCATTTGGAAAAATCCTCTAATTTCTCTCTGTCTCTCTTTTTGGCAAGAAAGAGTTGCTTCTACTTTCTCCAAAGGGCTAGAAAGGCCATTTCTACTGTTGTACTGAAAGTAGAGGGACCAAGCCTTGAGAAACTAGTGGGAAGTGGTGAGATGGTGTCCTTCTCAGGGCAATTGTATAAGGAAGAAAGGGGACTTTGTTAGGATTTTCAGTTAAACTGGTGTGGAACCAGCCAATGTATTGGAATGTATCTTTTCTTGGGTATATTAAGCCTTCCCTCTTTATCATTAAGGATATGGGTTGTAATACAATGTATACATATTTTTCTCTCTTAGATGAACAGTAAAGAGGTTTTGTCTAGAAAATCCATATTGATTCACATTCCAATACAATTAATAATGTGAAATTTTAATTAAGGATTGTCTTGACTATGATTTGGCAATATAAATGCCAGTGAGTCTCTTTGGACTAGACAATCATTAAGAGACTCTAAATTTCCGCTATCTGATGACCAGATATTTTTCTCTGTCTGTTAAATATGAGAGACAAATATATATATAGATTTTGCTTGATAGCATGTATACTTCTCTGCCAGAATAGATTTATAAAATTGGGAAATACTATAAATACGGGAATCAATTCTTTGTTGTCAGAATTAGCAGATTATTTTTCTTGCAGAAGAAAAATACACTGCGTGGAAACTTGATCACTTTGTCTTTACAGCAAAAACTTTTTACATAAATTGTACATAAGAAAATATATAATTTGTTTTCTATATAGGAGTAAGAAGATAAAATCCCCTTGGATGTCATTGACATTCAGTGGTGAATAAATTTATATTTTAATGAAACTTTAGGGTTTACAATGCAATTAAATTGAAATGATAGTATTGTAAAATTCATGATGATAAATCACAGTCATCTTGTCAACTCTAACAATATTTCAGAGATAAAGAAATAGTCAGTTTTCTTATGTGGCATGTCTCTGCTCTCTTCCATTCCATTTCTCAAATTTCCTACTTTAAAAGAAAAGTCTTATCTGCATCAACCTGTTAAGATACTCTTTATAAATAGGCTGACAACCTTATGTGGATACAGAAAGGGTGCTGGCTAATATATCAGATTTTGCGTTGGCCCAATTATCTTCTAAATCTGTAGCAAACGAAATAATACAGGAAGAGTGAGTGAAGGTTAAGTTGTCTTGAAAGATGACCTATTATATCATTTGTGATTGTTTTTAAATTAAAGAGGTCTTATTTTTTAATTTGGGAGGAGGAATACCTACTTGTGCAGTCAATTCTCTCTGTATATCAAAATTAAATTGAAATTAAATTAAATTTCATTTAATAAGACTTTCTCATCATAAGAATGAGTAGTATTACAAATCTAACTCCATTTTTAGGGGTTTTTTTTGTTCCATAAGGTACCCTGATCTTCAGTTCTTCTACTGTAAATTGCCAATTTCCTCTTTTCTTATGACTAGGTCATACATCTTTTCTCTTCAAAAAATATAGGGCCATCATTTAACTTCCTTCAAGTGGAGAAATACTCTATTCAATGAGCTGTATCTGAAGAATAATACAGCATAACTTATTTAAGTAAATCAGATCAAAATCTTTTCATATATCTATTTTTAGTTCTTGTAACACGGAGGATGGATTTGAAATACAAATCTAATTTTGTTAGCCATTCAATAACATATAACTACTTTGCTACAAACACAGCAAATCCAAACATATAAGGCAGTACCTAGAATTACTAATTAAAATGCATTTATTCTTTTTTTCCCTATCAGTTTTTTTTTAATCTTGTAGACTCAAGATTGTCCTAGGACTGTTCTCTTAATTTCCTTCCAATCAAAAAGGCTCCGAGCAGAAAAGCATTGTACTGTTGTTCCATATATTTAAAGTTTAGGTTTCAAAAATATAGAAGTCATAATGAGAAAACACAGAAGGGTTACAAATGGAAGACAACAAAAAGATAATACAATTTCTTAGATTAACTAACAATTAGATAAATAATTCATCTGGTATCCAAATACCTAAGGACACTGTTGATCAGTTTCTAGAAATGAAGTGAACTATGAAACTGAAAACAAGATCATTGCAAAGACCAATCACTATCCTCATGGTTTCAGGCAAATCCTGTTTAAAATTGGTTTGTGGGAAGGGAAAAAAGCTATGCCTCTGTTTTAGTTTTAAAGCAAATTGAGAATTCCTTAATGCCCTTCTTTTCTCACCCTTTCATCCTCAAAATACAATGTCTGACTTTCCTGAGCTCAGAGACCTAACTTTTGAATTATATTTTCCCCATAGTATAAGATGGTTCTATAAATAACTTGTATACCACCATCTGGCTTCCATTTCTCTCATCTAACATACTCTCATCACATTTTTCATGATGACAATCTCTAGGAATATAGTAAAATAAACTAATGCTATTCTTTCAGTTAGAATACTAACATGTTCTAATATGCAAGGGTAGTTTTTATGCTTTCTGTTCATTTCTTGGTTGTTGGAAGGCAAATCCTAGAGATCAAATGGCTGGCTGAATGACAGCAAGAAAGATGGCTGTATTTTATAGGCAATATCTCATTTGGCTTGTTGTAGCTCTGTCATGCATAGGTTTATCTTTTTAAAAATATCATTTAAAATAATATTTATAATATGGGGGGCAGGGAGACTGGATGGTGGATTCCACCTGAAATCTGCCTGCTGCAGGATATAAATATGTTTGCAGTTTCTGATAGAAAGGAGTTGTTTAGGATGAAGGACTAGGAAGGCATCAGAACTTTTCTGGTTGGTTGGTTGGTTGAAGTGAAGAGTTACCTGGACTTACTTTTCTGGCTCCTGTTCATGGGAAAAAGAGATCTTCTAAGCAAGAGAAACAACAATAGTTTAGCGTCTTCAATGATTCAAGGGAGTTAACATCCTTTATCTAATCTTTATCCTTTCCAAATAATCCAGGGGAATATTTCATTAATACTCTAGATGAAGAAAAATTGAGGCTGAAGAAAGTTCCTTACTTCACGATAGAAGCAAGTTTTGCCTTCAATCAGTTCACTGATTTTTGTATTCTATGCTCATAACTCCTAATATATCAAGTATTGTGGAAAACTAATTTTAGTAAGCTAACCAACTAATTAAAGTATTGGAGTTTACTTGGAAGTATTCAGAAATAATTCACTCCTCTGTTTTTCATCTGTTGCTTTGTTTTGGAGACAAACCAGGTCAATTCACACTGACCTAAAAATTATATTGCATTCTAAACAGGATGAGGTATTGTAATTGTGGGAATATTTTTGAGAGAAAGGAGAAAGAGCAAGGAGGAAGAAAAGGAGATTATGTAATAGTCATATAAGAGGCAGCTTGGCCCTTAGAAGAAATGGGGCAGGGGGACTTGAAGTTTGAGCTTCTTCAACGACAGATCATCCACAGTTTTGATCCGTGCTCGCCACTGGAGCGCCCCGAGTCTTCTGGATTCAGGGCTGAAGCCACCTCATAGAGGTGGTGAAGAGAAGGGAGCTGTCAGTGGGGTTGAGGAGAGCCACATCTCTCCTCCTCGGCTGGCCATTACTCCCTTTTCCAAAGGCGACTGCAGCAGTGGTCAGAAATGGCCACCTCAAAGAAGAACCCAACCAGACAAGATTGTGCAGGAGGAAGTTTAAAGGAGAAAGTTTGACTGACCGGGTTGAATGGAGAACCTCTATTTAAGGTACCTGGAACCTGAATTTTAAAGACTAAAACTATTCCTAAAAAAGATTTTAAGCTGCGAAAGAGAAAGGGAAAGGAAATGGAATTGGTTTTTTCTCCTCTAACATTGACAGTTTTAACTGACTTGGAAAATTAAGAAGAGATTTGAATAAGAAATTGATACTAATCCACTTTGATATTCAAAGGCTATTTCTAGCTGAAAATAATGTGTCAAAGGGATAAAGATTCTTGGATAATTTAAAAACTTTCTTTAAAAAAAAAAAAAAAGAAAGCAGTGGAGGGAAAAAGGAAAAAAGAGGGTGGATTCTGGAAAATGGAGGAGACCACCTAGAACTTAAAAAAATTGATAGTGGAATTTTAACAAGGCTTGAAAAAGATACATTGTAACTGAAACTTTGTTACAAGATAACAAAGCCCCTGGAAAGAGAAAGTGAGAAAAAAAGCAAGAAACAGTTTTGGATTATTGGATGATTCCTGGAACTTTGGATGGAGGATCCTAATGAAATAAAATTTAAATCAATTGGGGGTTTAAATTTTTTAAAAAGACATCACTCCTTGAAGAGTTAAAAATGAGACATAAAGAACAAAAAGAAGAAGCACAAGACGGAAGAGGATCTTTTGGCTTCGTATTTCAATTTTTAGAAATGGAAATCTTGAACTATGAAAAACAACAAGAAACGCTGGCAGAACAAGAAGGGTGGGACAACGAAGAAGTCAATTTTAATGACTGAGCAATTTTAAGTGGGGTAAAAAAGGGAAAGGGGGGAAAGGGAGTTAAAAACTTAAGCACTGAAGCAACAACCCCCCCCCCCCAAAAAAAGAGTAATTTGAAAAGTAATCATAACATAGGAAGAAGCAGAAAGGAGGATCACAGAAGGGAGAATCAGATAGAAAAGGGAATAAAAAGGGGAGGGAGAAGAAGAGAGGGAAGAGGGAAAGGAAAAGAAGCTACAAAAGACAGAAACAAGATATAGAGGTACAGGAAAAACGTACAAGAATTAAAGGTATAAACCTATTTAAAAAACAGAGACAATGGTTAAAATTCAACTTAAGGAGAGGATTCTGAAAAGGTGCATGGGATAGCATTGTTATATTAGAAATAGAAAAGGGTTAGAAAATATGTTAGATTATTAAAGTGACAGAAAAAAATTCTATTGATGTGTAATCAATAGAATATAATGCAAATATTGATGGAATATTTGTTTGGAAAGAGAATAAGGTTCTCAATGATTTAAAAAGAACGTTTAAAAAAACTGAAAAGAAACATAGAAGATTTTTATCAGTTGACAAGATGAACTTGAATGAGAATAATAACTTTAATAACTTTGACTACTGTTAACAGCTATTGTTTGGTTTTTTATTTAAAGACAGTAATAAGTAAACATGAAATATGGATGATTAAAGTGAAAGACAACTGATATTACTAGGTAATGTTTGTTAAAAGAAATAGAAATGTAAAAGATTGTTATTAATATTAATGGCAGAGCTGAACTTGAATAAAATAATTATTCCATTTACTATTGTTATACGTATATACACAGATATATATACACATACTTTTTTCTTTTAAGAATTTAGTGTGTATTTTTAAGGGAATGTACCGAGCAGAATTCGATTGAAAATAGATATGTGTTATAAAATAGAGGTTAGAAAATGAATGTTATAACTGTAAAAGTGTAACTTAAACTTTTAAATAAGATTTGAAAAAAGATACAAAGGTATTACACTCCAGTCTAGAAATTACAGGGGAAATTTTGTTTTATGAGAAAAGATAATATGAAATTGTAAACAGGACAGACAAAAGTCTTAAAACATTGATTAGAAAGATTTTAAAAATTAGAAAAAGGTATGTAATTAAATTAAGAAAGGAATGAAGTAATTTAAAATAAGGCTATAGGAAGTAAAGAAAGGGAAAAGCTATCGAAAAAATGCAAAAATAGTTATAAGATATGGATTAGAATGTATGAGATAAATATGTACTGAGTTTATGTCTGTATGGAGAAGTGATAACCCAGGGCCATGCTGTTCTCAAAAAAAGATATTTTATTTGTATTTGTATGTTTTGTGAAAACTTAAATAAAACTTTTATTAAAAAAAAAAGAATAAATCGGGCAGGATAAATACCTCAGAAGGGACCCTCCCTGAATGTGTACTTTAACCTTCCAATAAGATAGTGTTAGTCATGGTTGGCACTTCTTGTCTAGACCAGGGTTGTCAAACTCGCGATGACACATTGTCATGAGATATATCACAACTCCCCCCCTTTGCTAGACCGAGGGGGGTAGTGGCCACCGCATGACATGTCTGGGCCATGGGCTGTGAATTTGAGACCCCTGGTCTAGATCACCTCTAAGGGTTGACAGATATTTAATTGAAAATTCCAGGAAAACTGGATTGCCTGTCTAATGGCGATTTCCTTTTTTGGATCTCTTAGAGGGAAGTTTGCAGCCACGGAGTGCAGCAGTGTCTCGAATCTGCTGTCCTCGAGTCTGAGGAGGTGATGCACAGACTGCATCTGGGCGGGTACGAGTAGATCCCAGCCACCTAAAGAAAAAATAAAATCCTCAAAATCATCCAGGAGAATATGGTTAAGCAGATTTTCAGTGTGACCCTTCATATTTGTTATTAAGTCATTAACTACCATCATTCCCAGCTCCCCTCCCCAACATACTTTTGAGAAATTAGCAAGATGGCCGGGATTGGTACTCTTACCTGCGCAAAGGTGCTAACTGACAAGAACAATGCCAAGGGTTGTTGGACAGGGAGAGTGTCTCAAGATGGGTGAATGGAAAGCTCCTAGGAAGACTGGAAATTTTGTTGTGCTCTATATGAACGTTCTTCAGTACAGTTGTGCCAATGAATGCTTTATCTGAAAACTGAAGCAGAAGAGCAGGTAGCAATAATGGTAAATAAATTAAAAACATGTTTATCCTCTAGTTCTAGTTAAACAATCAATTTTGGGTAGTGATCCAAAATTTTAGAAATTAAAGGGAGGGAAGGCAAAACCATTGCCGAAAGTCCAGTGGTTATTTTTCCTGACCTCTGTCTTGCTTGGTATTCTGTTCAAATGTTGTAAAAATATTTTATAACATCTTAGAGGATGGGAATCAGGAGAAGAAGTAGAATGGAACACTCTTTCCACCTTCTGCAACTTCACACAATACATTCCTTCATGCAAATCTACCGCATGGGATGTAATATAAGTACATTAAAAAATCATATATGTCAAGGAACAATGACAACGTCTTGATAGTCACTTGTCTAACATGTGAAATGGTTTACATTTTAATTTGTTTGATGATAAGTATCCTTAGGAAATAAAACACCATAATATTGAGTTGAATGAGGTGTTTTCCACTGTGTTAAAAAAGAAACAAGCGTGGGTGGGAATATGTTGAAAAGCCAATACTTAACTCTTTGTTCAATACTTTACCTTGTGTGCCCTTTACTGTTTTAAAGGAAAGGTGTTCTTCAACTTCTCCCATTTCTTTTTAGACATTGCTTCATCCTAAACCAGCAAAATGGTTTTTTGGCTTCTAGAACTGAAATCCTTTCTGGCATCCTGTTGCCACATATACAGAGAGGAATATTTGTGGAGACTCAAAAGGGTTGCAGACTTGGTCAGAATCCAGTGAACTCCCAATGGAAAGTTACACTTGGCATCCATGGAGAAGCAGCAAGGCAAATTTCCAGATGCTCAGCTTCCTCTCCTCTGTCTCTTGGTCCTTAGTGGTTATTCATTAGTGCTGAGTAATCAAAATGTTTACATCCTCAAGTCTTGGCTTCAAAAAATTAACTCTAAGAGTTAAGACAACTATTCCTACTCTTTTTCTGCTTAGCCTATCTCTATTTATTTCATTTGCAATAATTGTTATAAACCGCACAGACTCTCTTGGAAGTCATTTATATAGATATAAACTTATTGATTATGACTTCCATAATATTTTCTGTCCACTTGATATTTTTCAGAAAAATGAAATATACACAAAAGTTATTCCAGTAGATATTTTTGTCTTATAATCTTGCTTCCTTTATGGAAATTTATCAAGGATTAGGGGACTCTAAGTCTCATCATCTTCCATAGGTGTCCCTTGTGTTTTCCCACTGCTGCTTCAATCCTTTTTTACCTTTTCACAAAAAGTCCAATCAGGGAGAAAAGAGAGAATAATTGCACTTTTGATCAAGAAACAGCTAAATATTCAGGAAATCCTCTAAGTTCCCATCCCATTTTTCAAAGCATACATCTTTTTAACATCTGGATATTAGAGAGCATTTCTCCCATTCCAGCATTTTAACAATAAAATATTCATCTCTTCCAATCTGATAACATTATCAAAATCAAATAACAAAATCAAAGAGAAGGTTCAAAAGTTTTACTTTTCCATAATCACAACTGTCATTTTCACCTAATCGCCAAAACTATGATTACTATAATCTATGATTTGTTTGGGAAAAAAGCCAACTTGAAACCTTGATTTAAAGTGGGTATTGGATAGCTTCACAAATCTATTTTGACAATATTCTACTTCATTAGAACAAAATACACCAAAAATGTGTGAAATATGATAATAAATCCCTTTTATGGACATCTTAGTGAAATGGATTAATCATTTTGTACAAGATCTTAACCATATTTGTTAAAATCTGTCAAAATTAATCTATTGGCAGTAGAATTAATAATTAAAGAAAACTTTTTAGCTTGACTATTGTCTTGGGGCTAATTCGGACTCATTTACTGTGCTGTAGAATTCTTTCCATGTTATGCATAAAACATACTACTTAAAGCCCTTAATAATTGTTTTAAGTGTTCACTCTGTTCTTTTTCATTAGGTATGTCATGCACTTGTAAAATGCTGTCATGTTAAAGAAAATTCAGCTAGCTTCTGACTATATGCACTGAGAACACATAATTAGTGATCAAAAATTTGCTGTCAGAAATACGTACTCTGTGGAGTTTATCTTAGTGCTATCAGTTTGTCCCAGAAAAATATATATTATTGCTCAGCCAAAGTAGAATAAGAATGTAAATTTGAAGATTAATCTTGCAGGAAAATCTAAGAGGAAGGAGTTATTTCTTATGTTACTACAATATAAGAGCAGGAGTGGGATTCAACTTTTTAAACAACCGGTTCTGTGGGCATGTCTTAGTTGGTGGGCATGGCCAACTCAATATCACTCACATCGAGGCACGCATCTCCTCGCCTGGCCTCTCATGACTGTGGGGATGCTGCAACAGTCATAAGTGTGAAAAATGGTCATGTCACTTTTTTCAGTGCCATTGTAACTTTGAATGGTCACTCCACCCAAGCAAAGTACCAGCAAAGGAGGGGTAAATAACTCCAGAGAAGTTCCTGAGACTGGAAGTCTAGTCCTGCCAAGAATGTAATAAGGGTTAACAGAGAGGCAGTTTCTGTAAGCAACACCAGAATGTTTCCTTCCTGCCTTCCATACAGGATTAGGCCAATAATTTCTTCTAACAACCGGTTCTCCAAACTGCTTAGAATGTTAATAGTCGGTTCTAGCAAATAGGTGCCAACTGGTAGAATCCCACCCCTGTATAAGAGCATGGATATTGTTTTACTGTATTTGTTTGTTTATATCCCATTTTTTATTTTTTTTACAAATAACCTAAACATGAACATTCTCACCATGCCTTCCTTCTGTTTTCCCCACAGCAACAACCCTGTGAGGTGACTTGAGCTGGCTTTCATAGGAAAGGCAGGACTTGAACTCAAGGTCTCCTATGTTCTAGCCTAATACCTTAACCACGAGATCAAACTGGCTTTTCATCCTACTCTAGTGGTATAGAGGGTACCATATCTTAGAGACTTCCAACATACTTAGAAGTTTCTAGGATAATGTGGCCATATGTGGCTAGTACTAAAAAAAATGAAGAACTTTTGGATGCTCTATCACTGGAGGTTTTTAATAAGAGGTGGGATAGCCATTTGTCCAGAATGATATGTCTCCTGCTTGAGCAAGGGGTTGAAGAAGAAGACCTCCAAGGAGTAGAAGATTTCCAAGGACCTTCCAATTCCATTATTCTGTATTCTGTAACTACTGTACAGTAAGATCAGATGGAGGAAACAATAATAAAATGCCTTTACAGGGAGAAGAATGGGGTATTGCTTTTGAAATCATCATATTGGGACATGAACCAATAAAATAACTATGAATTGCAACTCCATATTGCTACTCAGTGGTCATAATGTCATTAAGATAACTTTTGCTTCCCCATTGAGCTGCTTTTGTGTCCCATTCCTTTTGAGACAAAGAGGGAAATCATAATGAGATACTGAAAAAGGCAAAAGTGCTTATGATGTTATGGACAGCTCCTATGTGGATTTCTTTGGTGTGCCTTTAAAAAAAAGCTGAAAATCTATGTGGTTGTTAAATAGCAATCTAGTTGCTGGTATACAGTGAAGATCAAAAATGTGATTAATGATTTTGCATTGCAAGAACTCATCAATGCAGTGCATGTTTCTTCATTCTTGAATATCTTTTTGTTTAGAATAATACTTTTGCTTCATTTTCTTTATTTTATTGTGCACAATGCCTTTTTCCACAGACGTCTTTTGGAAATGCTTTGTTTATATATATATATATATATGCTGTTCAGCTTCCTTCGGGTATTATCCCACATCATTGTAGTGCTTTTAAAGTTGTAGCAATGTTTCAGCAGGCTTCTCTTATTGAGTTCGTATGTAGGTCAGCTTATCACAGCCGTTAGTTTTCATACAGAAGCCTGATGATGGCAGATGAGATTCTGCTGAAACGTTGCTACAACTTTAAAAGCACTACAGTGACGTGGGATAATACCCGAAGGAAGCTGAACAGCACACAGATATGCTTTTTTATGCTTATACTCAGATTCTCATGAAGCCTATTCCAAAATTCCCACACAGTCTTCCAAAATGCACAGAATTTGTGAGGAATTTTTTAAAGATTTTGTAAATGAAGAAAGGGCTATGTTAACATAAAAAAATCTCCACATTATTTTGGCCGTGAATGAATTCTTTTTCCCACCCAAGTTCCCTCCTCTTTCTAGCTACCCGCTTTAACAATCTATCATCCAACTGTATGTCTGTACTTTACAGTATTTTGCTTCTTAGCATTCTAATTTGCTAAGCTCTTCATTCTGCCTTCACTTTGTGATTTCCGTTCCTTGAGCTTCTGGGAATGATTGTTTTGCTGGTTTAATGCACTTGGACAGTTTCATCATGGCACCAAAGCCATTGGAAATAGTACTTCTTGTTCACCTGGAAGGCTTCCATCCTGCCGCTTCTCTTTAGTGTGGTTTCCTGTTCCATCAGGGACATGGTATATCCGACATGAGGTCATTCTGTTTCCTATTTACAACCAGATTCTCATATATCATGCTTCTGCACGAGGGACATGATTCATTCGTGGAGAAGAAGGGAAGTATTTTGTTGCTTACCTGAACATCCTTCTAACTTTTACAGAGAGAACAGGACCTCTTTGTGAAGTGCTGTAAGAGTTTCCTTTGAGAGATGATCAATAAACAAATCCTTCTTAATAAAGTATAAGATTGGGGAGGAGGAGAAAAAAGAGGAATATCCTTGTGTGTGCTCAGTTTATCTGTCTCCAGTGTTCCCTAGGCTGTATAATCTATCATCCAACTCTTTTTGAAAGTCATTACATTTTACCAACAAGTGATAATCCAGTATTTTAAGAACGGAGCCAAACTCTCCTCACAGTCTTTCATTTGTATCTTCTTCCTTCCTTCTCTCCTCCCTCCCTCCCTTCCTCTTCTCTCTTTCCATACAAGTATGTGTGTGTGTGTTGTAATATGAACATGTATGTGAATAGAATAGATAGAATAGAATACGTTGTTGGTCAAGTGTGATTGGACACATAAGGAATTTGTCTTGGTATAAATACTCTCATTATACATAAAAGACAAGATACATTTGTCAAGAATCATAAGGTACAACTCTTAATGAGAGTTATAGGGTACAATATAAGCAATCAAATCATACTTGGAAACAGTCCATATAAATCGTAAGGATACAAGCAACAAAGTTACAATCCTACAATCACAAGTGGGAGGGGATGGGTGATAAGGAGTGATGAGAAGATTAACAGTAATAGTAGTGCAGACTTTGTAAATAGTTGGACAATGTTGAGTGAGTGTGTCATATACACTTTAATGTTTATGGAACTTATATATTGAACTAAAACAAAGCATAATGTTGAGTTCTGATTTAGTATGTTATACGAGTTTACCTACAGTAGTTTATAAAAAGTGATTTAAGGCTTAGTGTGTTGGGGCAATCTAGCCAATTGTGGCTTAGGTGAAAACCCAATAGACACTTAGGGCTCATCCTCATGTCACCCTAACTGCAGCATGAGCCAAATCTTGGTGGTGTTGCCTTCAAAAGATGAAGCACTAGGCTTGTGGTCAATTTAAACTGGGAAAGAGAGCTGGGCTCTGTCAGCTGGGCAGTGCTAGTTGTATATACGTATACACACATGGACTCTTTACATGTTCTCTACATCTATATATGTACACATATACATGCAGGCATATACATGTACACATGTTCTTATATGAAGTATAAGAGAGAAAACTAGGAAATTGAACAGCATTGTGGAGGAAAAGATAAAACATTATCAGGTTCTATTTCTAGATAGCAGATTTATCATTTGCTAGTAAGATTTAAGCTCATGAGGACATTGCAGGAAAGTTATCAGATATATTCATGCACCAGTTCTAGGGATGTGAGGAAGAGCTCTTAAATAATAAATCATGATTCAACAATCTCATCTGAGACTGTAATAAAATATTTGCTTATAAGAATTAAGCTATTCATATGTCGCATGAAACGTAAACTCAGTCCATTTCTCTCTCCCTCTCTCTCTCTCTCTCTCTCTCTCTCTCTCTCTCTCTCTCTCTCTCCCTCCCTCCCTCCCTCCCTCCCTCCCTCCCTCCCTCCCTCCCTCTCTGTGTAACTTGTTCTGAGAAAAGAAAGCTAGTGTACAATAATTTCTTTTATTTAGGTCTGCGGTAAGCCAGCTACTATATAAAACAACACTGGTGGATGAGTGCTCACAAACAATATTTCACAGATGAGATAAAGGCAGTAAGGAAAAGAGGAGATGAAATGAGCAGCAGGTATGGAGGCAAGTAAGACTTGTGAAAATGAAGGAGAACAAAATAGAATTTATTTAGTTTCTTTTACAGCAGAAGAAAAAACCCATGTAAGTTGACTATGGAGATAGGTGGCAATATAAATTTGATAAGTAAAATAAATACAGTAAACAAGCAAATAAGCACAATATAAGGCAGAGAATGTGTGTTTGCTGTCTTTTTTTTCTTCCCAGATTAGTTTAATTACTCAGAATTTAAATATGGAGAACCACTTTTATTGAATAAAAATCCATGTAACCCAGCAGTTCTTGCCTGCCAGTTTGCTAATTATAAGCACTTGTCTCTGAAGATACTAATGGTCTTGTGTACAGCTCATTAAATGGCCAACAACTAATACCTGTGTAGCTGTAGCCTTTTGCTCCAGAAAAACATTTATTTTTAATTTCCATCACCTTCATATTGTTATCTGATTACTGTTTACAGATGTGTTGGCTGAAGAATTTTGGGAGTTGAAGTCCACAATATCTCAAAGTGGCCAAGGTTGAGAAACACTGATTTAAGGTCTTCTATCCTTCTTCATTCATCTTTCCTCTTTAAAACCAGAGATTGTGCTATTGAAAAGTGATGGCCCCTAAGTCTTTCAGCTCTGATACTACAATACCAAGGGTGAATGGAAAGGAAAGAAGCAGGAGTGTTTTCCTTGATCTCGGTTCCATTCTTCTGGGTCTCCTCACCATAAGGGTGACCAGGAATAATAGTCCAATTTAGTCCCATTCTCTTTGCCCATCAGAAGATGTCCTCGGTTTCTGAGGAGAAGTAAATAACTATTTCAAGGCAGACACAGACTTGTCTGTGGAGGGGAGGAAATGTGCAATTCCTTTCTTTGTAGTTTAAATTCTGTTTTGAAAGACTCCCCCCCCCCCCATCTTTCAATTGAGAGCTATATATTTTACACCACTCCATACTTTAGGACCCTATAAAACCTAAATGTAAAGTTTTAATACTCCTGCAATGCTTTTCCTAATTGCTATATTCTATTTCTCTCCTCCCACTGCCGTCCCCAAATTGGATTATAAGGAAAAACTCAGAATAATGATAGCAGTATTCATTCCCGTCAGAGAAAGTAAAAAGTTGTGCTTGGGAATTTCCCTTCGAGGCATGAACCAGATCTGTCCCTGCCTGTATAGAATTCATCCCCTATTTCTTGGTTATGCTGACAAATGGACAAATTGATACATTATATAATTCTAGAAAGAAGGAAAAAGAAGGCAGAAAGCTCTGAGAAATTCTTACCTTTTCTAATCCCATGTTGTCCAAGCTGAGAGTCTCCATGTACCGTCCAAAAGATTGGAAGGCTAAATCTGGAATTGACTTTATTGGGTTGTTTGAGAGCTTCAGGTCTTCCACCACCCTTAATTTGCTCATGGCACTCACAGGGTAGGTGCTTAGCTGGTTCTTATCCAAGTGGAATATGGCTAGGTTTTCCACATCCTCCAAGGTCCCAGGTTGGATGGAGGAGATTGAGTTATTAGAGAGATAGAGCCAGCGAAGGTTCTTAGTACCATGGAAGGCTCCTGATCTCAGCTCTCGGAGCTTGTTGTTACCCAGCTGCAGGATGAAAAGATTAATCAGTGGAGAGAGGAGCCCCTTGGGAAGGTCAGATATCTTGTTATGATCTAGATAGAGGTAAGTAAGTTCTGTCAGGTCATCAAAGGCTCCCATTTTTATGGTACTGATGTCATTATTTGACAAGTAAAGGTAGACCAGCTGCTTCAGGCCGCGGAAAGCTCCACTGGAGATTTCTTTGATGTGGGAATGTTGGAGGTGAAGAGATACAAGATTTTTCATCTCTCTGAAACCATTGGTTGGCAGCACAGGGAAATTATTCCTCTGAAGATTGAGAAGCCGGGTCTGCTCAGCTACTTTGGGAATCCTTCTCAATCCAACATTGTCACAAATGACATGGTGGAGGTCTCCCCCATGACAGTGACAATTCTGAGGACAGGCCTGAAGAATGGGAAGAAGGTACATAAGCAAGGCGATGAATTTGAGCAAGATGTTTGATGGGTCCATGCCTACAGAGCTGTGGTAGACGTGCAGGAGGAGGGAGAAGGTTGAATGAAAGAGAAAATAAGTCTGCAGCATGTTGAACACAGCCCTATTTATAATGCTATTAAAAAGCAAAATCCTTCCCACTAACCGCAGCAGTAGCCGGATGCTGACTTGGAAGTAACTGTTTTCAAGAACCTGGTGTGACTTTAACCCTTTGACATCAAGCAGAGTGTTGGGGGGGGATGCCTGATTTTCTCTTTTCATGGCTTTAGTACTGTTGACATTTTCTTTTCAAGCAAATAATCACAAAAGACAATGTAACACTATATCACTTTCAGGAATTTCACTTTTCCTTAGCTATGTGCACAGAAAATAAGGGCTGCCTCCAGGTCCTTGATTCCTTCGGTGTTATGAGATTTCTTGTTCAGTTTAAAATCAGTGATATAAGAACCATACCTTCAAGAGAGAAATAATTTGAATTCCTTCACTATGCAAAGCACATTAAGGGGAAAATGTTGAAATATATTTCATCTTACATATTTATTGGCTTCTATGTGTGCAATTCCACATGGGTTATATAAAGATCAATATTCTGCATCCTTTGTGCGCTATATGTCCTCTTTTTTCTAATTAGAGTAACTTGATTAATATTTATTTCTATCCTGACTTTATTATTTTTACAAATAACTCAAGGCAGCGAACATATCCAACACACCTTCCTCCTCCTCATATTTTCCCCACAACACTCCTGTAAGGAGAATTGGATTGAGAGAAAGTGACTGGCTCAAGGTCATTCAGCTGGCTTTTACGGCTAAGGCCAGACTGGAACTCACAACCTCTCACTTTCTGGCCTGCCTGTTGCCTTAACCATTAGTCCAAACTGGCTCTCTATTGACTACATAATATTGGCTACTAAAATGTATATTTTCAATAGAATAGGTTCAACCTGCAGAATGAGAGTGATTTCCCTTTCCTATTGCCCCTATATACTTTAACTTTTGGTCTGCAGAATTGGAAGATTCTTCTGAACAAGCTGTAGGGAAGGGGGAAGAACAGAAAGCTTGTAGGAAACAGTAAGAGAAAGAAAAACCCCGTTTCATTTTCTTCATATTGTATGCAAGCCATTCCAATGCAATTGCGTTGTCAGATTTCCAGCTGAACTTACATTTTATTTTTGTACATGATAGTTTTATTAAGAATTTTCACAAGAATAAGAGATATTGTAAAGTGAAATATAAAAAAATCAAAGAAAAGAAAAAGGAAATAAGTGAGAAGCTAAGAAAGATATATTGGTAGAAACAGGAAAATAAACATGACTCAGTCTTTCTTATAGCAGATACATACAAACAAATAATCTCACCCCATGTCTTTAGGATTAAATCACAATATCATTTTTCCTATATTCATCTTTCTTAGTTTCTCGTATAATTCCTTTCCCCTTTTTCTTTTTGGAACTTTTCTTTAAAAGGAAAGGTTTATTAAAAGGTTAGAATAGTTCATGTCAAAAAGTCAAAATATTTATAATAGGAAGCTTGGAGGTCATATGGTCCAGGCACTTTCCCTATTTTAATTTTTTTTTCAATCGCCTGACAACCTTCCCTTATTGTTGGGGGACCATTCGTCTTCTCCTTTTCTTTATCTATTTCCTTTGGTAAATGTTGTTTCTTTAAATATTCCTCCCACCTGCTGGGGAATATGTTCTTCTTTGTATCATTTTGTGAAATATTGATGAAATATTCTTTCAATGCTTACATTATCCGATACCATGATTTTTCCAATTTGTAATTTTAATATCATTTTCCCCTTTACTTTCTTTTCCTAATTTATAAGCTAGCCATTTCCCCAGCTTATTTGCTAACTCAAAATTCTTCTGTTTCCACTTTCATTTCCATTTCTTTTATCATTAATATACACAGTTGTTGTCATAATTTTATTTTTTGCAAAATATTTTTCTTTTCCAGAGACCTTACTTTTATTAATCTTCTTTTCCCTTTTAATCTATTTTACTTCCTTTGCGTTCTAATTTTAGATTAGAGTTTCTTGTTTTCTTTCAATTGTGTCCAGAATAGTATAGGCTCTCCTGCTTGAGCAGGGAATTGGGCATGAAGAGCCATAAAATCCCTTCCAACTCTGTTATTTTATATTCTGTCTACTGATTAGTATTAGTATTTTTCTCCTATTGATTGACCCTAGCTTGATCTCTGCGCAATGGTGGAATTCAATTTTTTTTACTACCAGTTCTGTGGGCATGATTGGTGGGTGTGGCTTGGTGGGCGTGGCTTGGTGGGCATGGCTTGGTGGGCGTGGCAGAGGACAGATACTGTAAAGCCCATGTCACACTGCACCAACAGATGGAAAGAGGATGTAAAACGGAGAGAAACACTTGCCATCCGTTGGTTAACGCGATACATCCGTTCTGTACTCACTGCGTCCGTTTTTCTTCCTCTCTATCCGTCCAGCATCCGTCAACTGAGGTTCCATCCGCTCAAAAAGTTTTGAGCTGCTCAAAACTTTTTGAGTGGAAAATGTATCCAACGCGTCCGTTCTGCATCCGCAACGCATACAGGGAACATCCGTTCTGCATCCGTCGTCATCCGTTACGTGTCTGCTACATCCGCTAGGCATCCGCTGCGCATCCGCGCAACTCAAATCCACTACAGCAGAAAGCGGACACAGGGAGGAAGTGAAACGGATGCGGAACGGACGCGCAGCGTTAGTAGCACGGACGGAGAAAGGATGAAAGCGGATGCAGCTCGCATAGAAAGCATTTAAAACGGAAAAAAGGTTCGCAGAGGGGACCTATCTCGGATATTAAGGATGTCTAGAGGATGCCTAAAGGATGCAAAAGGACACATAGTGGAAAACCTACATTGCCTATAAAAAGGGGGAGCAACTCACCTGGATCTCACTTTCAGTCCAGCAGCCCTGCTGTGCAGACCTCTGCAGCCTTCATCTGGCTCTTGCTCTTCCACAGCATCCATTGATGTCCACCATGGACCATAACACACTCCTTTTGGCAGCCACCATCGTTCTGCAACAGTGCGAAGCCATCTACAGGCTCTTTCAACTGTTCTATGGGAAGAAAAGGAGGCGGCCAAGAAGCGTCTGGGTCCGAAGATGGATCAGGAGAAGAGCAGAGGACGGACTGTACAACAAGCTGATGGTGGAGCTCAGGAACGAAGACACTCGGGCATTCTAGAATTTCATGAGGATGCCTCCAGCCATGTTTGACGAAGTTGTGGAGCAGCTGACATCCAGGTTGACCAAGCAGAGCACCAACTTCTGGCCCAGCCTGGACCCTGGGCTCAAGGTGGCACTGACTCTGCACCACCTGGCCTCAGGGACCACCTACAGGAGCATGCAGTATGGCTGGAGGGTGCCACAAAACACCATCAGCATTGTGGTCAGAGAAGTGGTGCAGGCCATCATCGAAGAATACCTGGAGGAGCTCCTCCAGTGCCCCTCCACCGAAGAAGGCTGGATGAAAGTTGCAGAGCAGTGGTATCAGAAGTGGAACTTCCCCCACACCGTTGGAGCCATAGATGGCAAGCACGTGGCCTGCAAAGCTCCAGCCAAGTTGGGGTCCACTTATTTCAACTACAAGGGCTTCTTCAGCATCATCCTCTTTGCCATGGTCGATGCTGACTACAGGTTCATGTACATCGATGCTTCAGGCAACGGGTCAGCTTCAGATGGCCAGGTATACAACGCCAGTCACGTCAAGGAGGGGCTGGAACGCAACCTCATCATGGGCTTCCCAGATCCAGACCCCCTGTCCAACGACACGCAAGATGTGCCCTACTTCATCGTGGGGGATGACGCCTTCTCCCTCAAAACCTACCTCATGAAGCCCTACACTTCAAGACTTCTCACCCGTGAAGAGAGGATCTTCAACTACAGGCTGTCCAGGGAAGGGCGGGTGGTGGAGAACACCTTTGGCATCCTGGCCAACAGGTTCCAGGTACTTCTCACCACCATGCAGCATCGCCCAGAGACCGTGAGGAGGATCGTGGAAGCTTGCTGCATCCTGCACAATCTCATGCGCACCCGCTACCCAGTGTTGCAGAACAGGCTCGTGGACCTCCAACAAGGCAATGGGGACATGGAGCCTGCAGAATGGAGGCAAGGTCGAAACCTGGTAGCCACCCAGTCTCTGGCACTCTTCTCGGTCACTTGGAGGTGTGCCCAGTCTCAGGGGTGAAGGGTCCAGGTACTGTGGAGGTGGTTGGTGCTGGAGTGCTGGTCTGAAGCGCCACTGGGGTGCCTGGCCCCGAGAGGGCAACAGGGGATGGTGTGTTGAGGAAGCTGTCAGACAGCTGGCTCAGCCCTGTGATGTTGAGAGCCCCTTCCTCCATGCCATGGGGTGTCAGCCCCAGTACCGATGACAGATGTACTGAGGCCGGGCTTGGCTGTGGGGTGGAGGAAGGAGCAGTGTAGTGGGGCTGTCTGGTCTGCAGCTGGGTGAGGACTGGCATTGGCATCGGTGGCGTGGGTGGCATCGGTGGTGTCGGTGGCATCAGTGGAGTGGGTGGAATCGGTGGCATCAGTGGAACCGGTGGCAACGTTGGCGTCTGATGAACCTGTGCCTGGACTGGGAAGGGCTGCTGCCTGTGCTGCTGGACCTCCTGGTAGCCGTAGCCTTGGTAGGTGAGGGCCTGTGGAAAGCCTTGGAATGGGAGTGACATCACCTGAGGTGGAGGAGCAGACCTGGATTGGGTGGGAGCAGGTTCATCTGGGTCTGGAGGGTTGTGAAGCAGATCGGTGATCCTGTCCTTCACCACCTGGTACTGGGGTTCCGCCATGTCCATGAGGGTCTGGTTCACATAGGTGAGGAAGGGCTTGCGGTTGGAGGATGAGGAGTCGGTGTGTACCAGCTGAGAGAGGAGATCTACGCTGCTCCTGATGGTGTCTCTTATCTCCAGCAGGACAGTGTGACTCTGTCCCTCCGGTTTGCCTCTCTGCCTTTCTGTGGAGCTGGAGCTGGGGGTGGATGCGGGTTGAGCTGTGGTGGAAGTGCCGTCTCCTTTCTCCCACTGCGTCAGGGGGTCCTCCATGCGCTCCACCATGGGTACTACAGCTGTTGGGGGTTCTCCGTCATGGCACGCTCCACAGATACCTGCCTGGAGACAGGAGCTGACTCTCCGCTGGAAGAGGACTGGCTCTCAGCAGGCTGCCTGAGAGAGAGGGTTGTGAGAGGGGCTGCTCCTCGGTGGCAGATCTCACCCTCCAGGAAGCTGCACTTGGCCATGACGTAGTTCTCTCTGTCCGTCAGCTTGACCGCGGCCTGGCCAGATTTCTTGAGGTGCAGCTTCCCGTACCAGGTGTGCATGTGCTTCCACCAGCCGAGGAGCACCTCCGAAGTGTAGCCCAGGCTCTCCGCCTTCTCTCTCCAAGCAGCCTGGTTCCTTTTGGTGTCCCTATAGAGCCTGTGTCCCTTCCGCCATAGATACTCATTCTCTCTTAGCCACTCCAGCACCTCATCCTCATGTTCCTCTTCGATGTTGTATTGCCTCCTCTCCCGTTCTCGCGTCTGCCTCTTCCTCCCTTTGGCAGGACCACATTGGCCCTCATCAGAGGGGGTTCCAGGTTGTAGCGGCTGCTCCTCCACACCAGCAGCAGCAGTAGCAGCAGCACCAGCAGGGCCAGGATCATCATCAGCAGAGTAAGCACCAGCAGCGCCAGCTGCACCAGCAGGACCAGCAGGACCAGGAGCACCAGCAGGACCAGGAGTACGAGCAGGACCAGAAGCACCAGCAGAAGCCCCAGCACCAGGAGCAGTGCCAGGAGAGTAAGCACCAGCAGAAGCACCACCGCCATAAGCAGCATCATCAGCTCCTCCAGAAGCAGAAGCAGCAGAAGCCCCAGTCCCAGAAGAGCGAGCCCGTGTTGCAGAAGCCCCAGCAGAAGCAGAATGAGGGCCAGGGGGTGGGAGGGTGGTCCCGTCCCTCTTGCCAGGGCTGGCAGCAGATGGTTGAGGCTTTCTCTTCTTCCCCATGGTTGTGGGGTTGCTGGCTGGCAGGGAGGCTGGCAGGGAGGCAGGCTGGCAGGCAGGCTTGAGAGCTGTGTTTGGAAGCAGGTCTTTCCTCTGAATGTTGACCTGCTTGGGAGCTGCTTCCCTTTATATCCATGGGGCTGATTCAATGCATCCTCCCCGCATGCGCAGTGAACGCTAGGCATCTGCTAGGCATCCGCTAGGCTTCCGCTGTGCATCCGCTTCATCCGCTCGGTGTCCGCCCTGCATCCGCTCTTCCGCTGCGCGTCCACTTTGCTGCGGTCCCCCGGAAGCCTTGCAGATGTGCCATCCACTCTCATCCGCTTCCATCCGCTAGGCTTCTGTGGAGCATCCGCTTTCCATCTGCCCTACGTCCTCCCCCCGTCCATTCCTTTCCGTGTTGTCCGCTCTGGTTATGCAAATTTTTGCCCCTTTTGAGAATGGATAACAACGGATGGAACATTTTTCTCGTCCGCTGTGTCCTTTTTACAAACATTTTGCATCCGTCGGCCAGTGTGACAGGGCCTTAAAATCCCCATTCTCTCCACTAACCTGCTTTCCAGCTCCCCTCTCCTGTGCAGGAGGATCAGCTGGGACTCAGGAGGCAGAGAATAGATAGGGATGGGGCCAGTCAGAGGTGGTATTTACCAGTTCTCTGAACTACTCAAAATTTCCACTACCGGTTCTCCAGAACTGATCAGAATCTGCTGAATATAACCTCTGTCTCTGCACCAAGAGGAGAGGTATATGTAGGAGAGGTGTTGCTTACTTATCAAACTTGTATGATGCCCATCTTGCCCAGGGTGAGTTATATTTCTTTATTCCCATTGAAGTATGATTTCCTTATTTCCATTTATTTGATATACTTTTGATTCTCAAAAAGCAAAGAATGGGACATAGTGTGTTTTGGCTAATGTTTCCCCCATATTTTTTCCTATATTAAAAGGCATAGAGTTACCATAGGCTGTTTTCAGTCTAGTGAGCAGGCATTAAAAACAGAAATACAGCAGAGAGGAATGGATGCCAGGCCCACTTGAGATGAGTAACGGTGGCATGGACAAAATGAAGAAATCAAAGTCCCCTCGGTTTTATCCCTTTTGGGCTTTATAGGTGTTGGCAGGGAAAGAGAAAGAGAGACTAAGAAGCAGCAGAGGCTGGAAGCTGTAAATGGAACATTTTGGGTATGTCTCCAGCCAAAGATTGACTGCAGCAAACTGCTGGCCACTGTTCACATACAACTGTGAGCTTGTTGAGGCTTCCCTGCCAAAGCAGGCTACAAAAGCCCAGCTGATTGAGTTGTTTACAGAGGTGAGACAGGCTCAATAAAGGGAGAAAATCCAAGGATTGGCTTGAGACACAGAGGACAGATTATATGCAAGAATGTCTGGTTTTTTTCCATTGTTGAGAGATGTCACTGAGGCCACTTTGTATGCTGCTAGTCAGACTGATAGCCAAGGTTGTTTTGAAATATACCACAGGTATATTTCAAAAGATCCCTTGAAGAAGATATTTCATTCGGGGTATGTTTGTAAATCTGAGGGCATAATTCTGGGCTGCCTGGGAGGGAAAGGAGCTTTGTAATGTTTCTAAAACTCCCAGAAGTCAAATCTCTCACCCCCAGAGGCAGAGAGCTGGGGAAGTGAAAAACCCATAACTTGGATGCCATCTCTATCAATTACTTCCATGTGTAGCAAAACTGTCTTGAGCTACTTATCCTCTTGTTTGCTCTAAACCTCATCTCTGTAGACATTGCCCTTCTTCCTTTTTGAAACCATTAATTCTTAGGGTCTCTTTATTGTTTTTCTGCCAGCTTTTGGTTTGCAATCTGTGGTGCACTTCATTTCTGTCTCCCAGTCTGGAACATACTTCACTTGAACTGAGTTTTTGGCTTGCTGTGCTTTTAAACTCATTATTGATGGTTCTTTGAGCTCCAACTCTCTGATAATAGTTTTCAGATCCTCCCTTTGTACTTTGTACCTAATCCTCATAAGGTCCAGTTCAGCATCCAGCAGCTGGTTGGTTTTCTCTCAAACACCTCATATGGTTTATGGTGCCGAATTTCAGTGTGTGGGCCTTTGCACTATTCTACCTTCAAGATTGCTTAGGTGAAAGCCGCAAGGTACCCAGATATCTTCCAAAGGTTGATGTGACAGGAACAAAGTACTTCTTCTCTTAGCCTGGCATTCTTTACATCTTCAGAAAGTGGCTGGCCAGGAGGATCTTTATTCCCATGTAGATGCAGTTGCCTTTTGATTCAGTGAATGGTTTAAGAGTAGGTCCCATGGCCCATTTTCTTTATTGATTAATAAATAAAGCCAAGCTCAACTATTATTCCTTACAAGGCCAAAGTGATTGACCCTGCCATGGGTGAAAGGGCCAGAACTGAAGCCCAAACATTCACTGTTCCATGTAGTCTTCCAGTTCATGTCCTTCGGAAAGGAGCAGGCAATCCAGTAGGCTAGGACAAAATAACCAGTGTGTGGAGGCAAGAGAGCATTCCAGGAACAGCTCATAGTAATCAATTGGACTCCTACAATGAGATTACTTCAAAATACATTCAAAGTAGAGCCTGACACAGTAACAAAAGGCCACAGATATATGTACATCATGAAGCCTTCATTCAGACTGTATTTATTTGGGGAACATTGGAGGACTTAGCAGTTTTCATTCACTTATGGTGGTTTGATTTTTTTTCCTCCAATGTAAAAATTACAGATTTAGAAGCAAAGATTCTGTTGTGATTCTTTAGAGCTCGAATAATTAATATGTACCTTTCATTAAAAATGTATCTATTAAGGGCTCTAAACCAAAACAAGATAACCAGGAGAATTCAGTTGGCTGTCAATATATCTATATCTATATCTATATCTATATCTATATCTATCTATATATCTATATCTATATCTATATCTATATCTATATCTATATATCTATATCTATCTATCTATCTATCTATCTATCTATCTATCTATCTATCTATCTATGTTTTCTTAAGTTTTCGTCGATATTTATATATATGGTATTTAGGTTTCTTTGGGTATTTTCCCACATCTTAATATTTGTGCTTCTATTATAGTGACGTTTCAGCAGAATCTCAAACGATTCTTTGAGGATGGCAGATGAGATTCTGCTGAAACATTGCTATAATAAAAGCACAATTATTAAGACATTGGAAAATACCCAAAGAAACCTAAATACCATATGTGTGTGTGTGTGTGTGTGTTTGTGTTTTTGTGTATGTGTGTGTGTGTGTCTCTCTCTCAAAAAGACATTATTTTTCTGAGCTCTCTTTTTATCTCAGGAGCATGCTTTGCAAAAGGTTGGGCTTTTAGAGTTGGTTTGGACTTGAGGGAAAGCCTTTGAACTCTTTTATGTTTGTGTCTGAACTCCTCAGTGGCATGTTGGCAGATTTGCACACCACCCATTATGCAGTTATTTACTGGTGATGAGTAAGAACTGGAAAGAGAAGAGTCAGTGATTCTCACAACATCATAGTTTTTATAATTCCTGCCAGAACTTTTCAGGTAGCATGGGGTCAGTAAGTGACAATGACTTCATTGTCCATGAGCCCTCTTCTCCACATCAACAAATCCCACACTTTCCTGGACCTCTGTTCAGTCCTTTGATTTAGACGTCCTAGAGGAACCAAAGTAGGAGGACATCTCAGGATAGGTAGGATTATACCACAAACTTCTCTTTCTTAATCAATGAACATTTTGTAAACATCTATTACTCTACAAAACATGAATCAAATGGCTAATAATTTATGAAGGTTGAATTTCCATTTGCCTCTCTACGGTAATCCTCATGGAATAAACAGATGGCCACATCAAAAATATTGAAATAGAGTGTACTGGCACTGAAATTCAAGGCTGTTTTGGACTTATTAGTTTAGCTGTTGATTGTTCTTATTAACCCATCTTTTTAAAAATGATTTTTATGAGTGTTAGCCTGAACAGTGCAGATTTTTGCCCAACTGATGATTAATATCTGTATGGCTGTATTATCCAACTTTAATGACACTTTTTTCATTAGTTTCCCATTATGGAACACTAGAAACTGAAATTATTCACATTCTACCATAGTTCAAATATCCCCACCTTGGTGCCTTCCAGATCTGGAACTCGCATAAGGACCTGGGAAGTAGTGATCATCGACAGAAGATACTATTTGTAGCTCAGGGTTGAACTATGCCCAGGGATGTCTAACTGGCTGCCTGCAGGTTAAAAGTGTCACACGCAAGCCACACCTTCTCCAGCTCCTCAAATGGGAAAAACATCGCAAAATATCACGTGACGGCAACATGATGCGACGAGTTTGACGACTGTGAACTATGGGGTCTTAGAGCTCTCTGAACTTAGTGGTTTCCTTACAGACATTTCATAACCAAACTCGGTAACATCTGATGTTATCTAGTTTAGTAATGTAACATCTGCAAGGAAACCATCAAGCTCAGAGAGCACCAAGGGCCCCAAAGAAGTGTATGACACACAAAAGATTTCAGGTTCAATTCTGTCTTCTGCAAGTATGGATTGTAAGACTCCAACTTAAAATTCTAGAGAGCCACTGCCAGAAAGTTAAACAATAAAAGAAAAGAATGGACAATTTTGGAATGGCCGTGAGTCAAAAGATACCTTGGGGGAGTGAGGACGAATCTAATGGGCATCACAACAATGCAACAAAGTTGGGAACCCTGGTTTCTCTTGGTACAAGCTGACAACTTCAAGGGCTCCTCATTCTGTGAGTTGTAGACTCACAAAGGCAGAAAAATCAGCTCAGAGGAAGAAGTTCTGGAACTAGAGCAACTTTACCCTAACTTATGGTAAGGTAAGTGAGGGTAAAGGTGCTCTAGTTCCAGAACTTCTTCCCCTAAGTTGATTTTTCTGCCTTTGTGAGCTTTATTGCTCATTTGGCAAAGAAGTCTTCCTGACCTCCCTTCCCTATAACTGCCTATCTTCCTTCCAGTTTCTGACAGGTTGATTTATTATGAGGCAAACACATTTGGAAACCTTTGATAAAATAGCCAGTTAATGTCACATGCCTCTCTGTGGCAGCTGCCAGACAACATTTCTAATACTCAGAAAGTACCAGAGAAAGATTGATGAACCACGGGAATGCTACTCATTATGGAAATAAGTTTTTACTCCAAGCCACCAAGACAGAAAAATAGCAGGAGGTTGGCTTTCAGTGGTCTGGCCTGGCTGGATGGGGAGAGATTCCGATTTGTGGGAACTTGTCTCATGCAACATCCTGAGTCTTAAATCCAAGCTAAGAAAACCACTTGCTGTGCTCACATGCTGTACTTAAACATAAGATGATGACTTGGATCATGTGCCTGGCTAATAACTGGGTTTCCCACAAATCCTGTACCACAAATCACTTTAGCCCAGTCTAAAGTATTGAATGGACCTAGCCAGTGTTTAAGAATTGGTTCTGCAGACTCCATTGCTCCTCCTGCCATGCCATAGAACAGCTGATCAGCACACCAAGGGTCAGGCTCAGCTCTGTTCTCAAGCAGCTCGCAAAATTCCTGAAAATTCAGCAATCAATACAAGCCAGCTCTAGACTAGCACACCACTGAATCCAGCTACCCAAATACGATCCTCAAAGGTGAGGTAAAACATTGAGGAAAACATTTCCCTCTGAGGAAAGGTAAAACATTGCAGTGGACAGGAAAGCTCTGGTAGAATTTATTAAACTCCTGCATGGAACAGAATGGTGGATGAGGAAATCCATTCCCTCTCTGGTTGTACTACAAATACATTGGTCAACTGCTAAAAAGGAGCATTCTCAGAGGAAACAGAAAACATTTCTTCATATAAACCTGAAAACTCATAATATTTATCTGTCACAAGACATGGAGATAATCACTTTCAAGAGGGTTTTCATAGGAGACTAAGAAATTTGTGCAGGATTCATTTGATGATGGAACACCATTTTGTAGCATTTGGACTGTGGGTTTGCTCCACCAGTGGTGTGTTTTTAGATTCTTTCTGCAGCTCAAATCTTACAATTAGATAGGAAAACAGATCGTGTAATTCTTCGCTTTCTTTTTTTCAGAGCATGTTAAAATGCAAACTTCCAGGTAAACAAAAATACTATAGTGTTACTTCAATTTCAGATTTATTCTATGGTACACAGGTAGTCCTTGAGTTATGGCCACAATTGAGCTCCAAATTTAACTGCTGAGTGGAACATTTGCTAAATGACTTTTCTCCATTTACAACTTTTCTTGCCACGTTTCTCATTGCAGTTGTTAAGTTTGTAACACGGTTGTTAGAAGGCTTGTCAGAAAACCATAAAAAATGATCACATGACCCCAGGACATTGCAACGGTCATAAATACGAACTAGTTGCCAAGCATATGAATTTTGATTAGGTGACCAGGGGGATGAGGCAACTATCGTCTGAAAAATGGTCATGAATCATTTTTGCAGTGCCATTGTAACTTTGAACAATCACTAAATGAACTATTGTAAGTCGAGGACTACCTGTACTCCAATATCATTGAATGAATAAACATTATATCTAAAATTATTGATAATTACATATGTCTGGAATCCATTGATGCTTAAATGCAGACTCTTGAGATTGGATTCAGTTACAGATCATATGAAGAAACAACAATAAAAATATTCCCCTGAACTAGAAAATTTGTTTAATAAGAAAAGATAATATGAAATTGTAAACAGGACAGACGAAAGTATAAAAACATTGATTAGAAAGATTTTAAAAATTAGAAAAATATATGCAATTAAATTAAGAAAGGAATGAGATAATTTAAAATAAGGCTATAGGAAGTAAAGAAAGAGAAAAGCTATTGAAAAAAATGCAAAAATAGTTATAAGATATGGATTAGAATGTATAAGATAAATATGTATTGAGTTTATGTCGGTATGGAGAAGTGATAACCTGGGGCCATGCTGTTCTTAAAAAAAGATATTTTATTCATATTTGTATGTTTTGTGAAAACTTAAATAAAACTTTTATTTAAAAGAAAAATATTCCCCTGAACTTGTGAAATGGATTTTTCTTGCAGATGGAATATCATCACCCGCAGGTTTGGGACCTGCTACTTTTACCTTGCAGAAATTGAGCACAGCTGAGCCTGAAAGACTTTTACCCTCAAAAATTAATTTGGTCCTTCTAAATTTAGAGCAAAAGGAGACTTGGTCCTGAGGGACCTGGCACATAGTCCCAAAGACCAAATTGTAAGCCAATTGATTTTAAGCAAGCAAGGGCAGAGATTTTGGGGAAAATGAGAGGAGATTGCCAAGAGAGGACTGGAAAGAACATTGGTGTTTCAAGTCTAGACAAATATCCAATGCTATTAGAGGGGATAATTAAATCCATCCCAAAGCTCAAAATGAGACAAACTTTGGTAGCTGGCTCCATCTCTCTTAAATACTTCCTTTGGCTTATTATTTTATTCCCCTCTGTTTTTTACACAGCTTTTGAAGTTCAAAGATTATTCTTGTTTTCTGGCCAGTACTCTTTTAAGTCAATGTTGCTTCATTTTCCCCTTTTTTTTTTTATTGAACTTAAACATGGCTTTAAATATAAATATCATCTGTGTCAAATGGCATGCAGGTTAGTACCGTAATAAAACTTGCCTTCTTCTTTGTAGCCAATAAAGGAAGCACAAGTCTTTGTAATATGAGCAGAAACTGTGCCACATTTCCACGTACTGCTGATGACTTTGCTAATCACTATGATAGAAATCTTTCCCTCCAATAATTTCTCTTAGTTCCATTTTGAAGAAACTTCAGTGAAATTAGCTCTTTCTTTTATACCTTTAATTCACATCTTGATCCAAGTCTTCACTCTGCTATTGAACAGTGGTGCTCTCTGTATCTATGGAAAAGTGGACATACAGGTAGTCCTTGGTGTATAACCATTCATTTAGTGACTGCTCAAAGTTACAATGTCACTCAAAAAACTGCAATGTCACTTTAAAAAAACAGTTCTTCTGACTGTTGCAGCATTCCCCCCACCCCAATACATGATCAAAATTCAGGCACTTGGCAACTGGCATGTATTTATGGTGGTCCCAGAGTCATATAATCATCATTTGCAACTTTTTCAGCCATCTTCTAGCAAACAAAATGAATGAGGAAAAATGGTTTTGCTTAGTGGTGACATAATTCACTTAACTGCAGTGATTCACTTAACAACTGTGGCAAAAAAAGGTAGTAAAATTGGGCATGACTCATTTAGCAAGCATCTTGTTTAACAATGAAAATCCTGATCCCAATTGTCATAGTTAGTCGAGGACTACCTATCCATTCTTAAAATTTCTGTTGCCAGAAGCTTGGGCTAAAACATTTTGCTCTTGATAGGTCTAGGACAACTCGTTGCAGGACAACTCACCATGGCCAACTTGGTGTGGGACAAGAGATATATCAATATTGTTGAAATGGTAGCATAGAATCATTGAGGAAAGGATGCCAAAGGATGGTTAAATGTGAATTAGAAAAAATAAAATAATATTTTAATCGTTTTAAATAATTAAATTGAATTATTGAATTGTCCTGCAGTGAGTTATTCCGTGGTTGAGTTGGCCATGACAAGATGTCCCGTGGTGAGTTGATTGTGGTGAATTGGCTGTGGTGAGTTGGCCATGGCAAGGTGCCCCATTCTGGCTCTTGATTGTCCTCTACTTTCCATTGCACCTATGGTTTTCTGTTAGTCTATTATGCTAGCTCTGCCAGCCCATCCAAAACAGAAGGACTTTTGCATTGAGTTCCATAGAGTGCTTATGATTCCCTTGGCAGCACTTCTCCATCCAATCCTATTTGCATCAGGCCAAACACACCTAAATTTTTCTCGAGTCCATAATTTTATTTCCCATCACAGACAACCTAGCATGTCTCATGAGCTCCAAAGCAAAGAGGGGCAGCTTTAACTCTCTTTATATACTCCAAGTCCTTAATCTTGTGGCACCATCAACTCATTTTCAGTCCTTGCAAAAAATTGCAATCTGCATAGTGGTGGGATTCAAATTTTTTTATTACCGGTTCTGTGGGCATTGCTTAATGGGCGTGGCAGGGGAAGGATACTGTAAAATCTCCAGTCAGAGGTGGCATTTTCCGGTTCTCCGAATTACTCAAAATTTCCATTACCGGTTCTCCAGAACTGGTCAGAACCTGCTGAATACCACCTTTGATTCTGCAGCAATCCAAACAAGGATGGCACCATGAAAGCACAAATTAAACTAATGTTTTAAGTTGTTTATTTTTGCTCAAATTGTATTTTGATTTGTTTCAATCCTTAAAAAACTTCAGGTACGCCTCAGTTTACTGAGACAATAAATTATGCAAACTTAGATATCTGAACCAGAACAGTGGAACCAGAACAGGGCTAAAACATTTTGCTCTTGATAGGTCTAGGACAACTCGTTGCAGGACAACTCACCATGTTTTGGTGGAACCAGAACAGCCAGATTTTGACCACTTTCCAGAAGGCTATGAAAATGGGGGCCATTCTTGCCTTGTGGAGAGGGCTGTTTTGTGGGAGCAGAGCCCCTTCAGAGAATGCATGCCATTGAGCATAAGAACAGATGAAAAAGCACACAAAACCTGCCCACTGACTGTCTTATATTTTTAGTAAGGCAGCTCTATTATTCAAACAAAATCAAAGAGTTAGAGGTTTTCTGGAATCCCCAAACATATCTATGGATTGTGAACAGAAGTAATGGAGTTATTTCCCATTCTAAGTGGCTAAATGCACCTTATGCAGATTGTACATACAGCACTGGTATTGTAAAGCATGTTTTCTACAAAATCATTTTCTAATTTGACTAATTAATCAAAAAACACATCTAAGTATCAGGACCATATGTCAGGTTCTTAGATAGTTAAGGATAAGCTGCCTTTGTGGCATTTTCCAGTCTTTTAAGTAACTAATCACCACAGTATTAAAACAGGCTTTTAAAATGCTTCTAAGTTTCAGAACAATTTCTCCTTACATATTATATCTGATGTATATGCTTCATATATCATGTGACATGTATGACATCATGTGACATGTCACATCTCATGACATGAGATGAGAATGAAACCCACAGTTCTGAAATTATTTTATATTAGGTCTGCTTTAGTTTGTGTCTGATTTTTTTGTGAATTTCCTCCTAGTTGGTTTTGTTCTTCATTCTCACCAGTGTTTCCTTCTTTTATGGTTTGTAGGCTATATATGGAACAACGGAGAATAGCCCAGTCACTTTCATGGGCTTCCCTCAAGACAACATTGCACAGAAAACAGAGACTGTAGGATATATTTTCCCACACACAGAGGTGATTGAACCCTTTGCCACAAGTACTGGTATCACCCTTCATAGTTTCCACTTGGATCCCATCCAAATCTGTACTGTACACCAGGGGAGCATGGTTGGCTGGGGACTTTTGGGAGTTGAAGTTCACAGGTCTTAAAGTTGCCAAGGTTGGCCACCCTTGGTGTATACTTTGTCTTCCTCAGTTATTCTCCTTCTCCTATCATCTCCTTATTATAAGACTATGCTTTTCTCTGCATTACAGGCAAAAATTGAGCATCCTAACACAGGGGAAATCCTCCCATTAAATAGTGCAGGAGAACTTCAGATTCGAGGCTACTGTGTCATGCTGGGATATTGGGCAGATCCCAACAAAACCAAGGAAGTGTTGAATGATGAGCAATGGTACAAGACTGGGTAAGTCCACAGGAATTATTGGTTCATTGGGGAGACCTAGTGATTCTCATCATGTGATCCACAGAGATCCATCCAGTTATTTCCCATAGACTCCCCACATGCGCCAGTCAAAACTTATTCCCTGCCTCTTCCCCACTACAAATAGGAAATAAATACTTAATTTGTTTGTTAGTTGTTTAGTTAAGGAAAGCTTTTTCAGGTGGAAGGAACAGGAATGCATACACAAAACTATAATCATTATTTTATTTACTAAAAATGGGAGCACTCATATTTTTACAGATGGAGACAAAGATTTTAAAAAATCTAAATAAATAGTGAACTCATTCAGAAATGGGACTCATACTAACTTTTCTTGAGACACAAAAACTTGGCATTATTCCTAAATTCAGTATTGGTTCTGGATGCCCAGGGGCTGGTATGGCCAGATATCCGTTTGTCAATTTTGGCGGGTGTTCCAGCTGATATCCCTTTCTGGAAAGATAAATTGATTTACAATCTACATTACAAGTATCTCACATCTTACATGCTGGCCTTTCATTCATTTCCATGTCCAATCCAAAATGCTTTATTTATTCTAAAGTGTAAAATTAGTATATCTAAGAGATTGTTTCCTCCCGTATAAATTTATTCATATTGGCACCCAACCAGATTATGTAGAGGATGCGGAACACATAAAAACGACCACATTTTAAAGTGTTTTACTACAAAGTCAAGAGTAGTCCCACCCAATTTTTTTCACTGTCAACCCAATTCTTGCTGGCAGGAAACATAGATCTGGTTTCCTTGTTGCCATTTGTGAAGCAGCTGCTGACAACCAATTGATTTTTCATTCTTAAAGGCAGCAGGAAACCAGCAATCTGCAATGAATCCATGAATGGAAGGAGAAAGATTACTTTGGAACTTTGCTTAGGATTGCAAGGAAGGACAAAGGATAAAATCTCAGTGTGGCTGTAAAGCCATAGATGCATTTGAATGGATAGAGTTGCAACCCCCCTTCATGTGGCTCTCTCCCTGTCCTATGCCCTCCATCCCTGCTAATACTCCAGAGATTTCTCAAGACCTGGTGATGTCACCAGGCTTGGGGATCCCAGGCAACTGATAATATCTTAAGATGGCTCCATTATTGACACATTCATTCTCTATGTGTCCTTTTTCTCTTTAATATATTTCAGTGTTAATAATTATTGATTTATATATTTACAATGACTGTATTTTGATTGTTGTTTTTATTTGACTGCTTTTTGCCACCCAGAGACACTTCCTATGACATGGATGGCAAAATTGATAATAAACAAACAAATAAATAAACAAATAAACAAATGCTTTGTAGGATTAAAATGATTCTTCACTTACCTGAAATAGAATTCACAGAGACGTACTTACTGCCTCCCATCTGTGTGAGAATTTTCAATATAATAAATATTTGCAGTATAGCAAATTGAAAATATAAAACTTCTAAGTAGGAAATCCGCAGAATTAGGATGGAATAACTATAATTTCATTTCAGGGACATTGCTATCCTCGATGAGTATGGCTACTGCAAGATTGTAGGTCGCTGCAAAGACATGATCATTCGAGGAGGGGAGAACATATATCCAGCAGAGCTTGAACAATTTCTACACACGCATCCTAAAATTCAAGAGGTTCAGGTGAGAAGGACAGTGAGAAAAGCCATCACACTTGGCTACTTGTTTAGATATTTAGCATCTAAAATTACATCCTGTAATAGGCACCATATATGTCCTTCAGAGAAACAGTGGAGTCAGGTAAGTCTCAAGAAAAGAAACCTAATCAATAGTCCTCTGAAGCTCAATGTCTCCCTCCATCTATTCAGGTAGTCGGTGTAAAAGATGAGCGATTTGGAGAAGAAATCTGTGCTTCCATCAGAATGAAAGCTGGAGAGAAATGCACGGCAGATGAAATTAAGGCATTTTGCAAAGGAAAGGTAAGGACAATTAGAGGGATGGATTTGAACTGTCTTCCTCTATTCCTTACCCTTGCAACTAAAGCAAGAGAGAGATCAAATCTCAGACGGAATCAGTTGTTAAGATAGGAACCCTAACTCAATGGCAAAACAGGTGTTCTGTGCCCCCAATCCAGTCCCCACTATCTCCTCCAAGGTTTTGAAAATGCTCGATGCGATGGAAAGCAGCTGCTAATTAACTTCAATCATAGTAGTAAGATGGTTGGAGCAGCTCTGATATAGAAGTGATGCCAAAAGATTCTCATCTCCTTAGAAGTATGAGAGCATGAGACTAGCCCTGCTAGATCAAATCTGGGTCTATCTGGCAAACCTTTGTCTCACATGATACTTAATCAGGTACATGCAAGAAAACCATAAATAGGATCGCAAAGTAGCCCTCCTCTCCCTTCATTCTCCATATAGGCAATTGCTCCTGTGCCTGGAAATATCACAACTCATTGACAGATGTTCTCCCAGGAATTTGTATAGCTTCCTTTTGAAACTACCTAAATTAGAGCCATTCTATCATGTGGCAGCATATTCCAATGGTTGATAACACACTGCATAAAATAACATTCATTCTTACTAGTTTTTCTAGTGAGTTTCATTATGTGGCCTCTATGGGAGAGACAAAACAATCTTCCCATTTGCTGTTTCCTTACAATACTTAATTTTATAAACCTGAATTATATTTCCTCTCTAAATTAAGTAGCTCCTACAATTGCCTTTTATTTTCATAGGTTGTTGTCCAAGCTCTCTGATCAATTTGGTTGCTCTTTCTTGCACTGTGTCTAACTTCATGATAACCATCTTGAAGACATCCTCACAGATTAAAAGCCAGTTCCACAGGTCTCTCCTTCACTGAGAAGTCTTTCTGTACTTTTTGAAGATGCAGTTGGAAGTGATCGTACAAAAGACCTTCAACCTCATATTGCTCCCTCATGTTGCATCTGCTTGGTTTCCAGAATAAGGGTAGCATACTCCCAACGGTTCTCTCTCACACACTGAGCACTTGTGAGGCAATCCAAGCACAAACTGATGTTAAGCATCAACTGCTATTCCAACATTTGGTTGAGGGCTTACTTCAGAAATATCCTACTAAGCAACCCCAGTTTGGGGGACATGATGAGTTTCTCATGAACGTCTCCCAAGGGGAGGAGAAATGGATGTTCAACAAACATTAAAACTTCATTCAAGTTGCCACCAAGACTTGCTTGTGGCACTGGGGCTCTGTAAGATGCATGAAACAGTGTGGGCTGTTGCAAGAATATTGATAAGAAGCTCTATCAGCCATGATTGCTTAGCTTTCACAGAAGTTTGAGAAAAGTTTACTAAGAATCAGTCTCTTAGTCACATGGAATAACAGGCAAGCCAAAACAGATTCTGACTTTCTGAGTTTTTTTTTAAACCACAGATTGCTCATTTCAAGATTCCTCGATACATAGTGTTTGTGGAGGATTACCCACTTACTGTCTCAGGCAAGGTGAGTAAAGACCTTCCTTTTTGTTGCTGAGCACTCAGCTGAGTATGGTAGGATATATACCTGTCTCAACATACTTAATTCTAGAATTTGATGCAAGGCAACAATAGAGGAAAGTGAGAGAACTACAAGCAGTGATCCACAGGTAAATATAGTAATAGGGTTAATTTCAGGGAAAGTAAGCTACAGTATGAAGGAGTTTGAAATCCATGAAAAGGTTGGCTTGAAGAGTGATTGGAAAGAAGCACAAGAGATGAGGACTTTATTTGTGTATTGGAAAAGGCACATTTATCTATTTGAAGCATGTGGAGCCACAAGTGGAGAAAAACAAAGGAAGCAGAAACAGGTGAAGACGGAGGAACAAAGTTTATAGGCAAATATGAAAGGATAAAATGGAAGAGAGCCTGAAGAGTTTTGAAGTAAAAACTGGACTAGTAGAGGCGAGGATGCCATTGCAGGAATATAAAATCAGGAGTCATCTGACCAGAGTGACAAATATGATATGTCAGTGCCAGAATGGTGAGTTACTGTGATGGCTTCCAAGATCAGAAATGGGAAATATATGGAGGCCTGGAAGTTGGGGGTCCTATTTGTGTTCAAAGAACAGGTGTAAAACAGGAAGAACTCCTTGTTGCCATCTGCTGGTGAACTGGGTCGTTTAGATCTGGTAGTCTTAATGAAATCTGTTTGTGCAACAGGGTAGCTGATATAGTTATCAGCGGTCCTCAGCAAGCAGTTATCTGTGTCTGTTTGGAATGACTCAGAATTTGTAATCTAGCCCGAGCTATCCCTCTTAGATCATAGAATAATACAGTTGGAAGGGGCCTTGGAGGTCTGAGATGGAACATAAAGCCTGGCCCTATCACATGGTTCAGACTGTCCCCTCCAGGGATGGGTTGGGAGGCGTGTTGAAACAAATACACGTGCCTGACAGTTCCCAACACTGTTTAAGGCTCGAGCAGAGTGTGAAGTAGCAGTAGAGCTTTCACTCAGCCTCAGTGCAGATGACACTTTGAATCCAATGCAATAGTTAACATGGTAGTGATGGTGAAGAGATAGGATGACAGCCTTTCTGGTGTCTAGAATCAAACAAGAGCTTAGCTATTGCTTTAAAATGTTGCCACTATTTCAATCAATGGTACCGATAGGGGAGAATTACAAACTACAGGTACTCCAGCAAGACTGAAAAGGGCTATCATTGTTTACCTACTTCCAAGAGTGTTTGATTTGGGTCAGACTTGAAGACTGGTAAGAATAATGTATAAAGAGAGAAGTCTTGAAAAGAAGTACATGAATATTTGTTTTGATATGTATATCTTTCATTATACGTGTTCTCTTTTATTCCATCCTCGGTGTTGCTGATGTAGATTCAAAAATACAAACTCAGACAGCGGATGGAGAAACATCTTCAACTTGCATAGGAGGCAGGCAGCGTAAGAGATCTCCAAAAAAAACATGCTGTCTGCCGCCTTCTTTTAGTTCCAAACATTTAAGAAGCTGGAAAGGATCACTGGCCTGCCTTAAGAAGCATCAAGTTCTACTGATTACCAAATCAAGCTTGCTTTAAATAGTATGCTTTTTTAAAAGTAAAAATTTAGAAAAATTAAAATGCAGTATTTCTTTAGTAGAGATACCTTTGTGTAATGAACTCTTTTGGCAAGATCATAAGGATGGGTTCTTCTAGCTAATAGTGATCATGAGAATCTGTCCATATGATAAAACTCCACCAAATCACAAAGACCTCCATCCTGTTCATTCCTCACTTTGAGAGCAATGATTATTAACCATCATGTTATGTAATAAAATGGGCAAGAGCTAAAATGAAAGTGTAATGAATTATACATTTATAAATCTGTTCCTAACAACTTGTACAAATGAAATTTAAACTATAGATCTTCCCAATTACAGATGCAGCCAAGAGTCTTTCCTATGACAAAATGCTAGGCTTAGGAGGCAGAAATTGAACTGTTTCATCCCTTAATGCTAATTAGAGGAAGTGTTTTCTGTTCCCAGTTCATATTAGAGCAATAAAATGCCAAGCAAAATGTTTTCAGACTAGATTTCTCAATTTTTTATTTCTCAATTAAAAAACAGATATTACAGAAATGTCAAATTTTCCAATGATATCAGAAATAAAAGTGCACCTGATTGGCAAGCATTTTTTACAAGAGGATCAGGCACCTCCCAACCATGACACACTGAACTGCAGAGATTGATAAGAATTTTCATTTTCTTCAGCTACAGTGCTCCACATCAGCTAAATTATTTATTTCTTTGTTTACAACACTGCTCTTTGACTTCCATCTGTGTCTTACTCCAAATGAACTTTTTTCTTCTATTACTCAGCAGAATATTCCAAAAATGAAATAAATCTTTGAATTTTTAAGCTACCTTATATACTTGTAGATCACCTTTATACTACAGCATACTATACATATGCTTTGTATTACAAATACTTAATCTTTAATATAAAAATATTTTATATTTTAAAAAATCTGCTTATACATACATATTTGTAGGATGTATGTATGTATAAATCTGCTTTATTTCTGCTGAAATAGAATTGGATTCCAAACATGTGAAAGTTCTTAATGGAACTGAGGTTTATTTATGTAGTGGGCTTTCTTTTTCTTGCACAAATGTTGCTCTGTTTAATACAATTACATTTCTTTGACAGTCCTGATTCAATTCTTTACTCTTCAGAGAAGAAATGTATGATGGCTCCTTATCAGAGAAAAATGCTGAATTCAAAATTAAGGTGGCTTTGCATTCCTTTTTGCTGAATTGTTCTTGGGAGAACCATCAGACAGAAGGTATTCAGCTGTACAATAAACAGTTGAAGAAGACCAGCAAAATGAAAGGAATTGGAGCATGTATGCTCATGATATTACTGTTTAATATCTACACTTTGGTTCTTCAGCTGGGAGTGGGCTCTACCCATGGGAGCAGAATGTTACTTGTGAGATCCAAAAGAATCACTTTGTATCTAAAATACAAAATAGATAGTATATGAAGAAATCAAACTTTTTGTGATAGTAGCACATTTAAAAAATCACTTTTAATATCTTAACCAGTGCATTTTCTGAACATTAATATAGTGTTGTTGTTAAACATATAACATTTCTGAACTATGTAATATTTACTTACCAGAGAGGATGCTTTTCTAGTACGTTCTGCAGCAATAAAAATGGTGTGGTTCCTTGACAGGGCAGGCATATTATAGCAGGAAACATAGGTAGGAAAGAGAGTATATTCCTACAAAAAAAGTCCAGACAAATTAAATTATAATGAAATAAATGCATATGCACAGAGACGTGTAGAGATATAGAAGATACAGATATAAATATTTATTTGGTTCATAAAATATGGACACCAAAACAGTTCTAATATTGAATGGGTAAATTGTTTTTCTGGCTGACCTTCCCAATTTGGTGCTTTTTAAAATATTGGCCATTAGCTCTGGTGATTAGATGGGTAAGAACAAGGTTAGTTGGGTTTTAGCCAGCCATACTTGATGCCATTGCTGAATTAATCCATATTCTGGCTTTGCATAATACATTTGGTCATAACTTAACAAAAAGAAGTTGGTTCTTAGAATACACTAGGCCACAATAATGTTTTAATAGTTTCCAGTGTTAGAAACTGTCAATTTCCTACCATATGGATACATATGTAAGTCAAGGTTTCTCAAATGTTGCAGGATTGTGACAGCCTAACATTATAAAATAAATTCTCCCATGAATGAATTACAACTAAAACTTTTTAAGGGTTGCAGCCTGGTAAGAAATAAATCTACAGTATCACTTTCTTTTTTCTTTTTAACAAGTTTTATTCAATTTTCCACATTTTAACATCTCTTTTTAATGAACAGCATAATTACAGGTTTCACATATATATACAAATATGCCCATGGTTACATATTCAATTTTTGCATCCAGTTCCTTATCTTAACAATGCTTTTATACATTTTCTATTTTATTGTATTATTCCAAATACTTATCTCATTGTTCAATTCACTTAATCATTATACTTTAGTACTTTTAACTGTCACATTTGTATATTCCATCTTAAGTTCTAATTAAAAAAAGATACTTCTTCCATAAATTGGTTTCCCCCCTGAAATCTCAATATGTATGCCACCTCTAAGTTACCAATTCATTAATTTTCACCCCTTTTAAATCCCTTTAAAGTATTTAACATTACTTAAAACATTAAACTTAACAATCCCTTTTAAACTACATAGCATATATAAATCAGATTCTGCATGGTTTTTCCCCTTTTTAATTTCATTAAATTTTTCAAAAGAAAAGGACATATTAATCTACTCATTCAAACAGTAAAACAATCCTAATCACTAAAGTTAATTCCATTTCACCTCTCCTCCTATATCATTTCATTTATTTTGGTATATTTAATACACATACTCCATTAATTATTCCATTCATATTTAAACAAAAAAAACCAATCTTAAAAATATTTCAATATATCTAATAGGCTTATGCCATTATTTGTTACAATTATCTCTGTGCATAAAGAAGAGCATTACATTCCATTATCAAAAAATAACAATTCTGTTTTTCCATCTTATCTATATGTCCCTATTTCATAACTAAAAATTTATATTACCCCTCAATACCTTGCAGAATCCCCTTTCTAAATAATAATCACCCATTATCTCTTTCTTTTAATCATTATATTAAATGTGTTTATCCCAGAGTTTCCCAAACTGCAGTCCTCCAACAAGTCAGCATGAAGGCCCGGTCCCACTGCACTTACGGATGCAAAGAAGATGTAAAACGTTAAAAAAAGCTTGCTATCCGTTGCAAAACACTATGCATCCGTTGTGTATTCATTGCATACATGTTTCATACTCTCTATCCGTCGAGCATCCGTCCACTGCGATTTCATCCGCGCAAGAAGTTTTGAGCTGCACAAAACTTTGTGAACGGATGAACTTTCCGCCGTGTACGATGTAAATCCGCGACATACGAGCAACAAACGTTCTATGTCCGTTATCATCCTTTAAACGTCTGCTGTATCCTCTCTGCATCCTCTGGGCATCCTCGCAACTCACATCTGCTGCAGCTGAAAACGGAAAGAGGGAGGAAACAAAAGGTACATGGAACGTCTATACATCGTTAGTAGCACAGAAAGGATGCGCAGTGAATGGTTTGCATCCGATATACATCCGCGCAGCATCCCTTTTCTTTCCTTTAGGTGTACGTGATGCATCCACTTCATCCGCTATGTGTCCGCTTCGCAATTATCCCCCATAACCCCTTCGGAGGTGTCATCCGCTTCCATCCGCTTTCATCCGCTAGGCTTACGATGAACATCCATTTAACTTCCCCACTACATACTACCTACGTCCGCTCTTTTCCCGTTCTGTTTATGCAAATTTTCGTCACTTTTTGGAGCGGATGACAATGGATGGAACCACCCCTGAAATTTTGCTTGTCCGCTGTGTCCTTTATGCATACGTTTTGCGTCCGTCGGCCAGTGGGACTGGGCCTTGAGTTTGCACAGCAATATGAGGAGCTAAGCCAGAAGTGAGTATAAATGGTGTTCACATTTCCTGTGCAGGCCTGATCTGATTTTTATAATTTTGTGATCCTATTCTCTTAAGTAGCTGGTGATTCAGCACAGATGACAAGCTTCAGTCTAAGGTAGGTAAACAATAAAAAATACGATGCTGACAATTTTACAGGATATGTCACCTTTCATTTGGGAAATCAAGCAGCGTGCCTCTTTTTTGATTTCCACAATTTTGTAAGGTAGGTTGGGATGAGACATGGCTTAAGTAAAATTAGCTAGTTCACACTGCACTACAGCAGGCTTAATATGGAATTAAATCCAACCCTCCCCCCAAATTGAACTCCCTCCTTCCATCCAAGAAAAACTTCTGGTGCTGCTCCCATTCATCACACAGGTCCACTTGTACATCACTGCAGCCTTCACCAGTCACCTTCCCTTTACAAATTGATAATGATTTTGAAACTTACCTGAAGAAACAGGATTGAAATCTCCTGCATAACCTCCATACTGTAAGAATAGTCTGACTTGCTGCTCCTGTGGCTCTGGTTCTTCCCGTTGCAGCATCCTCTTTTATAACCCTAGTCCAGAAAAAAAAGAATCTCCGGTCACCACTAAATCAACACGATTTCAATATGTGTCAGCAATTAGTCACTCCTGTATGTTAAATCAGATCTCATCTTGCAGGAATGCCTTTATTTCCAAATATATGACAAGTTTACATCCTAAAAAACACGAAGATTTTTCTCAAGTTATTCCATATAAGGTCATATATACTTCCTATTCTCTGCAATGGAATGGTGTCTGCTCTCGATGTGGTTATAGTAGCCAGTGGGTGACACAGAGGGCAGGAAGGATTTACACGCGATCCATATTTTCTCTTCCTCATTTTAGGTTTATGCAGAAAGCACCCTTGAGAATGAGAATATTGTGGGCCTTTCATGAATACTGAGAACAACGGAGTGCTAATTCATCAAAAGTTCTCTAGCTTTGAACTGTAGATTCAATTCTACAATACTGTAAAGTTATCAGCATCTCAACCCTTACTATGGTGCTTCAGACGTACTTCATAAAAGGTGCTCTGGGACATTAACATAAGACTTATCTGCCTTGTTTTGAAGCAGCCTCATCCATTTTTGGGAACAGCAATGGAATCCTAGGAAGAAACACAGCTGCTTTAAAAAGCTGTAGAATTGGAATAGAATCCAAAGCTCTGCATAGACCTATAATAGAGAACATCAGAGCTTGGACCCTTTGCAAGGGCTTGGAAAGAAGGATGTGAAAAATATCAAGATGGCCATGACCTTGCAATCAAAGCCTGTATCTAAAAAACAGGTGAGGTTTCCAACTCCTGGCAGCAATCATCACCTTGACTTTTGTTAATCTCTTCTGCAGTCTTACCAAACATTTTTGTTTATATCAAGACAGCAAATAGAACATTACATGGATGTGTGGTTCTTCCCTATAGAACTTCCTGTACCTGTGAGACAAACATGTCATAGAAATCTCTTTTTTCTACTATGTTTACATTTCCTTTGGGCCATTCCCAGCCCGTATCTCAGGCTGCTTAAAACTGTGCTTAGCTGTTTCACTTCTGAAATAAGTGTTTCCTCTTATCCCAATAGCAATGGTCCCTTTGTGTCGAGAGATGGGGAATCAGCAAAGCAGTTTCAAGCATCTGTTGGCAAACCTTGGACCCAATGAAGGAGTAGATTTGTTTAACTATTCATACTTGTCCTTTTAAGTTCAGGGACCAAACTTTAAAACCAACATATTAGTTTCCTTTGAAGCTTCAGTCTGTTAAACTATTAAATCAAATTATTCATGAATTACTAGAAATAAGCCTCTTATCTCTCGCATACTTTCCAAAGAACACTACATCCCTGTTCAGAAATAGCCCAGCAGGTAAGAGACACAGAAAGGTTGTTGCAAGCAGAGGCATCTCAGAGACTCAATGGCTTGAGGGAACTTAATGAAGTTCCCTCAACTCCTGTTCATAATCCACCAACTTCAATGATGGAGAGACAGACACCTCTAAGTATCATCTAAATTTGTCCCATCCTATTTTAAGAAGTGTGATTGTTAATTGCTTTCCTGCCAGCTGTGAAACCTCCTTACCTTAACTTAGCCTGCAATAAATAAGTAAAAATAGAATATATTTAAGCCAGCACATGGTCCCTAAAATTATGTATAATTAATGTGAAAGGGACACCCCATAGCAGCTAAGAAAGCTGTGATTAGAAAAATGAGCAATATACACTAAGTTGTGGATCATAATGTGGAAAGTAAATTGCAATTCTGTGTCTGGTTTACAATGAAGCATATGAAGTCCTTTGATCCAAGATGGCACTGACGATGTCTGTTTCAGTGAAATGCTCTCTAATGGTTTCTTTATTCTTTATTATTCTCTGCAATTCACTATGGATTTCATACTCACGAGACTGCTAAGAATTGGGCAATGTTTCTTTAAGGAGCAGCTTTCTGATTTCCTCACGGTTCCCCCCCTCAGTCTTTGCAAATGCGGAGGAGATTCTAACTAATTCCCTGGTGCTATGGATTATAACAAACAAAGGAGAGAAGCGGCAGCACCAAAAAAAGAGACTAGGTAAAAGAGCAGGAATTTTAAATAGACTAAGGAATGGGGGGGAACCCTCTCCCTTCAATCTTTCTGACTAATTTACGCTCACTTGCTAAAAGAAGGATGAAATTCTCCATTTAAATAGATGCAATTCTGATTTCTACAATTCAGCCGTTCTCTGTTTTATTGAAGCCTGGCTTAATGCAGAAATTCATGATGACAACAGCATATGCATCCCAGGATTTCAGATATTTAGATCAGACAGAATTGAAGAGACATCAGGTAAAACAAAGGGTGGAGGATTATGTTTATATATCAACAACAGCTGGTCCCAGGATATAACTATAATATATAAATTCTGTGATCTTTACATATCAATTGCAAGCCATTTTATTCTCCATGTGAGTTCTCATTTCTCCTAAAGCTGTGTACATTCCTCCACAAGCTTGTGTAAACAAGGCATTACGAAGCCAAACACCCAGATTCCCTTCCCATCATTTTAGGAGATTTCAATCAAGCAAATTTAAGGAAGGAGCACCCAAAATATTTCCAGCATGTCAATTGTCCCACCAGAGGCAAAAATACTTTAGACCACTACTACACAACAGTAAAAGATGCTTATAGGTTTTTACCACAAGCAGCTGTCTACAGACAAAGACTTAAATCCATGAAACCAACAGTTAAATCAATGAGGACTTGGACTGATAAGGCAAAGCTGAAGCTTCAGGCTTGCCTGGATTGCATTGATTGGAATGTTTTTGGAAATACCTCTTCAGACCTAGATGAGCTCAGATACTGTAACATCATATGTCAGTTCTGCGATATGTATATGTACACTTATGTGTACCAACAAGGAACCTGCAAATATATAGTAACAATAAACCTTGGTTCACAGCTAAACTTAAGGAGCTACGTCATTCCAAAGAGGAAGCCTACAGAAAAGGTGACAGAATGTTATATAATCAGGCCAGAAATGTATTAACAAGAGAGTTCAGGGCAGTAAAAAGAAGCTACTCTGAAAAGTTAAGGAATCAGTTCTTAGCAAATGAACCAGCAAACATGTGGAAAACTCTTAAAAACATCACTGGCTACAGCAAACCTTTCCAGGCAGAAGGAAATCACCAACTGGCAGATGACCTGAATGTGTTTGACTGTAGGTTTGAAAGGAAACTACAGCCACCTATCTCCACAACCCACATCTCAAACACACCAACAACAGCCAAGCCTCCTACAACTGGCCCCAATCCATTGGGTTCGCAACATCTGGTGATCACAGAAAAACAAGTGCAAGATCTATTTCACAGACAAAACCCAGGAAAAGCATCAGGGCCAGACAAGATAACTCCTTCTTGCTTAAATGTCTGTGCTGTCCAATTGGCCCTCATCTTCACCTGAATCTTCAGTAAATCACTAGAGATGTGCTATGTTCCTTCTTCCTTCAAAAACTCTACTATCATCCCAGTGCCAAAGAAGCCCTCCATCAGGGAACTGAACAGACCAGTTACTCTTAACATCTGTAGTTATGAAAACCTTTGAAAGGCTAGTGCTGTCCCACCTAAAAACCATCATGGATCCGCTGTTAAATCCCATTGCATACCGAGCAAATATATTGACACGATGCTGTTAATATGGCTCTGCACTACATCCTACAACACCTTGAATCTCCAAATACCTATGCAAGAGTCCTCTTTATAGACATCAATACCATTATTCCACACATTCTTCTAACTAAACTAAACCAGCTAGCAGTACCTGAACACACTTGTAAGTGGATCACAAGCTTCCTAACAGGCAGGAAGCAGCAGGTGAAGCTCGGCAGTATCACACCCGATACCTGTACAATCAGCACAGGGGCCCCCCAAGGCTGTGTGCTTTCTCTACTTTTCTTCTCCCTGTATACCAATAACTGCATCTCAAACAATCCACCTGTTAAAATACTGAAGTTTGCTGATGACACAACAGTGATTGGTCTCATTTGAGACGATGACGAATCTGCATAGAGAGGAGGTTGTACAACTTGCCTTGTGATGTAACCAGAACAATCTGGAACTGAACACACTCAAAACCATAGAAATGGTGATAGACTTTAGAAGAAACCCTCCCATACTGCCACCTCTTACAATACGAGACAACACAGTATCAAAAGTAGAGACCTTCAAATTTCTAGGTTCTATCATATCACAAGACCTAAAATGGATACCTAACATCAAAAACGTCTTCAAAAAAGCACAACAAAGAATGTTCTTTCTGCACCAACTCAGAAAGCTCAAACTGCCCAAGGAGCTGCTGATCCAGTTCTACAGAGGAATTATTGAGTCTATCATCTGAACCTCTATAACTGTCTGGTTTGGTTCTGCAACCCAACAAGACAGACACAGACTTCAGAGGATAATTAGGACCGCAGAAAAAACAATTACTACCAACCTGCCTTCAATCAAGGACCTGTATACTGCATGAGTCAAAAAGAGGGTGTGAAAATATTTACAGACCTCTCACATCCTGGACATAAACGGTTTCAGCTCTTCCCCTCAAAAGGATGCTATAGAGCACTGCACACCAGAACTAGACTTTTTCCTGAACGCCATCACTCTGCTAAACAAATAATTCCCTCAAGACTGTTCAACTATTTACAAAGTGTACACTACTATTTCTGTTAATCTTCTCATCACTCCTTATCACCCATCCCCTCCCACTTGTAACTGTATGACTAGAACTTTGTCACTTGTATCCTTATAATGTATACTGACTGTTTCCTAATATGATTTGATTGCTTATTGTACTCTATGACTATTAAGTGTTGTATCTTATGATTCTTGAGCCTTGAGGAATGTCTTTTCTTTTATGTACGCTGAAAGCATTTGCACCAAGTCAAATTCCTTATGTGTCCAATCATACTTGGTCAATAAAGAATCCTATTCTGTTCTGTTCTATTCTATTCTACTTTAGTCTATTTAACTACTGTAGCAGCCACACATTTAAAACATGTAACAGCATACCCTACTGCATTTTTGCTCTCAGAGTTCAGCCTCTATCTAGTCTACCATCTGGGTTTTTTTTTTATCTTGATTATCGTTGACAAAAGCTCTTATATTAAATGTTCTGATTTGGTGACAGTTCTATCAACCAGAAGTAATATACTTCCTTCAGCTGTATAATTTATCAGTCGCCATCCAGTGCCTGGGTGGTGTAACTGTAAACTTGATTCAAGAGTTCACTTCTTTATACCAAAACATCAAGTCTGATATCATCGTTTCTGACCTGTATATTTTATGAAAAGGTGCAAGTTTTCACCAGTTGTAGCTCACTTCATCAGATGCACAGATGTCTTTTAATGAAACGTTAGTGAAAAAAGGTGCTATCATACAGCTGATTTTTTTTTGCCACCAGAGACTAATAGGACTCTCTTAATACCAAGAAATCTTAATCAAATTCAGTACATTACTATAAGAGTCACTTTGTGATGAGATGGGCAGCCAATAAATTTAATAAATAAGGCTGTCACAAACATACCTTATAATCCATCTATTTTGACATATGCATGAAATAAAAACCATGGATACGATTATTCAGACTTTTATTTTATACTATTAATGTTTTCTGTCTTCTATTCCATGCTCAACCCACTGAATTCCCCATCAGTGAAAAGCATGAAGTCTCTGAGCTGTTTACACTTGCCTTCAAAGAGCAACAAATCATTGTTCCCTCAAAGTTGAAATGCAAATGGGCACCTGTGACAGGGGCATCTGCTGACACAAGGGATTTTAACTCACCTCACAAAGAAAACTGGTCTGCAAATCACACAGGTTGCAAATATCTGGCCCAGGGGTGCTATTTAATCCCCTTCCCTTCCTCTCACTTTCTGTAATATCATGCCTAAATTCTGAACATTAAAAAAAACTTCATCAATAAATAAGCAGATTTTGAATTTTGAGCGACCCCCTCCCCCCGCAATTGATCAACACAGCATCACAACACTTTCTTGGTTAAGTGGTGCTACAGCTTACAACCACAACTGAGCCCAAAATTTGCCCCATTTTACAACTTTTCTTGCCACAATTGTTAAATGAATCACTGCAGTTGATAAATTAGTAAACTGGTTAAGTAAATCTGGCTTCCTCATTGACTTTGCTTGTCAGAAGGTCACAAAAGGGGACACAGCAAAGGTCATAAATATGAACAGGTTTCCAAGCATCTCTAAGAAACTGATGGACATAGTTGTTTTTGCAAAGAAATCAATTTTTAAGAGCTGTGGGTATAAAAGTTCAGTTGGTCATTGGGACATCAAAGATAAAAAGTTCAAGACTGGAAAACAGGAAGCAACCGTTATTCCGATAAGTGTGTCAGCTTGGTGAAGCAGATTAGACAACAGTTTTAACCACAGTCTAGTAATATAGCAGAGAACTTAATTAATCGCTTGCTTCAATTTATTATGCTTGTGCTGCAAGGTTTGTAAGGAAACAAGAAATATAGGTTAAGAAATAAAAAAGGGACAAAAGGTAGTATGGAAAAGGGGGAACTGTGCAAAAGGTGGGGAAACAGATTAAGCATGGGGAAATTCATGGAGAAACAGGCATTCTGGGAAGATTGCAACCCTGTGGTCTTTGAGAAAAGGGGGCCGCAGGGAGGGATTTGTGGTTTGGGTGGAGGGAATAAAAAGTTGAAGGAATGTATTCCTCGGGGTGCCTACCTACTGGCCAACCCAACGTATTTTACATGCAATAAACAGCTTCACTTCGTGACTCTGTCAAACGTCTGACTCGTGAGCCTGTTTCTCACACGTCTGAATGCTAATCTTTTCCATCATCACCGGGATGCTGCAAAGATCGTAAGGGTGAAAAACATAAATCACATTTTTCAGTGCCATCGTATCTTTGAACGGTCCCTAAACGAACTGCTGTCAGTCGGGGACGACCTGTCCTGCTAGGCTTTAGAAGAGAAGCGGTGGAGAACTCGACTTCAGAAGAAACACGCATGGACCCCAACCCAGGCGAAGCCTCTCCTCCCCCCCCCCCCCCCCCCAGGCGGGTCTTATTTTCCCTCCCCTCCCTGACGATGCCAGAACTGCAGCAGCTGCCCGGAGCGGAAGCGGCAAGAGTCTCATGGAGGCGTTGTTCGAGAAACTGCGGGCAGGGTTTCCCGCGCGGCTGCGTCATTTTGCGCCGCTAGGAAAGCCCAACGGCACCCTTTCCCACCAGCGCCCTCCGGAAGTGCAAGCCTCGCTCTACGTCCACGTGAGTTAGATTAGAGGCCGGGAGAACGTGAGCGAAACCCCGCTTGCGCATGCGTCAATCGGGGCGGGGCAGGCGGTGGACATTTCCGCGGACACGCGCGGTGGTGCACGTGCCCTGCTCCTCCTGCAGCCGAGCTCGTGCGCTGGGGTTCCGGTGGCCGCCTACTGACTTATTTGTTCCGCTAGTTGGTGATGGGTGGGAAAGTGGCTCGACTTTTGCGGTAGTGACGGTTCTGCTTTTCTTTGGTCGGTGTTGTAGGCCAGATGTTTTAGTTGCATGAGGCAATTTTGAGAGGAGCACTTAAACTGTCAAAGAGGAATTGGTGTCAGAAAAAGGCACTTTTGAAAGTGCATTCTTAAAAAATTAATTCCTCCCCTCTCCCGGTAATTTTAAAGGCATTCTGGAGATAAAGTTGTATAAATTGCGTTTTAATCTAATGGCTGTCAATCTCAAAGGTGCTTTTTCAAAAGGCAACTGGACTTTGTTTTTTTCTTGAAGACGTTTCGTTTCTAATCCAAGAAGCTTCTTCAGCTCTTCAGTGAAGAAACTCCTTCAAGGAAAAATGAGTTGCCTTTTGAAAAAGATCCTATGAGACAACCATGACCTGGATGACTGAGAATCTTCATAGACATGATGGCTGTCAAAACTTTAGTCTTTTTAGTGCAGGTAAACTGCCATTGTTAAAAATGGGGCCAGCAGCACAGTGGAAACTCACCACACACCTGCCCTGTAATCTCTAATTAGAATTGCACAAATTAATGGGAGCATGATAATTTCTACATATGTATGACCATACAGGAATTTCTAGATAGGTATCAACCACAGAGGAAATGATCCAACTCCCCAAACAAAAGTTGACATCAAAAGTGGAGCTAATCCTGACCCAGCTATATTTTTAACAAAAAAAAAATACTCAAAATCTCATTGAGGAAATACTGTAAAAGAGGAAACATAATAAGAAAATTGCAAATCAGAGCCCCGGATACTGGCAATGGGAGAAGGGAACCCACCAATTTTCCCAACAGATTTCCACATTTTTCAAAGCCATGGGAAAACCCTGTTCATCTGTCCAGATAGCTGCATCTGTTGTGTTTGTTATACTGTCATTGTAACGATGATGAATATCTTAAAGAACAAATAAGTTACAGCACACACATTTATATAGTATGGGTTAAAGTCCATAAATATGTAGCTGCCCAGAGTTGCTGTATCAAAGAGATGGTGGCATAAAAAATAAATAATTATTTCATTCCATAATACAATTTAGGGAAAGAGCTGGAGACATATATGTGACAAAAACCAGTTCTTAGAGGAATGGAAACATGTTAGTAAAATAGAAACAGAAGTGTCAGGTTGAAAGTAAGTTATATGAAAATGACTATGGCAACATATCTGATAAGTTTCTATTAAGACAACTCTTCTTGAAGACAGTAATAGTAGAAGGGCAGGGGAGTAACTTTAGGTTTGTTAATTATGAATATCTATGATTACGTCATTGATTATGCATATATATGACTATCATTTTCTCCTTTCCTGAATTATGAGTGTATTCTTTCATCTCTAGGAGTCCCTCTCGTTTTCTTGAGGGAATTATTCTATTTATTTAACAGGGTGCACTTTTGAATAAATAAATATTGCAGTAAGCAGGATTTGATTATTAGGTTTTGGGTCCTGCATTTGATTCCACAAAAACTAAAGAATTATTGTCTTAATAGAAAGAAACATATCGATTATGTTACCATAGAAATAAAGCTTGCTGAGGAACTAAAGCAAGTTGCCAGGAGTTGCAAGAATTAGCACATATTAGCACAACGTTATGTTTTTATTTTACTAATATATTCCCATTCCTCATAGAATTTGTTTTCCTCACAAATAACTAGTTGTAAGTTTTGTGTTGAGGAAAGAAAATCAGTAGTAAGCTCTAGAGGGCATTGTAATCTAGTATTTTATTTCAAGCTCTTAGGAACGAACAAGCCTTTCAGTTGGTTGAATGTCAGCTTTTGCTTCTTTCTCACTATCAAGGTATAACCCCATATATCTCTGGGTTTTTTTGTTTTGTTTTGTTAAGCATCAAATTACAATATGCATGATTTTTAGTAAAGTATTTTCTATGATTGAATTTATGTTTTTTTTTTCATTTTAAAGCAAATAATATACTAGGAAGATCAATTTTGACTCAGTTCACCATGTTTGGTTTCAGATAGTTTTTTCAGTAGCATATGATACAGTTGAACAGAAAAGTAGAATTGGTTTTCTGATAATTGTTGGAGCTTGAAGCAATCTTTTTGTGTGTGTGAGTGTTCCTGAAAGCAGGAATCTGACCTTTAGCAATGATGAATGAAGCAGATCCTGTAACTGTAACAGAAAGGAGCTGGAAACATGCTAGGAAATACACCTAGCTAACTCATTTGAGTGGGGAGAGTTAAAAGAACATGTCCTCTGTGTATCTATGTGGCAATGAAGAAAAGCAAAAGGGAATGATATCAGTTTGACAGTCTTTCAGGCAAAGAGCATGCAGGCACTGAGATCATAAATTACTGAAGAGTCAGTCCAACATTAACTGGCTCTGCTTCAAAAGGCAATAAAATACCACAACACCTTTAAAATCTCATCAGGACCACCTCACACTGCATACTGCTTTCATTCTAGGTCAAACATTCTAGGAGCATATTGCAGATGGAAACAGCTTGTTCAAAACTTCTATATAATATAATTATTAAGCCATTACTTGATGCTTATGAACTTATGGCACACATGAAGAATGTTCCACAACTGAGACACACTCACATTAACTATGTCACCCAGCTGCCCAATATTTGAGAGATGCTTACTGTTGATGTTTTTCAGGTGCTTATTACATCTTTTCTACTGAATCCTCTTTCTACAATGGTTCTCAACCTTTTCTTCACCACAAACCCTCTTTAAATAACTTTTTGTGGCCAAGGAGCTTGGCCACAGACCACCAAGGCTTAACTCAAGATTTAAATCATAACATTTCTTTAAGCTTTCACAATCCCTTGTGATGACATCGCAGTCCTCATGGATCCATGGACCACAAGTTGAGAACCACTGTCTCTCCACATTTTTAATATTCTCTCTGTGTGAATTGAGTATGCAAAATATTTCAGTCTCAACTTTGAAATATTGCATGTGGTTATTTTAAATCAGCTTTTAAAGTATACTGTAACTTTTTGTATTTTTAATAGTTTTAGTCTCCTTATTTACTGTATAGACTATTTGAAGTTGTTAACCTCTATAGAAGGATGGAAAAAATGGAAACCATAGCTATGAGGATGCAGCATGGTACTGAGCATTGCTATTCTGATGGGAAGCCTCTGGAAATTGCCCCAGCTAAAGGCATACAGTCTTTATGCTTGGATGGCATTTATCAACTGAAACTAATTTACTGTGAAGCTGAGGTTTTACATAAGACAGTAAGCATTTTGAATTGTTATCACAATATTTTAAAATGCTGGACATCAGGATGTCTTGTGGCATAAAGTTATTTAAATCTTCACAGATCAGGGTAGTTTTAAATAATTTCTTTTGTGTGTGGTTCTATCTTGCTGGGCTAAAAATATAAGAAGGCTCCCATAAAAAAATGTATGAATAAAATCTCTTTTGTTGGGACTTCTGGTTTGGGCTTCTTCAGCAACGGACCAAAACCGTGATCGTCCGTGGTTTTCATCCATGCTCGCTGCTGGAGAGCCCCGAGCTGCCCGGATTCGGGGCTGAAGTCACCCCGTAGAGATGGTGAAGAAGGGGGATCCATCAGCGGGATTGAGGAGAGCCACATCTCTCCTCCTCGGCTGGCCATTCCTCCCTTTCCCAAAGCCGGTTGCAGCGGTGGTCAGAAATAGACACCTCAAAAAAGAACCCGACTGGACAAGATTGTGCAGAAGGATGTTTAAAGGAGAAAGTTTGACTGACTGGGTTGAATGGAGAACATCTATTTAAGGTACCTGGAACCTGAATTTTAAAGACGAATACTATTCCTAAAAAAAGATTTTAAGCTGAGAAAGGGAAAGGAAACAGAATTGGATTTTTCTCCTCTAACGTTGACAGTTTTAACTGATTTGGAAAATTAAGAAGAGATTTGAATAGGAAATTGATACTAATTCACTTTGACAATAATAGGCTATTTTTAGCTGAAAATAACGTTAAAGGGATAAAGATTCTTGGATAATTTAAAAACTTTCTTCAAAAAAAAGAAAGTGGAGGGAAAAAGGAAAAAAGAGGGTGGAATCTTGAAAATGGAGGAGACCACCTAGAACTTAAAAAAATTGATCGTGGAATTTTAAGAAGGCTTGAAAAAGATACATTGTAACTGAAACTTTGTTACAAGATAACAAAGCCCCTGGAAAGAGAAAGTGAGAAAAGAAGCAAGAAACAGTTTTGGATTATTGGATGATTCCTGGAACTTTGGATGGAGGATCCTAATGAAATAAAATTTAAATCAATTGGGGGTTTATATTTTTTTAAAAAGACATCACTCCTTGAAGAGTTAAAAATGAGACTTAAAGAACAAAAAGAAGAAGCACAAGACGGAAGAGGATCTTTTGGCTTCGTATTTCAATTTTTAGAAATGGAAATCTTGAACTATGAAAAACAACAAGAAACGCTGGCAGAACAAGAAGGGTGGGACAACGAAGAAGTCAGCTTTAATGACTGAGCAATTTTAAGTGGGGTAAAAAAGGGAAAGGGGGGAAAGGGAGTTAAAAACTTAAGCACTGAAGCAACAACCCCCCCCTCCCAAAAAAAAAGAGTAATTTGAAAAGTAATCATAATAGCAGGAAGAAGCAGAAGGGAGGATCACAGAAGGGAGAATCGGATAGAAAAGAGAATAAAAAGGGGAGGGAGAAGAAGAGAGGGAAGAGGGAAAGGAAAAGAAGCTACAAAGGACAGAAACAAGACATAGAGGTACAGGAAAAACGTATAAGAATTAAAGATATAAACCGATTTAAAAAACACAGAGACAATGGTTAAAATTTAACTTGAGAGGATTCTGCAAGGGTGCATGGGATAGCATTGTTATATTAGAAATAGAAAAGGGTTAGAAAATATGTTAGATGATTAAAGTGATAGAAAAAATTTCTATTGATGTGTAGTGGAATATTTGTTTGTATAGAGAATAAGGGTCTCAGTGATTTAAAAAGCGTTTAAAAAAACTGAAAAGAAACATGGAAGATTTTTATCAGTTGACAAGATGAACTTGAATAAGAATAATAATTGACTACTGTTAACAACTATTGTTTGGTTTTTTTATTTAAAGACAGTAATAAGTAAAACATGAAATATGGATGATTAAAGTGAAAGACAACTGATATTACTAGGTAATGTTTGTTAAAAGAAATAGAAATGTAAAAGATTGTTATTAATATTAATGGCAGAGCTGAACTTGAATAAAATAATTATTCCATTTACTATTGTTATACGTATATACACAGATATATATACACATACTTTTTATTTTAAGAATTTAGTGTGTATTTTTAAGGAAATGTACCAAGCAGAATTCAATTGAAAATAGATATGTGTTATAAAATACAGAAAATGAATGTTATAACTTTAAAGGTGTAACTTAAATTTTTAAATAAGATTTGAAAAAGATACAAAAAGATACACTCCAGTCTAGTAATTACAGGGGAAAATTTGTTTTATGAGAAAAGATAATATGAAATAGTAAACAGGACAGATGAAAATATAAAAGCATTGATTAGAAAGATTTTAAAAATTAGAAAAAGGTATGTAATTGAATTAAGAAAGGAATGAGGTAATTTAAAATAAGGCTATAGGAAGTAAAGAAAGGAAAAAGCTATCAAAAAAATGCAAAAATAGTGATAAGATATGGATTAGAATGTATGAGATAAATATGTATTGAGTTTATGTCTGTATGGAGAAGTGATAACCCAGGGCCATGCTGTTCTCAAAAAAAGATATTTTATTCGTATTTGTATGTTTTGTGAAAACTTAAAAAAAAACTTCTTTAAAAAAAAAAACTCTCTTGTCATTTTGGTTCCTTAGTGGCCTTACTGTGAGAAACGCTGCAGTTACTGCAACTTCAACAAATATATTCCTCGAAATCTGGATGAGTTTAGAATGAAGAACTGCCTCATTCAAGAGGCCCAGACTTTGATCCACCTAAGTGAAGTTCAGAGGTAAATGATAGGACAAGGAGTAAAAAAGATGTGGAAGTCTCCAAATCTATCTTTTAGATTTTTAATGAAATGAAGATTCCCCCCCCCCTCCATCTACAGCATTTATTTGTTTTACAAGTCAGTACCTTCTGTACAAAACATACCGCAATGCCCCAATATTCTTAAATGTAGCACCAAGGAGACTTACTTATTTAGTTGTCAAATTTGTATAGCTACATAACTCACAAATATGACAATAAAACCAACAGTTAAAAACAACTCTACAATCATCACTAAAAACAATTCAACATAAATAAGACTGCAAAAAATGGATCAACATTCTGCAAACAATATATCTACCTCTTGTGAGCTCCCTATTTCCATGAGTTCCTCAAACTAATGGGTATTTTTAAAATTAATTTTTGTTGAATAATTTTATACAGTGGTAAAAATTACACAGTCAAGAAACAAAGATAAGTGGTGGACAGATAAAAAAAGAAAAACATAAAGAAGTAGTTTCCAGTCTTCTTCATGGAAGTTACAAATAAATTTATCTTCTATCCTCCCTTTTTAAGATTATGTCATAATTTATGCTTTCTAATCATCAAATCCATAGGTTGCCAGTTCATTTTTTTTCATTTTCAACAAGTCATAAAGGATTTCCATTCACTAATATATGTAGTTGTCTTTTCCCTAAACAAACAGTTCAGTTTTGCCATTTTTCCAAATTTTTATCTTCACCAATCATTCCTGCAGTGTAGATCTTTCCAAAATTTTCATTTTTGTGGACATGATTTTTAAATTCTTAACATGATTTTTAAAATCTACACGAACCAGGTTTTGAAAGATTATTACAATAATCTAGTGCACGCGTAAGTAAAGTATGTGTCCGTCATGTTTGATTTCATCTGGAATTCAGACAGACTTAATATACCAAAAACCACATGTCATCTTCCAGGTACAAAGCTGAATCCAGAAGCATCCCCAATTGATTCATTCTGATTATTCAGTGAGAGTTCTTCCCCGCTGAAAACAATTGAAATTCTATTCCCAAATCCATCTGTTCAGAAGCACATCTGTTTTGTTTGGATTGAGTTTCAATTTATTAATCTTCATCCATATGATTATTGCCACCTGACATCTATTCAGGATACTGACAAGTTCCTAAAGGTAGATTAAAAAGAGAAATCACCATATTTACTTGCTGATGATAATGGACTCCAAATATCCTTACTCTCTCCCATTTTGCATGTATGTTTAATATGGATATGGATTCATCAGCCCGGTGTTCCCTTGGCCGAACACAGTTCTCCTATCTTCCTGAAACTGACTTCAAGCAGAGGCTGGAACTGTGATAAAATTGTGCCAAGGACACACATACATTACAGGTAGATTATTAGGATCTGCTATAACCAACGAATCCAAATCACAACAAATGCAAGGAATGTTATTCGCAAAATGTCTTAACAGTCTTCAGTAGCAACCAAGTTATTTTTCTTAGCTTTCCTAGATTCTTGATATAATAGACTTCCTATAACTTTAAATAGATGCCTATAGGAGGTTTCATTTGATCCTTGTACTATTTCTTTGCTAACCTGTGCTTATTTGGATTTGTTTCACATTGAGATGAATCCAAAGAAACTCTGTTTCTGATCTTAAAATAGAGTGGCTCAGTTTTCAGTGGCTCATGTTCAGAACAGTGGCTCATTTTCCAACACTTCCAAAATAATCAGAACATCCCATTTTAAAATTAATTTTGGTGTCTTGCAGAGTATTTGCCTTTGAAATGGTCCAGTGTGTTTTTGCATAAAATATACAAAGAATATTAGAGGTTGAGAAAATAGGGACAGGACTATCAGTTCAAATAATCCTCTCTTCTGTTCTGGCTTTAGAATCACTTCAGTATATTTTGGTGGGGGAACACCAAGTTTAGCCAGCCCACTCACCATTGATGCTATTCTGGACACCGTCTCCCAGTGCGCACATTTAGCAGAAGGCACTGAAGTTACTTTGGAAGCAAACCCCGCTTCAGCAGATGCCCTCCGCCTTTCTGAGTTCCAGAAAGCTGGTGTGAACCGCCTCTCCATTGGTATTCAGGTGAGAGTCAGGAGCATTGCTTTCAGAACTGCTTTAGTCATTGACCTACAGTGCTAGAATAATAAAGTTAAAAGTATACTTAAAATAATCTGATGTTAATAAAATAATCTAATAAGGTTAAGCAAATTTACTTACATGTGATTGCAGAAAGGAACTGAAACACCAGTTTTTTCTGCCCCACTGATCAGTTTCTTCCTCCCTCTCTCCATCCCATATATATATTTTCTTCCTCCCTCTCTCCATCCCATTTTTTTTTCTTTATGTATACTGAGCATACAGCAATAGCACTTATATACAGCTGTCATGCCCCTGGTGGAGACTGACTCTGAGGAAGAGGAGGAACAGCCAATAGGGAGTGGGAGTGTGGCTCCAGAAGTGGTAGAGGAGGCTGGGGAAGGGCAAAGGCCAGCTGAGAAATCAGAGGAGGATCCAGGCCCATCCCCTATCCATCCTAGGTCACGTAGGGAGGAGAGGATCAGAGAAAAGCGAGGTCTACTCAGGAGGAGATTACCATGATCCTCCTTGTGGCTTGCAGCTGGGAACTATGTGTATAAGTTTGTAGCTGTGCAGTCAGAATTGCTGGAGTCAAAGTCTAATGTTTTCTTTGAAAGAGGTTAATCTTTGCTGGCATTTTTCCCATGGACTCTCCTCCCTTATCTTCCTGGAATGCATGATTAATTATCTTGGCTTGCTTCTGAACTCTCGTCAGTGCAGTTTGTTTTGGTTTTCTTTTTGCCTCATTATTTACTTTTGTGACTTTAAACTGTGCCTAAAATACAGTGAAGTTAAGTTGAAGGCATTACTGGACTTTAATGTGTGTTTTGGGTTTTGGGTTATTTTGAGAAACTACGGGTCAACACAACCACTTTACTGTGCTTTACAACCCTCTCAAAGTGGTTTACAGAATCAGCCTATTGCCCCCAACAATTTGGGTCCTCATTTTACCCACCTTGGGAGGATGGAAGGCTGAGTCAACCTTGAGCCTGGTGGGATTCAATCTGCCAAATTAAAGTAGGTGTCGCTTGCAGTACTGCACTCTAACCACTATGCCACCGAGGCTCACTTATGCACCAAAGACAAATTCCTTATGTGTTCAATCACACTTGGCCAATAAATAATTATATTTTATTCTATATGTTTTTAGACTACAATTTGATAAGCAGCAAGTAAGGAGTGACAACTACTTCACAGTTATCAACTCAGTTATCAATTCATATGCTGTAGGTGAATCAAAATCCAAGATCACGGCCAACCTGATTTATGGGAAATTGCTTCCTAGCTTTAATGAGTTTTTATAATTAAAGCAGGTAGAAGTGTTTTGTAAATTTGACATGGAGCATAACAAACAGCAGCTGGATTGAGTGTTTTTGCTGGAATAGCAGCATGGGAGAAAGATGTAGGTATATTTTCTATTGCTATTCTAGTCAGCATATTAATGGGTTGCACTTTTTCATGTAATTTGGTTAACAGCCTATTCCCTGTAATTCTTAACACCCCCCCTCTTTTTTTTACATGTTATTTACAGGCAAAGATTTATATATTATATATATCATATATCTAAACATCATATGCAGATATTTGTATTTGAGCATATGCTAGTACACTGTCTATACCACTGCGTTGGTAGTGGGACATTGACAATAGTCTTTGGGCTTATAAGGTAATTTCTAGATTACAGTTCTTGACTTATGACCAGTTAGCTAATGACCATTCTGTTCATAGTCACCATAACCTCAGAACAGATGATTTAATGTTTGAACATGCATAGGGCTGATGTAAATCAGATTATTTTTCTTTTTGTATACCTTCAGTTTCTTTGGCTTACTATTCGTAGTCTTTTTGTGTTTTGCATAACAACAAAAGGGAATCACATAGCAGCTATGCAAATATGTATGCTTTTTACAATATTTCTATTTTTCTTACTTACCATAATCATAATTCTCTCACAACATACTTGTTTCCTTTTTCTTGAGTTGTAAAGCATCAAGCATATTTATGATTTTTATTTCCTTCTGTGCAGTCACTTGACAATGCAGAACTGAAGCTTCTTGGAAGAAACCACACAACTTGTGATGCTTTGAGAACTTTAGAAGAAGCCAAGAAACTCTTTCCAGGGCGTACATCTATTGACTTAATATTTGGTCTCCCAGGACAGACTGTTGCTTCCTGGATCCAGGGATTGGAGAAAGCACTTGCAGTATGTGATGACCATGTATCCCTTTACCAGTTGACTCTAGAAAGAGGCACATCTCTCTTCAAGCAGGTCCATCAGGGCTTTCTGCCCATAACCAATGTGGATATAGTATCAGAAATGTATGAGTGTGCACGACACATTCTACAAAATTCAGGTTTTCACCAGTATGAGATCTCCAATTTTTCAAAGAATGTAAGTCTTTTTTTTAGCTAAACCTTGTACCATGCAACTCAGTAAAAGGAAGTAGGCCAAAGAAATTCAAAAGTTTCTGGTAATGAAATAAGATTTTTTGTATTATCTTTGTCTCTGTATTAGAAAGAGTATACAAATATATTCCTTTTGCCAAAGTGAAAGGAATATGATTTAAGAATTTTTCACAATAGTATTACCTGTTCATCTAAGTAAGATCCAAGTATTACTCTGTTTCTTATCTCAGGAGAGAATGGTAAAAAACTGCTACTAGAAACAAAAAAGAGCATGCTAAAATAAAAATTCTGTATTCTATTCGGTCATAAGTCATTTTTTCAGTGCCATTGTAACTTTGAACAATCACCAAATGAATTATTGCACTTTGAATTACACTGGAAGCTTCTGAGAAGACTTTCCTTCCTCCTCCCTGGCCTTCCCCCTTTTTCTTCCAAGCAGGAAAAGTCTCCTAAATGACTGTTAAGCCCAATGAGGTGCCATTGTTTTTTTTAAAAGCTACTCCTTAAAGGTTGTTTCTCTAATATAATGTTACAGTTGTGTGCAGATTTGCAGTTACTTAGCATTGTTTGTTTGTTTGCTTACACAGGGGGCATTTAGTACTCACAACCTCTCCTATTGGCAAGGGAGCCAATATATTGGCATTGGACCAGGTAAACCTATTTGGGGAAATGATGAGCCAATCAGTTGCAACTGCTTCTTGAGTTGATTTCAGTACAATGTACTGGAGTACCATTTCAAATATGCCTTTTTTTTAATAAATAAGGGGGGATTGGAAAGTAAGTGCTCCTCAGCTAAAAATGAGTGGCTGCTTAGTAATTCCTTGGCTGCTCAATAATTCTTTTTCATATAATAAATAGCACCGTGGGTTGTTCAGAACAATCTCCTTCTTTCTCAGGAGCCCATGGGCGATTTGTACCACGGAGAGATGGTCGAATCCATCAAGAGGCAAGAATACAGACTTTGGAACCAGATGTATGGATGAAAGAAGTATTTGCCTGTGGGCATGGGACCCGGAAACAGACTCCACTCAGGGAACTAGATAAGTATGTAAGAAGAAATGTGGAGAGGTTCTTCCTTATTTGTTTCCTTTCTTTAAGCATATGAGGTATTCCTGAAAACTCAAGTCTTGTTAACAAGCGCGTGAATCACCATTTTATAACCTACATTGCATCCATAATATTGGTGCAGTAGTTAGAATGCAGTATTGCATTCTATCTCTATCTCTTCTCACATCCAGGAATTTGACCCTGATTCGCTCAAGGTTGACTCAGCCTTCCATTCTTCCAAAGTCGGTAAAATTAGGAGCCAAACTTTTGGGGAAAATGTGCTGATGTTTGTAAACCATTCAGACAGTGCTATAAAGCACTATGGAGCAGTATATAAATATAAGTGCTGTCGCTATTTTGGATCTGGAGACTATTATATATTTAAATTCCAGTTTCTATAAATCCAAAGTGCTAAATTACATATAAATCTTAGTCTATACCTGCTTTTTGGAGCTATGTAAAACATCTCTCTCTCTGATCTACTTTTTTGCATGGCCTTTTTACTTTATAACTCTTGATTATGTTAATAAAATCTTTAAACTTGCCTGAAAAATTTAATAAAAATATAATTGTTACTAGACATGCCACACCTACTTAACCTCCAATTTAGTGGTAATAAAAATATCCTGATAGAATTGTTGTAAAGTTTATTCAAAGCATATATGTAGATACATATATACATATATACAAATATAGACACATACACACACACACATATATGTATATATACATACATACACATATAATATATACACGTGCAATTATATATATATGTGTGTGTGTGTATGTATATATGTATGTACATATATAATTGAAAGATGATATAGGTGAAGTTATATGAATACAGGTACTGCCCTGGTTAATATATTAAAATCATTGACTAGTTCCCTTTTTCCCACTGCTGTTGGCACTAATATCTGCTTATCAAAATTCTAATGGTTGTCCCTTTTGTAGACTGGAGGAGGTTTTGATGCTGGGACTCCGTATGGATGTAGGAATCACACATCAGGTATAGTTCTCATATTTTAGTGTGATGGATGTTTATGTTTGAAATGTTTGAAACATTTATTGCTATAATTCCAAAGCCCTTGGATGGAATGATTTTGCAGAAATGGCTCATTACTCCTTCTTTCTCTATATTGTGTGCCTTTTCAGTTAATTACATATGATGTTGCACTTTGTGATTGCATTGCTTAGCCATGGAAATTCCAGTTCCAGTTGCTGTCATAACTCAAGGACTGCTTATAGTCAATGCTAGAGATAGCAGAGGGATAAATAGCACATACTGGTAACTAGTTTCTAATCTTTGTTTTAGAAACATGACCTGTGATTACTAAATGCACAGACAGGAAGAGATCCTCCTGAGATTTCCACTAAACATTAGATTGGATTTTAAGACTTACACATTTCCGCTCAATTTCTTCGAACCTAGTTTATTTTTGTAAAATAAGAATTGTTCTCTTCAGTGATCTATCAAAGATGGGACTAAACATGATGATTGACTTAAGGCTGTTATTAAAAAAGATAATTTCAAGCATTTGCAGTATTTCAAGTGATGTTCTGCCTATCTTGCAATAATTACAAGAAGCCTTCAGCTTATGGCTATTTGTTTAGTGACTGTTCAAAGTTACAAGAGCACTGAAAAGTGACTTATGACCGTTTTTCACACTTCAGGACCATTGTGGCATCCCCATGGTCATGTGATCAGAATTTGAATGCTTGGCATATTTATGACAGTTGCAGTGTCCAGAGTCATGGGATCAGCTTTTGCGGCCTTCTGACAAGCAAAGTCAACGGAGAAGCTAGATACATAACAACTCCAGTGATTCACTTTATGATTATTTGTGGGCAATAGTGAATAACTGTATTGCTTGGTGACCAAAATTTGGGGCTCAATTGTAGTCTTAAGTCAAGGACTACATGTATAGCAAAAAAGGAAGGTTTTAGATAGACAGTAACCCAAATTGTGGTGATGGATCCTAGTTAAATTTGTGTTCTATATGTTTATTTTCAAAAGAGGTGAAGATTCTGAGAAATTCATCAGGGTGACATTTTAAGAAACATATCTTCTAGAATCGTTTATGTTTTCCTAGATTAGCCCCCAAAATTACGGTAGTTCTTCAGTTGAAAAAATGTAAAAAAAACAATTTTAAGGGTATGCTTTTCTTTTTATAGCACTGGTTACAGTTTGCCCCCAGTCTCAGTCTGTGGGATGTATTTGGTGAATCAGAAGAAATCAAAGAGCTGGAAGAGCATGGGTTACTTTTTTTGGATGACAGGTAAGGGGGCTGAAGATTCATGTGTCTTAGGAAGAGGATACTGGTATATCTGGAGGAGGGCTTGTACTTCAGTGTTTTTCTTCAGTGACAATTATTTCTTTTTGTAGGGGACTTAGGTGCTCTTGGAAGGGTCTGGCTGTGCTTGATTCTCTCCTGCTGATACTTCTGAAGCAGCTGCAACACACATGGATAGAAAGGGAAAAGGGAGTGTGAACAAGCTCCCAATGTAATTTTCATATTGGAAGTTAAAGAGTTTCAGAGATGGTTTATAGTCTGGAAAATTGTTCCAATGCAAAGGTCACATCCCAAGAAATTATTGTACCTTCGGTGAAGCCAATGAGCTGATTGTGTTGTCATGCTACTGGACGCAGAGTTTGCTCTGAACTAAACAATTACTGCATCCTTGGGTTTTGTCTCTTTATACTAGGATGAAAAATGATCTATTATTCTAGTGTCATTGGGGCTTGTACTGGAAATAAATGAAGCATGAAATATCTTCACGCTGTATAAATAAATGGATTATACAGGAACTGGTTTTCATTAACTAGAATCTTCCACTTTTGCAAGTACTAAATAAAGGAATGTTGCTGAGGGAAGAATTGACCATGAATATAAGAAAAGATTTGTATGTTGTAAATACATACATTTAATTCAGTACAACTGGAATGTCTTTGGGCTGTTGCTTACAAACAAAGGCTACTAATGCTTCTAGCACGATAACTTGCCATACAACATTCCACTACATTCATAATCCCAAAATTTCATTTACATTTGACTTCATTATGCACCCTATTGAAAGTTTACCATAGGAACAGTCTAAATTAGTTCAAGCTGCCTGCTGGGCTGCTTCTGTTTATGATTAATTCCATGCAACCCATTCTTGACGATACATTTACTGGGATTACTGGAATACATGTACTCCTTGGGTTATAATAGCAATTGGGAGAGGAATTTCAGTTGCTAAATGATGTCGTCAGAAAGCACAATGTCACATGACCACATCATTTAGTGATGGCAATTGCTTCAGTCCCATTATTGTTAAGTGAGGTTTGACTCTTTAAGTGAGCATCTCCTTGCAAATTCCTGCCAGCTTCCAACAACAAAATTAGTGGGAAAATTGGCAGAAAGTTGCATGTCCCAGGTGCTTTGCAAACAGGTAGACAAGTAACTGGCTGTGTGGGAGAGGGAATGAAGGAGTATGTGGGTAGCCAAGAAGGCATGGTGCAAGTGTGGCCTGGGGTGGCTGCTGCTGGGTGGGGAGGGTGTTCAAGGGTACACAAGTACCAGGGAGAGTACATAAAAGTGGTCAGTAAGGTGCAACACAACCACAATGAGGCTTAAGGAGTGCATATGAAGGTGTATCGGCAGTATGCAAAATGTATAATTAATGAATGCCTTCTAGCACATTCCTAATTGCTGATTTTTCTCCTGAAAACTAGGCTTAACTAGCCAATCTTTTTATTCATTTTAACTGTACCTTAATTGAGTTATGTGACGTCTTTTTCCCCCTCTGATTTTAATAAAGCTTCATAAATTGAGCACTGAAATATTAATGAAAAACATTTTCTGGAAGGTTTGGTGTTTGGTCTCCAGAAAGGAAAACAGTAGATGAATATTGTGTTATATATTTACCTACTCACCTAGGATAGGTTGGTCTGGATGGCGGGAGATTTGAAGAGCCATCATTGGCCACGAGCCACGAGCAGCCTGCTATAAAAAGGCTGCCCCGGTTTCACCGGCAAGCAGTTACTGGAGAGAAAATAAAAAGAATAGAAGATCAACTGGGTCTCAAGTCTTTTTTCCCACAATGCAACACTGGCGATGAAGGTGGGATACTGAGACAAATGAGCCCAGTTGTGCACGTGGCAATGAGGACCGAGTGAGATGAAATGGCTGGGAACAACTCACCACCCACATGATTCAACCCAGCAACTGAAGACTGGGAATCCTACATCGACCGATTCCTCATGTTTCTAGAAGGGAGAGATCTCCAAGGAATATCTGAACATAGGAAGAGAGCCTCTTCCTAACCCACTGCGGTCCCACAGTATTCAGAATGGCAAAGGCATTGGCATCACCCTACGATGTAAAGAAAATGGCGTGGACGGCCTTAGAGAAATTACTGCGAGCCCATTATGCGCCAACCGTTTCATGCCTCATCAAAAGACACAAATTTTATTGGTGTGACCAAAAGGAAGACGAGAGCATCGGAGATTTTGTTGCAGCACTAAGAGACATTGGCAGAGCATGCAAATTCCTAAACATGGATGAGGCCATGAGGGACCGCGTGGTCCTCAGATTAAAGGACCTTACACTAAAGGGTCGACTACTAACAAGACCCAAAATAACATTAACGGAAGCAATAGAAGAAGCCACCCCAGCGGAAGCAACACAAAAATCGACAGCCACCATGTGACAAATGAACAAATTAATAAAGGAAACCCCAAAAGACACTAGTTAAACGTACAATAAGACACCAGAGGAAACTCAAAAACTCACCACCACAACACACCACGAGGACATTGAATCCCTATCAGAAGATGAAGAAGAAGAGGTAAATTAATTCTGGTACTTGCCCAGTTCTCCATTGAAGATGTCCTGGAATTCTTTCATCAGGTTCTCTTCCCAGTCTGTCTCAGTGATGTTGTTCATCCCGGTTACTCCGATTCCTAATGGTGCAAACCATTTGAGTCCCAGTAGACTGGGGTGATCCCGGTCGACTATGGTTAATGGAAGGACTTTAGTGTGTTTTTTGAATTCAACTTTGAAATGTCCGGTTCCCATAACAGGAATTGTGTTTCCCTGGTAGTCTTTTAGTGTGAGTTTTTGTATTTCTATCTCTCTCTTGTTTGTATCAGGTATTAGTCTTTTTAGGGTATTTCACAATACCATTGATAAATACGAACCTGAATCCACCTCCATCTCGCATGGCTGACCCTCTATGGTGACTTGCACATGTACCTAACCATATTTTAACTGATATGTTGCCTGCTCCAATTAATCTCTGATGTCAACAATGGCATTTGCCCTATATAGAAAGTCAGAATTGCAAAAAGAAAATATGGAACATAATGATATTACTTAATAATCCCAATGTGGAATATGAAAGAGATCATCTGTCCTGCAGAATTTAGCTTTGATGAATTAAATTACCACTTCCTAATATTAAAATAGAACATTTAAAATCACAAGGGCAAATATATTTCAAACTACAATACTTCAAGATACATTTATAATTTAAATGCAGTATTTGTCAATAAATGCCCACCTGAAATTATGCAACAATTATAGATAGTATGGAATATTGATGAATTATATAATGTAATCAGTAATTTCCCTACTATTTAGTATTCAGAAAGAAGCAGAAAAAAAAAGTTAAGATAAAAATAAAGCAAGCAAATGTTAAAGGCCCGGTCCCACTGGCCGATGGATGCAAAATGTATGCATAAAGGACACAGCGGACGAGCAAAATTTCGGGGGTGGCTCCATCCGTTTTCATCTGCTCCAAAAATTGGCAAAAATTTGCAAAAACAGAACGGAAAAGAACGGACGTGGGTAGTATGTAGCGGGGATGTTAAACAGATGTTCATCGGAAGCCTAGCGGATGAAAGCGGATGGAAGCGGATGACACCTCCGAAGGGTTTCCGGGGGAGAATTTCGAAGCAGACGCATTGCAGAAGGGGCGGATGCATAACGGATGAAATGGATGCATCACGCCCACCTATAGGAAACAAAGGGGATGCTGCACGGATGTATATCGGATGCAAAGCGTTCACTGTGCATGCGGGGGGTATGAATTGCGTTCTTTCCGTGGATATAAAAGGATGCAGCACGCACGCAGTCAGCATACAGGGGAAAGATGTGCTGCCACATACATGTTGCAGGAACACCATGGTTTGTCAGTCAGGCAATAAAGTTTAATAAAGTTTATCTTTGCTTAAGACACTTAATAAAGTTTACTTGGTTCATTTTGTTTACTTAATAAAGTGTTGGTAAAAACTTTGAAAAAATGGTTAAGCTTTTACATGCTTGTGGGATAGAAAAGAACAGTTGTGGGATAGATAAACCTCCAATGCAACCATAGTGGGACTGTATGGTCCACCATCCCAGCTGCCACACATATGGACCTTTATTATCAATAATAATTTATTCATTGATCAACACATTTTAAAATAAACAAAGCTCTTTATTAATTCCCTATTCATTATAGGACCACTCAACATACATAGCACAATCTCATCAGTGTTATGCGACAGTCTCAAGGAAGCATCCATCTATCATCCTGTCTTGCCACTCCACTGCTCCAGCTGGGGAGTTGCACCAGTGTCTCAGGAAGTTGCGCTGCTTCTTCCCTTCACGTGAAGCTCTGTTGGGGCCTTGTATATCCACAGTGTCTATCAGGTTACAACCTTGCCTCCATTCACCAGGCACCATGTCCCCATTCCCTTGTTGACGGTCCACAAGTCTGTTCTGCAAGACTGGGTAGCGGGTGCGCATGAGATTGTGCAGGATGCAGCAAGCTTCCACCATGCTCCTCACAGTCTCTGGGTCATGCTGCATGATTGGTGAGAAGTATCTGGAACCTGTTGGCCAGGATGCCGAAGGCGTTCTCCACCACCTGTCTTTGCCCTGGACAGCCTGTAGTTGAAGATCCTCTCTTCACGGGTGAGGTATCTTAAACTGTACGGCTTCATGAGGTAGGTTCTGAGGGAGAACGCGTCATCACCAATGATGAAGTAGGGCACATCTTGTGTGTCATTGTGTAGGGGGTCTGGACCTGGAAAACCCATTATGAGGTTGTGTTCCAGCCCATCCTTGAGGTCACTAGCATTGTATACTTGGCCATCTGAAGCTGACCCGTTGCATGAAGCATCGATGTAGATGAACTTGTAGTCAGCATTGACCATGGCAAAGAGGATGATACTGAAGAAGCCCTTGTAGTTGTAATAAGTGGACCCTGAGTTGGCTGGAACTTTGCAGGCCACGTGCTTCCCATCTATGGCTCCAATGGTGTGGGGAAAGTCCCACCTCTGATACCACTCTTCTGCAAGTTTTCTCCAGCCTTGTTCAGTGGTGGGGCACCTGAGGAGCTCCTCCATGTATTCTTCAATAATGGCCTGCACCACTTCTCTGACCACTTTGCTGATGCTGTTGTGTGGCACCCTCCATGCATACTGCATGGTTTTGTATGTGGTACCAGAGGCCAGGTGCCGCAGAGTCAGTGCCACCTTCAGTCCAGGGTCCAGGTTGGGACGGAAGTTGGTGCTAGGCTTGGTCAACCAGGGTCTCAGATGCTGTACAAGTTCGTCAAACATAGCTGGTGGCATCCTCATGAAGTGATGGAATGCACGAGGGTCTGCATTCCTCAGCTCCACCATCAACTGGTTATACAGTCCAAACTCTATTCTTCTCACGATCCATCCTTGGACCCACACAGCTCTTGGATGTCTCCTTCCTCTCCTTCTGTGTAAAACTTGATACAGTCTGAACAGATTTTGGTTCTGGTGATGAATGAGCGCAGCTATCATATGGACTGTTTCATCATCCATGGTGGAGAACAATTGATGATGTGGAAGACCAAGACCAGGGGTGATGAGGTCTGTACACCATGGCTGCTGGACTCATACTGAGATCCAGATGATTTTCTCCCCCTTTTTATAAAAATATTGGTTGTCCGCTAGGTGTCCTTCTACCTACTCTAGACATCCTCCAGACATCCTAAATATACGAGATACATCCCAAATACAAATGTTTGTCCGCTTTTAATACTTTATATACGAGATGCATATGCTTACATCCTTTCTATTTCCGTGCTACTAACGCTGTGTAGACATTCCGTGTACCTTTTGTTTCCTCCCTCTTTCCGTTTTCAGCTGCAGCGGATGTGAGTTGAGGGGATGGCCAGAGGATGCAGAGAGGATACAGTGGACATTTAACGGATGATAACAGACATAGAACGTTTGTTGCCCATATATGTCGCAGATGTACATTGTACATAGCAGAAAGTTCATCCATTCAAAAAGTTTTGTGCAGCTCAAAACTTTTTGTGCGGATGAAATCGCAGTGGATGGATGCTCTATGGATAGAGCATATGAAACACGTATGCAGTGAGTACACAACGGATGCATAGCGTTTTCCAACGGATGGCAAGCTTTTTTAAACATTTTACATCCTCTTTGCATCCGTAAGTGCAGTGGGACCGGGCCTTAAGTATGACCTCAGTTACAATGTCAGTGTAAAGTTAACAAACATTTTAATAAGATCATCTAAACATTATTTCAAGGAGACGAGAAAATTTAAGTTTTAGCTTTACTTATTTTTGGAACTTGACAAGAAAAATGATAAATTGATCTCTAAGGAGAAGAGTGAATTTTGCTAATATGAAAAAATATCTGATTTTAAGAATCCATATTGTCTTGTGAGTGAAATGGACCCACCATATTAGAAATTTTCTAATGTTCAGTTTTTAATTCCATTTCTTATAGAAGAGTCCTGTTCATGTGTAGTTTATTTCTATAAATTCTTTCCAGTTGGCTAGCTCTTTGTTACATTACGTGATAAAATCTTGCAAAATTAAGTTTTTTTCCATAGGTGCCAGTCAGTCTTAATAATTAAAGTCTCTTAATGCAGTTTTATTTTCACAATGTAATCAAGTCATGTTTTTACATCAATATTTAAATGGGGAGAATAAAAGGGAACAGAAACATAAGTAAATTGTACATATTTGTTTTCAGAACTGACTTAATAAACTCAGGACTGAACATAAAGGGAAAGACAACTCACAAAAAGAAAGGGATGCAGGGAATCTGCTCATCGGCTCTGACTTTTAAGGAAGAAAAATATCAAAGAAATTAAGAATGTTTTAACTGATTCATTGCATCATCTCCGCCTTATGGTATACATAAGATTTTTCTTGGTTTCATTTTCTCCACATAGTAAAAGAGGGATAATGAACAGTAAGTTTGAAGATGGGAGATGAAGCACCACCACAGCATTAATAGTATTTATTTTATTTGATTTGTCAATCGCTTACAAGATAATAGATATAAGTATATACATAATTATGAATACATGAAATGGGTACATTTAAGAAAAATAAAGAAACAATAGGACAGGGACGGTAGGCACGTTGGTGCGCTTATGCACGCCCCCTACAGACCTTTTAGGAAAGGGATGAGGTCAATAGTAGATAGTCTAAGGTTAAAGTTTTTGGGGTTTGGGGAAGAAACCACAGAGTCAGGTAGAGTATTCCAGACATTGACCACTCTGTTGCTGAAGTTATATTTCCTTCAATCAAGTTTGGTGTGGTTAACGTTGAGTTTGTATCTATTGTGTGCTCTTGTGTTGTTATGGTTGAAGCTGAAGTTTTCGTTGACAAGTAAGTCATTGCAATGTATGATTTTATATACCATATTTAGATCAGACCGAAGACGGCGTAATTCAAGGTTTTCTAGGTCTAGAATTTCAAGTCTGGTGACATAAGATATTCTACAATGAGTAGAGGAGTGGAGAACTCTTCTTGTGAAATATTTCCAGACTTTCTCAACTGTGCTAATATCAGATACGTAATGTGGGTTCCAGACTGATGAGCTGTATTCGAGTATTGGTCTAGCAAATGTTTTGTATGCTCTAGTTAGTTGTGTGATATTACCAGAGAAAAAGCTTTGTATGGAAGGGAAATTAAGGCAACTAAGTGTACCAGGGTTAATTGATCTCACCTGGAACAGGACTCAACTGTCCTCATATGGCACAACAGGATGTGTGAGTAATTACAGGTCCAACCAGATGAACAAGTATTGTGTATTACTGGATAAAAATATAGCTATTGTTACATTCTGAGGGAAAAATATATACCAATAGATCAAATTTAGCCCTAGACTTTCAAGAAACTAGAATAGTCCTGCCCTCTATTCCATACTTCAGCTTCTCTCTTTTTTTCTTCCTCCACTTAATGAAATTTCAGTGAGGGGTTCAGGTGGTTCTGGAATACAGTCCTTTCTGCTTTCCTTGCTTTATAAAATCAATATTAAACAGGCAAGTATCATAGTTTTAAAATTCACTTTGGGGGAAGAAATGTTATAGGAGAGAAGGAAATATAATAATTTATAATTAATAATAACGGTATGGTTCTGAAATAATAACTTTTGGCTATTACATATAAATTGAGAGATAATTTTAAAGTGAAACAACAATATTATTAATATAAATAAGCATGGATTCTCACTCATAAAGCAGTGCAGTACTTAAGAAAATATTTTTATTTAAATGCAATACTAAGCTGTGTGACAAACACTTTATTCACATCCTTCCAAAGCAAGTTCAAAACTGTTGAGACAGCAGTGGCTTAGTAACAGAAGAAATAGCTATGATTGCTAACCTTAATTATATAAGTTGCTATTCATGCACAGACTTCAGTAGTTAAGTTTGACATTCAATCCAAATGTTAAAAGATAGAGAAATATCACATCTGTTTCATCAGAATGGCATTTCAATGCCAATTCCAAATACAAGCATATTTTAAAGATAAATATGATTCTTTGGAATGAAATTCAATAAAAGAGTCCCAACTCAATAAACATTAGTCATAACTGAAACAAGTGGGATTTAGCATTGACAAGTTATTCACTCTACTGACCACAGGGGAAAGTAAAAAAAAAACCTACTCTAAATATCTGAAGAGGTAAGCATGCATAAATCAGTGAACTTCAATTCCTCTAAATCTGGGTATAATTGAACTGCAATTTTCTTTAAATTAAGAATAATATTTGTGAATGAAAATAATAATTGATTCCACTTCGGTTCATTGGTCCTTTTTAATTGGCATCATTGAAAACAGACTGCTATTGATAAAATATACAGAGGACGGAATCTGCTCTCAATTCCTTGAAAACAATAATTTAATATAGAGGATTGGAAAGGCTTATATGACAAACTGATAAAATAAGGTTTTATTACTAAATAAATACATAAACATTGGTGATGAAGCTGCATTTGTCCCAGCCTCACAACACTTGGCAAAGCATGTACATCAATGTAGTGAGTACTACGAGATGGCCAATTCTTGAGGGGGGAAAAAGGGAAATTATTGATATAGTGTAATTTTTTTAAAAGTAAAACACCATTTTCATAATTTGTGATTACTTCTCTCTAATAAGTCATGTCTTTTTTCTTTTTTCGAGTGCTTACAATACATCCCTTCATGAATTTGTGGCCATTCTTTGCATATGTGTAACATTTTGAAATTTCTAGTCCTTGAAATCAGGACAAGGTGCACAATTAACATAGACATGGTGCATTTGTTGCACCTCTTCAATCAAAACCACATCTTTTTTTTCTCCCCATGATGGTGCCTTCTTCCCTTCTGCAATCCATGAGTGAGGCAGCCTTAAGTTGTGTTATTTGTAACCATTCTAAAATAGTATTCCACATCCTTTTCTGACGTCACTTTCAGGAATGTGCAATGTATTGGACTTTGCCTCCCCATACTCCCACCGCTTTTGGAGGGAAGTGAGGTGATTGCAGTGATCTGGAAAGGGCATTATAGTAGTGGGATGGGGATTGGCAATACTGTAGGGGTGCATAATTCCTACTGTTTGCTAGTCTCCTGCTAATTTGGGTCGGGGACAAGCACTTCAGTCCTGTGGTAGTGGAAGGACCTTTGTAGCATGTTTTCCCCTCATCTGTAAAAAGAAGATGGCTACCTCCAAACCAAAGAAGCCTGCAGTTGACAGCAAAGGTGGGAAAAGAAAAGACAGCATCACATACGCACATGAGCTAATACTTTAGTATTTGTGGGAAATTTGTAGGAACAGTTTAGACATTTAAGTGAAGCTTGTGTGAAGCTTTTGAAAGATTCGTATGCAAAGAACCTGCAGGCAAAAGTCTGTGAGGTAAAAGGTGAATTGGCATACCTGAATATACATGGAAGAAGGCTGGATGCCTGTGAAAAATGTCTCTTGAGAAGCTTGTATGTTGGTAGAAATATGTACAGTGGAACTGAGTTCATCTAGATATGTGCTTGTAAGTGTTAGTTTCTGTGGGAGAGAGTTTAGCTTTGCAAATTTCGGCCTAGACTGGCTGGGCCTAGATTATATAAAGATATTTTGTTATTAAGTGAAGCAGTTATATTTATTCTGCATCCAATGCTTTACATAATCGTTCATGTTCTTTAAATATAGCAGTTCAGCTATGCTTGTGGTCGATTTAACAGTCGGTTTTGATGGATAATATTTAGAGAGTTAAATCAGTTAAAAAAACAGAGCCTTGTGACACCTACAAGTGTTGTCATAGTAGCTTTTGTGCATCTCCCTCAAATGCACTGTGGGCAACCCGGATGAAGGAAAAATATTTATACGCAATTACTGTGTGTAGGGAAGAATAGTGTTAAAAAAAAGAAGTGAGAGTAAAATTTTCCTATGCATAGTGACCCTTAATAATACAGTCATTAGTTCTGACAGAGGATCTTGCATTATTCTACGGTGAATATGTGGTGCTTAACTCAAGTAGTATTTAGTCACTTAATTCATTTTTGTTCCAATTCTCAGGCAATTCTCATTTTTATTCCATACAGTACCAATCTTTGTCATTTTATTTTTTATTTTTTGTATTTATTCATCTTTGTATACCGGCTGCTTTCTCTAAAAAATATGGAGCAGGGCATCACAGATGACAGAATACACCTCATTAGAAAATGAACATGGCCCAAGTTACCTTTGCTAAGCAAAGGAGCAAAGCTGGCATGTGATTTTCTGCATGAATTTATTTTGATGACTGTATCACCACAGCACAGTTCTCACCAATTTGTAAACCTGCCATTCAAACTCTCTAGAAGAGAAATATATAAATATGCTGGCTGGGCCCAGAAGAAGAGCCTTTTTTGCTATGGCTCCCGCCCTTGGGATCATCATGCTCCTTGAAATGAGATTCCCACTTATTATTTTGACCTTCCAAACGAGCCTGAAATCCTGGCTCTGCCAAATATCATGCGGGCCTCATGGGAGTGAGTCATACTGGAGGTGGCTAATGGATTAAAAATAAGATTCTGCCTCCACCCTATGTGTCCTTTGCTTCCTTCATCGCCATTTTTCACATTTTAAAGGTTAATTTTAATGCTAACATTCATTACTGTACTGTTTTAATGTTTTGTTTTACTCTTTTTACTTGTTGTGAGACAATGTTGCCTCCCTTGAGATGGAGGCATTAAATTTCATAATATATAAATAAAACAAATATAGGGGACATCTGTAAGAGTCACTTTGGTATTGTAGCACTTAAAGCACCATCCTGGAAAGCAGGAAACTGAATTCGTGGGCCTGCTTTAGGCATGAAAATAGCTGGGTCATTTGAGCCAGTCATTCTCTCTCAGCCCAACCCACCTTATAAGGTTTTTGTTGTGGGGAGAATAGGAGGAATTATACATAAAAAGGTGCATATTATAATAATAATATTGTCCGGGCATGGCTGTATATCATTTGTGATACTTTTCACTAGTTAGCTACAAAAATAAAGGACAAATCATATTCTGTTTGTTATCTCTTCTGGGTTTGCTTTCTAATCCAATGAATTATTTTTGGGAACTTAGATTATATTTTTGTCTGAGTTTATTGGGTATAGTTTGAGAAATGCCTGATTTAAACCCCTTAGTTGCCTATGTTGAATGGATCTGAACAGAAGCAGTTGTGTATTATAGGGCTTGCCTTGAATGTAAACTGTACATTTGTGGTCTTAATAGAAACTGGACTTAATAGAAACTGGACATAAACATATCTCTTTCATACGTGATGCAATGTTTTTATACAGGCAATTCTCATTATTCAGAATAGCTTTCTGTGAAAATGCCACAAGTACATACTGAATTAAGTGAATACTGAAATCTGAAATGCAAATGTGTACCTTAGGCGATTCTAATGTTTTGTTGTTCTGCATGCCTACTAGTAAGTGCAACAGTGCCATGGGAACTGATTTGGGGATGATGAAAACATTTTTGCAAATAAGCAAATTCACAAATAATGAGGATTGCTTGTATAGCGCTCACATCGTTTTTCAGAACTATCCAGAAATTTGCTGCATAGTCTGATGTTGGAGTAAAAGTTATTGAAATTTTAATGGAACGAGGCTCCTTCCTTAACAAGGGTCTGATGTTCATCAATCTAGATAATAATTATATTTTTATTATAGTGTGTTGTTTTGCACATACTTTAACATGCTTTATGAAATGAAATACTGTACTAGTAGGTATTCAAACTGACCAGGTGGTAGGAGCTAAGAGGGTGGGATGAAGTAGAAAAAATTCTTCCCACTTATTTCTGCTTGGTGCAATCTCTCCTTTGGATGTTACATGTCAGATTTTTTTTTTTAGCAAAAAGGTAAATATGGTATTATCTGAGGAGAAACCTTGCTAAATCTGTATTCCAAATTAGTTTGGCTGACAAGAAGACATAGGAGAGAATGGAAGGACATGATTGATAACAAACACGTTCCATCCTCAGCCAGGCATCATAAAAACTACAGCAGGAAATGCCAACACCATGTGAATAAGCAATCCAGTCCAGTTACGAACTTCTGGCCATCCAATCTAAAAATAGCCAGACAATAACCATAGAAAATATGTGTCCTAGATTACACTTCTTGGAATTGCACAATTGTTATTGTCCTGAAGGTACCTGTCACAAGTCATTCCCATGGCACCTAGGGCAAAATGGCACCTGATTCTCCCCAAGGATACATAAATAACCATGGTGTATTGCACAAACCACTGTAGAAACTGCAGCTGGATGAGATCAAATTCCTTGTCATTATGGCAGAGGAAAACCTGTACTGCATCCAATGGCAACAGTACCAGCAACATACAACACTCTTTCCTATTTTAATCAACCTTTCGTGCAGTATTTTAACTGTGCTCTTTTGATAGCACTTATCCTGGATTTTTTTAAAAAGAGATCTGGTACTTTTTCAAAAAAGCGCTAAGCCTATTGGAAAGGACCACCTGGGCATTATATGGACAGATGCCTCTGAGTAAGCCAGATGGCTAATCTTTCCTCCATTTTCATAGAGGGCTCCACCAGCAACTCTAGGAAAAGATAGCCTGAACAACAGCCTGAATTGTTCAGTAGGAGCTGGTGTTGCCTAGAAACTCAGGTACCCCAAGTTTGAAGAGGAGCTGATAACAGCTTGATGCTTGAATCTAAGAAAGACCTTTCCAAAGGAGCTTGTTCCAGGGTTGGGTTTCTCCCGGTTCTGTCCACCTCTGTAGAACCGGTAGCTCTGAAGAGCAACAGACATTAGAACCGGTTCTGTGTCTGCTGATGTTTTTGCTTACCTGCCCACCCGGGCTCTTACCTGATCTTTATTTCCTGATTTTTCAACTTCAGCTGCCAAATGAGGCACAGCTGCAGTTAAAAAAACAGGAAAAGAGGGCTGTTTCAAAGGCTGCGTCTCTGCACCCAGCATGTTGATGACGATTTTCAGGCGTGCGGCTCCCAGCGTGCAGGGAAGCTGGTAAATCCCAAACCGGTAATTAACCCTGTCATATCCCACCCCTGGCTTGTTCGCTCACTCAAGAATATGAATCCCCAGTAATTCACACAAGGTAAATAGCATTTATTAAAGGGGATTAAGTCTTTTTATAGGGAACAGAAATAAATGATACATAAATTCAGTTCAGTATATGTGATACCTCAGAAAGAAATGATCAAACAATAAAAGCATTACATGTGAAAATTATATACGGTGATAGAAAACATTGCTTTTAGATAACATTCCAACAGCAGCATATTTATTGATTACATTGCTCCCTTTCCCAGCTGAGTTTTGTTATCTTCCTTAAAACTTGCAAGTGTATTCAAGGACTTTTCAGAATATTGTTTAGTTGCAAAATATTGTTTAGTTCTTTTATCCCACAAGGGCGGAAGGAGAAAAAAAGAAAATAACTCCAGATTGCTGTGCTAAAATGCTAATATTGCTTTTAGTAAAAAGTTAACAATTAGCCTAAAATTACAGGCAACATTGGCAGATTCCATCCTTGACCATTTGAGCAACGGCGCTACGGGGAGAGAGCTGGATTGTATGGATTACAAAAACTGCCTGGAAAAGACACTGTTTTAAATTCAACAGGAAGACCCTCTGTGAGGGCAGTGGCTGGTTAAAAAAGATCAGAAAAATTAATTTGGCATTCAACACTCATTTATACTACAGTCAGCAAGAAATGAGCAGTTGACCTGGAAAACGCTGCAAGTTGTGAGAATCTAGCTGTCCGGCAATACTGAGGATGAAGCTTTCGTATAAAGCTTGATTTTCCTGTGAGCAAAACTATATACGAATCAGGAAAGAAAGTCAGCAAAATGACAACAACGACGACGACGATGATAACAATAAATAAAGAAATAGCATAAGCGGAGCAAATCGTATTTGCGCCCACGACCCCCCCCTGCTGCGGAGCCAGGCGAGTGAAGGTCAAAGGGTTCAGTTTACGCTCCTGCATGAAAATCAAACCCAACGCTCGAAAGTCACCGCCGGACTGAGCGCACCCGCCATGCGCAAGGAAGCGCGTTTGTGCCCAAGCCCCAGCCCTCCCTCTGAAAGCCGCTCCCGTCCCGCGTGCCTTGGCAATGGGAGCCCAAGGAAAGGGAGCGGACTTCTCGGCGAGCTTGAGGAAAGCGATTGCCATGGGAACGAGAACGCGGCGGCTTGCGCGTGCTCTCGGCTTCTGGAACAGCAGCGACAAGCCCGGGAGAAGTTGGGCTCCTTCCAGAGCTTGGCAATCATCGCGATGAACAAGATGGGAAAAAAGGAATCGCGCATCATGAAAACACCCCCCGGTAGGCTAGTAAAGGGAACCCACAGGGCTTCGTCGTGGGGAAGGGGAGGCATTCTCAAAAACTGTGCAGTTTTTGCAGCAGGAACAATTCCTCCTTTAATCGTGTGTGTGCGCGCGCGGAGGATTCCATAAAGCTTTTTAAAAGGCACCGCATTACAAAGAAGCATTGGAAAATGCATCTCTTTTTCGTGTAAAACTCAGCCTGTCGGATCACTTTCTGTACGGCTTAAAATTGTTACAGTGACTCGCAGTAGTAGTGGAGAAAACGGGGATAATGCTTTGTGTGTTATCTGTAATTGTCCTGATACCCTCAAGAGATAAAGGATTATTATTAACACCTTTAATTAAAATGTTTACCGTACTGAACTGGATCTTTTCTCTTTAATTCCATGGGAGTGGCTGCAGCAGGCTTTTTTTGAACCAGATTGATGAACTTCGTGTGACCTCATATATACTTTACTCTCTTACCACGTACTTCAGTCTCTAAAATTCATTGGATTGAAAACATTTAAAACTGTTTAAATCATTTAATAAGGTTGATAGTTAGAGATGGGCATTATGCTGGCTAAAGAAAGGATAAAGAATGGGTTTGATTAGACACCGAACTCAAGAATGACAGATAGGAAAAACAAGAGGGGCAATGAGCATCCCAGTTGGGAATGCTTTAATGCAGACAAAACACCACATGTGGGTGCAAAGTGTTTCCTGGAGGGTGAGATCCACCACCGAGGAGCAGCCCCTCTGAGACCCCTCTCCCTCAGACAGCCCACAGACAGCCAGTCCTCTTCCAGTCAGGAGCCAGCGAGCCTGTTCAGGCAGGTGTCTTCAGAGGGCCCCATGGTAGAGACACCCCACCCCCCCGACAGCTGCACTCCCCATGCCAGAGGACTTGGAGGATCCCCTGTCACAAATGGAGGAAGAAGCAGCAGCCACCAGAGGCCAACCCACCCCCACCCTCAGCTCCACAGGATGCCAGCAGAGAGGCAGACTGGAGTGCCAGAACCACAGTGTCCTGTTCGAGATCATGGACACAATGAAGACCAGCACAGAACTTCTCTCTCAGCTGGTCCACTTGGACAGATGATCCTTGGGCCGCCACATCTTCATCACCTACGTGAGCCACACCCTTAGGGACCTGCCCAAGGCCCAGTACCAGGTGATAAAGGAGAAAATAACAGCACTTCTGCACAACCCTCAAGGCCCAGCTGAAGCTGCTCCTACCCAGTCCAGGTCTGCTCCTCCACCCCAGGCGATGTCACAGCCCTTCCACGGATTTCAACAGCCCCTCACCTACCAAGGCTACAACTACCAGGACTTCCCACAGCAGAAACAGACCTTCCCAGTCCAGGCCCAGGTTCATCGCACGCCACAGATGCCAGTCCTCACCCAGCTGCAGACCAGACAGCCCCACAACACTCCTCCTTCCTCCACGCCACAGCCAAGTCCGTCAATGGACAATCTGTCATCAGTCTTGGACCTCACATCTCAGGTTCTTGATGAAGGGCCTCTCAACCTCACAGGACTGAGTCAGCTCTCAGACAGCTTCCTGAACACACCATCCCCTGTTGTACTCTCGGGGCCAAGCATCCCAATGGCGCCTCAGACCAGTACACAAGCCACAGCCACCTCCACAGTCCCTGCCCGCTTAACAGCTGAGACCATGGACATGACTCAGAGTGACTGAGAATAGTGTCAGAGACTGAGTTGTACTTGTTCAGTTTATCTTTGCTTAAGACACTTGGTTCATTTAGCTTTTTAAATAAAGTCATAAAGTTTACCTAAGACAGTTAATAAAGGTTATCTTTGCTTAACACACTTAATTCAGTTTACTTGGTTCATTTTGCTTATTTAATAAAGATAAAGTTTACCTAAGACAGTTAATAAAAGTTATGTTTGCTTAAGACACTTGGTTCATTTTTTTACCTTAGTAAAGTATTGGTGAAAACTTTTAACAAATGGTTAAGCCTTTGCATGCTTGTGGGATAGATAAGGATAGTTGTGGGATAGATAAACCTCCAGTGCAAGCATAGTAGGACTGTATGGTCCCCCATCCCAGCTGCCACACATGTGGACCTTTATTATCAATAACAATTTATTCATTGATCAACACATTTAAAAATAAAGCTCTTTATTAATGCCCTATTCATTGCAGGACCACTCAACATGCATGGCACAATCTCATCAGTGTTATACGACAGGCTCAAGGAAGCATCCATTAATCATCTATCATCCTGTCTTGCCACTCCACTACTGCAGCTGGGGAGTTGCACCAGTGTCTCAGGAGATTGTGCTGCTTCTTCCCTTCACGTGAAGCTCTGTTGGGGCCTTGTACATCCACAGTGTCTATCAGGTTTCGTCCTGGCCTCCATTCACCAGGCTCCATGTCCCCATTCCCTTGTTGACGGTCCGCAAGTCTGTTCTGCCACACTGGGTAGCGGGTGCGCATGAGATTGTGCAGGATTCAGCAAGCTTCCACGATGCTCCTCACAGTCTGTGGCTCATGCTGCATGGTGGTGAGAAGTATCTGGAACCTGTTGGCCAGGATGCCGAAGGCGTTCTCCACCACCTGTCTTTGCCCTGGACAGCCTGTAGTTGAAGATCCTCTCTTCACGGGTGAGGTATCTTGAACTGTACGGCTTCATGAGGTAGATTCTGAGGGAGAATGCGTCATCACCAATGATGAAGTAGGGCACATCTTGTGTGTCATTGTGTAGGGGGTCTGGATCTGGAAAACCCATTATGAGGTTGTGTTCCAGCCCATCCTTGAGGCCACTAGCATTGTATACCTGGCCATCTGAAGCTGACCCATTGCCTGAAGCATCGATGTAGATGAACTTGTAGTCAGCATCAACCATGGCAAAGAGGATGATACTGAAGAAGCCCTTGTAGTTGAAATAAGTGGACCCTGAGTTGGCTGGAGCTTTGCAGGCCACGTGCTTCTCATCTATGGCTCCAACGGTGTGGGGAAAGTCCCACCTCTGATACCAAACTTCTGCAAGTTTTCTCCAGCCTTGTTCAGTGGTGGGGCACCTGAGGAGCTCCTCCATGTATTCTTCAATGATGGTCTGTACCACTTCTCTGCCACTTTGCTGATGCTGTTGTGTGGCACCCTCCACGCATACTGCATGTTTCTGTATGTGGTTCCAGAGGCCAGGTGCTGCAGAGTCAGTGCCACCTTCAGTCCAGGGTCCATGTTGGGACAGAAGTTGGTGCTAGGCTTGGTCAACCAGGGTCTGAGATGCTGTACAAGTTCGTCAAACATGGCTGGTGGCATCGTCATGAAGTGATGGAATGCACGAAGGTCTTCATTCCTGGGTTCCAACATCAACTGGTCATACAGTCCAAACTCCATTCTTCTCATGATCCATCCTCAGACCCACACAGCTCTTGGACGTCTCCTTCTTCTCCTTCTGTATAAAGGGTGAAACAGTCTGAACAGATTTTGGTTCTGGTGATGAATGATTGCAGCTACCATACGGACTGTTTCATCATCCATGGTGGAGAACAATTGATGATGTGGAAGACCAAAACCAAGGGTGAAGAGTTCTGTATACCACGGCTGCTGGACTCATACTGAGATCCAGATAATTTTCTCCCCCTTTTTATAGGAAATATCGATAGTCCGCTAGGTGTCCTTCTACATACTCTAGACATACTGCCGACATCCTAAATATACGAGATACATCCCAGATACAAACGTTTTGTCCGTTTTAATCCTTTATATACGAGATGCGTACACTTACATCCTTTCTATTTCCGTGCTACTAACACTGTGTAGATGTTCCGTGTACCTTTTGTTTCCTCCCTCTTTCCGTTTTCAGCTGCAGCGGATGTGAGTTGAGGGGATGGCCAGAAGATGCAGAGAGGATACAGCGGACGTTTAACGGATGATAACGGACATAGAACGTTTGTTGCCCGTATATGTCGCGGATGTACATCGTACACGGCGGAAAGTTCATCCGTTCAAAAAGTTTTGTGCAGCTCAAAACTTCTTGGGTGGATGAAATCTCAGTGGACGGATGCTGGAGGGATAGAGCGTATGAAACTCGTATGCAGTGAGTGCACAACAAATGCATAGCGTTTTCCAATGGATGGCAAGCTTTTTTTAATGTTTTACATCCTCTTTGCATCTGTAAGTGCAGTGAGACAGGTCCTTTAGTAAATGGGATAAGGATAATATAAATTCAGCAAGTGCATTTTAACAAAAAGTAAGGGGGAAGGAGATGAACTAATATTAGATATTCTAATAACGAAAAGCAAACATAGAGTAAAGGCAACATTCAATTTTTGTTTGATCAATATATACAAAAGCTTGCATTATTTTTATAAATATAAGGTTCCCAACAGGAAAGCACCAGAATGCAGCACAAAACATGAAGCTATGAAATTCACTATATTCATTATAATGACAGAGATAATAACTAATATATTGGAATGTGCTGCCAAAGGAAATATTCTTGAGCCATCAACACTCTTCTTTTAGAAAGTGTTCAAGACTACTGTTAGGGATAACATTGTTTACCCTAACTGGTTTAGGTGAAATAATAACTATGAATCATAGTTGTGTATGTTAAAGTGTCTGCAGCTTTAACTGTGGGATACTAATTAAGGGAGTGGTTATGAAAACACTATAAAAGTAGCAAGTCTACAGCTTGCTCACTCTGGCTTTGATGATCCCTGATTACTGCTTGGAAGCAAGACTGCATTGCTCGAACGGGAGGGACAACAACGGACTGATTTATGAGAACTGACAATAGGATATTCTACATGGACTTTGCTAACTGAATATCCCTGAATGGACTGACTACTTGATACATGACTATTGGACTGTTATTTGACTATGCCATGAACTTATAATGGAATAAACTATATTCTTGATAGCACAAGCGTATTTGTTATTTTTACTGTATGTTAATAAACATACAAGCTTAGCTCACTCATTTATCTGTGTGCCTATCTGACTAACGCTGCACATTCTGTTTAGCTTGTCTCCCTAACCCTGGTTGGGGAACCCAGGCTTAACAACTACCCTCATGATAGACATTTTCTGTTTTTTTTTAAACTAACAATTTACATTGTACTGGTTAACTGAATTTCAAATGTATGCTATTTTAATGTTTAACTTTAATCTGACATTTTGGAGGTATTATTGCTTCAGGTTCTTCAGACCAAGAAGTACTGTAGGATAGAAAAGAATAAAAGAGAATAGAGGAACTATTCTTACAAGGAAACAGAAACACATTGCATTCAAGATCAGGGCTGGATGATAGGGACCTGCTTCAGTTATTATGGTGCAAGTTTTGGTCACTTGGAAAACACTGTTTGACAAGTCCTATCTCCTCTTCTGTATGGTCTCCTTTCTTCCATTCATGAAAATGATGTTTGTGTCTATATTATGCAAGTGTGATCTCTGACTAGCAACCATTTAGCTCCACAAACTTCTCTTTGGACCCCAAAACATGACATCTTTGATTTAGAGCAGAAGTGTGATTTTCACCCAATGTCTTGGCTATGGCCCTCGTAATCTCTCCAAAAGTTACTGTTTCTAACTGAATATTTCATAATTAGCATAATATTGAATTAATTGTGTGCATAATATAATTAATTAAATGTGAAAAGTGTCTGATTTAGTCATGCTAAAACTACCATATATATTGGAATTACTATATGACTGGGAAAATGCTAACATTTGAGGAATTTGTAATACATTTTTATATAATAGAATAATAACAATTTTAATGATGATCATGCCTTCTTGCAGTTGTGGCCCTACTGCCAAAAAAGAAAAATGCTTCCTGAATTATTTTTAATTGCATGCAGACAATATGTGTGTATATTCTCTCCCTCCATCCCTCCCTCTTCTCCCTGTCTCTTTTATGTGTGTACAGTTTACATATACACCCACACATCCCTATATATGCAATAGAGAAAATTAGTCCTTTTTTCAGAAAAAAAAAGAATCAAACCATTTGAGCAGCCTTCTTCACCAGTCCTAGAAGAGCCAGAACCTGTGAGCTGTGTACTGCAAGGAGATGAAATCCAGGCTCTTGCGATAAAGCCAGAACATTTGGCAAAGGTGGGTATAAGTTTTTTCTCTAATTCAGGTAATTCCTTTTGCTGGTGTAGCTTTCATGGCCTTTATCGGTGGACAGTGTTGAGCTTCAGTGTTTGGTAACAGGAGAGTTCCTTATGTTTTGTGGCTAGCATTTTCTGTGGTTAGCATTTTCAGAGGCTAGGGACTGGCTGGATTTGATTGCCTGTGATCTCTATAGCAGATCCTTTGCCTCTGAAGATGTCAGCCACAGTTGCCAGTAAAATATCAAATCTGCTGGTAGACTATGGTCACTAAACACTGAAGCTCTACACTGCCCAACTGCTTTGCTCTCATCTCTTCTGGGGGCAGGGAATCTTCCATCACTTGAATGTGTAAATAGTCATCATGGATCATTATTTCTCATTTCAATTTTGTTAACAGTTTATCTTTACGGTCATCTTTTCCTATAGCTGTGCCTACAGTCAGGTTTTGCATTACAGGCAAAGTGGAACCAAAGAGACAAGCTCACAAGAATCCAAAAACTTCCAATATATGACCTAGTATGACCTATACTAGAGCCATCTTTCCCTTGACTGGAGAAAAAAATGAAGGCACTGTAATGGAAACATGTCAGAAAAAGCATGTTGCCAGGGCATGTTTGTGGCTAGGCACAAGTGGGAAAAGGGATCATACGTACTTTTAGACTTTTTAGAGTCATCCAACCATCATGGTGTCAGTGGAACAGTAAAGGGGACAAGACATCTTTTAAAAAAATTCTCAGTAATGGCAATATTACATTAGAAGATGCCATAGATGACTGGAAGGAAATGGCCTTTCAGTATGTCACATTGTTATAATATTTCAGATTCGTTTTCTATTCATATGGGAAACATCGTACCTTCATTGTGAGGTAGCTACTTACCAATGGGTGACATCCTGGGAAATATTTATGTATATTTTATGTGAAATAAATACTATTATTCCAATTTATACTCAAAGTTTAAATGATAATAAGGTATTATGTATGCAGTTTAATGTATTCATGCCAGGAAAAGGAAGAGGTGCCTGTGTTGTGGTGTAAGCCATAAATGTTGTACAAGAGATAAGGAAGTCCTGGAAAGTATGTGGATACCTAGATTCTGACATGAAGAAAAAAGATTCTATTGTCTTGTTCATGAAAAGGGACAGAAGTGCACAACAAGCTTCATTCCATCCTTTGGATACATTTGGTAGCTCCTATCATTCGCAGTGTAATGAGAATTGTGAGAGTAGAATATTGTAAATATTGTTTAATTGAATATTTGTTACGTAGCTTCGGGCTGAAAAACCTGCACAAGAAGAGAAAGAGAAACCTGTTGTTATCAAGAAATATCTTATACGCAAATCCAGGCCACAAGAAATTGGGAAAAAAACTAATTTACTGGTTGCTTATCCAGCTCTTCCGGATGAATCAAAGAAAATACTGAATTATTCTGGTACAGTTGTCTCCATTTTTTTCATGTTGTGGTCTTAATTGGCATGAAATTTAGCTTCCCTATTGTAGTCCCAATTGACTGCTTCTTTTCATTGCAATCATCTGACTTCAGATAATGGGTGACAGAGCTTAAAAAATTGCATACACACTGAGACAAAAAATAATAACAGTACAGTTAGTCATGATGTATGCCACGGGTGTCAAACTCGCCAAATCACATTGTTGTCACGTGATGTTTTTCCCCTTCACGGAGCTGGGGTGGGCATGGCCTGCATGTGACGCATCTGGCCCATGGGCTGCCAGTCTCACACCCCTAACTTACACTGTCTCACTGGTGATCATATTATAAAGATAACATTAAGGAGACAGAACAGAAAAGAATACTGTCATAATTACATAATTTAGGAAAGATGGTAAATACCAGAAATTCCTGAACAGATTTTTAAATTCAGGATTATTTGGGTTTTAATTAATTCTGGATAGAATGATGATAGAGATGTACAGATCAGTCTGTATTTATTTTGACAACCAAAGTTCATAGTGGAAGCCAGATTTGCTTAGCAACTGTATGATTAGCTTAACTACCTGGCAAAGAAGGTGCCAGCAGCAGCAATTTTGGTCCCAATGGTAGTTATGACTCAAGAATTACCTGTAATACATTCCAAGCCTCCCCTCCCCATGGACTTGGGTCCCAGAGCAAAGCCCTGTATTTCCGAGTACGCACATGCAAACAAATACTGCTTAAGAAGGGTTGGAAAGAATTCCAGAAGACAGCCTGTGCATGCTTTCCTTTCTTTGATTATATGGAAGGACTGTGAAGGACTTAGAACCAATTCTAAAGTTTCAGAATTTTTAAATTCTAAGTGCATGCCATTTTGGCTAATTTCTGAATGGTGAATTCCCAGTTGTAAGCCAGAAATAGAAGAATATTCACCTACTGTCTTAGAATGTGTATGCTGCATCATTTATTTAACATTTTTAATATTATATATTAAATATTAATATTATTATAGGTGTAGAAGGACCAATAGTTGATACCTTTGGATATATCACCCCATATAGCATTTTAGGAACTCTCCAGGAATTCAAGAAGGAAGCCATAAAAAAAGGTCACTCTCAGGTTTGTATCACTATGTTATTTGCAAAGTAGCTCAATATTTCTATTGATATGTGATTCTTCCTTTGATGTGTTTTTCACAATTTAGCAACTTTTATATTGAATGAGAGCTTATGTTATTTTTTTCATTATTTCAGTCTTGCATTTTCAGCTATTGCTTTGTTTTTATGTTATTTTTCTACTGTTCTTCCTGTGCCAAAGCAGCCCATTCTGGAAAGAACAGTGATAGCATAGTAGCCACCAATTTTGTCCATATGTTGACTAATTGATTTAGTATGGAATGAAGTTATTGAAAGAACAACATCACACAAGCTCATCAATATGTCTGAAGGACAATTCAAGAGCAATTCAAGAGCTCTTCTTCAAGAACAGTGCCGAGTCATGCAGACAGCATAAAAAGATAATGTAATTAGCTCGGCTACCTATCACAACATTGTCCTGCCTTTCTTAATTGTCATTGTCTCCTTTCAGATAGTGCGAATGATTCCTGAGGAATCACAGCTTTCTTGTGCAATCTCAGTTTTTGGAACTTACAAAAAGAAACCTGAAGAAAAAAAGAAAGTAGCCCAGAGCCCTCTGTCTCAACACCAGGCCCTTCAGAACTGGCAGCGTAACATGGCAATCAGGAGGAAGCAACAAAAAAGGCTGTGTGGTATACAAAACTTTGTCAGATCTACTACTGTGCTTGTGGAAGACATATCTTAGTGTTAGCAATCATCTCTGGAGGGAGGAAGTTCTGGGCAATTTTGGAAGTAAAACAGATAGACTTTAAGGGTGAAAAGATCTATATGAGGATAATTCCCTGGAGATTGTGATATTTTGAACACACATTGTGATATTGTTTCATTTCTTATTTTTGTTCTCAGAATGTCTTCAGAAATCAGAAAATCAGTTGCTGATGAACTTTTCAGAACATTACAGGAGAATCCAGGAACAGCGAACTTTAATTGATCGTAGTATTCCAGCTATGTATTCGGGAAAGGTGATAATTCTGCAAATAATTATCCTGGTTTTATTTAGGTCAGAAGTTCACACTCTAGTCATTTTATATTGGAAAAACCTGCAATATTTTGATAACATTGCATGAGTTCTTATAAGATTTCAGCTTAGAAAGTGCATGATTGTTAGATTCTTAGGAGATGTGATGATCTTTTGGGATTTCAGCCACTAAAAAAATCTGTTAATTTTTGATTGTGGAGGCCCATTGTGCCTGAATAAGCTGTTGATTATTTACTTTTCTAAATAATTACGATTGCATGTATACATCCATATTGTCCAAAAATATTTGTCAGTTGTACTGGAATGAGCAAATCATCAATATATTTCACATAGAAAACAATATATGTGGCTCAGGGTTGAATTGTGCAGTGCACTGATGGTGTTACCTAGTTAGGTAATGAAACATCTGCAAACAAACAACCAAACCCAGAGACTATCAAGAATTCTGTACCTATATATGATCACATACTGTAACACTGAGGTCAAAGTACTGCAGAAATATGGTTACAGATAATCAATATGAAGTACTTGTTGGTTGTAGGCAAATAATATAACATAATTGGAAGAGCCGTTAATGCTGTTCAATTTAGTTTTCTGCTCACTGCAGGAATACAAATTAAAATATTTCACACAGAGGTATGTCTAGCCTCCATTTGAACAGATCCGATAAGTAACTTTTACGCTGTCAAACTGTTCTACTGTGAGAATTTTACCGGTGTTTTAAAAAAATCAGTTGGAATGTGCATTTCTATAACTCAAGATTCTGTTGTTTATATTGTTTTGCTTTAGATTTCTTAAATCTATTCACTTGCTTACCGCTTTTTATTTCCTGAGTTTTCCAGTGGAAGACAGCATGTTTTTTTAATTTTTCAATAGATGTGTAGGGCAATAAATATATACTTTATCAAAACAGGATAGGGAAGACAGTAATTACAGATAGTAGGAACAAATTTGGACATAACTTTTGTCATCCTTTGGTGAGCTGCTATGTAACAATTAGAATAATTTTCTCATCCCTGCCCCATTCTCCTAGAGTCGGACATGTCTGGAAAGGGGAAATCTATACATCCACCTTACTCTTTTTCTGCTATTTTTTTTCATTGGTCTTCCTGCCAAATGTTATTTCATATTCTTTGTCTCTCAAAACTAAGCTTATATCTGTGTGGCTTTGGCTTTCTTCATTATTAATAGGGCTATTCAGGGAATGAGTTCTGGAATCAGCCGGTGCACATTGGGGATGAAATGAAGGGTCTAACCACAACATTGGGTCAGACAGATCTGGGATTTCCAGAAGAGGTCACTCATGTTGGGAAACCACACAGCATCTGGAGAGAAATGGGTAAGGCACTATAAGCACTGGAAGTTTATACAGGGTTGTGCCATTAGAGAAAAAGAACTGAAATCATATCCTGATGCCATATACAGCTATGGAGAAACTTGGGGAATCATAGTGGATTTTGGCAATAGCTATGCATCAACTTAGTAAAGTTATTGCATGTATTGTTAAAGCTGTTACATGTATTGGTGTGTACATGCCAAGATCACTCTCAGATATTCTTACAGGTACCAATCCACCAAAATATCTCCCTTTTCATCGGCCCTGGGAAAAAAGTCTCTTTCTGCAGCATCGGAGAAATGAGTTAAAGGAGGTTTTAGAAACGCTGGATTTTTATAGCCCGGTATGATATGTATAACACATAAAGCCATTTATATATTAGGAAATTGTCATATAACATTTCCTGTAAGATTATATTACATATTTCATTTAAATATTCTGATTCTTCTTTTGAACAAGAGGAAAAATGAATGAAAACACAGTGCTTTTTCTTAATTTTCCCTTCTTGAGGAAGGATCTGGATGGGCTGGAAGTCATCGGCAGAAATCAACCTTTCACCAATGTGTCAGCAGACAGTTTTTCAGCTTGTGATGATGCTGACAATAAAGAATCTTCTGAAGAAACAACCTCGTATGTTGCAATATTTCATTAATGGATCTTTAAGGCTTTTGCAGTAGATCAGATTTCATTTGAAAGAGTTGTTAAAAGTGCATATGCATGAATATTCTATTTGTTTGTGTCATTGAAATACCCGTATCTGTTCGTGTGGCCGTAAGAGAAGCCAGATTGAACTGAAAATATACTTGGATATGGGTTGGGAGGTTTAAGTGGCTCATTTGAATCTCTAGCACAATTAATTCAACAACAATATTATTTTGCATATAGCCTATTGGGAAGAATAATTGGTTTAAATAATTGGAAATGTGTTGACCAAAATACACCACTGGTTTATACAGTTGGTCATGGAATCTGGGGTGGGGGACACATATTTCATACATCCACCTAAATTCTCTGGGAAAGCACATGTACAGCACTGTGCCTATATATATGGAATGACGGCCCTTAGATTCTATCATATAAAAGTCTGTACTGTCGCAGCATTAAAGAAATACGGTATAAAGCAAAAGTTATACTTGGCTTTTGTAGAGTGTGCAGATATTCACTATCAGTTACATAGTGAAGAATTTATCTCAACAAGTGATTTACCAGTTAGAGGACTATTTAGAAATTTATATTGCAAATGTCAGGCTATGCACTTAATTTTCTTACCAGCTAGTATGTTTGAATATTTAAAAAGAATATCCAATTGAAAATTTGCTGTAAAAAAATGGTTTCTACTGATTCTTCTTCATATCATTTTAGAGAGAGGTTTGAGGGAGTGGGATAGTACAGCCTGGAGGCCACCTTTGTCACTTTTTAACAAAAGTGGTGAAATAAGTAGATGGCATGGCAGTTTCCATTTGCATTGTCAAGTGAGTTGTTCTTTACCTTTATTGATGTAATGTGGTATGTATTTCAATATTTAGTTTAATCTTACAATACTGCCCTTCCATTAGAAGCTGGCTTGGATTCTTTCCTCAAGTGAACTCTGATTCAGCAAGTCTTTAAGTCATTAGCTGTTCCGATGTCAGCAATATACAAAAGCTGAAGCCTGAATCTGTCTTCAAACACTTAAAGATTTCTGACTTTTGCTGTTTCACAGGGACCTATTGGATGAGTATCCAGATATATTTTCAGAACCAATACTTGGTCCCTCTCTGAAGTTCTGTGGCCAACCAGCTCGTTGGATCAATACTTCTCATGCGGTAGAGTTATAAAGAATGTTCAAAATAAAGACTCCCATGTCTTTTACTTTTTGGGTGGGACAAGTAATTTGGCCAAATCATTTTTATAATATCAAACAAAATGTTATAGCATCATATTAGAATTTGAAGAAAAGGAAAAAATATCTGGAAAATTACACACGCAAACACACACACACACACATCAGCTAAAAGACAGCTCTTGCTTTAAAGTTCTCTTTGTTGGTGGAGGAAATAATTTAATTCAGATGCTATTAAGCAAGACATAGGCTGCAAATTAGATGTGGATTTGTTTTGGGCTTTATCCATTTGTGTGAACAATATAATTCTTTCTTTATGTACTAATTTTATTAAGATTACAATTACAACCATGAAAACTAATGCAAACTAAAAAAATAAAAAAAAATAGTGCAGAAAGAAAGGAAAAAAATAGAAAGAAAAAGAAAAAAATAATATAGTAAAGGAAAAGAAAAGAAGTGACTTTCCTCTTTGTCAAAACAAGTATAGGCAATTTTAGTAAGTTATCACTTCTTAAAATACAACAAATTTAGTCCTGATATAAGTAAAAGTCCATTAAGTGTTACAAGAAATAACAGCATATATAATTGAACCTTAAATAAACCAATTTTATATTTGTGCCTTTTACTTTTAAAATGATTTAGTTCTTTACAATAATGTTCTAGAAATTGATTTCTTCTCATTTTTTCTTTGACCCTTTTCACAAACATTTTTCAAAGCTTTAAGAAGTCCCTTTTGTAAATCCAATATAGGAAAATCATCTGGGTCATTCCCTTGGTTTATTATTTGCATATCCCTGTTAATTATTAAGACTTCAGACAGTTTCTTTTGTATGTCCAGTTTAACTCCCGTACCTCCATATCATTTTTGTATCCCATCATTTTAAATCCACTTCAAATCAGTCTCAATCTTCTCAGGTAAAACTTGTTCCTATTCCCTAATGTCTTTTAAACATTATCTATAGAAGCAGTGAATTGTCCTTTCAAAGATGCCAACTGTGATTTGAGCAAGAGTTCCCTTGTCTCCCAAAACTCTAAAACTACAGATGTTGCACAGGTTCTGGAACCTTTGAAAATCTTGTGAGAACTTCTTGCACCTTGTTGGAAATTGCAGAGGTCACAGGAGAATGTGTTGTACTTTTGTTCGACTTCCAGACATTCTGGAAGTTGCTTAAGATGGCCCTGTTCTAATGTGATCTTTGGAGCTTCCAAAAAAGGAGCGAGATCAGCTCATGCTTACTTGCTTTTTTGAAGCTGCAAGACTGAAGTTTCCAGGTCTCATGTGACTCAGAGCTGTCTCAGATAGATAACTCTTTTCTGAGAAAAACAAATTGAAATCATTTACAAGTATGTAAGTTTTAAAATTATTATTTATTAATTAAAATTATATGTCACCTTTCTCACTATCCAAAGCAATAGCAGCAAACAATAGCTCTTTGGCTTACATATCACCCTACAGTGCTGTACCCACATTTTATAAATGGTTTACAGTCAGCATCTTGCTCCCAACAATCCAGGTCCTCATTTTACAGACCTCAGAAGAATGGAAGGCTGAGTCAACCTTGAGCCATTAAGAATCAAACTCCTGACTGTGGGCAAAGTTAGCCTGTAATACTGCATTCCAACCACTGCACTATCAGGGTTCATACACTTTTTGTGACTTTTTGTTATGAATTGACTCTTTTGCCCATGTGTATATGTGTATGTGTATGTTTGTGTGTGGCACAGCAGCAGTGTCAAGTTAGCTATTTTCTGAATTTTTGACAGTTCAGCTCAATAGGTTCACCTTTCATTGGTGTTGCTTAATTTTTTATAAGTTAATTTTTTATTAGATTTGAATCACTTTCGCACTTTTGTTGTCTGATATAGTAGAATTAAAAAAAATGGGTAAAGTTTGGCTATTGGTTTGTGCTCTGAGCTTGGCAATTTGGTTGCAAATGTTTCATAACCATTCAAGGAGACATTGTTAAGTGCTAGTCTATCAGAACACAGGTCTTTAAATACCTTTTTATTAGATGCAAATTAGTCACTTGTTTGTTCAGATATTTCTGAATCATGGTCTGATTTCAGACTGTTTGATTGGCTGGTTGTTGTTGCTGTCTGTGTGATGCAGATTAGAATTAGAGTTGTTTTTCTGGGTGTTTTTATGTCATGGTTTGGTTTCAGCTTGTTTGATAGTTTGAGTGGCTGGTTGTTGTTACTGAGATGTGGTCTGATTTCTTGTGATCCGATGAGTTATAATGTTGTTGCTGCGTAGTGGGGTGCCTGTTTGTTTTAAATGCTAATTTCGGGATTGTGGTTGATGCAATTCTTTCGTTCTCAGCGATTGGTAGATAAGTTAATGTCAATGTGTCTGTTTATTGACTTATTGATGGAAAACCAGGTTTCAAGGAATTTTCTCTCCTTGATTTTGCCTGGGTTATAACTGTGGTCCTGCTTAGATCAAATTTGTGACCTTCTGAATCTTTGTGGACTGAATCAGACTGTGACTCAGAAATATCTGAACAAACAACATTCAGATTAGTTTGCATCTCATAAAAAGGTATTTAAAGACCTGTGTTCTGACAGACAAGCACAACTCAAAATGCACTGACGATGTCTCCTTGAATCGTGACAAAACGTTTGCAATCAAATTGCCAAGCTTGGAACTCAAACCAACAGCCTCACTATCAATCTGAACTACAAATATTCAAACACATTTCAACGGGTAAAGTTTGTTGAATTCACATGCAGCAGAAAGCAGAGGTCCATATAATGATGATCTATTATTATCATCCATTTAATAATTATTAAAGTAATAAAACGCTTCAATTAAACTAAAAACCGACATTTAGTTTTAACTCTTTGGCAAAGCCAAGAAAAAAAGTAAATATCGTGGCAGTTTGCTTTCTTTTATTTCAATAGGGTGAAGTTGGCATTGCAGCCAGGGTCACCTTTGAAATTCTTGTAGGTGATAAAGCTGAATCTCTCCTCACAGTGAACAATGATGGCACAACAGCCATCTGGTATGACTGGCGGAGGCTCCCTCCCCCTTTCACTTTTCAGGAGAAAATAACAAGAGGGATACAGAATTTTTACTTTAATACTAGATCAGGTGAGTGATCTGTTATTTTTTTAAGCAAAGCTTCATTCATTTTGTTCGTTTATTTATGCACCACCCATCTCACTCTGCAGGCAACTTTGGGCAGTTTACAATTAGAATAATAAATCTTAATATTAACAATACTAAATAGAAAACTAAAAAATGAAAGAGAAGAACGGTATGGGGGTAGCATCTTCCCTATTCATCCACCAGGCACCTCCAGCATAGAGAATCCCCAACTGGACCCCAAGCCAGAGTCAGATTTTAATGATCTTCCAGAAGGCCAAAATATTGCAAGCTCAGGAAGCAAGATGTTCCAAAGAGGGTGGACCATAGGAGAACGGGCATTGTTCATAAATGCCAAAACCCTTTGATTGATGGGGTTGAATTTTATACAATAGATAAAATCAATCATGCCAATTTGGTCATCAGCACACCTTAGAAAGAGATCTCAAAAGTTCCTCAAAAGATGCTGAAGGAAATGGACTGGCTCTTTCTGATATCCTAATTCTGACAAAACAATGTCAAGAGGACCATCCCTAAGAGTAGCTGAATTATCATCCTATGTTTCAAATATTTATGTGAAAAGTACTTGGGTTCTCTGAATTTTGCACATTTGTGACTTTAAATGTTATTAAACCTTGATGTGCATCCTCCTGTGTTCCCAGTAGACAGTCTGAGTGAACAAACAATCCCAAAATTCAGTTCTGTTCCATTTATTTCATAAACAATATAATACAATGTGATATGTGAGGGTGGAAAAAAAAACATTACCTGAAATAGCATTCCCAATAAAAAGTAAGTTGCTTAAAGTTGGAACTCTCAAGCAGAATTGTCTATTTTCCTGTGTATTATTATCAGAGCCTTTAGAAGTACAGAAAGCTATGCAGTACAGTATGTGATTGTCTGTTTTTCATTAATTTTTATAGTCCTAATTTGGCTATATGCAACAATAGCCTAAAAGATGCTCATGAATTTGACGGCTCTATTTATCTTTTTATGTCCAAGATCCATTATCTGCTTATGTAAAAAAAAAAAAATGCAAATGTAATCAGCCCATAATATTCTGCATTAATTTCTTTAGATAGTAGCAATCTAATTTTGCAAACTCATCTTATTTCTTTTCATAAAACAATCTAGCTTATGATATTTTCATTAGCTAATTTAAGTTTTTTAAAAACATTTTGAGCATACTTGAATCCTGGGCTTGTTTTGTATTAGGAGCACTCTTAAAACCTGGCTTTTAAAGGAATTCCAGAGAGAAAAATGTAACAAAGTAGAATACTCATCTTGAATTATGCTTGGATGCATTGTTCTTTGTGGCCTTATTATTTTTCTTAGTAACTTTTGTTATCATTAATATGTGTTATTGTTTCTTTTATTATATTATTTTTGTATGCTAATTACTTCTTATGATGGAAGGAAAGATTGGGAAGATCAATACAATGAATACAATTAGGTGTCTTGCCAGAGAAAGTGATCCTCCTTCCTTCCCAGTATGTGGTTGCTGTTCCCACAGGTGTGATTCTACCTGGAGAAACCATACATTTTTCCTTCATCTTTAAATCATTGAGTGGAGGCATTTTTAATGAGTCTTGGGAGTTTAGTACTCATCCTGAGTTATTAGGAGGAGCTATGCTACAAGTGACTCTTTGGGGAATTGCACTCTATGAAGATACCACAGTTAAACTCAGGGAGGATCTGAAGGTAACCAAACCTATTTTTATGATATACATGGTAGAAGAAGTTTTGCTTCTAAGATTGAATGTTGTGGAAGATGAGTAGATTTGCACTGCAACTAATATTTCATTGGATGCACAAAAATAAAATTTCCAATCAGGTTTTCTATATAGGGATATGTGGAAGTATTATTGAATTGTGATTTTGTATGTTAATACAAATCCTAGTTTCTGATAATCCAAAATGGCAACTGTTTGAGTTCAAATTACAACTGCTATAAAGCCTGGTAAAATACAGTTTGTGATGGGATAAAATTAATGAATTAACCAGGTTTTGTAGCTTAATGTGTCATGTGAACATGGCCTGTCTATGCATACATTTTATGCAGAGACAGGCTATGTTCATATGACACATTAAACTAGAAACTCTTTGCTGTTACTTTGCTTGAAATTCCAGAAAGACTTAGAGGCTCGAGAAATTGCTGTTATAGTAGAAGACAATCTAGAAGAGTTACTTAATCGGATTCGAACACCAGCACGAGTAAGATCCCCAGTTGATGCTTATGTCAATGAAGAAGAATTATTTCACAGAAAGAATCCAGAGGTACAGTTTGTCCTTTACAGGGAATACGGGATATGGGTGAGGAGGGAGAATAAATAATGACTGATACTTGTCAGGACATTGGGAACCAGTAAGAGAACAACCTTACCTTCTTTTAAAAAATAATAATTTTAATTTAAAATGTTCACATAAGTAAAAGATAAATAAAAAATATTCAAAGGCAATAATGAAAAAAGAAAAAATAGTGCAGAAAAGAATACAGTTAAACGGGAAAAAACAAATAACTTTCATCCTTTACAGCAGTTATAAACTTAACTTCTTCTTCCTTAACATTACAACAATCCCTTCAGCTCCATGTTCCATCTTTTTTCAACCATCAGATCCAGAAATCATTTCATTTTTTTTTCATTCTCAGCTAAAAATCCATAAAAGGACCTGATTAGAAAGTCCCAGTAGTGCACAAATATAGGTCCTGGCTGGTATATAAATGGAGGACCAGGGTGAGATGTGCAAGAGAAACTCCAGCTACACTGGTATGAAAGAAGATCTTGGCCAGAAAAGTAATAGTGGGAAGTACTGTGGATGTGATGGTAGAAGGCAGAGCTGGGTGGTGGGGGTAATTGATGGCAGTGAGTAAGCAGGTGGCCAAAAGGCAGCCTTAATGTAGGTGGGCCCAAGTGAGCCAGAATTTTGTAGCCACCTATGACTATTGCACCTATGACTGCAATAGTCATAGGTGTTCAGTGCCATCATAACCTCAATCAATTGCTAAATGAATGGACATTAAGTGGGCTACTGTAGCCAAAATTTGTAGCCCATTTTATCATGTAATCTTGCTTCAGTTTCAAATTTGAGCAAAAAATATACATTTTTGCAACTAGATATTTATCACAGGTACACTATTGATTTCCAAATTCTATCTTCTATTACTCAATCCCCATTACCATACATATGAAAACCAGTGAAAATTAAATCCCTCTGCAGTTAATTTCTTGACTTCATCTTGAGCTGCCCATCTTCCTGTATCAAGAAGTCTTGATATTCTAATCATTTCTCTTTGTCTGCTGTTTTTCTTTTCTATAAAATGCTTCCTGTGCTGAGACCAGTTGAAAGTATTTTTGGGTCCAATCTGGGTTTATATTTATTCAACATCTTTAATATGGCACTTCTCATATAATGATTTTTGAAATCTACATTAACTTTATCATTCTACAAAAAAACATGCTAACCAAACCTCAGATTATATTCTTTTAATTCTAGCATTTTATTTCTCAGCAAAACCCACTCTTTCATCCAAATCAAATAGCAGACTGCAAAATAAATTTAAAATCAGGCAATCTAATCCTTTTCTTTCTTCTGCTCATTGCAGAATTTTACATTTAATACTTGGTTTTTCATCTTGCCATATAAATCTGGATATACATTTTGCTATTGCCATTTTTCAAAACTGAAAAATTTAAGTATTGTTTGAAATAAAAACAAATCTTCCTGGGTAACACATTCATTTTTACCACAATAATTCTTCTAAACATAACTTTTGTAACTTTTCCTGTCTTACTAGATCTTCCTTATTACTTGTAGTAAACTTCTATTAGCATAAACTCATGGACTGACTTACGAAAAGCTCCATTGTGTGTTCCTTGTCAGATTGACAAAGGAAATAGGCATGCCCAATCAGCAGGCAACTTGTGAGATCTTTTATTACACTGCCAGATTGGGAACAACTTCCTCAGTCAAGGAGCAGCCTAACTGGTCCTTAGGACAGGATTTCTAGATGTAGGAAGAAAGATCAAAACATAGTTCAGGTTTGTTTTTGAAGCATATGAAGAAAGTGTGTGTCAACCTTAGCCATTCTATTGCTGGTTTTTCCCTCCCACACTCCCAATTTCAGCTGGATTAATTCCTGTGGACATGGGGAAGAATTTTAGAAGAACCACATTCTTATACACAGCCATTTCCCTTCATTTGGCAATAATTTCCTCTTTATAATAGATTACATACTAGCTACTAGCTTTCCATGAGTATTTTCATGCCTTAATATTGTCTTCATTTGTTTCTCCATCTTTAATTGGCATTGTACCAAAAGGCACAAATTCACTTATCTGTTCTATTTTTCGGTCTTTTATACATAGCGTGCATATTTTTTCCTTTGATACATTAACTTTAAAATACAAATTGTTTGGCTAATTTTATTGTGAATATTAACAGGTTTTGAGCCAATAGGATACATTTGCATGCAGATATATATAGTCACTTATATTGCAAAAGTATTTTGCTTTGAGACTCATGTTTTACAATGCTGGGCATCTCTGTTCAGGCTTGCTGAGTTTATTTATTTATACTTCACATACTGGAATATAAAACAGTATGTAAAAAAATAAAATGTTAGAGTTAACATTTTGAGTTAAAAACTTTTTAAAAATGTAATTTTTAAGGTGTCAAGAATAATTAACCTTGTTACAAATAATTGACAAAGAGAGAGCTGTCATGGCAATAACCAACCAAGTGAGTCCATGCTCCTTTGGGCTCCCCACATGAGGCCACAGACCCATATTTTAACCCCTTTTCAGAAGCCAGGAAAGTGGGAACCCACCTCACCTATGGGGGGGATATTCCATAGGGCAGGAGCATAAGCAGAGAATGCTGTCTTCCTAGACCCCACCAGTTGGAATTCTTTAACTGACAGGGTTCTTTAACTGCAATATACTGTCCCAGCCTGACCAGGTTGGATGGGCTGATGTAATGGGACAAAGTTGGTTCCATAGGTAGCCTGGCCCTATGCCATGTAGGTCTTTATAAGTCATAACCAATACCTTGAATTAGAGTGAAGTGGACCTTGTTCCTTTTCACTGGGATTTATTCCAGGGATGGCTAATCCATAGGGCATGTGGTGTGTCCTAATCCCATTTTTGTGGTCCAAGAGCTTCCAGCAACATAGTATCAAAAATTTATTGCTAAGTTGTGTTAGGGATAACATTGTTTACCCTAACTGGTTTAGGTGAAATAATAACTATGAATCATAGTTTGTGTATGTTAAAGTGTCTGCAGCTTTAACTGTGGAATAGTAATTAAGGGAGTGGTTATGAAAACAATATAAAAGTAGCAAGACTACAGCTTGCTCTCTCTGGCTTTGATGATCCCTGATTACTGCTTGGAATCAAGACTGCATTGCTCGAACGGGAGAGACAACAAAGGACTGATCTGTAAGTGAACTGACATAGGATATTCTACATGGACTTTGCTAACTGAATATCCCTGAATGGACTGACTACATGGTAAATGAATATTGGACTGTTTTTGACTATGCTATAAACTTATACTGGAATAAAATATATTCTTGATAGCACAAGCGTATCTGTTATTTTTACTGTATGTTAATAAACATACAAGCTTAGCTCACTCATTTATCTGTGTGCCTATCTGACTAATGCTGCACATTCTGTTTAGCTTGTCTCCCTAACCCTGGTTGGGGAACCCAGGCTTAACAAGTTGGCAAATAATGGCTGTGAGGGCTAGATCTGGAAGATTCAAAGCAAACAGCCTGAGATGAGACTCAGTAATTATTATTATTGTTAGAACAACAATTCATAGGTTTCTCCTAGCTCTCCCATCCAAAATCAGAAAAGTCGTATCAGTCCATCATACCATACTGGGATGAGGGGAAAGAGGTACAAGATTAGTACTTGAAATAAACATTGTGAAGTTACTGGATTTCTTCTTTAACATGTTTTTTTTTAATTCTTGAAGTAAATATAACTTATTAAAAGGCTTTTGCTAGAATCACTGCCTATGAGCTTCTAGTTCTGTTATTGGCCATGTGCTGTCCAGACAGTTTAGAGTTAATGGGATTTGGGATAGTTAGTTAGGATTTGAGAGCTGTCCCCTTAAGGGGCATCATGGTAAATGTAGTTAAGGTATCCTGGGAAATGTAGTCCATGTCATGTGGTCACATCTGTAATCCTGATTGGACACAAAATTGACCCTTGTTGGGTTGGGGGAGGCTCCCTCACTCTTGCCTAAAGCCACCATAGCCATATAGTCGCTTCAATCATCATGGGGTTGAGACTTTATTATCTTTCTACACCACAATTCAGATATGCAAAGGATTGGACATTAAGAAGAACCTCATCATAAGTGTGAGTTGACAGGATACCTGATGAACCAATAAAAAAGACTTTGCTTTATCTAATTGATCTGTCTGCTTTATGCCATCCAAATATTAATAAGCAGAACAGGCCAGTAGAAACCCACATGCAACTGCACATATGCTAGTCCTGCCAGCTGTTCCTTTTAAACATTTGCAGCAGAAAGTGAAATTCTGAAGACCCATTTCTCTCTCTCTGTGTGTGTGTGTGTGTGTGTGTGCATGCGCTTAGCCTAAAACTAGACAATACCAAGAAACTTTATAATAGTAAAATAAAATGTGAAACACAATGTCTACCATAAAGTTGCAGAATTGCAGACTCAAAGTTACATGCGTAGATGTATTATGATGTACTTCAATTATTTCCCACATATTGACAGAAAACATTTCTGACTTACAAAGTACATAAAAAGTGTGCCTTTTACTCTGGATGAGAAACGTAAAAGACAAATTTCTAAATGGTGGATGGTAGAAAGGAAGTAATTTTTATTTTAGAATTCTAGTTATTTAAAAAAGTATATGAATAGATAAATAAAGTACGGATGTGTATTAGGAAACAATGCATTCAGAGTGCTAAAAAGAGAAATGCAATAAGTCCCACCGCAGATGTTAAAAGTCCCACCACTTCTCAATCATGCAGATGAAAGGAATCAAGCACTATAGCACATCTATTTGTGCTTTAGTTCTTTGTGGATATGGACATCTATTCTTGGTCTTTTCTTTATTAAAGTCAGTTTAAGAAAAGAACCTGTTAGAGAAAACACAAGCTGTTGGCTGAAGCATGTTAATACCTGATGCTCCATGAAATTAACATAATGAACTGTTGCCAATGTGTTTGATTTTTTTAAAAATAATAAATTAGCCTGCTCCCAGAGCAAACATGGGACCATTTTTTGTTTTATATATAGATTGAAGTATCAAGATACATTGAAATTCAGAAAGATCTCTACCGCAGAAACCTTGTTGAGAGGATATGTCAGATTTGGCTGATTCCTTATATGCCACTTTGTCATCTCTCTCCTTACAGCTGCATTACAATCACCAAGTTGTAAAGGGGCTTCATGAATTGTGGAATAGAGTTATGAATCCTCAACCAATAAAAGTGTATGTAGAAGAAGAACAGAGAAAAAGCACTGTCAGTGAGACTTCTCCATCCAAGAATACTGCAGACTCTCAGAAGAGTCCTGAGGATATCCGTAAGAGTCTTTCCTCGCCTACTTTCATAACAAAGAGCCTTGGGTTGGAAGAACTGGTAGATGAACCGAGTAGGACTGACACAGAAGAGGGGGCCCAAATAGAGGAGGCACCTCTTGTGGAGTGGAACCTTTCTGTTGCCGATTTTAGGCAGGTATGTGAATGAGGTTTCTTATTCCTCAGTCTGAGAATATTCAGAGAGAATCCCATCCTTTTACCAGAATGTCCAATATTTTCTAATATGGAAAATGGCAAAATTTGAACTTTGTCCATCGGCATTTTTTTTCATTCAAGTAGTCTTCCTGTTGGTGAGTGTAGGAAAAGGCACTTACAAGCCCTACTAACTCTGCCTAATTTCACCAGCATTACTATTTACTGAAATAAAGGGAATTTAGCGTGTCTGTTTTGCTCAGGCTGCCACTTTATAATTTGATACTCTTCAGGCATTATGATCTCAGAATGACTGTAAATATTTGTAGTTCTGCTTGTGTTTATGTGTGCATTTTAGAAAGAGTTTGATATTGATTTCTATTTCTTTAGACGTTGCTGACAGTCCCTGAAGAAGAAGAACGGGAAGTTGCCCTAGCTCAGCTCAATAAAGCAGCACTGGAACTTTGTATTACTCCCCTGACAACTCAGGAAGATCTCCTCTACCAGATATGGTATGGTGTATAGGAGTAGGCTGTTCTGCCCAATGCTTTGCATATATAATATTGGCCACAAAAAATATTAAAATAAACCCATTGTACAGTTGGTGAGAAAAGATACAAGGCAGCTAACAGATCTCATTTATTTTCTGTATGTGGCATTTCCACCAGATAGCTCAGAATAATATCCATTTGTTGTTCTGTTCCATCTTCCTTTATAACCTGACATCAGCCTTGTAAGGCTGATTAGTGGAAAAGATAGCATTTCAGCTTGGAGTTAAAATCAGTTTTCTGGCTGACTAAACCCAATTCTTTTTTTATTCCACCATTTGCATAGTAATTCACAGATACTATTTTCTTCTCTGAGGAAATACCCTTGATTTATTAGTTAGCCAGCTTCATTTAGGACAGAGGAGAGCAGCTTATTGCCCCAATCTCTTCTTGGTAACTTTTGAAGCTTCCATGATTGTGTGGTTTAACTTTTGTAGCAAATAGCAAAGCAATTTTCTATATTTTTAAAGGGAGGGGAGAGAGGGAGGGAGGGAGAGAGAGAGAGAGAGAGAAGTACACAACTAGTGTAGCATCCTTTATTTTAACTCTCCAACTTCAAAATGCTCTTTTAAAAAAACAAAAATTCTCATCTTGTTCCCCAAATGTTACTATATCAGTGTCAATTCTCAATGTCTTTGAAAGCCATAAAATGGCCTTAACAGCTACAGTCTTGTTCACCAATGCCCACTCCAATTTAGGGATATGTTATTTCAGAAATCAGGAAAAATAGCCTATTCTGTGTAAAACATTTACTTAGCTAGGAAATAAATTTACAGTTAGAATTGTACAGAGCTGAATAATTCAGTAAAAATATTGATGGCTGATTCACTAATAAACCTATTCACTGTTTTTTACAACTCTTTTTCACCCTAAACCTTTTTCAGAACTCCAAAGCCCTTGTAAAACATAATCTTGGGAAATTTAAATCATAATATCTTTTTCTTTAAAAAATCTTTTTTGCTTTTTTAAATGTTTACAGCAGCCAATTATGATGAGGCTTTGTCAGAATTTGATCCTTTATATTTGCTTAGCCATTGCTCTTGGAAAGCTAAGGTGGTCAGCTAAATCAGAAGAAACCAAGAGTTTGGCTTGTAAATCTCATTAAGGTTTCATCCCCATCCCTGGAATCATTTTCCTTCCTTAGTGGATTGTTGAAGAGCAGCAGTTCTCAAAATGGAAGTAGACATGTTAAATATAGTGTCTCAATGTATTTGAAAAATGAATTAAAGGCCCAAAGGGATCTCGCCATACAGTATCTCCTGGGTCTCCACGTAGTTTGCTATTCTAGTCTTACATCTTTTCTTTGTTAGTGGGGTTCATTCTGCTGTTTCTCTGCAGTGGGCTTTTAGATCATTCACTTATTCCCAGTGATGAAATAGATACAAGTTATTCTCATTCCTAGAAGCTGTCCAGTGCATCCATGTATGAGTTAATACTCCATGCTGCCTTTCATTCAAAGATGATTCGCATTGATATTTTTTAAAGAGGTGGTTGGGCAAACAGATTCTGTCACTGAGAGTTTTGTGTATAAAAGGCTTGTTCTGTTCCCAAATTTCTTTTCCTTATATATGGATTATTACTTAAGGAACAGGGTGAATAATCACATCTGATGCAGTTGGCATCTCTTTTTAATTACATTTATTCTAAAAACAAAAATCTTGTGCTACAGATACCACATATTTAGGAAACACTGTCGTGGGAGAATAACTCAAAAATGTTTTATTTAAATTAGAAACAGCTCTTGTAAATTTGGGTCTGCCTTTGATTTAGAGAAAGCCATAAAAAAAGCAATGACAGAATTTTGGCTTGTTCTCTTTTGTCTCTTCTTTCAAAGATAAATAAAATCAGATTTCTTTCCCATATTAGTTTCCAGTTGTGGAGGGAAGTAATTGATGGGATGGTGAACTGCTCATTAGTGCTCAGATCTCTGCTTGGTATGCCCGAGAAAGACACTTATGTTGAAACTGCTGCAGAAGAACTAGGTAAGTTTGCCTGTCAGTTCAGTAGCTCTGACTCTTAAGAAAATGGACAGCTACGCAACATTAAGAATGGTCACAGTCCCTGCTAGATTCAGGTATGAAGTCAATATCATCCCTGTTTCTTTAGTTTAGTTTACTTTATTGTCACTGCACCTCATACAATGAAATCAAACACCATCTTCAGTGCACATCATGACCATGAAAATAAACACAAACATACATCCTTCACCCTTCATACGTTGAACCGGAAACCTCTGACACCACACCAACACTGCACTATACAGCCGAATTCAAAAGAGCTACTGCCCTGGGATAGAAGCTGTTTTTCAGCCTATTTGTCCTTGTTTTTATTATTCTGTACTGTCTGCCAGATGGTAATAGTTCAAAAAAAGGGTTCCCAGGATGAGATGGATCTTTGAGAATGTTTTGAACTTTCTTAAGGCAGCAGGAGTTATAAAGCTCTTCCAAAGAGGGGAGAGTGCAACCAGTGATCTTCTGGGCAATGACATTAACTCTCCAGAGTGCTTTCCTATCTGACACTGTGCAATTGGCAAACCATACAGAGGTGCAGTATGTTCAAATGCTCTCTATGGTGCAGCAGTAGAAGGTCACCAGCAGTTTCTCATTCAGTTGTTCTTTTTAAATTGTTGTTCTTAAATTGCATTTAAAATTTTACTCGTGCTTCCAGCTTACTACTTGCCAGAAGGTGGCTTCGTTAATCAGAAAGGCCAGTAAAATAATTGCTAATCCTAAATAGAAAGAAATTATTTTGCTTATTTTCCAGCTGAGATAAAATCAGCTGTTGCAAAGGCTGTCAAAGAAGATCGGAAAGTTCAGAAAGATGATAAGAAAACTGCTTTGAAGGAAAAGGAAAAAGGAAAGGCAACCAAAGAGGTAGATATGATTGGTACCTTCAAAATTAATATAGAAAATGAAGCTTAATCAGATAAAACTGCATGATACAATCTATTTCAGGCTGAAGACTACATTTGGCCTGTGGGTGGTAAACAGAGAACTTCAATGCAAAAAATAACAACTTTGAATTGAAAAGTGTGTGGAAGCAGGAAAAACACCTTATTTAATTTCATTTAAATTTAATACACATTATATTAAATAGTTAGTGTGATTACCTTCCATATATCCTTCCACTTTCCCTTTTCTCACATTAAATATTACAGGATAATAGCATTCTGGGGATACTATATAAGGTTCTGAGAGTTCAGATTTCACATCTGTGAGATAAATGAACGATAAAAAGAATTTTGTAGTTTTTTTTTCATCTGAGTTCATCCTGCTGTTGGTTTCCTACTGTGGTATTTCAAGCTATGCAAATCAGATTGCTCTGATCTCCATTTGGTGTAATTGCATCTTTCTTAGCAAGAACGCACAAATAGCCGAAAAGGCAAGGGAAAAGAAGAGAAGAAAGTCAGGACTCTCACAAAGGAAACAAAGGATGCTATCTCTTTTTCAATTGAATCTTCAGAAGTAGAACTACAGTTACGCCGAGAACAAATCGATCCAATTGTGCAGGAAAAATACCGTGAAAAACTCTACATTGAAGTAAGTTTGTACTTATACCTTACAGTAGGAAAAATACTAAACTACAAAACAAAACTAACAATAAACCAAACAAAACTTATAGCAGCCCCAAATTTACAAGAGTAAAAAGCCTGAATGAGCAGAAAAGCCTTTACTTGATACCAAAAGATTACAGCTCCTTGGTGGTGGGCAAATAGCATTGGGAACATTCCAGTGACTATCACCCTTTGTTCAACTTATTCCCCTTATGGTGTATTATGTCAGAAGAGATATCAGGAGGATACTTCATACAGTTATTAAATAGCACCAGGAAGACTAGAATCCTACAGTAGCCATATACATGATTACCGAAGAGTTGAATACCAGTTTCTCAGGGCCACTCTCTGCAAATTACTATCCAGACAAAAGTAAAACAGAGCCACTATCAAGTACTGCCTCCATGCAAACTCCGATGACTAATCTAAAAGGATATAATGGTTGCTAAGGTCAAACACTGCTCAGAAATAAGGAGAATGAATCATGTAATACAGACATTGCACCGACATATTACAAAATAGGGAGTAATATAAGTCATTCCTTCTGGCCATAGTTGTTTTAAGCTGCCAGAGTTGCTTAACATGGGCAGCCATGTAAATCTTTAAATTTTATACAATCTCCGCCTTTTCTGTTTTCACTAAAAAACAAAACTTCCTACAGTTCACTAGTATTTTACTATTAAATATTCCCAACTAAAATACATATATATGCTTTTATTTCTTTTATTTCTATTTATCCTTGACAAAAGGGTTTTAGTATCAGCATATAGCAACTTTCCCTAGTTAGGCACTCTCAAATATGCTGTATTTGTGCTCTCAAAATCCCTAGCCCGTGTGAAATTATACTGTGGGCCAGGTTTCAGTCCCTTACAGAGATAGTATATAAACTAGGCTGCAAAGCCATAACTCCACGGCAAATATGTAGAAATAACAATTGATTCCTGCTACACAATAATCTTAATAGCATAAGGAACAGTTATACTATGCAAACTTTACTCATTTTGTCAAGCATATGGAACAGATTATTATAGCTACGTAATACTTTCCAGGCATATGTTCTCTAGCTGACTTCTCTAATTTGGCACCCTTCAGATGTATTATTTATTGGATTTCAGTGTCAATATTTTCCAGATAGGAACTGTACATTACATTCAGGTATGGAGCAACAAAGTCGGTTACTAAATGTGTAGTATAAACTGTTACATAATACCCTCCCTGGCAATGTTTGTTCTGGAAGAGTAAAATAATTTGAAAAAATATGGAATATGTTGTATGTCCACATAGACTCAATATTTACTTCTAAATAAACAACAGTTTATTTGAATTTGATCTTTCATTCAGGTTTATGGACTGCTGAATTCAATGGTAAACAAAATGGTTTTCCTCTTTGAGACAGTAAAAAAGAATGCTCTAGAGAAGACTAAAGCATCCTTTGTCTAAATGGTAATTTTATAACAAAATAAATTACATATGTACACACACATAAAAAGTATCAAAGAAGTTTTATTTATGAAAGACTAGAGATTGTGTCTCTCCTGCAGGCTTTTGTATAGACAAATATATCTCAATACAGTAAGTTCTTTTGCCAGCTGAGAAATATTAACTAGGTATATGAAGACAAAATTTTACGATATTGATGGTATATGGAGGTAATCTTTGGAAACCACATTGGCCCAGTGTGGTTTAAGAACTGTGCAAGTGAGTGGAATTGATTTATCCATCTATATACTTTCCTCATTCTCTCTCCTCTCCTCCCTTCCCCCCCCCCCCATGAGGTTAAGGCCTCTATTCAATAGTCCTTATCAAATTCAGAGTTGTTCCACTTCTGTTATCAGCAACAGAAATATCATTGTCACTAAGGAGCAGTGAGATATGGGAACTGCTGTGAAGGGAACTGTCTTTTTTAAGCTTGGTATTTTCCTGTTCTGACTCCATTCAGAAACAATCTGTTCCTGGCAATCCACCTAATGGCTGAACTGCTAGATGATGGAGAAAAAGTAACTAATGAGGATAGACCACAAAGAGAGCAATTGAGAGCCACGTGTGGTCTATAGCTTGCTTATATATGTTGAATGGGAGTATCTAGTTCCTACCATCACCATCACATAACTGACTGTAAGGGTACTTTATTATTTTTATTTGGATTGATTATTGGGTGCTAATCAGACAAATACAGCTCTCAAATGCCCACTTTGCCATGCTGATAGATCCAATGTTGCCATGGAAGTCAATAAATGTCTCAGCTACTTTGTCCTGGAGGGAGGTAATATGAAGGGGGGGGAAAAGATTTTTGCAAGTCCCCTTCCTCTTTCTTCAGTGTACTTTTCAGCCAACTTTAAACATAAGTAAAGTCAATGAGACCTTTATCTTAATCACCTTTATCTGGAAGAGGTCATTTATGTCATCATCTATCTCCTACTTCCTGCTCCATCCAGGAATGATAAAAATATCACTGAAAGATGATATTTAACCCCTGCTCAAACACAGATAGCAAAAGAAAGCCTATCACTTCAGAGTGTGATTTGTTCCATTGTCAAACTGATCTTTCTGTTGGATTTTTTTTCTAACATTCAAACAAAATTTGCCTTCTTGCAGCTTCAAACCATTTTTTCCAGATCTCCACTCTGCAAGGAGAAAAGTGAAATCCTAACTTTCTATGTGATACCCTTTTTGATATTTTAAGCATGCTATCATGTCCTCCCTCATTTTTCTCAGAGTTAAACATAACTAGTTCCTTTAATCACTTTTTCTAGGATTGTTTCAGATCCCCTAATTATTCTTCTGTCAACCTGTTTCAGTTTATCTGAATCCTTAAAGTGTGACATCCAGAACAGGAAACAGTACTTGAGATGGTATCTGACCAAATCTCCCTGTGACTGAAAATTATGAATCTTGTCAATACAACACAAAATCACATTCCTCCACCCCCCAAAAAACCCAGATGCATCTTACAAATATTGGCAAGGGCTGCCAAGAATAATTTCACTGAAAGAAAAGAGATCTTGAGAGACATGAAGAGTCAGCTGCTGTTCACCAAATTCTGCCTGGAGGAGTAAGATCCTGCTTTGAAAGTTACCAAGCACACTCCCCACCCTTCCCCTAGTTGCCAATTCTCCCTGCCTCCAGAAAGGATTCCCTCCTCCTTTCTATTATGAAGGCAGTTGGTGCTTGTTTTTCCTACCTGGCAGGTGGGAGGGAAAAACAGGATACAAATCACTGTACCTTAATTTGCCTCTAATAAAACTGAGAAAAGCATCACCTATCTGTCTTGTTAACAGGGGAGAGTATTTGCTATCAATACAGAGCAAATTGATGCTGGCGTTCTTTTTGTTGCCTCACAGGCTGGTGGAAAACACATTAAACCTGTATACTCCCTTAGTTTTCCTTATTGATTAGGATCAAAAGGATGTGTTCTTGTGCCTTCCTTTACCTTTTGAAAGAAAAAGTTGTTATATGTGCATTTCCTGGAAGAATCATATTCAGCAAAGTTTCTTTCCCCAAAATGCAATTAAAATCCATCCCTACTACTTCATCTTTCCTTGCGAATACGCAGGAACGGAAATCTTCATACAATCTGAGGCAATGGAGCATGGGGAGAGCTGTAGTATAACCTGATTCTGCTTTGGTTTGGTATTTTTGAAGCTTCTTGCTTTGAAAGAAAATCTTTGAAAAGTACAAATAAAACTTTTTGATTTTATGTGCAAACAGCATGTATTGGATACCTTGATACAAAGTATAAATTCGCATAAATTTATAAATTAAGGACCATGTCCAAAATCTAGGGATAAAACTTATTTTTCCAGGATTTTAACTAATGGCCAGCTTGGATTGTTCTATAATTCCAAATATGTTTAAGATGCCATGGATAAGCTTTATAATATTTTAAATAAAATTTCCTCTCACCTCTTTACATGTCTGATCTCTATTCTGTCATGTTTCTATTAAACAATATATCCATTGCTAATTGCAGAACCCGCATCACAACCAATAAGCACCTGCTATGTTTAAAGCAAGAAATGGAGATCAGCCATGGCACGTATCCCAAAATCTTTGCAAAATCATTTGTTTGGGGAGACTGGGTCAAACGGCTTTTCCAAGTACTTGGAGAGAGAAAGTAGGCTGCTTGCTGAGCATGCCCTCCCTGCTCAATTAAAACATATTATCCTCAATCAATTGAAAAGAAAAAGTCTTCATTAAAAATCAGGGAGCAGGATTTTGGTATTCTAGCTATGTCTTTGGTTATTTGGCCTTCAACTTCTGCAAAACTCGAGTCAACACTGCTTGGAATATATAAAAAGATCTGGGCTACAGAATGAAAACTTTTAAATAGAAAATCCCCCCCCCCCTCCACCCGCGCCCCGGATCTCTGCAGAGCCCAGCTGAGAAAAGGCCAGGGATAAATGTAGCCACGATAGCTTCTTTCCAAAGCTGCTTTGGAACAGATGCTCAGTCTTTGCAAAGCGCGTGAACTCTGCTGTCCCGCGAGCAACCTGTCCTGCCCTCTTACTCATCAAATTCTGGCCTGGCCAGAGTTCGTGGCAGCGCTTCTGCATTGGAGGGTCCCTGCCGTCTACCTCGAGGAGATGCCCTCTGCGTTTTGCCACTGGCTGCAATCGCGCAGTCTCCGAGAAAAGCCCAGCAGCTGACCGACCTTTCCGGAAAGATCCGGGAGAAGCGCAGCAGTGGCCCCGTGCAGGGCAGCAGCAACACCCCGCACCCTCACAGGCGTCTCTGGGAGAGACCTGCCGTCCTTCACCAGGTCTCAAACCCGCCGCCTCGCCTTCCCTTGCTTTTTTCTATGGCCGTCTGACTTCGGCGGGCCCACCCAGCTCCACCCCCCACCTCCCAATTGCCCAGAGACGAATTGCAGCCGGCCTCGGAAGGATTTCTCCGGACCTGCTGCTCCCCAATAACTTTCCCCAGTGGAAAGGAAAGAGCTCAGGACCTCCCCGAGCCGGAGGGCCCCGGTGGTGGGGGTGGGGGGGGTGGTTGGGGTGGGAAGAGACGCTTCCTTACACCGGCGCGTTAACCACTCGTGGGCGTTTCGACAACGCAGCGAAGTCTCGGTGAGAAAAGGGGCCAGTTCGCAGGTTTCGTGCGGCCGGAAAGGTGAGGATTTTGTTTTCGCTCCGTAGAATGCGGGGCGGGGATGGCAGACGAGGAGGAAGGGGAGCGGGTCCAAGCGGGAGAGTGCGCACGCACGAAAACCACCCGCCTCCGATTCCGCGAAGACGCGGAAAGGCCGGGAGAGGTTTGGGGGCAGGCGGCAAGGGACGAGGAAGAAAGCTCCACAGCGGGGCAAAGCCGTTCCCTCCTTGGCGGGAACGGGTTTGCCTCCGTTTCGGTGCGGCTCCCGCGCAGTGGTGTATCACGCAGACGAAGCACGCGCCTAGGGCACCAGGCCCAAAAGGGGGGCACACCGCAAAAACTTTTATGGAGCCGAAGCTTGGCTTCGTTTGTACGCTACGTACAAAGGAAGGGGGGGGCATCATGACTTGTCAGCGCTTAGGATAGCAGTGTGCTTTAATCCGCCATTGCTCCCGCGTCAAAATCCCGCTGAGTTGAGTTGAGAAAGCATCAACCGCATGGTGGGTGGCCTCGCTTGCAGCTTTGGGTTTCTGACGGCGGAAAAGACCAGCGAGCTTCCCTCAACGGCTCCGATCCAAAAAGCAGCGAGGGGCTGGCCCGAACCCGGTCGCGTTATCCTTTCGCGCCCGCTGAAAACACCGCCGAAACCCGCGAGTCCCTGGCTCCTCTTGGTCGGATCTCCCTCCGGGTTTCCAGAGAGAAAGAAGGCGCGAACATACGAAGCGGGTTCGGTCAAAGGGTAGGCAAGGGCGCCCAAGGCCATTACCACCGGCAGCAGCGTGGCACGGGGCCCGGCCATGATTGGGACAAGCCCCCTCCGGCGAACCGAACAACTTCCCACCGCGGCGGGCAGACCGAGCTTCCTCTCCCCCCCCCTCCTCCTCCCCCAGAACGCGCGCGCACCTGGTATGCCTGACGCGGCGGTGGAAAGGCGGCGCGCCCCACCTACGCGCCAGGTACCCGGTGCGCGGGTTAGGCGCGGAGCGCTGCGCTGACGGAGCCGGGTTGGGCTCGCTCTGGGCACGGATAGGCTGCAGTAGCAGCCAAAGAGGATCTCGCCACCTGCCGTCCAAAGCCCCTGGAGAGAGGAGCGCGGCAAGCCCGAGGTGAGAAGGCCCCTCCTCCTTGCCACAGCTCCGCCTTCTCTTCCTCCTCCTCCTCCTCCTCCTCCGTTGGTGATCGCTTGGCATCTGTCTCCAGCAAACCGGATCCGTCCCCGCTCGCCCTTTCCCGATGGCGCTGCCTCACCAAGCCCAGGCGAAGAGCAGGAACCCGAGGCGGCAGGTATGGCGGCGGCATGGGCTCGACTGGGAAAGTGCTCCGGGAAGGGAGGAGGGAGTGAAAGGAAAGTTCTGGACGCCGAGAGCTCTCCTGACTGCGGTGAAGCCCGCTCGGAGGGTCAGCAGGACTTTGGCAACACTCAGCCGCAGGGGACGCCCACCCCCCCCCACCCCCCCATCTCCACCCCGGGCTCCCCGCAGTACGTTGCCTCCGCCTGAAGTTTTCAGCCGCGTCGCTTCTTTCTTTCCCGCCGAGGATATTGCCCTAAAGCAGGGGCAAGGGAGTGGAGGCGATGATTGCGGAGGCAGCTGCCCTCGCTCCGTCTCGGAATGACGGTGGTGTGGCCGGCAGCCTGGGATAGCCGGTCGCTTCCCCCCCCCCCCCCCCCCTGCCCGCGGCTCTTGCGGGTTGCGGCGTCCTGCTGCCGCTGAGGCCGCTGGTTCGCGAGGGTCCCCGTCCCCGTCCCCCGGCGTATTTAGTTGGAAAATTGGGGGCCTCTGCGAGGCAACGGCTGCCTCCAGCAACTCCTCTGGATTTTCCTCAGGTGCGTACGTGTGTTCCCCGCGTGCGTGCGTGTGTGCGCGTTCCTCATCGAACCGGCGCTCCAGGTCCCCCACCTCTTGTCCGTTTGCCTGTGGCTTCGTCTGGCTCAGGGACCGGATCGGGATCGCGGCAAGATTATGTAATGCCGGCTGGTGGGGCTGGGCTGCCTGCCGCCTCGTCGCGTGCGCGCACAGGGGGCAGAGCGGTGAGAGTGCCCGCCGAGGGTCCCGAAGCACGGGGCCGCCCGCCAGTGCTCCTGGCCTGAGGAGAAGGCCAAGGCCTCGCAATCAACCCTCGGTGTTTCCCTCAGCGGGGGAAGGTGCCGCTTTCAGAGGTGCCATCAATGTCGGGAATCTCGGGGAAGAAGCCCAGAGCCCCCATCCGGCAGAACGAGCGCATCTATTGCAGCGGGGGGCTGCGTGATGAAACCATTGAAGTCACTTTCGCCGGCGATGTCTTTTGGGGTCAGCTCGACTCTGTGGAAAGTCGACGTTGTTTTCGCTCTTCCCCGGTTTCAGCCTTTCGCCGCCTTTATGAAAGTCCCTTCAGTCCCTTCCAATCAATGGAAGGTTGCCAAGAGTTAGGTGCCTGTGTAGCAGCTTCCTTAAAGGATGAGGAAGTCGGTTTGGTGCCTTGACTTCTCAGAGAAGCGGTGGGGATAAACAAAAGAAAAGAAGAGGAAAAGTTCTTCAAACAGGAATCTCCCTGGAGAAATTTATTCTCAGAAACCCTGAATTTCTTGGGGGGAGTTTTAAAGGCAACTGCTTGAACCCAGCGATGTAGGCATCCTTTCCCGCTTGTTTCCAGTGCTTGAGGATGGGTACTTCGCTAGAAATTGCTTCCATCCATTGACTACCACATCTGAGCAAAAGAAATGGCTTCTTTCCATCCTTGGTTTTACACCGCTGTCAGTGCTTTGGATGCCCATGTTCCTTTACTCTGAGGAACATGCAGTTAGGTGATCATACTTTTCCCTCTACGGGGAGAGAACCAAGGAAGAAAAAAGGAGAGCAGCAAAGTTTATATGGGTTGCAAAATAGTCCGTTTCACCTGTTTATGTCCTTTCTCACCCATATTTTCTTCCCATTGGTGGTATGCTTTCCCTGGGTTTATCCAGTTCTGAAGTTCGGACTGTTTTCCTTTCTCTGATGGGGACTAAAATATGGATGATGCTTCCAAAAATAAGACAAGATATTATTGGGCAACTCAGAAATTAATAAACCACTCTACCAGGAAACTCTTTTCCCAAGCCTTGCATGTTAAAAAAAAAAAAAAAAAAAGCTGGAGCCCTATGAGAGGGATGTCTTCTCTGGTTTGTTGCAGCTGAGAAAATCTGGTATCAGGATACAGGAGAGTTTGCCCTGCCATTCCCTGTTGACTGGGTGGCAGCTCTTCTTCTGGAATGTGTCATGAACATAAGGAATTTTTGGCAGTCTGGAATGATCGCTGCTTATCCTCTTCACTGCCTCCTCTTTCCTTCTTGATGGCTCTTTTATTCAAGGTCACTGCAGTAATTTCATATGTGGCTGCCTGGTGCTGCTGTCTTATCTACCACACCATTTCTGTTTCTCTCTCTTTGCGTTCTGCGTTCATTGAATATTGTGTTCAATAAAACCTGCTGCTTTTAAACACCCTTGGCAGCACTCCATAGGCAAAGACGTTCTCTCTTTTCTACCTCTTGTTTCTGTAACTAAAAAAATGACAAGTTACAAGGCTTGTGCTGGCCTTTGAAAGCAGTGAGTTCTTTGTTTTTCTCCCCTCCCCCCTCCTAAATCTTGGATGTATGCAAGCTAAAATTACAAGGTATTCTGCACAATTCTCAGGGCATAGGAAGAATTCAAAACTGCTCACGTTCTGGTGCTCTGCTTTGGTCCATGCCAGTCCAAAGCAATCCTTACAACTGGGGTGGGTACCACATTAACTCCTTTATCCTGGTATTTTGCTAGATTTTCTTTATATTGTGAATGAAGCTCCCTAGAAGGTTTCTAAAATGGATGTAGAGTCAATACTCCTGGTGCCTGGCACTCCTCAAGAGGATGGGACCCAACATTGTTTAGAAAGAAAAATTCTGACCCTACTCCTCAAGTTCCAATGATTATATTTCAAAAGTACTAATAGAGTATTTGCTTCAGGAGGAAGAGGAGGTAGGTTTTTTAATCATAGCCTTTTAGAAACTCAGGAGGTTTCTGGAGTTAGTTGTTTACCTTTGGTGGGATGCTGCTCTGCCTCTTTTAGTTGTGCCTTCATGATTGGCCTTTCTAGTTCAAACTTCAATACTTCATCACTCCCTTTTCTTCATTTATTTCCCAGCATGCTTAAGGCTAAGGCCTCATTTGGCCTCCAGCTTGTTCTTCCTTTGCCAATATCTTTTGGTATTTTCTGCCATGCAGTTTTCTGTAGGTTGGGATAGAGAATCTATCACTTTCCAGATGTGCAATTTCCAGAATTGCCTCCACCATGAGCCTTGATGGTTTAAAATTCCCATGAAGGCCAGCAATATCCTTGCTGTTTCGGTGAAGAGATCCTTAGCATCGATCGTTTTTAAAAGTATAAAAGGTGATGAAAATCTGCTGGACCAGAAGGACAAATGATCTGACCAGACCATTGTCATTTTCCAACACAGTATATAAATCGGTCTCTTTCCCACACAATTTTATATAGTATTTTGATGCCTGTATTTATTTCCTCTTCCTTGTGCATTTCTTTATTTTCCTGCCTTGCATTTCTCTGTAAGGAGCACACCCAAAACCTTGCCATTTCAGATTTTTTTTCTTTTTTCTTTGGATTAGCTGACACTATGGCACTAAACTATCAGCAAACACTGCTGTGGCTACCATATAAATACTCAATGCTTCTCAGTCCCATAATTCTGTGTTCCATAGGGTTGCAGTCACACAACAACTTAGAAACAAATTGTGACAACTTGCTGATGGCTCTCAAAACAGTTGAGTCATCATGGCCGCTTTGTGTGGCCTGTTATTAATATTGCAGCTAATGCAAGTAAGTTAGCTTTTGTTATGAGTTGTCCATTCTCCAGTGATTCTGTGGCATACTAAGTATATTAAGTTCAAACACCAGTCAAATTAGTTGCATCATATGCAATTCAAATATGTGTGTACCAATTCTGAACAGTGTTGTGTTTGTCTTCAGTCATTTTTCCTGGCACCACTATGTTCTAAAAACAGTAAGTAGGTTGGATTGTGTTTAGAAATCAATATAGGAAAATGACTTTTAAAAGAAACTCTGCTAGCCATGTATTTCCAGATTCTGCGTCCCTGACTCACTGTCATTTCCTTTGGGTGGAGAAGGATATCTCATGTCTCACCTTGGGTTAGGATGGATGAATATATCCAGGTTGTAGGTTTTGCAAAAGTTGGAGTTGCCCTAGAGAGAAATGGATATGAATCATTTTTGTTCTGCTTTTGGAGTCATACATACTTCTCTGGTCCTTGTTTTATGACTATAAAACTATACAATATTTCAGTCATGGAGAAAAATAAAGTTATGTATGAGGTTTAATTCTGAGTAATTTAAGAAAGCAAGGTGTGAAAGCAAGGTGTTAAACTACTGAATTGCAATGAATTCCCTATAAAGCTGGGGTGTCAAACTCAAGGCCCAGGGGCTGGATCTGGCCCGCAGAGTGCCTAGATCTGGCCCAGGGGGCCAGCCTGGAAACAGTGAAGGACGGCCCGTGGTGCCTCTGCCAGCAAAAACAGAGCTCCTGGAGACCATGTGCAGCCCTCATGAGCCCCCTTTTCGCTGGCAGAGGATTTCAGGAGGCAGTTGCAGCCAGGAACAGAGCACACAAGGACTATGTGTGGCCCTCCCAAGCTCCATTTTTAATGGCAGAGGGTTGCAGGAGGCTGTCACAGCTGGAACAGAGCTTGGGAGATGTTTTTGCTGGCAGTGTGCTTAGGTTACTGTAAGTGCCCCCTACATGAAAGATATTGAGCTGGTCATGCCCATCTCAGCACCCCACCCCCTCTGAGGTCAAACATAACCCTGATGTGGCCCTCAATGAAAATGAGTTTTGTTAGGAATGTTAGTCACCTAACAGTTGGGTTGGCAATATATAAACCAGGATAATTATTTAATACTGTTGTATCTTTACGAGAGTGCTGTTATTGTGATTGGCTGAGATTCCTCCGACGGCCATAAGATGGAGCCAGAAATCTGGTTTGTTCTCTTCTTGCATTTCTCTATTGCCTTTTGCCTGATCATCATTCTGCTGGAATTGCTGTGTGTCTTGCAAACTGTTAGCAAACTCCATTTACTGAACTTTGTTTATGATACTGGACTTCGTTTTTGGATTATCCCTGGACTGACTGTATTGAATACTACCTGCTTTAACCGTGTATGATTTGGACTGTTTGTTGGACTTTGTTTACCCATTTATAGGAAGTAAAACCTACATTTTATTATTCAGTGTATCTGTATGCTGGTTGTGTGTTATTCCTCACCATTATTCCTCATTCCTTTTGGGTACCAGGAACCGGTTTCATGGACAGAGGTTTTTCCATGGACCATAGTGGGCGTGGTTTCATGTGCTGCATGCATCCCACGAATGGGGCTTCACTTATTTTGCATGGCCCAGTTTCTAACTTGCCATGACCCAGTGCCAGTCAATGGACTGGGGTTGGGGACCCCTGACCTAGAATACACTGGACTTCTGTGATGTACAGGAACATTTCTCAGGTATTCTTCCAAAGAAGATAAAGAGATAAGATGACCTTTATTGTCATTTTTTTTACTATGAGCACACTGGCCCACATTAAAAATGAACCCTTTCTATACCCATTTGCTTGTTAAGAAATCCCTCTCTACTAGTTGCCAGTCTGCCCCTGAGCTAGATTCAAGGTAGTGGCACTTATATGCAAATCTTTAAATAGTATAGAACCATATCATTTCAGAAAAATTTCCACTCTGATAAAAGATTATAACCTTCTCTTTGCTGCAATCTAGTCGTCAATCTAGTAGTCAATCAGGATTTTGCAACCTAAATATGTTAAATGTAATTTTAAGAGTCTCTTTTTTAAAAAAAACCTTTTTCTTTGCCTTTTTCAGTCACAAACTCCTGTTAGTCTTTCTGATTAAATTTATTGTGGTTCTTAAGTTATTTATTCAAAGCTTTTACATATCCACTCATTTTATGACAAACTCGTGCTTTATCCTTTTAAAATCTGTTTTTAATTGTCTTTTTTCTTTGGAATTTATGATTGCTTTATGTAAATACTGGAATTGTCTTTAAACAGGCATCAGTACAAGAATACATTTTATAAAGGCAAAATAAAGGCTATTTTAAAAGGGTTTTCAAACTTTTCTATCTGTAGTTTATTTATTTGTATTTCATGTTTCTAAGCTGCCCATCTCCCTCAAAGAAGAGGCCCGGGCGGTGTACAATATAATATCTGATAAATAACAATGTATAAAAATTAACATTAAAATTAATGTTAATGATGAAAATAAAAAGCTATTTTTTTTCAAGAAAGGCACATATATGCCATTATATTATTAATGTTTTAGTGATCTATCCTGTGTCCCACTAAGATTATTTCTGAACTCCATGTGGATTCCAAGAAAACATTTCAAATTCTTCAGATCTATCCTGGCCTGAAGATTGAAAGATAAGACTGGTAGTGCTAGCACATTGACTTGAAGGCCCGGTCCCACTGCACTTACGGATGCAAAGAGGATGTAAAACGTTAAAAAAAGCTTGCCATCTGTTGGAAAACGCAATGCATCCGTTGTGTACTCACTGCATACGTGTTTCATACACTCTTATCTGTCGAGCATCCGTCCACTGATTTCATCTGCGCAAGAAGTTTTGAGCTGCACGAAACTTTGTGAACGGATGAACTTTCCGCCGTGTACGATGTACATTGCGACATATACGGGCAACAAACATTCTATGTCCGTTATCAACCGTTAAATGTTCGCTGTATCCTCTCGGCATCCTCTGGCCATCCCCTCAACTCACATCCGCTGCAGCTGAAAACAGAGGGAGGAAACAAAAGGTACACAGAACGTCTACACAGCGTTAGTAGCACGGAAATAGAAAGGATGTGAATGGATGCATCTTGTATATAAAGTATTAAAAATGGACAAAACGTTTGTATCTGGGATGTATCTCATATATTTAGGATGTCTGCAGTATGTCTAGAGTATGTAGAAGGCCCCATAGCGACAACCGATATTTTCTTTAAAAAGGGGGAAAAAATCATCTGGATCGCTGGGATGGTGGACCATACAGTCCCGCTATGGTTGCACTGGAGCTTTATCTATCCCACAACTATCCTTCTCTATCCCACAAGCATGCAAAGGCTTAACCATTTTTTCAAAGTTTTCACCAACACTTTATTAAGTAAACAAAATGAACCAAGTAAACTAAGTGTCTTAAGCAAAGATAAACTTTATTAACTTTCTTAGGTAAACTTTATGACTTTATTAAATAAGCAAAATGAACCAAGTAAAGTGTATTAAGTGTCTTAAGCAAAGATAAACATTCTTAGGTAAACGTTATGACTG
>BLBF01000033.1:9150565-9181756 GCA_015471245.1 Laticauda colubrina
TAAATAAGCAAAATGAACCAAGTAAAGTGTCTTAAGCAAAGATAAACTTAACAAGTAAACAACTCAGTCTCTGACGCTATTCTCAGTCACTCTGAGTCATGTCCCTGGTCTCAGCTGTTAAGCGGGCAGGGACTGTGGAGGTGGCTGTGACTTGAGTGCTGGTCTGAGGCACCATTGGGGTGCTTGGCCCCGAGGGTACAACAGGTGGTGGTGTGTTCAGGAAGCTATCTGAGAGCTGACTCAGTCCCATGAGGTTGAGAGGCCCTTCATCAAGAACTTGAGATGTCAGGCCCAATACTGATGACAGATTGTCCATTGACGGGCTTGGCTGTGGGGTGGAGGAAGGGTTGGGAGGAGTGTAGTGGGGGCTGTCTGGTCTGCAGCTGGGTGAGGACTGGTATCTGTGGCGTACGATGAACCTGGGCCTGGACTGGGAAGTTCTGCTTCTGCTGTGGGAAGTCCTGGTAATTGTAGCCTTGGTAGGTGAGGGGCTGTTGAAAGCCGTGGAAGGGCTGTGACATCGCCTGGGATGGAGGAGCAGACCTGGACTGGGTAGGAGCAGCTTCAGCTGGGCCTTGAGGGTTGTGCAGAAGTGCTGTGATCTTTTCCTTCATCACCTGGTACTGGGCCTCGGGCATAATCCCTCAAGGTGTGGCTCACATAGGTGATGAAAGTGTGGCGGCTGGAGGATCCTCTGTCCAAGTGGACCAGCTGAGAGAGAAGTTCTGTGCTGGTTCTCATTGTGTTTCTGATCTCCAACAGGACAGTGTGGCTCTGGCCCTCCAGTCTGCCTCTCTGCCTGCATCCTGTGGAGGTGGGGGTGGGGGCACGTTGGTCTCTGGTGGCTGCCGCTTCTTCCTCCATTTGTGACAGCAGGGCATCATCCTCCAAGTCCTCTGGCATGGGGAGTGCAGCTGTCGGGGGGGTCTCTGCCGTGGGGCCCTCTGAAGACACCTTCCTGGACAGGGCAACTGGCTCCTGGCTGGAAGAGGACTGGCTGTCTTTGGGCTGTCTGAGGAAGAGGGGTCTCAGAGGGGCTGCTCCTCGGTGGCGGACCTCACCCTCCAGGAAGCTGCACTTGGCCATGACGTACATCTCCCAATCAGTGAGCTTGACAGCAGACTGGCCAGATTTTTTGAGTTGTAGCTTGCCATACCAGGTGTGCATATGCTTCCACCATCCCAGGAGTACATCTGCAGTATAGCCCAAGCTCTCTGCCTTGTTTCTCCAAGCTGCCTGTTTCTTCTTGGTGTCACGATAGAGTTTGTGGCCCTTTGTCCACAGGTACTCGTTCTCCCTCAGCCATTCCAGCACCTCCTCCTCATGGTCCTCGGAAACGGTGTAACTGTTTCCTCTCGCCCTTCTCCTTCCCTTGCCTCTTCCTCCCTCTGGCAGGGGCTTGAGCAGCAGGGCCTTCAGGGGCTTGAGCAGCAGGGCCTTCAGCAGCAGGGCTTTGAGGGCCTTGGGGCTGGTCCACCACAGCAGCAGTAGTAGCAGTTGCAGCAGCAGCAGCACCAGGAGCACCAGCAGCACCAGCAGAAGGAGAAGCACCAGCAGGAGAAGCACAAGCAGCACCACCAGCAGCAGGAGAAGCACCAGCAGCTTCAGAGTCAGTGCCTGGGGGTGGGATGGTGGTTCTGTCCTTCTTGCCAGGGCTGGCAGGAGTAGGCACAGGCTTCTTCTCCATGGTGTTCTCTCAAGTTGCCTCTGGCAGCAGGTCTTTCCTCTGAATGGTGACCTGCTTGCGAGCTGCATCCTTTTATATCCACGGAGCTGATGCAATTCATACTCCCCACATGCGCAGTGACCGATTTGCATCCAATATACATCCGCTGTGCATCCGCTTTGCTTCCTATAGGCGTCCATGATGTATCCGCGTCATCCGCTATACATCTGCCCCTTCCGCTATGCGTCCACTTCACAATTCTCCCCTGGAACCCCTTTGGATGTGTCATCCGCTTTCATCCACTGTCATCCGCTAAGCTTCCTATGAACATCCATTTAACATCCCCGCTACATACTACCCACGTCCGTTCTTTTCCGTTCTTTTTATGCAAATTTTCACCACTTTTTGGAGCCGATGACAATGGATGGAGCCATCCCCCAAAATTTGCTCATCCGCTGTCCTTATGCATACGTTTTGCGTCCGTTGGGCAGTGGGACCGGGCCTTTAGGGAAGTTTCTTTTCATCAGTTTCTGGAAAAATTAAGGATAGCTCCCTCAAAGGCACTACTTTAGATTGATGGAACTGTAGATACTCAAATGCTATATGGGGAGCAAAATTTAGTGTTATTTCCCCCTAGCCTCCAAGCAAGGCATATTTGCCATGTGCTCTATTACAGGTAATCTGCGACTTAGAACAGTCCATTAAGTGACCATTTGAAGTTACAACAGCATTGAAAAATGTTACTAATGACAATTTTTCACACTTACAACCATTGTGGCATTGCCCATCGTTGTGTGATCAAAATTAACATGTTTGACATTTGACTCATATTTATGACAGTTGCAGTGTTCCTGTGGGGTCTTGTGGATCCCCTTTTGTGACCTTCTGACAAGCAAAGTCAACAGGGAAACTAAATTCACTTAACATGTTAAGTGTTACTAATTTAACAACTACAGTGATTCACTTAACTGTGGCAAGAAAGGTCATATAATGGGGCAAAACTCACTTTCTAAATGTCTCACTTAACAACAGAAATGTTGGGATCAATTGTGTTAAGCTGAAGACCACCTGTGTATAAATTGTCCATGCAGTAGGATGTGAGAATGAGCCCAGAAATCTAACAATGTTTACTAAGTCGCTAAGTGGGAGGTGAACCTACATTCTTAGTAGGACAGAACAAGCTAAATTTTGGGGTAGAAGATATGCTTTTGTTTTTTATCATATACTGCACAAGTCCAAAAGAGGGCTGTGAAAATATTTACAGACATCTCACATCCTGGACATAAACTGTTTCAACTCCTGCCCTCAAAACGACGCTATAGAGCACTGCACCCCAGAACAACTAGACACAAGGAGTTTTCTCCCGAACGCCATCACTCTGCTAAACAAATAATTCCCTCAACAATGTCCAACTATTTACAAAGTCTGCACTAGTATTACTATTATTATTAATCCTCACATCCTTCCTTTCGCCCATCTCCTCCTACTTAAGACTGTATGACCGTAACCTTGTTGCTTGTATCCTAACAATTTTTATTGACTATTTCCTCATGTGATTTGATTGGTTATTGTACCCTATGTTGTACCTTATGATTCTTGATGAATGTGTCTTTTCTTTTATGTACACTGAGAGCATATGCACCAAGAGAAATTCCTTGTATTGCCAATCACACTTGGCCAAGAAAGAATTCTATTCTATTCTAACTTCAAGGCTGCTAGGGTATGGCAATAATAAGATTGAAGAATTACAGTTTTTCCTGTGCAGGCCTTTTTGGTAAAATAGATGCATTACATTTACTCGGAGCTTAGTATCAATTTTGCTTCTTTTTTAATCCAACAAACTCAGAATGTTTACTTAAGACTTTCTTCAAGCAGCAACAGTATGAATGGTTCTTCATATCCAATTTACTATCTATATCTTTGGGGAGAAAAGTGACAGTTATTAATCCTTGCTTAGGACATTTAATGCATGTACATGCATACAAATCTATGAATCCTTGGCTGGGGATATGAAGAGTCTTCAAAAGCAGTGCTTTTTTATTGCTGCTCTGATATTGTGAAATAAGTTTTCATCTGAGATATAGAATTATAGATGACTGGTAAACATCATAAAACTGCTCAAAAATTGGCTGTTCTGACAAGGTTTTAGAAATGAACACCAGTGACACTATTAATTTGATTGTGTGTGTTAACTGATTTTATTTATTGGTGATATGATTTTAGTGAGAGTTTAACATATTTTTGATTATATTGTGAATCATTTAGAGTTTAATTTTGGCAGGATTCAAATACATCAAAAAACAATTTAGTAGCTGGGAAAATCTTGGCATAAGTCTTTGAATAAGGCGGAGTGTTACAGAATCTCCTGTCAGTTCCATTGCAGTGATGACTGTACGCATTCATGATCTCATTGTTGACTTACATAAAATTTAATGGGTAGCATGTTCCAGTGTACATGTATATGTGTGTGGCGGGACTGCACTGTTATCATCCCTATCTACTGAGTCATGTAGAAATGACAAATAGCAACTAAAGTTTCAGAAGTCAGAGATGCAGAGAAAGAAATCCAGTTACAGGAGAGCTAACTTGGAGATAAAAATGGGGAATATGATTCCTTTTACTGTATAGTATTTGGATGGAGTTATGTATTTTGCCAGGTCAGGTAAAATTTTGCCAGGCTAGTAAGATATTTTATACAGCCTTCCATAATTCATTGTCCTGCAGCTGCCTGATGAATGCTGAGAATTGTAGTCTAACGCTACAGGGAAGTTTAACCTTGATCACTGAGGAAAGATTTTTTAAAAAACATTTCTCACTGATATGTCTTATTTTAAAAATGTTCATATAAATTTAGCCCTTTTATCAATAAAATATGATGCCGATTTTTAAATAAATGTTTTAGCTGTCCTGTATTTTGCAAGATTTTAGGAGTTTAAAATGTGATCTTGCTTTTGTAGACCATTTATTTTTGTGTTACATTGAGGAAAAATGATTATATGTTGTTTTTGTTCTCAGATACTGTAGATTTGTAAAATAAAAGAAGTATCATAAAATATGTACTCATAACACATATACTATGTTGATTTAAACAGGTGCCAAATGATTTGGTGTGATGTCTAGTAACCTGTAAATAGTTTGATTCCAAACTATTTTGGATATTTTATTCACCTTACTCAGAAAAAACTAAACTAGAAAAACATAATATGTTTTCATCCAGCTTTCACAATATGAAAAAAAAGGGCTTCAGATAAAGATTGGCATTTTTATTTGAAACAGAAATATATTTAATCATTTCAGTGAGACCTTGATCATAGTGTAAATGGCAGTGTTTATTCACAGCCCACTCTTTGCACAGATGGATCCTTAGTTTGGCATGTATATCTCTTTTGGTGGATAATATAATTGTTCTTTCTGAGACTGCCTACTATGAGAGAAAGCTGTTATGTACAGTACAATGGTGTGCCAGTAAATGTACAATGACCAGTTCTGGTCCATTGCTGCTACTTCCCCATCTTGCTAGCCACCAAACAGCTGATCTGTATGACTTACAAAAGTCCATAAATTGTAACAATTGGCATTCATGAACCAGTATGGGCTGGCTTCAGCATATCACAGTGCATATACAGCACTTGTCCTTGTCGAGATTCACAGTCCAGGATTTCCAGATATGTATTTCTGTAACACCAAGGACTTGCTATTTTCTTATCTCCTTTCAGAAACATTTTTCCCATAGAGTTGCTCATGAAATACAGTTCTGTGATAATATGGTCCATCATGCTGAAGGCCAATGTAATATAGTGGCTAAGGGGCTGAATTTGGGCTGGTGACATCCAGATTTGAGTTCTCAAATACTCAATCTTGAAGGTCCCTGGTTCACTGAACATATCTTTTTCTTAGCCTGTGGTGTAGGATTGATATGTGGAGGAGGAAAAACCACCATGTGAGTTAAGATAAGCTCTTGGGGAAAAAACTGAGTGTCAAAAAAAAACCATAATCATGAGATAATATATCACCAAAGCTAACATAGGCTGCCTATTTCCTTTCTAACCATGCATTTTTGAAGGTTTTTACTGGGTGGAGATAAAAGATTAAAAAAAGGAAGAGGCTTAAAATATTCATTTCCTCTTTGAAATTCTTCAAATATCTCCAGAACCGCATGGCTTCGTCCCACCCATTTTTATGCCCTCAAGGTGACAACATGCTCTCAAGGTGACAATAGTAAATTTAGAGGGCACTGCAATATGCCCACCATGCAGAATTGTGCTTAAAAAGTTAGTGTAGAGGTATTTCAGGAACCAAATGTAAATTCTGCCCAAATACTCTAGCTGAATAACTCATGGCTGGCTTAGAACTATCTGGAACGGCTCTATGATTTGAAGACATAAAATAGAAAAATGGATTAGAAGGGGAGGGATAGAAAGGAAGAAATGCAATTTTTCCCCCTGACTGGATGGCTGAATACAATTTCCATTTCTTGTTTTCTAGCTCATTCTGGAAACTGAAGAGTTAGCACTTCTTAACCAATCACTCTGAAGCTTTGATTCTTCCCTGGGGCCTCTCAAGTTTTCTTCTTTGGATAATTTCTTTCTGCAAGGTGAAGTTTCTCTCCCCCCCCCCCCCCCCCGGTTCAGCCATGACGACCTCTGCCTTGCGTCGACAAGTGAAAAACATTGTGCACAATTATTCTGAAGCAGAAATCAAGGTGCGTGAGGCCACCTCCAATGACCCCTGGGGACCCCCCAGCTCTTTAATGTCTGAGATTGCTGACTTGACCTTCAACACAGTGGCTTTTGCAGAAGTCATGGGTATGATCTGGAGGCGGCTGAATGACAGTGGCAAGAACTGGCGTCATGTCTACAAGGCCCTGACTCTTCTGGACTACCTCATTAAAACAGGCTCAGAGAAGGTGGCTCATCAGTGCCGGGAGAATCTGTATACCATTCAGACTTTAAAGGAGTTCCAGTACATAGACCGTGATGGTAAAGATCAAGGCATCAATGTTCGTGAAAAGGTAAAGCAGGTAATGAGCCTGCTGAAAGATGAAGACAGACTGAAGCAGGAGAGAGCCTATGCCCTGAAAACCAAAGAGCGGATGTCCGTTGAAGGGATGGGCATTAGCAGCAGCAATAGTAACAGCCACCAGCTTGCCTATGGACGGCGGGCATCACAGTATGGCGATGATTACAGCAGATCAAGAGGTTCTCCATCCTCCTTTAATTGTGAGTATTGCAATGGTATATGGCTGTGCCATCTTTTCTCTGGTAGACCAAGTCATCTTTGCCAAAGGAAACTTGAAACATATAATCTAATTTTTGAATGCTTTCAGGAGGACTAGTGATCCTGTAGTAAAGTTCGTAGACATCTTGACCAACAGTTGCAATACACTGCAATGTAAAGATGTAAGTGTATGCTTTTGGAGGCAATTGTCTGCAACGCTGCCTGAAATGTTTCCAAATTTCTACCATTTATCACAATGGAGTTTGAGAAATGAAACTTGGCAAGTACTAAGTAATATTTGAGGGTCAAAAATTGCTGATAGTAGGAATGGGTACAGATTCAAAAGGCCCATGGATAGAAACTGTTCCAAGTATGTAGTTTTTCTTCATTCCTTGACATTTCCCCCAATATCTATTATGAAACTACAGCCAAACCTTCCTTGTTTCTGCCATCCTTAAGCAGAATTTTTAAAGGTCTTTGCATAGCTTTTACAACCTTGATATGTTTCATTCCGTTGAATGCAATTAAAGAATCCTAGATAAATCCTAATAGGTTGGACTCCCTAATCCTGTAGGGGTGTGTTTAACTGAACAAAATTATGTATATTTCCACTTGAAATATTTCTGGATCACATGGAGAATATAAGATTGAAAAGGGAAGCACCATGGTGTAGAGCCCTAACATTTTGCATTTTTGAAAGCTTTCAGAGGACTAAATCATAAGGATACATGGCTATCTAGGTAGTGTTTAACTTAGAATCCCAGTTACTCATGGTAACTGCATTTGCTGAGATTTCTATATATTAGGGCAGTGATGATGACCCTTTTGGGCTCAGGGTGACAAAAATTTAGAAAATGCTAATTTTCATACTTTCTTGAACAAAGTAGAAGGATCTCCTACCCCCCACCTCACCCCATCTAGCCCACCATGAATGGCAGCACTTGGAGGTCGGGCTGACGTTGGGCCTGAAATAAAGACCTGGGCCATGACTTTAGTCCTTGTAATACTGTTGCTGTCACTCAAAAAGCCATTCCCCAAGAGGCCATTGCCCCTGCAGCCCTGCGCTCCCCAGGGTCTGCCATGCACTGCTTACCTTCAGGGCAGTGTTCTCTTTCTGTTCACAAGCTCCCGTGGCCTACCTGAGACGCACAAGGCTTTTATTCTTGAAGTGACTTTGAAGAATGCTCTTCTACACCCTATGAAAACTGTCTGAAAGCACAGCCTGTTCTTGCATGATTTTCAGAGATTGCTCGACTTCCAGAAGCTCTGGAGGCGGGGTGAAAGCACGCCCCATTCTTGGGCAGCCTCCACAGCCTCTGAAAATAATGTGAAAATGGGCCATGCTTTTGAGAATAGTAGTCAGGTGTTGGTAAACACTGGCCTGTCACCCAAAATGTCATGGCGTGTTACCTTTGACAGGTGTCATAGGTTTGCCATCACAAATTTGGTGTGCGTGTGTCACAGATTCCCCTTCCCTAAGGATGGAGATAAAACAGGAAAGTTAAGGAAATGAAACAAAATTGGGTGGAAATTCTATGTTCTGTCTTAAAAGGCACTTCTTACAAGACACTGAACTTCAAGAAAAAGCTGTTAAATTAATATCACAACTCATGGGTATCACATACAGCTACATGAATATTTCCATATTCTTCTTCCTGGCAAATGTTGAGCATATATATTCTTCAGAGCATATAAATCACATTTGTTTTGTTATCCTCTGTTCTATTATCTACATTATCTGTCAATTCCTGCAAAGAACTGCTTTTTAAGAATCTTGTATATGATGAAATGGATCTTTTAGCTGTGATATATGTTCCAGTGGCCAATAAAGCTTAAGTAGTAATTCATATAATCAGCTTCTCTCCCCCAGTAAATGATATAATAATGAAATAGGAATGAATGGTATATTTAGGCATTAAGAAATGGATAAAAAAAAATAAAAAACTGTGTGGGAAACAGATCAGCTCCCCAGACTTTTATTTCTGTCTTCTTGTCACTCTGTCTCTCTTTCCTTTTTGGTTTTTTCCAGTACTTTACAGTGTTATTAATTAAAAAGTAAACAAGACATTCGGAACAGTGAATTTGAGCAGATGCTGATATCGTCATAAAATAAGCAAGGGGCATATTCATCTTGCAGGACTGCAATTGTTGAAATTTTGCAAGCTAAGTAAAAAGCTTGCAAAATTTTAAATGTTTTGAAAAGCTCAAATGTTTCTGCATATAATTCCACCATGCTTCCTGTAGAGAATTATGGATATTGAAATGTCTTAAGTTCCTAGATTCCTTGAGTGACTGTAACTCTTAACATTTTTTTTTGTTTGTTTAGAAGTCATTGTGAATATATTCATTGAGGCTTCTGAGGTAAAACTCCATGACTAGAAGAAAGCCCTTAGTTGCCATCTGAATAAACTAACAGAGAATTGCATTTTAATTCTATGACTTTGATGTGGATGTGGATGGGGGGGAGGGGGAAGTAGCACTATCAGCATGCCAAATGTTGAGAGAAAAACCACCCTATGAGCCTAGGAGAACACATTTTTAGGCATATGGCCTTAAATCCTACACACTTAGAGTTTCTGACAGAAATTTAAGAACAGCCTCCTCTGTGTGGATAGGGAAAGGGGATTAGACTCTCTTAGCATTGTAACAAAGGCTTGTATCTTTTCTATGTGCCTCACAACATCACAAATATGACCCAAAGGAGTGGGGCTTGTGCTGTGACCCTATAAAACTGCTGACAAAACCAGCAACATCTTGTAAATGCCACTGTTTCGAACCTTAGATCGGTACCAATGTACTGTTTTTGTTCTTCATGCCACACTCAAGGAAAATGTTGCTATAGAAACAGAAGTGGATTGGAGTTTTCAAAATAAAACATAACTGCATAAAATTCCCAACATCAAGCATTTTTTTGCCCACTGTATGTGGGTTAGTCATAGTCTTCAACTGTTGGACATCATATGAAATTAAAACACAGAAGGTTGGTAGGCAGAAAATGGAGACGATCATCAGTACAGAAAGAGAATATTGTAAAAAAACATATTTAGGACAGGATGGAGGATTGCTTTTCTCTTGGGCAGCATTTCCTTGAAAAATAATTACAAATAATTCCTCCTTTCTTCTTGTGGCTTTCCATCTTTCAATCCTCTGTCTCCCACTCTTCTTTCTCTTAGTATTTTTCTCTTCATCTTTTTCTCCCTATTCAGTGAGGCAGAGATTCAGAGTGCTTATGCTAGACAACTAAAGGGTCACTGGGAGTTGGGTGGCCCGTATATTTATTAAATTGTTATTAATAATTAACGGATAGCTTTTATGTTTATGTAGTGTATATTAGAGGTGGTGACCCTTTGTGTATGCAACAAAATTTCATTTTAATGTGTGCCAATTAATGTACACTCAAGTGACAATAAAGTTATTCTATTCTAAAAAATATATTCTTACATGGGAAGCTAGCTTGATCCTCAATGACTATGCACCCATTTTCTAAGAAACAACAACTGGACTTTCTTTTTGAGCACATTTTGGATGGCTTTCATTCTACTTGCCCTACTTATTGGTTTCTGTTTTTGGTTTCAGCTTCTTCTTCATCTCCTCAGTTCAGCTCTGACCTGGAGCAGGCGAGGCCACAGACTACCGGCGAAGAGGAACTCCAGCTCCAGCTTGCTCTGGCAATGAGTCGAGAAGAAGCAGAAAAGGTAACGGCTTTTGTTCCAAACCTGCTTCCTTAGAGCCTGGCAATTACCAAGGGAGAGCACCAAGCACACTCACAAACACAAAGGTTGAACTTGAACTGAACAAAAAGCCAGGCACAATAATCTCGAAAATGGGAATAATGAGAAAGAATACAACGTCTTTGCTTCATTTCCCCAAGGAAGGTTTTGTCGGCTTGTTGGAACCAGGCGCAGGTGCACTTTGATAAGGAAGCAACCTTATTTATTTGTTTCTTTGTTAAATTTATTTGCCGTTTACTTCACCCAGCAGCTACTCCAGGCATCTTACAAAAAATAAAAGGTACTAAAATGAAAGGCATGTAAACAGAACCAAAGTACAATTATAGAACCATAAAATAAACACAATGAGACTACACCCATGCGGTGACCAAAAAGATGGACAGGCGGAGAGCAAGGAGGGGAACTAGAATCTGTCATTAATCCAGAAGCCACCTCCAATTTGGAACTTCCCCAGCTGAGTCCCCAGGCCAACTGGCAGGACCATGCCTTCAGGCTTTTGTGCAAAGATAGGAGAGTGGGGGCAGATCTTACTTTAGAAGGTAAGATGTTCCAAAGGATGGCAGCTGCAGCAAAGAAGGTTCTTTTTCTGGATCCTGATAGTCAGAGTTCTTTGACTGACATGATCCGAAGTAGCAGGCCTTTCTTCTACTGTATAAGAAGTTCCTTTCTTGTAGAAGGAAGTATTTTGTTGTGAGTCCTGTTTCATAGTAACAAAGTAGGACCAATAGCCTTAGGCACAGGCAAGGTGTCTCCTCCTTGTTATCAATTAAAGCTAGTTCCATGTTCAGGTAGTCTTGACTTATCCCCAGTTGCTTAGCACTGTTGAAAGTTACGTAAGTCCCCTACCTAAAAAGGGGACTGAAACAAGGGAAGTTCCAATGGTCAGCCTCCCCACGGTCACATGATCACACTTTTGGCTCTCGGCACATGGCTGAATATACGGCTGTTTGCAGAGTCCCACAGTCATAAGACCGCAATTTTGCTCAAAACTGGCACTTCTGGTTTGAAGCACAAATGCACCGTAGCAAGCAATGGGTTTGCTTAATGACTACAGTGTTTGCTTGACTGCAGTGCTCACACATACAACCACCTGGTTTGTTGAACAACTGCTGCAAAAAACATTGTGAAATCACGTGACCAACCCGTTTTATGACCATTATGACTTATGATGATAATGGGCTTCATTATCATTGTTACTTGAGGTCTACCTGTAACAGAAAGTAGGGATGCAGTCACAGGAAGGTATAGAAGCTATTATTCCTGATTTTATTTGTATTGATTTTATGCTTTTGATTTTTGTGTATTTGTTTATTTGGTTGTAGCTGCCTTAAATGCTGATTCAAGTAGGAAAGAGATATCATCAAGGGGTATTAACACTTTGTTGATTTAATTATCTTTTGTCTTGTACGCTAACACATGCAGTCACCTGGTAATAGTAGGTTTCACTGTGCCTTAAATTGATAAGATAAGCTTTTGTAGTGGCAACGTGGTCTATCTCCCTTTTGTTCTTTTATCATGAATGTCCTCTAGAGAGACCTTTAAGAAAAATAAAGAACATATCAAGGTCTTCTTCTTCCCACTTTTTAAAATGCAATTCCCTGAAGATAAGGCATAACAATAAGTGTTCTGTGTGTAGAAGGGAAGACTGTAGAATATGCATTTCTTTCCTTTCTCTTCCTGCATTTCTAAAAATCATTTTCAGAGAGGTTATAAAGTATTATTGGCTTTATTTTATAAGATTGTAGTAGAAGCTTTGTTTAAGAGCTCCTATTATCATGTCCTTATTTCTGACAAACCCCCCACCCCCTTTCCCCTGAATATATGTCATAACATCCAGAAATTGATTGGCTCATCTCTGGAGGGATTTTGGAAGGGCCCAAGAATTGCACTTTTCCTATTTACATAATATTGGATTTCCTTTAAAAGCTGTGATCTTGCGCACACTGGATAGCTTCATTGATGTCAGTATAACTTTAGTTTGAGTGCACATACGTATAATTTGTATTGCATATTTCTGTATCTGTGGTCTGAGATTTACATACCCAGTAGGCACTGAAATGAATTAAGATAAAATGGGACATTATTTAGTGTACTGTTTTCTTTTGTCCTGATGACATGCATGCAGGGGATTATGGGAGTTGAAGCTACCATATCTGGAAGTAAGTAAGTTTGGACAGCCTGAATTGTGAGTTACTTGGTAGGATTCTGTTGTTTGTATTTTTAAAACACTGAAGTATGCCCAGGATTTATTTCTGGCAGCTATCAAGAAGAATCCTTGGATCTTATATCTTCTAAGATTGAACATAGCTAAAACCAACAGTATGCACTGGCTACTACCTTAAATTCCTTGTTGTCCTTTAATGATGCAAGAACAGTTTCTTCTAGTCAGTTCTGGATATGTCATCTATAATGCAGCATATGGGTCATGTGTAATTTCCTCACAAGTGATTTCCATTTGTGAAACTATGAAGATGTGGTTAGTCACTAGTAGGAAAGCATATTTTCTTTGTTTTGTAATGTTGAAGATGAACCAAGTATGTTACGCTTCTACTCTGTCTCCTTGCAACCCACTAAACATAATGTTTTCTCATTTGATTGACAGCACTTTCAGATCATGCTTCAGAAGAACTTGCATGGAGTGCATCTGCATCCTATGGGCTGTGCAGATTGTCTCCAACAGAAGTTTCTTTAGACCTAGAGGAACTTCATCTGACTGGGCTTTTTAACTTCTCTGAAAAGATTGCCAGTCTGTAGCAAAGTAATTGGCATCCCATGGCTTCCTATTAGCAGATCTCCTGCTCTCTTTCCAGGCAGTTAAAACATTTGCTTAGGTATACAAACATGGTTAATTCCAATTATCATTCTTGCCACAAATGGCACCAGTAACATTGAATAAGCAGGAAGCTGATGAAGACTGTCCCAGTCTGGAGATTTTTGACTTGAGGCAATATTCCCCCACCTCGAGGTTTATACTGTTCTGAAAGCCAGAACTACTTCTGAAAGTTGTTCACAAACTTATTTTTCTAAAAATTAACAGAATCCACTCTATGTCGTTGTATAACAGCCTGATAAACCAGCTCAATCTTCGTCACTTGGGGATATTATCAAGTAATCCTGACTGTTTACTTTAGATTTTTGCTTCAGGTGCCAAAATATTCAAGGCCAGCTTATGATCTCCTTGAATGAGGCTTGAAAGGTTGGATGTTGTTCTTAATGTAATATCAGTCCTGAGGTATATCTGCATAGCAATATTGGTTGAATATGCCTATAATTTAAATTTTGTTTGGATGAAACCATCTTTCAGGCTACTTAAGAGTGAAACACCTTTCCATTCTATTACATTTTAATATTGTGTGCTAGTTCCTGGTTTTGGTAAATGTGTGTGTATGGATGTGTGCATGTGTGTGTGTTGCAGTGGTTCACTTTACTGGTTGGTGGTTGTGAGGCAGGAGAGATTGGCTTTATGGCTTTTCCTTTCTTGGTTGCTATAAAAGTCAGTTCTTTGCTCCTTGCTGTTTACCTTTTACATTAAACCACCAGAAGAGGTAATATTTGGGGTTGTATGTTCTCCAGGCCAGACAGGAAATGCAGTTGGAGGCCTGTCCAAGTGACTGGAGGCTTGAAGGCCTGGATGGGTGAGAAAAACCCTAGTAAAAAGGGTTGCTATTTGTCGATCTGAATTCTCTGCTTGCTCCAGTGGTGTCTCTTACTCTTGAAGAAGCAAGTGATGTGTGGTTCTTCTTGACTGACTGCTTCTGTTGCAGCAGCAGATGGAAGCTTTTTTTCCAGCCACATTAATATCTAGTTGCAATCCGACCTGAGTAGGAGGATCTTGCTACAGTGACGCATGCCTTCATTACCACCCACTTAGACTACTGCAAAATGCTATATGTGGAGCAATTTTCAAGGTCATATGCAGGGGTGGGCTTCAAATGTTTTAACAACTGGTTCTGTGGGCGTGGCTTAGTTGGTGGGCATGGCTTGGTAGTCATGTGACTGGCTGGGTGTGGTCAACTCAACATCACTCACATCGATACACGCATCTCCTTGCCTGGCCTCTCATGACTGTGGGGATGTTGCAACAATCATAAGTGTGAAAAACGGTCATAGGTCACTTTTTTCAGTGCCATTGTAACTTTGAATGGTCACTCCACACAAGCAAAGTACCAGCAAAAGAAGGGAAAAAAAAAACTCCAGAGAAGTTCCTGACAGGAAGTCCAGTCTTGCCAAGAATGTAATAAGGGTTAATGGAGGGGCAGTTTCTGTAAGCAACACCAGAATGTTTCCTTCCTGCCTTCCTTACAGGATAAGGCCAGTAATTTATTCTAACAACCGGTTCTCCAAACTGCTTAGAATATTAACAACTGGTTCTAGCAAATAGGTGCAAACTGGTAGAATCCCACCCCATGTCATACGGAAGCTGCAGTTGGTTCAGAACACAATTTGTGTGATGAACATTCTCCAGAACAGTGCAATGCTGTAATGCGGTTGCCAATATAATTGCCAACTATTAACTACTTGCCAATACTGTAGGGCCATAGGTGCAATTTAAAGTTGTGGTATTAATCTATAATGTATTACAAAGTTTTGTGCCTAATTATCTGCAAAGTCATTTCAGTATTGAAATTGGCATGGTCAGTCTACCAGGAAGAAACTATTACTAGTGTCCCATTTTAGGAAGGTAAGGGGGAGGGTAGTCTCACTATAGCTTATTAGTTGCTGCACCGTTTTTGGGAAGGACCCTGTAGTGAACATTCATCTGGCTCCTATTTTGTGATGTTCAAAACAGGTCTTCTTGAGACCATTTAGGCCTTACTCCATCTTGCTTTGTTTATAGTTGGTTTTGGTTTATTTTATTCCATATTTTTTATTAATTTGAGCACTATAGTTTTGCATATATTTGGTTCTTATGTATTTTATCTATAAACTGTTGGAAGTGGCAAAATTGAATCTGATTAATCTAAAATCTAAAGCTTATTAAAAAGTTAATAAAGAATTGATGTTTCAATCCGTGAAAGAAAAATTCTTAAGAATCTAGATATGATTCAAACATTTAAAATGTTTTGAAGTTTAAATCATGTCTATGTTTCTAAATTTTGTTTATAGGAAAGTTTATTCCTACAGCAGAATCTTATAACTCTTTATAGGATTCCTTCTCAGTTGTACATTAATTACACTGAAGGAAATATAGTCAGATGCTTCACAGGCTGCTTCCCAAGATGGGAAGTAGCTTTAGCAGGGGTAGGAGTTTCACTATAGATTTGAGTTGGAACCTGAAAATTCAAAAGTTGAGTAGGATAAGGAGGAAAATGTTTTTCTTTTTTTTAAAAAAAAATCCAAAATGTAATAAATCGGTAGTGAAGAATCTTTCAGGACATAATTGCAGTGAAGACTGTTCCAAAATACTTTGGATGGAAGAGGTGTTGGAAATCATTTCACTGCATTGATTAGAAGAGTGAACCATAAAGGCAGAATTCCTTTGCATATTTTGGCATGATGACCCATTTATAATTAAAAATGCAAATGATCTCTGAAAAGAATTCTTCAGACCGGTTATGCTGCATTCTAGGTCAAAGATGGGAACGTTGCAATTTGTCATTTGAGGCCCCCAAATGTAGGAGCAATCTATTTGGCTGATTAGACAAGTTCTGTTGGCTCTTTCCAAATTCAGCAGCCTGGAAAAATCCCTTAAATAGACAGCACTGTAATATTATTTCTTTCTTTCCAAGTTCCCAGTTCCAAGCTTCTGTCAAGAACAGATGTCAAGCCTTCATAAAACTTCAAACTTTAGCCAGATGACATGATAACATTCTGTCCTGCTGGCTGCCTCTGGCAGAGACCTCCTCTCTCTAGTGGTGAGACCCCAGTCATTCTTGAGGAAAAAGAGAAACACAAGATTTAAGTCTGACATTTTGCTCAAGCAGCTTTCTAATATGGTGTTGTACCATCCAGTGTAATGATCAACATTTTAAACACTCTCACAGTGGAATCTTTTTCTGGCCTCTCAGATGTCACTCAAATGCCTGAAACGGTTTCACTTTGCTGTATGCAGATTGATATTGCTTTGATGAGAGAAACTGGCCATATTGTGTAAGTCCAAGAAAGGCATATGCATGAAGACATCAAATGTGCAATTGGCATCTTTCAACCATTTTAATCACCAGAGTTTCCTAAGGCTTCTTTCCACCACATATGTTGCTGGGCAAATTGCTGTAATTTCAGCACATGTTTATTTTCTTCTTGGGGGGGGGGGCAGTCCCTATTTTATTTCTAAATTACAAGTGGATCTCCAGTCAGCACAGATTAGAAGGCTAATTCCAGGGACTCCTCCCTTCATCACCAGTCATCACAGGAAAGAGAACCACTGGTAGAATATTTGAAAAATATCTTATCCTCGCAGCTTAGGCTTTGACAAATCCTTTTCTTGCTATAATGTCCAGGAGCAAGGAATCTAAAGAAGAGCCTTCCTATGTATTTAAATTACATATAATTACAAGCTCTTAACTTTAATTACTGCAATATGTAGAAATTCAGACAAGGACTGTATATGTGTAGAATATTTTTTATGATTGCAGATGCATAATAGGATAAAAAGAGAGAAGCAGACCTAAAAATATGACTCCATAGTATCTTTACTCAAGAGAACCAGACAACTTTGGGAGTTACAGGTCTCTTCATAACTGAAGCAGAGGAGCCTCTGAATAAATATGTACAACTAATTAGAAGCATTTGCAGCACTTAAAAATACTATATTGGGTCCTTCTCTCACACTGGCATTATCATTAGCTTACAATATATCTTTATGCTTGGATACACTAGACTCCATTTTCATATTCCACCTTTTCAATGGACTACTGACTATGTTGTTCTCAAACTGGGATGCAAGCCAAGCTAAAGAGGTCCAAAACTGTTTCATCCTCTCTCAAACTGGTAAATGTTGGAAATAAATATACCTTCTACTAACATCTAATAAACATTATCCTTATCCAGCTCCATCAAGCAATGTTCTTGTTTTAAGTCAGTCTTCTGAAGGAGGATGTCCTAGAGTCCTAGACTGACTTAAAACAAGAAAACTATTTGGAGAGGATGGCCTTTTTCATGTTAGGAGGAAGCTAACAAGAACTAACCTTTTAATCTACTAAAGACAGATAAACCTGCTCTTCAGCTCTGCATCAAAATATACATAGGACATCAGGAGATTTATTGAGCCCCAGCATAATCATGGGGATGTTGTCATATCCTTTCATTATTTTTAATTATTATGTCTAGAAAGCAGGTCAGAGATGCCTAATACTGTTTATAGTCTTCTGTTCTGCTGTACCACTTGTTATCATCTCAGACATGCTACATATTCTATTTTTCCCCTTCCAGCCCCTCCTCTCATTTTTCCTGAATACTGAATTTTGGAGATTTGCACACAAAACCCTGTGACATGGAGAAATATTGTGCCTATGTAAACATTATCTCTCTTACAAAATAATTTTAAGCATTTTTATATACTTAGAGAACTTAGTTTTATTAGTACATGAAGTAAGTAGCTTGAGGTTTGTCGTGTTTGTGTTGCTTATTGGATTGAATTGTTTAAGGCTAAAGTAGCTCACTTAAATGATGAAGGAGCTTGCAGTAAAGAGCAAAATAAGGCAGAATGCTTTGATGATCTGGTTTTACAGGCGGCAGCTGGGCCCAAAATGTAAAGTTTCCTGCATGTCTCAGGACATGCTCTACCATTAGCTTTGAACTTAGATTTTTCTCACAGCAAAGTAGGTATATAAGCTATTATTTGAAATTGCTATGTTTATAGACCTGATAGGTGGATTTATCCAAAGGATCATTTCTCATTTAATAGCATTTTAAGTTTACATAATTTCTACTAAATACAGTAGCTGCTGATACTGTTCAGCTACATAGACGTCCGAAGACACATCATAGACCTTTGAGCAAACCACTCTTGACTGAGTTAGATTAGCCTGGGAAAGGAAAAAAGAGGACAAGGAAGTTCTAGGGGCATTCTCTGTGGCTGAGTTCACACATTGGTTTTAGTGGCAGTTTGTGGAACAAGTAATTGTGATCTGCTTTACACACTATACTAAGCCATAACCTCTGATTTACAAACTATAGTGGGTCAATTTACACATGCTAAGCAAAATCCAAACAAGTCACACTGTTGGCTGTAAACCCAGATAGACCATTTATATTGGAATGATTATTTTGTGAATTTATTATATTCATATATTCAAATGTATATTTTCATTTCCTTCCTAACAATAATATTATACCTGATTTGTGTACTATGAAAGACTTCTCATCCTCTGATATATTTTTCATAATTCTCAAAGTTGCCAGAACTTGACCTAAATTTCAACACCAGAGGTGGTATTCAGCAAGTTCTGACCAGTTCTGGAGAACCGTTAGCAGAAATTTTGAGTAGTTCAGAGAACAGGTAAATACAACCTCTGATGGGAGATTTTACAGTGTCCTTCCCCTGCCACGCCCACCAAGCCACGCCCACAGAACCGGCAGTAAAAATTTTGAATCCCACCTACTGTTCAACACTTAATAAAGTGTTATAATCTTGAAAAGAGACAGAAAATATATATGTATAGCAGAGTGAATATGGTAGCAACAAAACAGAACCAAACTTAATTTCTAAAGAACTATGTAGATCAGGGGTGTCAAACTCCTGGCCCTCAGGCCGGATGAGTCACCTGCTGGCTACTCCCACCAACATTTTAGCAAATGGGGGGGGGGGGGGGAAATCATATGTCACATGACAATGTGATGACACACGTTTGACACTGATGATTAATTTTTGCTGTTTCTGCCAAAATATTGCATTGAATTTGAATTTAATATCTTTAAGCCTTGTGAGAATTTGTGTTGCATTCAAGAACTTATAATAAAAAAATAGTACCTCAAATAAATACTAACCTTATCAATGAGTCAACTGTTGTAAAAAAGGAAAGGTTATGCACAATCTCACTTAGCTTCTCATCCCAAATCAGGCTTCAGATATTTTCATCTTCATCTAGTAGTCTGAAGTGGAAAAAAAAAAGATTTAATACAGATGCAACAGCCATTTCATTCTGCCAGTCTTGCTATTTTAAGTGTTGAATAGTAAGGGGAATCCATGTTTGTCCATGAATAAACATGCTGCCATTTTTTTGAAAAAAAAGAAGCAACCCTGCTCTTTTCCCACAACGAAAAGAAAAACATATTAAGGTTGTAAAGAAGAAAGAAAACAATTATGCACTGTATAGGATTACAGTGTTCAAGTTCATCAAGTTCCTAGAAACATTATCAACAATTAAACAATACATTATAGAACAGATTCTTCTAAGAATATTTAATAGGGAGGATTTTGATACTAATTGACACAACTGAAGAAAGCAGATATTTGGAAAACTGGGGAATATCTGATATGGGGAAGAAACTCACATTTGAAGTCAGCGTGATTTTTCTACCAGTATTTGCTTTAACAATAGTAAATGAACTTTAGTTCAGCAGGTCTTTCTTTCTTTCTTTCTTTCTTTCTTTCTTTCTTTCTTTCTTTCTTTCTTTCTTTCTTTCTTTCTTTCTTTCTTTCTTTTTCCCTCCCTCCTTCCTTCCCTCCTTCCCTCGCTTCTTTTCCTGCCTTTATTACTTTATAAGTATCGTAGCTCGTGGTAGCAAACATACATCCTCCTCCCTCCTCCTCCTATTTTCCCCACAACAACAACCCTGTGAGGTGGATTGGACTGAGAGAGAGTGATTGGCCCACAGTCACCCAGCAGATCCCAGTTCAGTTCTCAGAAAAGACAGAAAGCTCCATCCTGAAACTCTAGGTAATGGCTGCTGCTTAGTGTGGGCAATAGAGAGCCTGATTCAAGGACCCCCCCATTAAGAGCCTGATTCAAATATTCCTAGCAAGGCAGAGTTTCATGAGTAAGATTTTAGTGAATTTCCTGCTCTTGGGTAGTCTGGCAGTGACAAATCCTTGTGATCTTCAGCAACACATGATAGCATTGTGTCTTTTCTGAGTATCTGCTGATGGGGTGGCTGGCATTTGGCTTTATATTGGTCACACATTCCACTTTGGCCATCCATTAATCACATGATTTTGTATAAATAGCTTTCTTATAGCCTTAGTTGGAAGACACAGAAAGCTATATCTCAAGGAGGCTAGCAGGCAACATAACAGAGGGAAAAGGAGAGAGGAATGATTTGTGCAGTAATGGGAAGCCAGACAGATGAATCTCATTACTGTGCTGAAAACAAAGATGGTGATTTTAGCTTGTAACTGATGAAGATATAAAAGTACCAAATATGTAGCCCCTAGATAAATATTCCCACTTGTGCCCCAACTTTACCTCTGAATGCAGATGAAGTGTGTTCTGCGTGGACTAACTTTGTGTTACCTTCAGCTAATTGCCTGAGAAAAAAGAAAGCTACATTGGATCAAAAATCTTGGCAGATTGACATAGCTCACTAATCCTGGTTTAAAATAGTCACATCAAGCACATAATGCTAAAGTCATAAATAATAGTTTCTGAAGTAGAAAGGCTGATTCAAATGTCATGCTAAGCCAAAGCAAAACATTTCTCTTTAGCAGGATGCAAGCATTGGGTAGCCTTTTGTGAATTAAACATTTACACGAAAGCTAGAAATTAGCAATAATTCTTCAGAAAATAAGATTAATGGTGGTGTGTGACAATACCATATCTTTGGAATGAATGGGGACAATCTGTGTTTGTTCTTTTATGGCAACAGCATGACGATGCTTCATCTGAAGTTAAGGGCAAAGCAGATTGTGCCTACCAGTGCCAAAGTCTCTTAGCTTGTTGTTTGGCCTTGTTACAGGCAACTGAGTTTTGGAACATTTGATGAACTTCAAGCTTGAGAAAGGACAGTGAGGTCACAGCAGCCAGCAAAGCAAGCTCTCAGGTTACATTAGCTTGGCAAGCCAGCCACTGCTCCAGGATGCAGCAACTCCTCTTCTAGCCCAGAACAGAACAGAACAGGAGCTGGAAGGGACCTTGGAGGTCTTCTAGTCTAACCCCCTGCCCAGGCATGAAACCTTATACCATTTCAGACAAATGGCTGTCCAATCTCTTCTTAACAATCTACAGTACTACTGAAGCATTCACAACTTCTGGAGGCAAGTTGTTCCACTGATTAATTGTTCTAAGAGTCAGGACATTTCTTCTAGGTTGCTTCTCTCCTTTATTAGTTTCCATCCATTGCTTCTTGACCTGCCCTCAGGAGAATAGCTTGACTCCCTCTTCTTTGTGGCAGTCCCTGAAATATTGGAACACTGCTATCATGTCACCCCAGTTCTTCTTTTCATTAAAATAGACATATCCAATTCCAGCAACCTTTCTTCATGTTTTAGCCTCCAGTCCCTTTATCATCTTTGTTCTTCTTCTCTGAACTATTTCTAGAGTCTCAACATCTTTTCACATTGTGGTGCCCAAAACTGGATGCAGTATTACCAAGGCCTTATAAAGTGATATTAACACTTCACATGATATTGATTGTATCCCTCTGTTAATGTAGCCTAGGACTGGGTTGGCTTTTTTGGCAGCTGCAGCACACTGCTGGCTCATATTTAAATGATTGTCCACTAGGACTCCAAGGTATCTCTCACTGTTACTACTATTGAGCCACCTATACTATATATGTGCATTTGGTTTTTCTTGTCTAAATGTAGAACCTTACTTTTTTCAAAAATAATTTAATTTTGTTAGATAGTGCCCAATTTCATGTTTGTCAAGATCCTTGTGTATCTTAAGCCTATCTTCTGGAGTGTTGTTATTCATCAAATTTACACTTACCACAAATATGTGGAAAGACACCAGGTACAATAATGCCACAGCACCTATCTTATAATTTTTTTGCTTTTTTATTTCATGTTTATAGATTTTAATAGGAACATTTCTACATATGAAGCTTTTAACACTGGCCTGATAGGACAAAAAAGTTTTTTGACTTTATGGGGAATACACAGATGTCTCTTTTATCATGTCGGGATATCACACATGCAACCTTTTGTCTGTGAACCCTGGTGATTTCTTTTAAAAATATTTAGTTGCTCACATTTTCATGACTGGGATGCCCTGTAGATTGCCTAAATCTGGCTTAGGTGCCACCTGGTGTTCAGACTGTCTCAATACTGCTATGCAGGGTTGCTTGGATTAGCTTTTGCTGATTTCCTCACGAGACAAAGCACCTGACAAAATCCTGGAGCGGAAGTAAAAGTTGTTCCCTCAATCCTTGTCCTTCTTGGCTGTTGGCCGATCATGGGAGATGGCCAATCTGTTTGGCTGGAGACTTAGTATTTCAACTACAGCAGAATATACAGGTACACTTGCTGTCTCTTGCAGGGCCATATTATCTCTTTGTGAACTGTCTCTGTTTTTTTCTGATTCTAAATTTCTGGGAATTTTGAATTGAAAAGCAGCAGAGACATATTTGCAATAACATTGACAACATTGCAAGCACTTTTGAAGAAGTGGGTTATCTAGAGTTCTCTGTGAGCTTTCTGATTCTCTTGGCATAAGTGACTCTGGTACTCAAGCCAGGAAAATAATTGATCAGAAGTCAGTTGGCTTAAAAGGATTGGATAAAAAGGCTGGAAACTAAAGCAATAGTTTTAGAGTGTCTTGTCTATTTCTATATTTATCACATGATTCTTGTGTTCTGCAGTAGATAAATTTGTAATTTATCACAATTATTCTGCAATATAGCAACTTAAAGTAAGCAGCCATATCAAATCTGTGAAGTTTCTACAGACATCTGGTTATTGAAAGTGAGATTGAATTCCTGGAGGGGCAACATTTGTTCCTGTACTTGGTGTGAAGTCTGACACTCCTTGTCTTTTACACACACAAAAAAATTCAGACAAAAAATACAGTTCTGGAATAGTATACAAAGATTAGGCCTGAGTTGCCAGTACTAGTCTAATTACTTTAGCTCTTCTTTATTCCATATCTAGGTGAAAGATCAATGTTTTTTTTTAATGAAAGGAATTACAGATTGTTCTCAACTTGCAGCAGTTCCCTTAGTTTACTTTTAAAGTTATAATGGCACTGAAAAAAGTGACTTATGACTGTTTTTCACACTTACAACTATTGCAGCATCCCCATGGTCAGGTGATCAAAATCTATATGCTTGGCAATGGGCATATAATTATGATGGTTGCAGTGTCCCAAGGTCATGTGATCTATCCCCTTTCACGACCTTCTGTCAAGCAAAGTCAATAAGGAAGCCATATCCACTTAACAGCCAGGTTACTAACTTAATAACTGCAATGATTCACTTAACAACTCTGGTAAGAAAAGTCATAAAATGGGGCAAAGCTCACTTAGCAACAGATATTTTGGGTTCAATTGTGGTCTTAAGTTGATGACTACCTGTAACTTCAGCTGACCCCTGATAAAATAGAACTGGTGCTGTCAGTGGACAAACTTCAAACTGGATGAAAAAAAAACCAAACAGACCAGCCAATCTAATGCTTACCAGATGTGCTGGATCAATTCTTATAGCTCTGATGGGCATTATTCAAGTTGTACCCAACACTTCTGGAGTGCAGCAATGCAGAGAAGGCTAAAAGAGTAATTAAGCTGCCTAGTTCAATACTGAAATGAACAAAAAAAAGATTAACTCAATACCAACTTGGTATATGTCCACAAAGGGTAAAGGGATGGGTGGGTGGGTGGATTGTTTACCCAGAATAAATGATTGAGCAGAGAACTCTGAGCAAACTTTCACCCAATTCTCCTTCGTTATCAGCAGCCACTTCCTCCAGTCTCCAGCACAGATGAAGATTTGCAATTACAGATAGCGCTTACCCTGAGCAAACAAGAGCATGAGAAGGTACCCCAAGCCCAGGTGGTGAAAGGGCACTTTACCTTTCCTCTTCTTGAACTCACATCTCTTCAAATGGGGCAGCTTTCTGTTACCTTCACATCGTCTTCCTGGGACAAGGTTGTTCTGTCTCCAATGGTCTAGAAATTCTACACATGCCTAACTTGCCAAAAGCTTTGGAATCTCATTCGTTTGCTGAAATTCTGAAAGTGTTAAGGTGACCAAAGTTGTTGGCCTTTATAAACATGAATCAAATCTTGTATGAGAAATGTCAGAGCCCCAGAACCCAAGAATGGGTGTTATGGGCTTTTTCCCTAATGGCAAAAATATTACATATTGGAATTGCTCAAATTTAAGATTTGATCATCAGATCAAGTAGGCAAAGTGAAAATGTACAAGAAGTACCTCTCTTTTCCTAATCAAATCCATTCCTGAGCTTATTTGCCTGGCAGTAAGTCACGTTGCCAAGCTCAGCGGAAATTATTGCCCCAAAAGTTGCATAAGATTGCTACAATCATAGATATTTGTGACATTTTTAGGTGAGAGAATTCTAGACTTCTTCCTTCCTACCATCACTCCCTGCTGTGTCCATTTTCTTCTGCCTTCTGATACTTTTCCAGTTTATAACTTTAATTTTCATGGTTCTGAAGACTAACTTTATTGAGGAGTTTCTTAACTTAGATTCTATTTCAAAACTAGAAGAGTGTTTGCTATGACATGCATGTGGAAATATCTGACTGATGATTGTTGCCTTTCGGAAATAATCATTCCATTTTCTGGCACTTGGCTCAGGCATGTGTTCATTCTGATTACAGGAAGTTAGGGCATGTAAAGGAGAAAATTCCCTACTACAAAAGGCATTGGAAGAAAGTAATCTGGATGTTGAGGAAGTTGATGATAAGGAAAAGAAAACACAGGTATGAAAAACCAATCGCAGGCATGCTATAATCCCAGCTTTGAAGTATGAAAATGAATACTCCTTGTGTGTTATCTCTACATGGAACTGCAAACTGTGTAGCTTGGAACTGAAATTATTGATAGTGATTTTTGCTCAGATTCTCACTGGGCAATTGGTAGAGGATGTAAATATTGACTTAGATGCTGCATCCTGCCATGCCGCAAATTTTGCAGACTCTGAGCCCATAAGCTACAAAAGTTTATGAAACTGGTTTTATTTATGCCTGCCGTTGTGGTTGTATAGAATAACTGGATTCAACCCCAAAGAACTTTAGAAAGGCAAACAATAAAGCCTCAATGGAAATTTTTTGGAAGAGAGGATGATTGCAGATATATGGATGGTTACACTGTAGCATGAGGAAATATTCTTACATTTCATGCTTTTTGTTTCATTGGTATATAGTGTTATTTTACTTCCTTTGATTTCAGTCCACATCTACTGTGCTGGCAAAATAAAATACCAAATATATAGCAGGTGAACATTTTGCTGCTACCTCCAATATTGTTAAGGTGAATTATCAGACAATTTTCCTCTCTGCAGGTGTATCTATTCTAGAACCAGACCTATTGTTCATAGTCTTTTACTCCTACAAAGTTCAGACTGGCAGTTTCCAGCCTTAAGCATAAATTGTTCCTATATTTCATAGCCTATTCAGCAAGTGATCCCCTGCAGAAGGTTATTTCCAGAAACACCCATTGTTCAGACATGTTAATGTCACCATCATTTCTATTCCACAGGAATTTGGCAGCAGTGTGAACCCATCTCATTGCAACCAACCTCACAAGGATGAGATCACTGCATGAGCCAATCTCTTTCAGCTATGGATTAGGGGAATGCACAGAATGGCATTTGGTCAGTGCTCATAAGTTTAATGCTCATGTTTCGTGCATTTGTCTGATGATTCCCTACCGTCCATCTGTGAACCCAGATGACACCAAAAGATCTTTTGGGTGGGGAGCTGATTCTGGGGCAATCCATACCCAACAGAATATGCACCTTAAGAGCCAAGAAATGCCAGCAACATGCCTAAGGAGAGCAAGGAGAAGTGTTCAATTTCTGGGATATTTTGAAAAAATGGCTATATTCTGTCTGTATGATGAATTCTTCATATTTGTTTAAACTCTATAGCAGGGGTCCCCAAACACGGCAACTTTAAGACTTGTGAACTTCAGCTCTCAGAATTCTCCAGTCAGCTATGCTGGCTGGAGAATTCTGGGAGTTGAAGTCCACAAGTCTTAAAGTTGCCAGGTTTGGAGACCTCTGCTCTATAGGAACTATAGAACTACAAGCTCTAATAATGGTATTCCTTTGTATCTTTCAAGTCTTCTGTGTTGGAGCTGGCAGACATTTTTGGACCAGCAGCAGTCACCTCTACCCACACTTCTGCTGATCCATGGGATATTCCAGGTGGGGACACTGTTCGATCTGTTGACACAGACTTCTCTCCTTCAGCTCTATCCTTGTCCAATTCTTGGGACCACAGTAAGAAGTTTTGAACCTGTTCTCTTCTTTCTCTTTTCTGTTCTTCCATTCCACTCTTGTTATTGGGCAACTGAGGGTCAATGTTAAATCATTGTCTGTTATTGTGTGATTCTGTCTTAAGTTGTGGTATCTTCTAGGCAGTAAAAATACCTCAGTTCATTTTTGTGATTTTATATGCATTTTGCAATGTTATGTAAATTTATATGAATACAAGTTAAGAGTTTTATAAATCTTTATTTAAAAATGTTAATGCTGAAAGTACTCTTAGGCACCTTAGTAAACCTTGTAGCAACCTTTAGGCACCTTGTAGCAACTACAATCTTAAAACTGTCCCTATTTACAATTTCAATGAATTCCCCCTAACTTTATTTCTGCTGGACTGATATATAGCATCTAAACATTACTTTCCTCCTTTTTCATACGTACTTCTTCCTAGTGTATTCCCGCAAGTACAGGGCCCACTTTTTGGATCATTGAGCGCCACTTTAGCGTACATTCTTATATATATGCAGATTTGATCAATTAAAGCTCATAAAATGAGTGAAAATTTCTTTCCTCAAATGGAATCTCTATGGTTGAGCTTACTCTTTATTCAACCCTGACTTCATCAAATTATCTGCTTCTTAATCGATTCATTCCCTATTTCTTGGTCAAATCAGATTCCATGTTGATAGACTCTGTTCTACCTGCTTGCTCCTTTCAGATACCAAATCTCCTGTAGAATCAACAGGAACATCCTGGGGTCCTGCTGCAGACCCTTGGGTGCCATTACCTTCGGAGGATCCTCTGACCCACTCTTCTGCCGGTCAAGCTTCTTCCAGCACCTGGAATCTTCCTCCTGCCTCTGACCCATGGGGGATAAAACCATTGCCTCCAGGTGTCTCATCGACAGACCCCTGGGGAAAACAGTCACCACCTGTTCCGCTCTCTGCAAGGATCATTTCTGCTGCTGATCCTTGGGGAGGTTCTACGGATAATTCCTCTGCCCCTGGTAAGAGAGCCAATATGGTGGGCTGATTGAAGTGTTGGGCAAGAAATTGGGAGGGGAAAACAAGTTTAGTTTGCCCTCAGCCATGTGCCAGACCAACCAGATCAGGGGTGTCAAACTCACGTTGTCACGGCAGCATCACATGACATATTGGGACTTTCCCCCCAACTTGCCTAAACTGGACATGGGCCGGGAGTTTGACAGCCCTGAACTAGGTAGATCAAGCTAAGAAACCAATGCCATATAGGTCAGGATTACTTATATCATACTGGCAATAGTAAGCAAATGTTACAAGTCTTAATGTGCTACTGGTAGCAGCTCTTCCTCCTTTCCTTCTTCTCAATACTTTTTTCAGTGAGCAACTTTGAGCAGTCTTTCTCATCGTAGTCTACCTCATAGGGATGTTGTTGTGGGGAAAAACAGGATGAAGGAACACCACTTGTACCACCTTGAGCTCCTGTAGAGATATAAATTGAATCTTTTTTAAAAAAAATCACCTGCGGTTTTTGAGACCGCTCAATGTGATAAATTAATAGAATCCTTCCCCTAACTTCATAACTGCTAACCATAATTTTTCTCCTGCTTTATGTGAGCCATGTAAGGTGTTTGATTGATTTGCAAGAGGAGCATGTGATTGTCCCAGCTGAGTTCCTAAGTGGCAAGTTGTGTGACCTTCCTTGCTGTGAATAAAATGAAAGACACCTAGATACCTTTTTAGCTGTCTTCAGAAACAGAGATGAAACCACTGAGTGTCATATGGGATTAAGCAAGCTTCTTTCTCTGCTTCCTTTTTACTGTAAGGATGTCTAGGTTTTGAAATAAATATAAAACAAGTGATGCCATCCACAGTCTCATTCTCACTTCTGCTGTTAAGACTCCCAATGTCAGCATTCGAAGTAATGCACCCAAAGAAAGGTAGATTCCTCAAGAAACAATTTATTGAAAACATCATATTGGCACAACTGGTGAAAACCAATTCTGATGGTTCCCGTGGTTTTCACCTAATTAGAAAATAAAAGTTTCCCCTTCCCGCAAGTCATCAGTCACATTGTCCAATCGAGGTGCTGGCCTGTTACATGGTAACTTCACTCCTCCTCTCCCTAGCCACCTGTTGGAATGTCCTTGGTTCCCACAGGAAAACCTTTTGTTTTGATTACAAACCTCTGGCTAGCTATTTCCACCCTCCCTGTCCCTTCTTCCTTGTGGCAACGCAGAAGCCTTAAAGATGGCCACAGCCAGGTTCACTTCAGGCTTGACACCCAAATTCAACAAACTGGTAATGGAGGAAGAGGAGAAATATATCTCTTTTTTCCCCTTGGCTTCTAAGCAGAATACTGGACAATAAATCTGCCCCCCATACACACCTTTGCATAGTGTGTGAAGCATAAATACTAGTGCTACTGCTTCCCCTGAGCTTCCATTCCTTCTCAATAGTATTGAGAAGGGCTGGAATTGAACAAAGCATAGAGATCCAGTTTGGGCTCTAGTGGTTAAGGCACAAGGCTAGAAACCAAGACACAGTGAGTTCTAGTCCTGCCTTAAGCATGAAAGCTTGTTGGGTGTCTTTGGGTCAATCTTTCAGCTCACATCAGGCTTGGGCAACAAAACAATTAGTTAATTCCTGTCACAACCAAGGGATCGACACTTGGTTGATCTGAAAAATAAGACTGGAAAATATTAGGAAGAAAAAGAGAGAGAGAAGCAAGAGAAGGACTGTTAACTGAATATATTTTTCCCGTCTTCACCTCTCTGTAGACAATAGTGCATTTGACTTATTTGCAAAATTACCTGACTCTGTGAACCAACCAGAACATGAGGCTCCATCATCTCTGAAAGTCAACAGCTCTGGAGGTAAGCAAAGCTCTAATGTAGCCATCCCTGACTTATGTCCTTCCTTGGAAACAATGCCTATTAATTTCAGGCAACATGGCCACTGGACAAACCTGATAAGGAGCTATAAGGTGCAACATCTGTAAAAGAAAAGACTGATCATATGTATTCATGGAGAAATGTGATAAGCAAAAATAACCGTGGATGCTGATTCTTCTTGCACATATTGATCTCAAAATTTTGATAGACCTTGCTGACAATAAAAAACTAAAACCAACTGTTAGATGGACAGTTGTCCCAGCAGAAATATGGAAGTGTTTTATGTACACCTTCTTTTATGATGTTTTTTTTACCTTCCCAGTTCAGTTGTATCCCTGGAATTTTCTCAGGTCTTTCATTTAAACAGCTCCAATCCTTCTCTGAGGTCAGAGAAGGGGGATAGTGTCACAACCAGAAGTAATTCCATCCTAGTTTTTATTTCACAAGATATCCCCATACTCAGACAGTATGCTGGAATCAGTCTTCAGTCACACTTCTCCCTCTAGAACTAGTTTAGCTCTTATCTTCCATTTTGTGCACTTCTGATTCCCTTCGTGCTGCAAGAAGCTTTTTAAAATCTCCCAGTGATGCATTTGGATGAATGGAAACTCACTGCAACTTGGGGAAAGGAGCCAAGTTGATTTTTCTTGTATAAAGGGAAATTAGATTCAAAACAGTTCTGGCAGGATGAGTGCTATATGGATCTTTCTATCAATGCAAGTGCCCCATATTTTGAGATAATAGTCAGGCAAATTCCTCTTTCCATTTCCTATAAAGGAACCATGAGGCTATTAGTAATAAGAGATTATTTAATTAATTATTGTAAAGAATTGGTGGACAGGCTCCAGTATTTATAAAAATCTTGGTAGTAGATCAATCTTTACATGTTGTTGTGCTATATTAGGCACTTTGGCAAATGCTTTAGAACAGAATGACCTAAGGACCTTCCTAAATGAAAAGAGGCGGCCAGAGTCCAATAATAAATACAATTCATATATATATATATATATATGTATGTATGTATGTATGTATGTATGTATGTATGTATATATATGTGCTGTTTAGCTTCCTTCGGGTATTATCCCACGTCATTGTAGTTCTGTTAAAGTTGTAGCAACGTTTCAGCAGAATCTCATCTGCCATCATCAGGCTTCTGTATGGATATGGGTCTTACAGCTCCTGGTTTTAAATTTGAGGCTGGTCCATTCTGATTGGTTGGGAGCCTGGACCTGTGTTCATTGGACTTGGAGTTTGATTGATTGGTGTTCCTGGTTTCTTCTGTCTGTTTTGTGGCTTTGATTGGCTGGCAACAGTCTGTTCTTGTGTTGGAGGCTTTTAGTGCAGCTTGGCTCCGTGTGAAGGGACGGCTGCTCTTCATTAGCAAGCTGCTATTAAAAGAGCAGGAATACTATGTGACCTAAAATTCCTATGCAGCTGC
>BLBF01000033.1:9182156-9194322 GCA_015471245.1 Laticauda colubrina
GCCCAATCCCACCACCACCCAGCACAGATAAATTCCGTAGCGAAAACACTAATTACCAGAACCAAACGCCTGGCAGATAAGACACATATAAAGACTGAACTATGCACCCTGACTGAAGTATTGACAGCCAATGGCTTCCACAAAAACAAAATCACCAACTTGATCCACAAAAACGCACCAAGACATAACAGAGACCTAGAAGATCAACAGATCCATGGAACAGCTGTCTTGCCCTACATAAGAGGTACCACAGATAAAATCAGAAAGATACTACACAGGCATCACATCAAGACTGCCTTCAAAACAGACAAAAAAATAGCAGCCATCCTGAGGAACCCCAAAGATAAAATTGACCTGGAAAACCAAGGCATATACAAAGTTCCCTGTGCATCATGCCCGGCCACATACATTGGACAGACCAATAGAAGAATAAGTACCCGCCTAGATGAACACAAAAGTGCAGTAAAAAAGCTGGAACACACCTCCTCACTAGTCCAACACATGAAAACCACAGGTCACAACATCAACTTCAATGGCACTAAAACCCTGGCCACTATAGAAAACCCCAGCCACAGAATCATCAGAGAAGCCATAGAGATTGAAAAAAGACCTGACAGCATGAATAGAAGAGATGATTCCAGCAGACTGTCAATCATTTGGAAGCCTGCACTCTCAAATAGAAAGATCTCCATGCCACAAGCCAGACAAACACCTGGGCAAAAACAGACTCCCTCTGATAGCTCCAACCTAACCCCCCCCACCAGGCACCCAGGTGAAACCCAGCTTGCTAATGAATAGCAGCTTGCTAATGAAGAGCAGCCGTCCCTTCACACGGAGCCAAGCTGCACTAAAAGCCTCCAACACAAGAACAGACTGTTGCCAGCCAATCAAGGCCACAGAACAGACAGAAGAAATCAGGAACACCAATCAATCAAACTCCAAGTCCAATGAACACAGGTCCAGGCTCCCAACCAATCAGAATGGACCAGCCTCAAATTTAAAACCAGGAGCTGTAAGACCCATATCCATACAGAAGCCTGAGGATGGCAGATGAGATTCTGCTGAAACGTTGCTACAACTTTAACAGAACTACAATGACGTGGGATAATACCCGAAGGAAGCTAAATAGCACATATATATACATACATACATACATACATACATACATACATACATACATACATATATATATATATATATATATATATATATACATATATATATATATATATAATGTAAATTACCATCTATGTACTGATATCAAAAGATAGTTTGGGCCAGATGGCTTTCCACTCAGCTCCTTCTGTTTTTTTTTCTAAATTACTTACTCAAAATATTTTGATAAAGTTTAGAGCATCTGTTTCATATGTAATGGAACTGCTTTTAATTTTTTAAGACTTCTAATCACATACGTTGCCTGAACGTAACATAAATTTTGCAAAAGGGAAATGGAAGGGCTGTTTAAATAAAAATTCTGACTGGAACTATTTCAATATGAGAACAGAACCAAATATTTTCCAGTTTCCATTTTGTAAGATAACTCAAACTGATATAGAATAAGCATTAATGATATGTCTCCCAAGTGTGCATAGGTTGTGTTCTGATTCTTTTTGCTGATCATGCTCATTTTGTATTTAAAAGTTATATATTTTAAGAAAGGTAGCAAAAGGGACTTTGCCCAGGTGCTTATATTTTTTTCTGTCTAAGCCAAATAGTTAACCTTGATTTTGGACAGAGAGTGATAATACACAATAACATTTTTGCAGAATTAGTTAAGGATAGAATTGATTTATGTATGCCAAGTATATAAATACCCCAGTAGCAATGTTTCTGTTAAATCCTGAATTATTGGATGAATTTTTGATGATTCCAAAGCCAGTTTTATTTGAACCCACTGAATACGGAACGGTAGTAATTGTGGATATTAATTGATGTAGCTTAGCAATCATAAAACTGTACTATTTTAACTTTATTATTCTCAGCCCTCTTCACTTTTATAGTTACACGATATTGCTTGCTGAAGCCTAGATTTCTTCCTCAAATGAATACTGGTGATAAATTGTTTTGCCAACACTGGGACCAATGTGATACAAGTCAAATGGGAAATTTCTGAAACAAAAGTAATTCTGATAATGTCACTTAGAAAGCTGCAATTTTGCCAAGCCAAAGTAACGTTAGGTTTTTTTTTTTAGGAGTACAAGATTTGCTTAGTATTTAAGAACAGTAGCTCTGAGTTTATTTTCTTTAGCTGGCCGATATCTTTGTAAGAACAATTTTCAAGAATCTGTCCCATAGGTCAGAAGTGCTCAAGCATACTTGCACAATTACTGTTACTGATGATTATAATTATTGGACTTCCCATATTAAATTCTGCTTTTGCCACTTGGTTAAGTTGTTTTATTAACTGGGAATATCCCAGCACAGTGACTGAATAAAATTGCTATGGCATCAGTAAACATATTAAGCAAAAACCTTATGGTTTTTAACCCTTAGTACTTGAACATCACTGTAATAATTAACATCTGCTAAGAGTTCAATTATAAACAAGAATGAAAAGACATCCCAATTTTATTCCTGCAATATTAATTAATATTACTTCTTAAGAACTGTCTTAAGAGACAAACATAGTTGTTTAGTTACAAACACAAAATTATAATCAGAACTATGGCACGTAAAAGTTTGCACAGAAAGTTCTGTTTTATCATATCAAATATATTAGAAATATTTATGTGAAACATTGTAACTGAGATATTTATATACTTAGCATAATAGGTGTAAAGGTCTTCCAATAAAGTCAACTAAATTTCTCTGAATCACAATTCCAGTTTGATCAGGGGATATAAGAGTGAAAAAAAACCCACCCTATTTTAATTTAAACTTATTTGCTAAAAGAGAATGTATAGAATTAGTAAAACTTTTGATTTATTGACATTAACAGTCTTGTGATAAAACAACAGCTCATTCTTGATAGAGCAGAATCTTATCTAAAATGTAGATGAAAAGGTAACTAGGAAGGAGAAGCAGAAGATTAGAGAGAAGAAATGTAGCAGATGAATGATAGAAAAAAGGGACATTTCTAATATATTGAAGATATGACAAAATAATAGAAGACACTGTTTGAAACAGTAAAAATATCATTTTGTAAATAAACATTGTTCTATTGATGTACTGACAAACAGGAACAACTTTTATTTTCGCTGTTTGAAAATAATTTGTTTTCTGAATGAATGAGAATACAATACAGTTACACATTTAAAATATGATGTTATCACAGAAAAAACACTAAGAGAGGAGATTACCACAGTATAAGAATTCCTTCCAAGTTTACCATTTTGAGATAGTGGCAGTGCAATTTTACACTAAATTTTTATTTCTTTGCCAGCTGCCTAAAACTAGCATGAGTTTTAAAACGAGCATGAGTCTTAAAAAGAACATTCTTTAGCAAGATTTATTGAGATGAAATGTAGAGGTTACAGTAATTCCAGCAAACAATTTATTTTCAATTTAGAACACATATTTCCTCATGTACATTGTGGCATATGCTTTCTGATTTTTTTTCTATTAGTCTTCCTTTGACCCAGAATGAAGTTGGGTCACTTTCACCGATGACAGAGATCTGACACTTAAAACATTGTGCCCCTTCTGATCCAATAAATACAATTTTGCCATGGCTCTATATGAAGCCTGCCACTTTAAAAGAATACCTAGGCTTTTTAGCTTTGTTTGGGTTTTTGTTTGTTTGTTTTGATTAACCATACTCTTCAGTAATGGGTATACTTACATATACACATGCACACGCTCAACACAGCATATACTAAATATAAATGCAGAATCCATATATATTCAGAATTCTGAAATCATCCTTTTCAAAACTGGGTAACTAATGAAGAAGCAAAAGGAAGTAGAAGCAAGCAGTGGGTCTATGTGATCAATAAAGTAACATCTTTTCTTTCTCACTGGTAGATGTGGATCTGTTTGGTGAACTTATTCCAAGCACCGTTGAGAATGGAATTCAAAGTAAAGATATTTTTGATCTTGCAAGTTTAGGAGATTCTTTGCCCGATTCAAAGGAAAAGGACAACAAAACACCAGAGACCTTTCTTGGCCCCAGCGCCTCTTCCTTGGTTAACTTGGATTCCTTGGTTACAGTCCCACAGAGCATGAAGTCCCGTAATCCATTTCTGGCAGGTAGGTTGCATAGGCAGGAACAACATGGGATCTTGTACAGAAGTCTAAAGGAACCCTATGGACTCTTCTTATCAGGACAATTTTGTGTGACTCAATCTTGTACCCAGGCCCTGCCACACTTTACTTCTTTGTTCCCCTTTTTTATTGGGCCCATTTCTTTATACTTGACCAAAAATTCAGAATACCTATATTTGCCTTTGGATGAAGCAATATTTGTGGCTTCTGCTTTTGCTTGAGCCTGTTGGTATTTCAGTTCCTGAAACCAAATATCCTTGGAACCTGTGGGGAAATATTGCCCTTTGACAATAGTGATGAGATGCCTCTTGACATATTTCTTATTTGACAATAAAGAAAAAAATGGGCTTTCTTTGGAACCTGTCGATTTCTTTTGCAGAATCCTTTGATGGTGGGGACAGGAATTAACTTCCTCAATTTCTCATAGTAATTCTTAACTGAGTCGTGTTTTTCTTTTTTCCCCTCTAGGACTCAGTGCCCCTTCACCTACCAATCCGTTTAATGTTGATCAGCCCAAACCAACTCTCAATCAGATGCGGACCAACTCCCCAGTGCCTAGTGTTCCTATGGGGATGGCAATGAACTCTATGACCTACAGTGCTTCTCTCCCTCTACCACTCAGTAGCATCCCTTCAACAATGACTCTCCCAGCCTCTGTGAGTGCCTTCCCTCAAGCTGGAGCAGGGCCTTTTCCAGAGCTACCTAGCAACTTGCCTCAACCTCTCCTACCACTCTCTGGCTCAATCCCACCACCATTAGCTTCACAAAGCGGTATGAACCCTTTTCTCTGAGAAGACTTGATTGGTAACATATGATGTATCCCTTACTTCTTTACCAACTATTATGGAAGATTTCCTGTGCAAAGCACATTGGTTTTGAAGCAAGCATCTCCCTGGAAATTCTGATCAGAGACTCAGCATGAATCTCCTTGCTCAATGAAATATTGTACAAAAAACAACTGTCCCATCATGTTGAACGTTTCCTAAAATCTGCTGCTGATGGCAGTTGGGACCTCAGCTGACATCGTTTTGATGGATTAAAAAGGAGATTAGAGGGCAGTTCTGCAGAAGGGCATTTCTTTTTCTAAGGATCTCTGCTCTCCTGCTTTTATGTTGGCACAAATAGTGAATAATTGAACAAAACAAAACAAAAACTCAAGATTACTTCTTCAACGTGAAGGAAAGAAATTATTTTATAGTTTGCATGGAAATACGCAAATAATTGCCAAGGCTTACAGCTCTACTTCCTGCAAGGCAGGGCACAGTCTCATTCCTGGGAATCTTGACAGCTCAGCAAATTTTGCAATGCCATACGCAAGGGAGAAAATCTGATTTTTTATTTTATTTTTTGCTACAGTCACTTTCACTGGGTTGCCTAAAGAAAACCTCGTTTCCTGCTATTTCCACTCAGTCGCATTTTCATCAGTGGTCTTCTTGCACATCTTTTAGTTTGCTTGTGAGATTTGGATACTCTGAGATTTAGGGAGGGACCAGTATGAAGGTAGGAGCTACATAGAAGGAAATAATATATTTTTTAAAAGGACAATCAAACTCAATGCCTGCACTGTGTAGATACAGTGGCAAGAATGCTGATTCATGAAAGGGATGGATGAATAGAGTTATAAACTCCAATTCTCTAGAAATAGCTGACCAAACTCTGGCTTCTAAATCAAATGTCTCCAAAAAAAAAAAAAGGTTCCAATCCCAGGCATTCCAAATTCTGAAGATGCTGCCATACTTTACGCTAAGAGCTGATAGTTCTTCCTGTTCCTCTTTGCTATTCTATTACTGTTTTATTAAATCACTGCTTTTCTGCTTCTGATATCTTTGATCCAAAGATGTTCCTTCGTGAACTTCTCCATATTTATAGAGCAACATGACGGATGTCCTGATTTTCGCTTTGGATGGTCCCTTAGTTACATATCTGATCACATACTTTGTTTTCTTAGTGCCTGCATCTCAATCTCAGATCCAGTCTGCAAAATGTGGAACTCAGCAACATCAAACCCAGTCCAGAACACTTGAACGAACTTTGTGAAGTGCATGAGAAAGCTTGGACTATCTTGCATGGTGGCAAAGGGCTTTGTTAATGTGTTTGGGAACTGTCCGTGAGAACCTTAATATTGGGCTTGATGGCCTAGATGCCTTTCATTCAAGCTTAGAATTGCTTTGAAAACATTGATATTTGTAACCGTCCAGTGAACCTCTCCCCCACAAGGTCCTAGGATATTAATGAACGTGGTATAAACCAGAATGCTAGAATACTGGTGGTATAGCATAAGCATCCCAGATACCAGCTGTGTCTTAATTGACCATTTCACTCAGCATGTCAATACAAGTTACATCTGCAGGGTATGACGACTGGAGCACTGATTCAGCTGCAGTGGGAGAGAAATCAGGGCTGCCCATGGAGAGCAATGCAGGACAATCATTGGGGCTTTTTTAGCCTGTATGTAAACACAACACAATCATACCAATGCAGATTTTCAACCTATGAAGAGTAATGGGTGTGATGAGAGACTTAAGAGGCCAATAAAAAGCTCAAATGTGCTTGGTAATTTAGAATGTTTTATGCCCTCCTTTTAAGTGTTTAGTTATAGGCAAGGGGAGGGGATGTGAATGAGACTGCAAGAGTAAGCACGAATGCACACAAAACATCAATCCCTTCCCCCATTTTACTTCTTTTATTTCTGCATATTGCTCTGATTGGAACTGACTTTTGTGCTATCTTCGATCATTGTATATTCTGAGTTAAAGTAAGAATTGTTGTTTCCATGCTCAAGGAGTAGAGATTTTTCATTCTGTTTGGCCAATCCTAAATAATAATAGAGAGGACAGAAATTTTAGGGTAGAGGGAGATGAAAAACATTCAGCATAAATGTCCACCAATGCAAGTAGCATTTTAAGAAAGCCATGGTGATGTCAAAATAGCGTGTTAAGTGAACCTGGCTTCCCCATTGACCTGGCTTGTCAGAAAGTCGCAAAAGGTATTCACATGATCTGGGGACATTGCAACCGTCATAAATATGAACCAGTTGCCAAGCATCCAAATTTTGGTCATGTGACTATGATGCTGCTACAATGGTCATCAGTGTGAAGAATGGTCATGTCACTTTTTTCAGTGACGTTGTAACTTCAAACTGCACTGAATGAACTGTTTTAATTTGAGGCTACCTATAGTGTATTTTATTCTGTCGTGCTGCATATTCAAGTAAGCACTGAAATAATTCTTTGGGAATTAGCCTGACAAGTGGAGATGGCCTTCATTTACTTGGGGGGAGGTTATTGCTGAAATATTTTTAGTCATCACCATTCAAAGAACTACCAGTCATTACTGACTTTTAACATAGGCTTGCAGACTTCCAGACTACAGAGATAGTTCTGGTTTATCCTGCCAGAACAATAGCAACCAACATTTTTGCTATAAAGAGAAATTTCTCCCTATGTTAACTATTGTTTCTAGCAACCTCAACCTTAAATGGCGAATTGCAAAGAATATTTGCCAGTATCAAGAGAGGCCACATGTTCTCTTCTCTATATTAGATATGAGCATTACTGGGCTATTTAAGGATAGCTAAAATTGCTGGATGTCTTGCCAGACATAAGCAAAATTAATCAATCATCAAGAATATAATTTATGAACATAGGTAGGTATATGTTTAAGCCTTATATGTTTAATCATGTCATAGCTAATCTCGCCTCAGATGGTTTTGTAAATAACTTTTACCAAGAAAAAAAAAATCATCCTGCAAGTCTAATAATAACATGTATGTTATTAAGCTTGCCACTATTATAGAAATAATTTTTTTCCAGTTCCTTATATAATTGAGAACAAATTTATTGCTTGATAATGAATTTTGATAGAACATTTTTGTTGCTAATCAATCATGACTGATATCCAGGTCGCTGTTTCCAGGAGAATTTGTTTCTTCTGTTCATATGCCCTTTATTTGAATCTATTTTTAAAGTAACCTTTTAATTCAGTGTAGTTTCTGGTCCACTTCAGATGTTGAGCATTTCTTTTTTAAGTTATTCATTCATTTGTGTGAGAATACACATGACCAAATACTGACATGGCCTATTTGCCTATTTATTTTTGCATTCTCACATGATATTAGAAAGATATTTTCCACAACACCTTGCAAAGGCATCTATCCACTTTGTAAACTAGAGTCTGGATTCCTCTTAGTTACATTTGTTGATATGAATTTGATAAGCCCAAATGAACAAATGAAGATGTAATTTATATTTTACAGTTGAGTAAAATATAGTCACTGCATAAAACATGAGCAAAGGTGTGTGTGTGAAAGAATGTATTCAGTTCAATGAACAATCGGTAGTTCATTCTTTATAACGCTTTGTGACAATATTTGTCAGATTGGCTCTTTGTTAAAGTTTTTATCACAAATGTTATTCAATGAGTGCTATTTTTCAGTGAAATTTTAATTTCAGTCAATAGTGGTTTGCAAAGAGCCAAATAAAATTTCTCTCCCTCTCTGCTGGAATGGAAGTTCTTAATATCTAATAATAATTAGCTTGTCTTTTGCCCAGTTGTCAAGCATATTCTAAATTCTTTATTACAAGTGCCAGGAAACTTAAATCCAATCATTAAGAAGCTGGCTTTACTGTTGTCAGATTTCACTCTGAGTATGACAATAAACATCTCCTCCCCAGAAAAGCAACCCCATATTCAGCAACTACCAAGCAGGAGAAGCTTCAGACTTGACATAACACAAAAGTTACTTTAATGCAGAGATAAGTAATGCTGCAGAATTCAGTAATCAAACTCTGTGTTTCAGCCCAAGGTTTAAACTACAGGCCTTCTCTTGGTTTTCTTTTCAAGTCAATGGACTTGAAATTCTTTTTCTAAACTACCACTCTGGAGATACCTGTTTCATATTTATATAACTCATGAGGTCTGAAAATCATTGGTTCTTGATGGGCAAGACATGGAAACAGTTTGCCATTAACTTTTATAACAATGTGAGGTTTTTTTCAACTTCCTAGTCAAGCCCACAGTCCTATTATTTCCTAAAAGACTCCCATCCAAGTACTAACTAGATCTGATGCTACTTAACTGTAAGAGCCCAAAGTTACTTTGGTGCTGCAACCAAAGCACCAAATCAACAGCTAGATTTCCAATCGTGTTGGTTTTTCTATAATGACAGTAGGTAAAATTTAAGTTATGTGTGTTCTGTGTCCATTTTCTGAAACTTCACAAATATCATACAGTAGTTGGTTCTATTAGCATTCCTGCTTTTACAAAAGAAAATAATCTGCCTAGTTACTAATTGTATTTGCTGCCAAAAGATGAGATTTCATCACCAACTCAAATGGCCATAAAGGTAAAGATTCTGCTGCTGTCATGCCTTGCTTGTGGGCTTTCCACTGATATATCACTAGAAGAACTGACATGAAAGTCTTTAATTTTCTTACATTACTTTGGTGATACCAATGTTGCACAATCTTGAGCCCTGAATACATGTTGAAATGTAATTTCAATGGTTATGTACTTTGGAAAGCATGGTCTCATATCTGAGAGAAACCAAGGCTGGTCTATGTTAACAAAGTAAGAGCAATGTTTTGCTGTACAAAAGGAAGAGATGCTAATTCTGTTAAGAACTGGCAAAGAAATTTTGTCATGTATTTTCAGAGTGTTAATAGTTATTTCTCCAGCCACTGTGTTTTCCTTTCCCATCCACTCTACTAAAACATCATTTTGAATCATTTAAAAAAATGTTTGAACCCAGCTTTAAGCACAATTCTAGCTAGCTTACAGAGAAAAAAATGTATTAAAAACTCATTGTAAAAAGCTACCTAAATAAAATAAATTTATACCTATAAATTTGCGTTAGTTATAAAGTTGCGTTAGTATCTTAAACCTGCTGTCTTATGTGCACAAAGATTAAGTTATTGAATATAATGGTGCATTTTGAAGCAGACATGCACACCAGTCGTTTCAGCATTCAAAGCTCTTTATTGGCAGAATTCTGGTTCTGAAGCAGTAGCAGAAGTTGACTGCCATGCCAAATGCAGGATTCTCCATATTTCTAATCATTCATTCCAGAGCAGACATAAATTAAAGACTTATAAAATCTGAAACAAATATGCATGAAAAGTGGATTGGGAAGGGCAAACTTGCAGGTGTCCAAAAGCTGCTGCAATTCAACTTCCAACATCCCTCATTATTGTGTAGCTGACCACCAGAAAGATCTGGAAGGATCTTGTTTTTCCATTACTGTTTAGAGAGACCAGTGCAATCCAGCAGAACATATTTCTAAATAAATTAAAAGTAAAAATTTCTACTTCACCCAAGCTACACCTGAACAATTTAGTCAAGAACAATAACCATGCAATTCATGCCACTTAATCAAAAAATTACTAATTTATTTTAATGATTATCTTTTTGAAATTGTTTTGAACTGTTGAACTAGGAAATCTATGTTCAAAAATTAAGGCACAGAGCAACATTTTAAATTACACTATTTTTGCACAATGAATATTTGAAATTTATTTAAGAAAATTTATATTGCTGACCTCACTCACATTGACTCCAGGAAGTTTACAAAGATAAAAATCCAATATAAAAACAACAAAAAAGGAATAACCTCCACATCTCCCATGTAGACTAGTCAAATGAACCATTTGATGGGCTCTAATCCACTCTTGGTTCTCCAGATCCATTGGCAAAATCAGATCTTCAGGGGCTTGAGAAAAATCTCAAAATGAGGGCCAATCTTCATAGGGATGATGTTTCACAAGGAGGCATCCACCACAAATAAGGCCCTTCTTGGTCCTGCTTGCTGGACCTCCTTAGAAGAGAGGATCCATGGCACCCTGCCTCCCTGGTCAGGTAGATGTGACTGAGAAGAGGCCCCTTTAGACGGCAACAATTTTCAAGCATCGTATCAGAAGTTCATTTTGCTTTTAATTAAATGGACTGATTACATCACTAGAAGTTATTTCTGAGGATGCCTCCTTTTCTTTTAAGGCCCTGTCACACTGCCCAACGGATGCAAAACGTTAGTAAAAAGGACACAACGGATTAGAAAAATGTTCCATCCATTGTTATCCACTCTCAGAAGGGGTGAAAATTTGCATAACCGGAGCAGATAACACGGAAAGGAACGGACACGGGGAGGACGCAGGGCGGATGGAAAGCGGATGCGGAATGGAAGCCCAGCGGGTGGGAGCGGATGGCACATCCGCTAGGCTTCTGGGGGACTTCAGCAAAGCGGATGCGGAATGGATACAGCGGATGCAGAACGGACGCCGAGCGGATGAAGCGGATGCAGAGCGGAAGCCTAACGGATGCCTAGCGTTAATTGCGCATGCGAGGATGCATTGTGCAAGCCCCATGGATATAAGGGAAGCAGCTCGGAAGCAGGTCACCATTCAGAGGAAAGACCTGCTGCCGGACGGATTGACAGCCTTGCCTGCCCTGCCTGAAAGCCTTGCTGCCAGCCTCCCTGGCTGCCTGCCTGCCTGCCAGCCTTGGTTCATGTCTGCCTGCCAGCCTTCCTGCCAGCCTTGGTGCTTGCCACCCTGCCAGCCTTGGTGCATGCCTGCCAGCCTTGGTGCCTGCCTCCCTGCCAGCCTTGGTGCTTGCCTCCCTGCCAGCCAGCAACCCCACAACCATGCAGAAGCACAGCAAGCCTCAGCCATCTGCTGCCAGCCCTTGCAAGAGGGACAGGGCTACCATCCTGCCCCCTGGCCCTCACTCTGGTTCTGCTGGGGCTTCTGCAGCACGGGCTCGCTCTTCTGGGGCTGGGGCTTCTGCTGCTTCTGCTTCTGGAGGAGCTGATGACAAGCACTCCAGCACCAGCCACCTCCACAGCACCTGCACCCTTCACCCCTGAGACTGAGCGACCAAGAGGAGTGCCAGAGACTCTTTTTTGTCTTAGAGCTTGTTGTTAGTAAAGTCTATTTTTGATTCACACACTTGCTTCATTTCTTTTTTTTAA
>BLBF01000033.1:9214322-9246361 GCA_015471245.1 Laticauda colubrina
ACCAGAGATTTGCGATATCTCTGGGATCCTGGGACTGTGCCCTTCACGATCCCCGTCTCTACGGGATGGTTTAGGTCCGTTAGGACCGACCAGGGGTGAAAATATCAGCTGAGATCTCAGAGCCCCGAGATCTCAGCTGTAGCACCGAGACGAAGCTCCGCCTTCTGAATTGTCAAAGTTTTTGAAATTGTTTTGCTTTTGATATTACTGTCCAAGATTTTTATCTTTTTCCCTTTCTTTTTAGAATAAATTTATTTTCATATTATACTGTATCTCTGACACAATCATACAGTAATTGGTTTGTTTAATACAATGCTTTCTTGCTTTGGGACTATCTCGGTTAGCAACATTTTGCAAGAGTAATAAATGGTAGTACACAATTCATTTTTCATCCATGTGCATACTTACAACCACATTTATGCTCCTGAAAATAACATATGGCAGAATGAAAGTAACAAAGGCATTGCTGCACTAGAGAATTTTATCTAAATGAGACAGCAGCAACCAATGATTTTTGTAATGTCTCTTGAATGTTGTGAATCGTGTGCTACATTTAGTGACTGTTTTGCTCAGTGATAAAATAGCTGGAATGAAGTAGATGTAAAGCATGTTTAAAAAGCCAATTTTTAATATGAGATTAAAATCCTGAAATCTAATTCTCTGAACCTATCTTCTAAGAGTGCTCATAGAACAATAAGATGTTTCCTACTGTGTATTAATTAAATACATAGTCTACTTTTCTTTCAACAGCTTGGGATAGCTAACATTTAGGTCTCGTTTTAATTTTTAATTTAATTTTCACAATAGCCACTTTACAAGGTAGGTTAGAGAGTTTCTGGCTTGAAATCATTTTGTGAATTTTCATGAAAATGGATCTGAGTATGGGTCTGCCCAGTCCCAGTCCAATACCTGACTGGCCAGAACACACTGATTGTTCACTACACAGCAAACTACTTTTAATTAAAATTGTTTCATGAATACTTAAAATCAACAGCAGCAATGAGCTCAAATTCTAATTAAGTATACACTTGACACCTAAACTATGCAAAATTGCTTTGTTCCCCCTCCCTTTCAGACTGGAGACTAGCCAGGAGAGTTACTTTGGTATAGTTCCAGATCTTAGCAGTGTGTTATTTCCTGTGCAAATAATTCAGGCAGCACTTTTTAGAATGCACATGGTTTCTTCTGTTTGACGGTGAATGTTGGACTGCAAAGCAACAGTGTGGAATTGTTCTGTGGATGCTGTATTATATCAAAATGCTTTTCAAACAGTTAGAAAAGGCAGTAGCCACTTACCTACATTTAACATAGGTATATTTCAAAGGAAAAACGATAAAAAAAATCCAGCTTCTTTCTTTCCTCAATTTTTCTCAGGTATCCATGGGGCCAGGAAGCCTTTGATAAGGCAAAGCGAGAGGACAAGTTAATATTTCTGTCAGGTAAAAAAAAGGAATGTGTGATATGTATTTGTGAGCTTACAGATAAAAACAATACGATATCTTTGGGAGAAGTTTGAAATCCAAGAGGATAAACTTGTGAACAAAGGAATAAATGTTGTTCAAAGCAGATCTTCAACTGCTCAGTATTTTTATAAATCTTTTTTTTTTTCTGGGGAAAAGTATGAAGTCCATCTTTCTTTGCTTCTTCAAAAAATTGTATTTCTTGATATACAGTTTGCTTCTATAATGAGCAGGAGCTTATATTACAAATATTATCAAAAAATTGATCATCATCATCCATAGGTTTGTTATTTCATTAGAAGCCAATCGAAAACATCTGACAGTTAAGAGTGTGGATACAGATATACTTTGGAAGAATGAGGTGGATTTATATATTGGATTTCCTTTTTAAAAAAATATAAGTTCTGATTGATTTTATTTATTTATTTCATTAAATTTGTTATGCCTGTCTACTCTAGTAAACTCATGGTCATGTATAAAATCCATATGCACAGTCAAAAACATTAAAAAGAAAGATAGAACCTGAAAGCCCTGGCAGGACCTCCTCTAATACGGTACATGATCTCAGGGCCTGGGGACCAAGTTTTTTCTGGAACTGCAGGAGAGTGGGCACCACCTATTTTTCTGGGAGGGGGATGTTGTGTGGAGGGCAGTGATGGTGACAGAGAAGGCATGTTTCCTCGATCCCACAAGTTGAAAATATTTAATATTTAATTTAATACATTTAGCAAACAAGAAAGCATTCAGCATTATCATCAATGATATGTCCAAGTTGCTGTCTCTGCTTTTTCTGGTTCTACCATTTTTACAATCTTTTTTCAAAACTTAACTTTCACAGTTTTTTCTTAAACATCCAAATCAGATTTATTCAGCAACCTTTTACTATTATGCTAGTATTATTACTTCTTAGGAGTAATATTTTCTCATTTTTTGAAAACCTATCTAGGGTTAGAATTACTAACATTACTTCTGATCAGCAATTCTTGTTTGATCTACAGTTCTTGTTCTTGTTTTGCTCAGCCCTTTAAGTGAACTGCAGAAGATTGTGGGTGGATCTCTTCTGAAACTTCCATTATGTCCCCTTCCTGTGGACTTAAAACCACAATTTGGAAACTTTGGTTAATCATTTTTTTTTCATAAGTCATCTTTCTTTAATTGATACTTTTTTCAGTTGGCTATTCAACTTGCCATTGGTGTCATGTTATGGAACAAGAATCCTTTCGGAATGAAGAAATTGGTCGGATTTTGAATGAGAATTTTGTGTGCATCAAGGTGGATCGTGAAGAGCGTCCAGATGTTGATAAAGTTTATATGACCTTTGTGCAGGTGGGGAGTTGGAACTTTGAGAGAAAACTTGGTTATTTTCAGAACATATGTGAAGGGAATCTGATCCATCTCATTCTTTTTCACTGTAGGCAACCAGCAGCGGAGGTGGTTGGCCAATGAGTGTGTGGTTGACTCCTGATCTCAAACCATTTGTAGGTGGAACTTATTTCCCACCTGAGGATGGAATTTATCAGGTTGGCTTTCGGACTGTTCTGCTTCGCATCCTAGAGCAGGTATGGGATTCAGTACCCACAATTTAATAAGATGAATGTGTCATTGGATAACACATGAAAAATTAAGCCACATAATAGTGCCAATTTTGAGCTTTTACTTGAAGGGTTTATAAGAGAAAATGTAATGAATGAGAAATTTTAGCTTAAGTCTAGGGACAACAGGATTTAAGGAAAGAGAAACTGAGTTATAGACAGAACTTTCTAATGGAAAATATTTCATGGATAGAAATCAGTTTTGTTTAAAAAAATATTTTAAATATTTTACATGATGTTGCATATCTCTGAAGGCAGGTAATATATTAACAAAAACTCAGCAAACATTTTTTGTGGATTAAAAATTCATGTAATGATTTTTTTTTTCCTTTGTGGTCATGATGCAGCAGCTTATAGCATCTCATTATCTAGGCTCATACATTAGCTCGTTTAATCTGTGTTTATTGAAGAAACTATAGCTTGACTTTTACAGTGTTCTAACCTATAAGTTACAACATATAACTATAATGGCTCAGTTTAATGAAGAAAACATATACAGTATATATAAAAACTCAGCTGGAGTGCATTGCTCCTAATGCACTGCTATCTCGTTTTTACATTGATATGTGAGGAGGAGCATCTATGATGTCAAAATTATTTTCTGAAGCAACTTGAAAGATATGTTATCTAGATGGGGCATGTATAAAGAGCAGCAAACTATTATTTAGATATCTTCTCCCCACTCCTCAGTGGAAACGGAACAAAAGTACCCTTTTGGAAAACAGCCAGAAAATCTTATCTGCACTGTTAGCTCGGACTGATGTTGGCATTCGAGGGGAGGAAGCACCCCCATCCTTAAAAGAAGTTACAACCCGATGTTTCCAACAACTATCAGAGACTTATGATGAAGAATATGGTGGATTCTCAGAATCTCCCAAATTTCCTACCCCAGGTTAGTTCATGACTGTCTAGCTATTTCTATAGGAAGAGCTACCATTGCACAAACCATTGACTAATGTTAATTATTTTACTGTTTTCTTTTATTCTAGTTAATTTGAATTTTCTCTTCTCCTATTGGGCTCTTCAACGGTCAAACACTGAAGGAGCACGAGCGCTCCAGATGGCCCTGCATACACTCAAGATGATGGCATATGGTGGTATTCATGATCATATTGCACAGGTAAGATCATAATTTGAAACTTTTCATTAAGGGATTCAGAAATAATGTTTGTCAGGGTCTGGTGGTAGTCTCTACTCTTTGTTTGCCTGTCCTTCCCTTTCTAGTTTATGTTGTGACTTCATAAGTCTGCTTTCCACTTTGAGAAAGCAGATTAAAAAGTATAATCAACAATACAAAATTGCCTTTTGTATCTAAATCTTAAAAATTGTGGCACACTTTTGAATTCTAAAAATACTGCAAGAATGCAGCTTTTTAAAAGCATATTCTTTGCATATTCTACTTCGATAGAAGTAGAGTCCTACTTGAGTCCTATTCATTTTTTTCTTATGGGGAATGGAAAGTTTAATCAATCCTCCTTTTTGAGTACAATCATATCATACATAGCTTGCTAAATAGTTGGTTTGATAGTATTTGTAATTGGAAGGATATTGCACTGGAAGAACTGTTCCTGTATCTCATGCTTTCCAGGAAAATTTTTACTGCAGCATGTAGAAAAATTGAACAGATTTGTGTGGTGGCGGTATCAGCTTAGTGGCATAAACAATGGCAGTGGATACATGGAGACTTGGGGCCTCTAAGAGCACAGTGTAGGCTAGAGGCCAGGCACATGGTCTAACTAGTCTCCCCCATCACATTTTAATTTTGATTGATTGAATTGAAGTCTACTCTTAGTGATCACAAATTCCTTCCAAGCTGATATCTCCAAAACCTGATCTTTTGGATCTTTTAATTGCACATCCATCTTCACTGAAATTGAGTACATGTATTTTTGTGCTGGCAATCCTTTTTCCCCCCTTCCACCATTCATAGTCGTCATAGGTTTCTCAATAGAGCTAGACCTTCACATAATGTGTCCCAAATGTGATAACTTGAACCTGGTCATTTGTACTGTGAGTGAGAACCCTGGATTGAATTGTTCTATGATCTGGATTATTAGCCACCCAGAGTTGCTTGATGATGAAATGAGATGGCATATACAGGTGAAACTCAAAAAATTAGAATATCGTGGAAAAGTTCATTTATTTCAGTAATGCAACTTAAAAGGTGAACCTAATATATGAGATAGATTCATTACATACAAAGCAAGATAGTTCAAGCCATTGTTTGTCATAATTGAGATGATTATGGCTCAAATCCACAACCTCAGAAAATTAGAATATTGTGAACAGGTGCAATATTCTAAGCTCAAAGTGTCCCATTCTAATCAGCTAATTAAGGTATAACACCTGCAAAGGGTTCCTGAGCCTTTAAATAGTCTCTGAGTCTGGTTCAGTAGGAAGCACAATCACGGGGAAGACTGCTGACCTGACAGTTGTGCAGAAAACCATCACTGACACCCTCTATAAGAAAGGAAAGCCTCAAAAGGTAATTACAAAGAAAGTTGGATGAGAGCAACTTTTCCATCTCATTTGGAAACCAAGGACCCAGAGTCTGGAGGAAGAATGGAGAGGCACACACTGCAAGATGCTTGAAGTCCAATGTGAAGTTTCCACAGTCTGTGTTGATTTGGGGAGCCATGTCATCTGCTGGTGTTGGTCCACTGTGCTTCATTAAGTCCAGGTCAATGCAGCCATCTACCAGGAGATTTTGGAGCACTTCATGCTTCCTTCCACAGACGAGCTTTATGGGGATGCTGACTTCATTTTCCAGCAGGACTTGGCACCTGCCCACACTGCCAAAAGCACCAAAACCTGGTTCAATGACCATGGGATTACTGTGCTTGATTGGCCAGCAAACTCACCTGACCTGAACCCCATAGAGAATCTATGGGACATTGCCAAGAGAAAGATGAGAGAAATGAGACTGAAGAATGCAGAAGAGCTGAAGGCCGCTATTGAAGCATCCTGGTCTTCCATAACATCTCAGCAGTGCCACAGGATGATAGCTTCCATGCCACACCACACTGAGGCAGTAATTGCTGCAAAAGGGGCCCAAACCAAGTACTAAGTACATATGCATGCTTATACTTTTCAGAGATCCTATATTGTTCCATGTACAATCCTTGTTTTATTGATTGCATGTAACATTCTAATTTTCTGAGATTGTGGATTTGGGGTTTTCATGACAAATTTTTCATCTCAGTTATGACAAATCATGGCTTGAACTATCTTGCTTTGATTGTAATGAGTCTATCTCATGTATTAGTTACACTAAAACAATGACTTTTAGATGATTGATTTGGAAATAGAATATATGTTTTGTTGAAGTGACAAATTCTAGAAAGATAAGCAGAAAACGAAGAAGTTTGTTTCCTGCAATTTTTACTGCATATGCCAGTCGTCATATAGTGGTTTGCCAAATCTGATGTTTATTATGCTTTTATTATCTATTCTCATCCAATGTATCAGCTAGTACATATTTATGTTTTGTGTATAAGTTAAATCACTGCAGATTGTGATGAGACTGACTTGTACTCACAGCTTCGTATTACCATTAGGCCACTTATCCACCAAATTATTGTGATCATGTGGTAATCAGTGAAAATTATTTATCTTTCTGTTTTGCATTATGTAGAAGACTGAATCCTAATTCTTACATGGCAAAAATAATGAAAATATTTTTTTCAACTTCCTGCATCCACAATTCTTCTGCAGGGGTTTCATCGCTACTCAACTGACCAACGTTGGCATGTCCCTCATTTTGAAAAGATGCTGTATGATCAGGGTCAGCTGGCAGTCGTTTATGCCAAAGCATTTCAGGTATTCCTTAGCAAATCTTTTGGCCAGCATATTAAGGCATGAAAGAACTGATGAATTAACTCTATTTGAATCAAAAATCGAATTGTATTTGTGTCCAGGAGAAAAAATGTTGGGTGATTCTTATATTTCCATTACCTTTGTTTCTTTCTTGTTGATCTAGTTAAATGGCAAAGTGAAAGTTACAGGTTTTACCCAGGAATAAATCTTGTGATACCTAGCAGCCACATATTTGTGGAACAATAATATTGAGGTATATGGATAATCTACCATTCAGTGTGACAAAATTGATCAATCTTGGGGGAAGTATATTTCCTTGTATCTGGAACAACAGCTGAGATTCAGATTAGTCTTTGATATTTGAACAAGAATTTTTTATATTGTTAATGATTAGTCTTTGAATCCTTTTTAATGTTACAGTACATTCTCCACTTATTGTTGAGTGAACTTGGAGATAACCAAGAATTGTGGGGCAAAAAGAGGAGGATGAGGCAAGAAGAAGCTATTGTAGAGTGACATTTAATTTCTTTACTTCAGTTCTTGCATCCAGAATTCATTTATTCAGGTATAGATAGAACAGAGAAGAAAGGTTTCTTCTTTCCTTTGTTCCTTTTATGACATCAATGAAAACTAAGGGGAATGCTGATATTGTTGACTCAGCTTCCCTATACCACCATTGTTTCTTACTGCCGTTATTTAGCAATAATTTTGGCACCCCAAATGTGATATAGAAACCAAAAGCAACATTTACACATATCACTTGGAATTTTTCAGAATAGCTGGTATTTACTTATCATTGTTGAGAGGATGGAAAAAAACAACCAAGAAGCTGTTCACTGATGTGGAGAATATTGCACTTTCTCTATGGCAAACATGTTCTGGGATTAAATTTGCTTAGTACTCCAGCCAAAATTACCTCTTATGAAATTTTGAGATGTTAGAGCTTACAGTGCCTGGCATGTCCAATCGTATTTTTTACATGTGATTTCCAAGTATCCTCAATATGTCCATCCACTATATGATGGACTTCATAATTAAAGGCAAAACAGTGATGGAGAGGATTTTTTTTTTCATCCAAAGAGAAATTAAATCAGAATTAAATGATACAAGACAACCCATGTCCCATTGGGTCATTTTTTTCAGAGATATTTCCTTACCAATTTCTTCAATGCCTTGAACGATGATAGAGCTTCTAATGTACTTTTTTCTCTAACTGGAAAAGTTGGGATACTTTTAAATTTGTATTTGCCTTGAAAACAATCATGTTGAACTGTGTAACACAAACATTAGCACAGGAAATGTTTCATGATATTTTATATTATGACATAAACAACTTAACCCATGCTGAACTGCATAGCACAAATATGAGCACAATAAATGTTTTATGATGTTTTGAATTAGGTCATAAACTGCTTTGTGGTAATGTAATAATAAATACTGATTTTGAACATATTTCATAAGTTAGCTCATTTGAGGTACTTTGGTTCAAAAGGTTTTGTTCTATGGTGCATTATTTTGCCCCGTTAAAGGTTTATAGAAATCAGTTTTAGTAGTATATAGATCTTTCATTCTTCACTTTCTGTTAGCAACATGGCAGAATACCTTTTTAGTTTTTAACTTTTTATAAGAGAATCCACATAATTATATGATATCCCTTTGTTATATGATATCCCAGTAGTTATGAAGGACAAACAGAATCTGGAAAGTGTCTAGTCTCTTTCCAGATTATATTTGTCCTTCATAACTATTGTTTACTTTGCAAAAACATTCTATGTTAATTCTACTATTTATAATGCCATTCCTTCTCTTGAAGTAATGCAAATATCTACAAATAAAAATGCACTTGAGCTGTTAGATCCTGTAGAAATCCTAAAATGCTTTAAAATAGATAATATTAGAGTTGTACTAGAAGATATATCAAATATATGATAGGATTTGCATTTTAGATTTTGTAAAAAATAAATAGGAGTCATCAGGTTTCAAGTCCATGTATCACTATATTACAATATGTACTAAAGGGGATTTTTGCTTGCTTGTTTTTACTTCATGCTGCTTAAAATTACAACAGCGATAGTTTTGAAAGCTGACTATTCCTTATTTTAAATGAAAATGGTAACGTCATTTCACAAATGTTCTGTTTTTTGTGGTTTACATCATATATCTTAAAGTTGGGTCTGCAACCAATTACTGTTTGTTTATATAGAACACAAGGCCTTTTCCTGTAGCAGTATTTTTTTTTTTTTGCAAAATAATCTCCCATGAAAGGTGTACCAAACATATTCCATTAAAATCTTCTGAACAGCTTTATTTTTGCTATTCACATAGGTTTTGTGAGGAAACAAATTAAGACATAACTCTTGTTTAAGTTTACAACTGTGTTTCATTATGGGCTAAGAAATACTAATATTTTAATACATTTATACTCTGGTACTATGGAAAACATGGAGACACCATGAAACATGAACAGAAACGTCCAAATGCCATCTTATTTGGTCTCGAAGATACCAACGAATCTGATGACATCACCAAAGTTTGTGATATCATAAGCAATTCAGATACAACAAACATTTCTCCTGAAGATATTGAAATAACCAGAGATGGCCATGGGTACAAATACAATAATGGCTCTGTGCCCCCAAGATTTTGTAGAGTTGTATGCAAAAATGGACTCAGCAAATGCATATTCATTCATACAATAATGATTCATACAATCATTCAAACAATTTTGCAATGTCATGGCAAGAACCAATAAAAAACTTTGCTCAAGACCAGACTTATCCATACTGCAAAGAATCCGCTCCTGTCAACTCCACGCAGAACTCAAAAACCGTCTAGACAATGGAGAAAAGAACCTATATATTGACTACAGAGCTGATTGCATCAAAAGAAAGTCACACAACCCACAACTCCGCATCCAACCCCACCCCATCCAATCCAACATCACTCAAAACTAGGTATGCATGCCCCTAACGACCTCTATTCCAACCACAACTGGCCTTAAATGCAAGCTACTCAATGCAAGAAGCCTTGTAAATAAAATACCTAAATTTCTCCTCCTACTAAATATGGCTAAATTCAACATTATATTTGTCTGTGAAACATGGCTCAACACATCTCTCCCTGACTCCATTACCACAGTAAGAGACTATCATGTTTACCGATTGGATCGTGAAATCCGTAGAGGAGGTGGTTTTGCTATCTTCTATAAAAAGTCCCTACATCTAAAAAACATCCAAGTTACCCAGGAGCTTGCTATTCCTAAGACCATTGTCTATGAACTGTCCTTAAATATCACATTTCGGTTCTTACTATGTTGCAGAGCCCCTGATGATGACATCAAACATGCAAAGAAACTAAATACACTACTAACATGGGTAGCATTCTGCCCACACACTTTTTCTTGGTGACTTCAATCTACCTCATATTAATTGGACCCTTAACGAATGTACAATTGAACCCACACATGCAACCTTCTACAATGCAGTAACAAATCTGGGACTAGAACAATGAGTAACCAGCAACACTAGACTTAACATCTGCCTCGATCTCATCTTCTGCAATAGTTTGAATTCAATTTATGGAATACAAATTAAAAAACCCTTTTCCAACAGTGACCACAATATGATTGATTTTTGTCTCAACATACATCCACACAAAAATCATCACAACGACAGAATCCCCAATTATAACTTTAAAAAAGGCAACTATGATCTTATAAACAACAATCTCTCATCCCTTGACTGGCAATTTCTATTCTCTGGATGCAATACTTTCGAAGACCATTACAGCATATTTTTACTTGAAGTCAAGAGTCATCAAACTATATGAACCATTAACAACTCCCAAAACCAGAAAAAACAAATTACCCAAAACAATAAGGAAGCTTCAATCCAAAAAGAAATCACGTTGGTGGAAAAACAAATCTGGTCACGTTGCCAACTTCAAAAGCTGATACAAAAATTTATGCCACGAGATAAAAACTGAATGCATCAATTATCACATTAAACAAGAAGAAAATCTTCTATCTACCAATTCCACCCACGCTTTCTACAATTTTATAAACAACAAACTAAAAGACTCAAGGTCCATCCCACCCCTGAAAGGAACTAATGGTAAAGACTGTAACGACGACACTGTTAAAACCAACCTTTTTAACACATTCTTTGGCTCAGTATTTGGAAACAGCAATGGATCATGCCCAGTATTTCCACGTTGAACCACAGACAACTACAATGATCTAATACATATCGATTTTACAAAAGACAATGTTGAAAAAGCACTATGCAATCTAAAACCATCTCTATCTATTGGACTGGATGGAATATGTGCCTACTTCTTAAAAAAGCTACCCACTGCCATAGCCGAACCTCTAAGCATAATCTTTGAAAAATCTTTGAGGACCAGCTCCTTGCCAAAACTATGGTCACAAGCCATGGTCATCCCCATCTTCAAAAAGGGAGACCCCAGCCTAGTTGAAAATTACAGACCAATCTCTATGCTGCGTCACCTGTAAAGTCATGGAATCAATTATTAACCAATCCATCATCCTCCACTGAGAAACAAACAACCTACTCTCTAATAAACAATTTGGTTTCAGGAAAAAGCTATCATGTAATCTGCAACTCTTACACTGCAAAAACATTTATGGACTACACAACTCGATCAGGGCAAAGCAATAGATGGCAAAGCAATACTTCTGTAAAGCCTTTGATTCAGTGGTACATGACAAACTACTCCTAAAACTAAAATCTTACGGTATCTCTGGACACCTGCATAATTGGACAGAAGCATTCATGTCCAACAGACAACAAATGGTCAAAATTGGGAGCGTCCTATCAAATTCTGTACCTGTCAACGGTGGTGTCCCCCAAGGACCAACTCTTTTCATACTCTACATAAATGACCTCTGTGATCATATCAAGAGCAACTGCATTCTCTTCGCTGAAGATGTAAAGCTGTTGAATACCACAGACAATACTGCTACCCTTCAAAAAGACCTTGACTGTATCAGAATGGTCAAACCAATGGCAACTTCAAATCCCAACAAATAAATGCTGTGTCCTACATATTGGAAAAAAAAAATCAGAAAATAAAATACAGGCTGAACAGTCAATACCTTGTTTATGATCCAAACTCTGTTAAGGATCTTAGAGTACTCATTTTTAATGATCTAAGTGGTAGAGCCTACTGTAACTACATAGCCCAAAAGTTGTTAACCTAATCCTATGTAGCTTTTTGTCTGGTAATATTACACTAATAACTAGAGCATACAAAACATTTGCTGGACCAATACTCGAATACAGCTCATCAGTCTGGAACCCACATTACATATCTGATATTAACACAGTTGAGTAAGTCCAGATATATTTCACAAGAAGAGTTCTGCACTCCTCTACTCATTGCAGAATGCCACCAGACTCGAAATTCTAGATCTAGAAAACTTAGAACTATGCCGTCTTCAGGTTTGATCTAAGTATAGTATATAAAATCATACACTGCAATGTCCTACCTGTCAGTGAATACTTCAGCTTCAACCGTAACAACACAAGAGCAAACAATAGATACAAACTCAAGGTAAACCACATCAAACTTGATTGCAGGAAATACGACTTCAGCAACAGAGTGGTTAACGTCTGGAATACTCTACCTGACTCTGGTTTTTTTCTTCAAACCCCAAAAACTTTAACCTTAGACTGTCTACTATTGACCTCACCCCTTTCCTAAGAGGTCTGTAGGGGGCGTGCATAAGCATACCAGTGTGCCTATTGTCCCTGTCCTATTGTTTCTTTTCTTTTCTTTTTTTATATGTATCTATCTGTTCATAACTATGTTTTTACTTATACCTATTATCTTGTAAGCAATTGACAAATAAAATAAAAATAAAAAAACCAAAAAAACCTAGGGAGTATATAGTTTTCAGACCCACTTTCCACAATCTGCAGAGGCCTAAGCATCCTGCTAATTTTTCTACACTGTAGCTGATCAGATAAACATGGGAACAGATTGTTGTGGTGAAGAATACAAGTAGAGAAGCTTGTAGTTCTTTGGAGTTCTTTATCAACATGTCTGTTTTCCATATTATTGATATCAGCAGAAAATAGTGATCATTTACTGTACATATGACACTTTCGTTAGCATTTTGGGTGAAGAATTATGGCTGAAATGACCGTAAAGAAGAGAGCTTATGGATAATCCATTTGTCTTTCTCCTGCTCTGATTTTAATTGGTCTTTATCAAGTTCTGCAGGTGGAGTTCAAAAAAGATTTCCAACTGTGTAATTCACAAGAATCTACAATAGGCCGAATCTCAGAACTGGATTTAATCAGGAGGCTTTTCTAAGTTTATTTATTTATATGGTAATATTTGTATATTCTTATGGATTTGAGATTATATTCATAGAACCTGGGCAAATGATTCCATGCTTGTCTGTATCCCTAGTAGGATCCCTAGTATGGTTTCTACTTGGTTTTGCCGCAAGCTGACATACTTTTTTAATATAACCTTTTATGTATTTAATTTTAAGGAAGCAGGCAAGCTACAAAGGCTTTTAATAATATCTTTATTTGCAAGATTACTTGTTTTGCTCTATATGGGCTGTATTCTCAGAAAACAAAAATAGGTATTGGTGATTCCAGCCTATTACTTTATTGGAAATTTGCCACCTGTCCAGGAAACAAAAATAATAATGATTATAATTATAAGACTACAAAATAAAGGAATAGAGTAGGGAATAGGCATAATCACTTTGTCTTCTAGTAGATGGGTATATTGAGTCTGGTTGTTTTCCACCTTAGTAGCTGTTTTAGGAATTGGCAAGCCCTGTCTTCTTTGATATTAATCCTACAGCAGTTTTTCAACATTCTAAATATGCTTATTGGCCAAATTCCATATTACGTATAAGTTTAAAGGGTTTTAAAAGATTAAATGTGAGATATTACAGCTGTCGGACTATACATATTTCATAGGTGTGAAATAAGAATAGTAAAATTATCTCAGGATATGATTGAATTATGTAACACTGCAACATGTAAATGATTTCTTTTCAATATTCTGGCCTAGATATTAGACAACCTGTGATTTCATGGTTTTATATAAAACTTCTCCTTATTCCGAATTTGGCTTTTTATATTGTTTATTCCAAGAATACAATTATTACATAGTGTTTTCCTTTCAATTTCATTTTCCTGGAATAATGTTTTCTTGTATTTTATGCAGATTTCTGGTGATGAATTCTTTGCAGACACGGCAGCAGACATTCTTCTTTATGTTTCTCGGGATCTGAGTGACAATGTAAGGTTTACTGCTACTAGATGATGATAAGCTGCTGCGTTGCCAGCAAATTTGGAATAAATGCAGCTAGAAGCGGACTATGTTTGGCTGGTTTTCTGGGAGCTATAGTTTCTGAATGTATGGGGTTTCAGAAATTGTTGGTCTTAACTTAGCCAATTTGCAGTTCACCAAACTAAACACCTGGCAGTTCACACAATTGTTAGCTATTTTCCTTGTTTTTCTGATGGCTAAAATGGGTTGCCAGGACTAAGGCAAGTGTGCCATAATCACCTAGCTAAGGATCACCAGTTCCGCAGGCATGCTCTAGAACAGACAATTCAAAATTTTTAAAGTATGGTAGAGATTGATGGTTTAAAGCAGAGATTTTTTATTTAGGAATGTGTTAGTTTTAAGATCAGAAAAGTGAAAAAAATGTTTGTATCTAAATTTTGTTCCTCATAGTTATACATGGTTATAAGTACAAATACTGTAGAAAGTTCCCAGTTTTTAAGGAAAATGTCTATTCCATCCCCTCAGGCAACACTCTTTATTTTTACTGCTGAAGAATAGGCTAACATCTGGGCTTATTGAAGACATCGCCCACACCTCATTTAGTTACTACCTTGCTTAGCGATTATTTGCAAATACAATAGTAATTTAAAAAAAATATTTTTCTGACCAATGCACATGCTTAAAACTAAATTTCTTATGCCTGAGAACAATTCACTCTGAGTGAGAGTAATAATGGCATAACTGTAGGAAAGAACTTTATCTAAATGAGATGCCGCCATCACTCTGTCTCTCAGTCAGTCACATGCTCACTTAGCAGACATTTCACTTAATAGACTGGATATTGGAACGGAACATGATTACTCAATGAAAAAAGGGTATATTAGGCAAGCTCAGGAATAAAAAAGGAGACCTATCAATCAGTCCCATTTTTAGGCAGATCTTACCACCTTGCATATATGTTTTAAAATTGGGCTGTACATTAAAGTCTATGATATTGTTAATTCTTTGGTTTTCAGTCAGGGGGTTTCTACAGTGCAGAGGATGCTGATTCATACTCTACAGTCCAATCAGAGAAAAAGCAAGAGGGTGCATTTTGCGTATGGACAGCTGAAGAGATTCGGCAGCTCCTGCCAGACCCCATTGAAGGGATCCCAGAGAAAAAAATTGTGGCAGATGTTTTCATGCATCACTATGGAATGAAGGAAGATGGCAATGTGAACCCAATGAAGGTACAATTGGGAAGGGGTGGTTAAGAGAGCTTGGAAAAGTTGAGTCCCTTATTAGTGACAATACATGTGCAAGCCCATGGGTCCCCAACCACCGGGCTATGGCCCATTACGGGCCTTGAGCCCTTCGGAACCAGGTTGCAGAAGTGTTGGATGAGTACTTGCACAAGCAGCGGGTGAGTGTGTGCGCATGCGTTCCATCTGCATGAGCAATGGATGTGCATGCCTGCAGTTTGCGCAAATGGACCTGTGCAAACGTATGCACTAGCCCACCGCTCTCATGGAACTGTCTCTTCTCTCCCCCTCCGCTCCCTCCCGGGTACCTAAAGCAGAAAAGGTTGGGGAACTCTGTGTTAGTCAACAGGCTCCTGTGTCTTGCTAGGCACAGAATTCTCAGTTCTTATACGCTTTCTAAGATCTCAGAATTCAGGATCACTAGTTCTTCTCAAAGCTGACAAGATACTAGAAGCTTTCATTTATTGGAATAATATCCAGTTGTCTTGCCCCATTTTTAATTCTCTTTATATACTAAGCACAGATAGCCCCTGTATAAGGCCCTGTCACACTGCCCAACGGATGCAAAACTTTAGTAAAAAGGACACAACGGACGAGCAAAATGTTCCATCCGTTGTTATCTGCTCTCAAAAGGGGCAAAAATTTGCATAACCGGAGCGGATAACACGGAAAGGAACGGACGCGGGGAGGACGCAGAGCGGATGGAAAGGGGATGTGAGTGGAAGCCCAGCGGATGGGAGCGGATGGCACATCTGCTAGGCTTCCGGGGGACCTCAGCAAAGCGGACACGGAACGGATACAGCGGATGCACAGCGGATGAAGTGGATGCAGAGCGGAAGCCTAGCGGATGCACAGCGGATGAAGCGGATGCAGAGCGGAAGCCTAGCGGATGCACAGCGGAAGCCGAACGGATGCAGAGCGTTATTTGCGCATGCAGGGGGGATGCATTGCATAAGCCTCACGGATATAAAGGGAAGCAGCTCGCACGTGGCCAGCATTCAGAGGAAAGACCTGCTGCCGGATACATCGAGTCCTTGCCTGCCCTGCCTCCAAGCCTGCCTCCCAGCCTCCTGGCCAGCCTCCCAGCCAGCCTTGCTCTCTGCCTGCCTGCCAGCCTTGGTGCCAGCTTGCCTTCCAGCCTCCCTGCCAGCCAGTCTGCCTGCCAGCCTTGCTGCCTGCCTGCCTGCCTTCCTGCCAGGCTTCCTTCCAGGCTTCCTGCCAGCCTTGGTGCCTGCCTGCCAGCCTTGGTGCCTGGCTGCCTGCCAGGCTTCCTGCCACCCTTGGTGCCAGCCTTCCTGCCAGCCTTGGTGCCTGCCAGCCTCCCTGCCAGCCTCCCTGCCAGCCAGCAAGCCCACAACCATGGGGAAGAAGTGAAAGCCTCAGCAACCTGCCGCCATCCCTGGCAAGAGGGACAGGGCCACCCTCCTGCCCCCTGTCCCTGACTCTGCTTCTGCTGGGGCTTCTGCTGCTCGGGCTCGCTCTTCTGGTGCTGGAGCTTCTGCTGTAGCTGCTCCTGGCGGTGGTGCTTCTGCTGGTGCTTACTCTGCTGAAGCTGCTCTTGGTGGTGGTGCTTCTGCTGGTGCTTACTCTGCTGAAACTGCTCCTGGTCCTGCTGGTCCTGCTCGTGCTCCTGGACTTGCTTGTCCTGCTCGTCCTGCTCATGCTCCTGGTCTTGCTCGTCCTGCTCGTCCTGCTCATGCTCCTGGTCTTGCTTGTCCTGCTCGTCCTGCTCATGCTCCTGGTCCTGCTTGTGCTCCTGGTGTTGCTGGCGCTGCTGGTGCTTACTCTGCTGCTGCTGATCCTGGTGTTGCTGGTGCTGGTGCTGGTGCTGCTGCTGCTGCTGCTGCTGATGATGATGATGATGATCCTGTTGCTGCTGCTGCTGCTGCTGCTGCTGCTGATGATGATGATGATGATCCTGCTGGTGATGATGATGATGATGATGATCCTGCTGGTGCTGCTGCTGCTTCTGGTGTGGAGGAGCAGCCCCTACTACCTGGGAGCCCCTCTGATGAGGGCCCATCTGGTCCTGCCAAAGGGAGGAAGAGGCGTATGCGACAACGGGAGAGGAGGCAATACTATATTGAGGAGGAACACGAGGATGAGGTGCTGGAGTGGCTGAGAGAGAATGACTATCTGTGGCGGAAGGGACACCGGCTGTACAGGGACACCAAGCGGAAGCAGGCTACTTGGAGAGAGAAGGCGGAGAGTATGGGCTACACTTCGGAGGTGCTCCTCGGCTGGTGGAAGCACATGCACACCTGGTACGGGAAGCTGCACCTGAAGAAATCTGGCCAGGCCACGGTTAAGCTGACGGACAGAGAGACCTATGTCATGGCCAGGTGCAGCTTCCTGGAGGGTGAGATCCGCCACCGAGGAGCACCAGGAGCCCCTCTCACAACCCTCTCTCTCCGGCAGCCTGCTGAGAGCCAGTCCTCTTCCGGCCGAGAGTCAGTCCCTGTCTCCAGGCAGGTTTCTGTGGAGCGTGCCACAGTGGAGAAGCTGCGGACAAGTGTTGTAACTGTGGTGTAGTGCATAGAGGACTCCCTGGTGCGGTGGGAGAAAGGAGACGGCGCGTCCACCACAGCTGTAGCCGCATCCACCCCCCCCCAGCTCCACCTCCACAGAAAGGCAGAGAGCCAGACAGCAGGAGGGGCAGAGCCACACTTTCCTGCTGGAGATCAGGGACACCATCCGGACCAGCATAGATCTCCTCTCTCAGCTGGTCCACACCGACTCCTCATCCTCCAACCGTAAGCCCTTCTTCACCTATGTCAACCAGACCCTCAGGGACATGGAGGAACCCCAGTACCAGGTGGTGAAGGACCGGATCACCGAGCTGCTTCACTACCCTCCAGATCCAGAGGAACCTGCTCCCACCCAGTCCAGGTCTGCTCCTCCACCCCAGGTGATGTCCCTCCCATTCCAAGGCTTCCCAGAGCCCCTCACCTACCAGGGCTATGGCTACCAGGAGGTGCAGCAGCACAGGCAGCAGCCCTTCCCAGTCCTGGCACAGAGTCATCAGGCGACACCATTGCCACTGGTTCCACTGATGGTTCCACCCACACCAATGATGCCACCCACACCACCGATGCCACCCACGTCAGTCCTCACCCAGCTGCAGACCAGACAGCCCCACTACACTACTCCTTCCTCCACCCCACAGCCAAGCCCGGCCTCAGTACATCTGTCATCAGTACTGGGGCTGACACCCCGTGGCATGAAGGAAGGAGCTCTCAGCATCACGGGTCTGAGCCAGCTGTCCGAGAGCTTTCTCAACACACCGTCACCTGTTGTCCTCTCGGGACCAGGCACCCCAGTGGTGCTTCAGACCAGCACTCCAGCAGCACCCACCTCCACAGCACCTGGACCCTTCACCCCTGAGACTGGGCACACCTCCGAGTGACCAAGAGGAGTGCCAGAGACTGGCTGGCTGGCTACCTGTGGACTTTATTTGGACACTTGACTTGGGTCATTTTTCTTTCACAGCTTGTTGTTCAATAAAGTCTATCTTTGATTCACACACTTCCTTCATTTCTTTTTTCTAATAAAGTCTTGGTGGAAACTTTTAGAAATGGTTTAAGCCTTTGTATGCTTGTGGGATGGGTTAAGATAGCAGTGGGATGGGCAGGGATACCTTTGGGATGGGTAAAGATAGCAGTGGGATGGGCAAGGATACCTTTGGGATGGGTAAAGATAGCAGTGGGATGGGCAGGGATACCTTTGGGATGGGTGAAGATAGCTGTGGGATTGATAAACCTCCAGGTCAAGCATAGTGGGACTGTATGGTCCACCTTCCCAGGTGGCACACCTATGGCCCTTTTTTATCAATAATAATGTAATCAATCATCCACACATGTCAACATAAATACAACTCTTTATTAAATGCCCTGTTCATTGTAGGCCCACCCAACATACATGACCCAATCTCATCCGTGTGATGAGACAGGCTGAAGGAAGCATCCATTAATCATCTATCATCCTGTCTTACCACTCCACTGCTCCAGCTGGGGAGTTGCACCAGTGTTTCAAGAGATTGCGCTGCTTCTTCCCTTCACGTGAGGCTCTGTTGGGGCCTTGCACATCCTCAGTGTCTATCAGGTTTCGTCCTTGCCTCCATTCCCCAGGCTCCATGTCCCCATTGCCTTGTTGGAGGTCCACGAGCCTGTTCTGCAAGACTGGGTAGTGGGTGCGCATGAGATTATGCAGGATGCAGCAAGCTTCCACGATCCTCCTCACGGTCTGTGGGCGATGCTGCATGGTGGTGAGAAGTACCTGGAACCTGTTGGCCAGGATGCCAAAGGCGTTCTCCACCACCCGCCTTGCCCTGGACAGCCTATAGTTGAAGATCCTCTCTTCACGATGAAGTAGGGCACATCTTGCGTGTCGTTGGGCAGGGGGTCTGCATCTGGGAAGCACACCATGAGGTTGCGTTCCAGCCCCTCCTTGAGGTCACTGGCATTGTATACCTGGGCATCTGAACATGAGCCGTTACCTGAAGCATCGATGTACATGAACTTGTAGTCAGCATCGACCATGACGAAGAGGACGATGCTGAAGAAGCCCTTGTAGTTGAAATAAGTGGACCCCGACTTGGCTGGAGCTTTGCAGGCCACGTGCTTGCCATCTATGGCTCCAACGGTGTGTGGGAAGTTCCACTTCTGATACCACTGCTCTGCAACTTTCTTCCATCCTTCTTCAGTGGAGGGGCACTGAAGGAGCTCCTCCAGGTATTCTTCGATGATGGCCTGCACCATTTCTCTGACCACAATGCTGATGGTGTTGTGTGGCACCCTCCAGCCGTACTGCATGCTCCTGTATGTGGTCCCTGACGCCAGATGGCGCAGAGTGAGTGCCACCTTGAGCCCAGGTTCCAGGCTGGGCCGGAAGTTGGTGTTTGTCTTGGTCAACCTGGGTGTCAGCCGCTGCACAACTTCGTCAAACATGGCTGGAGGCATCCTCATGAAGTTCTGGAATGCACAAGTGTCTTCGTTCCTGAGCTCCACCATCAGCTTGTTTTACAGTCCGTACTCTGCTCTTCTCCTGATCCATTTTCGGACCCAGACGCTTCTTGGCCGCCTCCTTTTCTTCCCATAGTAGAGTTCAAAGAGCCTGTAGATGGCTTCGCACTGTTGCAGAAGGATGGTGGCTGCCAAAAGGACATTGCACGGTTGACATGACTCGATGCTGTGGAAAAGGAAGAGGCAGATGAAGGCTGCAGAGGTCTGCACAGCTGGGCTGCTGGGCTGAAAATGAGATGCAGGTGAGTCGCTCCCCCTTTTTATAGGCAGTATAGGTTTTCCCCTAGGTGTCCCTTTGCATCCTCTAGGCATCCTCTAGGCATCCTCTAGACATCCTTAATATCCGAGATAGGTCCCCTCTGCAAATGTTTTTTTCGTTTTAAATGCTTTGTTTCTGTGCTGCATCCGCTAGGCATCCGTTCTGCATCTGTTCTGCGTCCGTTCTGCTTCCTCCCTGCGCCCGAGCGGATGCGAGTTGCGCGGAAGCGGAACGGATGCCTAGCGGATATAGCGGATGCTTAATGGATGCAGAACCGATGCCTAGTGGATGCCTAGCGGATGCAGAATGGACGAATTGGATACATTTTCCGCTCAAAAGTTTTGAGAAGCTCAAAACTTTCTGAGCGGATGAAACGTCCATCAACGGATGCTGGACGGATAGAGAGGAAGCAAAACGGAGGCAGTGAGTACAGAACGGATACATCGCGTTAACTAACGGATGGCAAGCTTTTTTTGTCCATTTTACATCCTCTTTGCATCCGTTGGTGCAGTGTGACAGGGGCTTTAGTAACCATGGTTGAGACTGTCAACTCAGTCTTGAAGTGAAATGATTGCCAAGAAAAACTATGATTGTGCTTATGATGTTAGTTTCCCTTTGCTTTACAGACCTTCAAAGATTGTAAATCCAAAAATTGGTCATAATGTTACTTTTCCATCACTGTTGTAACTGCGAATGGTTACTAAATGAGGCAATCGCTAAACAAGGACTACCTATATCCATGAGTTGTTCATTATTAAGGCTTGCCTTGAAATATAGCTTTGTAATATAACCTTGAGATCAGTGAAATGTTAGCTAAGACAGGCTTAGGGAAATTAGCAGGAAAAACTTGCTGGTTCTCATTAAAAATTCTCATTTCTAGGACATGCATTTGATAGCTTTATTTGTTTTGTCTTGATTGTATTGAGCTGCCTCATGTTTAGCTAATTCATTGAGGCTATTTATTTTGTTTTGTTTTGCTCTGGGAGCAACTTATCAAGGGAAACTGACATATCTAGATGATCCCACAGAGATAATGATCAGGCAATGTTGCTTCTTCACTTGATCATTCTAGGGAGGAAGAAAATGGTAGGGGAAAGCACTGGTGCTGCAAGATATTCAAGGGGTTCTTTTTCTAAAAAGATTCAGACAGCAGTTGCTATGTAAAATAAGGCAATACTGATTGATTAAAAAGTTTTCAAGTTGGACTTGAAAACAAATTTCACTATTTGATGCTTCCAAAGTAGTGGAAGGGCTTTACAGGTAATTTAGTCTTTTGACAGAAGAGAATAACTACTTAGGAAGTCCAGGAAAGACTGTTTTCTTTTGATAAGGTCATGACAGTGTTGTGATAGATGAAGTAGTCAAGGGTATTCAACATTTTTCAAATGGCAATATTTAAGAAATGTTTTAAGCATATCCCTCAACAGGAGAAATGTTCAGTTAAATAATGCACATATTTAAAAAAAATCAAACAAACACTTAAAAAAGAATAATATTGGATGAAATCAGTAAAATTTTCCATCTGAGTCTATTCCATTGATGTGTCACATCATATAGCATTCTACCATGTGAGGGCTTTAGGAGGCTTTCTTTATTTTCTTACACTGATCTTCTATTTCAGGATCCTCACAATGAATTAAAAAGAAAAAATGTTCTGATAATGCAGTATTCCCTGGAACTTACAGCTGCCCGATTTGGACTGGGGCTGGAAGAACTGAAGACATTGCTGGTTAAAAGTAGGGAGAAACTATATAAGGCACGAACTCAGAGGCCACGGCCCCATCTGGACAGCAAGATGCTGGCATCCTGGAATGGTGAGATTTGTTCTTTTGCATGGAGCTCAGTAACACCCTTACCAAACTGCACTGACACCTGGAAGACTTCTGTGAGGGGAGAGCAGTATATTCGTTGCAGTAAATTCTTCCACTGTGCGGCCATTCAAGGGAAATAATTTGGTGAGCAGACTTAACCACACCTGATAAGCCTGCTTCTCTGGTGTTAGAAAAATAGTTTGTAAGCTTATTAAAACCAGCTAGTTCTTTTTTCCTTTCTCCTGGTTTTTAATCTTTTGCTCTTTTTTCTTCTGGCCAAAAGTACTCTGGAGCACTGTTTATTGAAACTGTTTTGGCAGCAGAGGGCAGTAGCATCTTTTCCCTATTCCCTTACAGCCACAAAAAAAAAAAAAGAAAGAAAAGAAAAGAAAGATATCTTCGTCAATCCATCAAGGTGCTTATGTTATTGTCGTTTTTCACATTCTATAAATATAGAGGGAGCACTTGTCTCCTTTATGAAATGAAGATACTTGAACATACTGTATAATGAAAAAAAATAATAGACAAGCTCACTTGCTTTCTCTCCTGGCAATGTGTATGCTGTCCAAATGGTTCCAGAATTCTCAGGTAAAGGCCCGGTCCCACTGGCCGACGGACGCAAAACGTATGCATAAAGGACACAGCGGAAGAACAAAATTTCAGGGGTGGCTCCATCCGTTGTCATCCGCTCCAAAAAGTGGTGAAAATTTGCATAAACAGAACAGAAAAGAATGAAAAAGAACGGACGTGGGTAGTATGTAGCGGGGATGTTAAACGTATGTTCATCGGAAGCCTAGCGGATGAAAGCGGATGGAAGCGGATGACACCTCCGAAGGGGGTTCCGGGGGAGAATTTCGAAGCGGACGCATAGTGGATGAAGTGGATGCATCACATACGCCTAAAGGAAAGAAAGGGGATGCCGCGCGGATGTATATCGGATGCAAACTGTTCACTGCGCATCCTTTCTATTTCCATGCTACTAACGATGTATCGACGTTCCATGTACCTTTTCTTTCCTCCGTCTTTCCATTTTCAGCTGCAGCGGATGTGAGTTGCGAGGATGCCCAGAGGATGCAGAGAGGATACAGCGGACGTTTATAACGGATGATAAATGGACATAGAACGTTTGATGCTTGTGTGTCGTGGATTTACATCGTACACGGCGGAAAGTTCATCCATTCACAAAGTTTTGTGCAGCTCAAAACTTCTTGCAGGGATGAAATCGCAGTAGACGGATGCTTGACGGATAGAGCGTATGAAACACGTATGCAATGAGTACACAACAGATGCATAGCGTTTTCCAATGGATGGCAAGCTTTTTTTAACGTTTTACATCCTCTTTGCATCCGTAAGTGCAGTGGGACCGGGCCTTCAGAAGTCTTCCATTTAAGTTTCTAAGTCCATTTTTTAAAATAGTGCCGGAAAAACCTTTCAGAGCCATGGAGACCTACTGATTAGTGATCTTTGCAGGCAATTATTTTACCAAGCTCTAACTTCTACGAGTGAATCATTGGGTCATGAGTGATGAAGATACTGTCCACTTCTTTTTTTCCCTGAATCACTGATTAAGAGCAAATGAAAGCATATAAAATAATTCTCTGTTCATGTGATAAGGGAAGCATTTGAGAAATGATAATCTGCTTTTACCTGCTTTCAGCATATGTGAAAAGAGCCATTTTAAGGAAGAAGTGACTTAAACTGATAAATCTATGAGGAGACTTGGGTCAAAAGAAATATAGGTTGAATATTCTGAGGGTATGAATTCAAATGAGCACTGTCCCACTAATTTGCCTTCTAGGACTGATGATCTCTGGCTTTGCTCAGTGTGGAGCCATCTTAGGCAAGAAAGAATACATTGATCGAGCTGTATGTGCAGCTTCCTTCCTCCAAAACCACATGTTTAATGCCAGCAATGGAAAGCTGCTAAGAACTTGTTATCAAGGACAAGGCAACACAGTGACCCACAGGTAAGTGACAGGCAATCCCAGGCACTACAATGCCATCAAACAGAAGAAAGACTGAGGGAGAATGGGAATGTCCTCAGGGATGGACTACCTTCTTTAAATGCTGTGGTTCTGATTCATCCTCCTGGATCTAGTTAAAGCATTAGTTAATAGGCAAGATTTGTGCCCGAGTCCATGCAAAATTGTTGCCAACTAAAAGCTAAACTACTGGGATGCATGAATAAATACTCTGGCTTGAAAAAAAAACAGACTTCTTTCTTACACAAATACGTGGCCACTGCATTTTTGTTTCTGTGATACTGAAAGAAGTGTGGATGAGAAGAGGCAGTTATTATTGGAGAATGGTAGACCTACAATTTTCCTGAGGAGAGAAACCAGTGAAGCCTGCAAGTTAAAGCATCCAGGAGCATGCTAGGCAGATGTGGCTATATTTATTTTATTTTGTTTTATTATTTGATTTCTCAATCGCTTACAAGATAATAGGTATAAGTATTAACATGAGTAAGAATACAGGAAATAGATACGAATAAATGGGGACAACAGGACAGGGACTGTAGGCATGATTGTGCACTTATACACACCCCTTACAGACCTCTTAGGAATGGGGGTGAGGTCAATAGTGGATAGTTTGAGGTTAAAGAAGTGGAGGTGAGAGGATGTAACCACAGAGTCAGGTAGTGCATTCCAGGCATTGACCACTCTGTTGCTGAAGTTGTACTTTCTGCAATCAAGTTTGGAGTGGTTAACATTGTGTTTGTACCTGTTGTGTGCTCTTGTATTGTTGCAGTTGAAGCTGAAGTAGCCATTGACTGGTAGGACATTGTAGCATATAATTTTGTGTACTATGCTTAAGTCCAACCATAAATGGCATAGTTCAAGATTGTCCATGCCCAAAAATTTCAAGCCTGGTGATATAAGGTATTCTGTTGCAAGCAGAAATGTCATGCTCTTCTCCTGAAATACTTCTGGACTCACTCAATTGTATTAACGTTTGATATACAGTGAGGATTCCAGACAGATGAGCTGTATTCGAGTATTGGTCTAGCAAAATAATTTGTATGCCCCAGTTAGCAATTCAATATTTCCAGAGGAGAAGCATCGTAAGATTAGACTTACAACTCTTAATGCCTTTTTGGCAACGCTGTTACAATGAGCTGTAGTGCTTAGATCATTAGATATGAGTACTCCGAGGTCCTTGTCAGAGTAAGGGTCATCAACGAGGTCATATCTGCCTATCTTGTATTTGGTGTACAGAGCATTTGTTGGTCGAGATTTGGAGTTGCCAACTGTTTGACATTCAGACACATAATCAAGGTCACTTTCAAGGATCGTAGCATTGTTGGTGGTGTTGAATAGTTTTACGTCATCCAAGAAGAGGATGCAGTTGCTTATAAGGTGATCGGAAAGGTCATTTATATAGAGTATAAATACGGTGGGTCCTAGAATGCTGCCTTGGGGGACACTGCTGTTAACTGGAGCAGGGTTTGATATAGCGCTCCCTATTTTTACTATTTGTTGCTTGTTTGACAGGAATGCAATAATCCACTTATGAAGGGCTCCAGAAATGCTGTAAGAGTTTAGTTTTAACAGTAGTTTGTCACGTACCACTGAATCACATATATCTATATATCTTACTTTAATCTTATTATAGATCTGAACATGAAATTTGGAGTTTCCAGTCTGGGTTCCCCCCCCCCCCCCCCCGATCCTTGGCTATATCCTTAAACTAGGCTAGTATTTGAGCTACAAAGATACAGTTGACATTTAGATGGTACAAAAGACTTTTCTGCCAACTTGGAAGTCCAGATATCACAGCCATATTTAAACTGGAGAAACAAATCATATTCGAAAGAACAAAATAATAAAATTAAAATTCTCACTGATATTGATACTAGCTTGAACGAGCAATGCAATATCTGGACTTAGTAACTATAAGGAATTTATTTTTTTGTTCTTGGTATTGTTTTTTTTAAATTGTTCTTATTTTTTTAACAACCTAGTGGAGAGTATATTATTTTTGCCACAGGAAACTGATAATATGGTTTTATACAGTCAGTTCTCACTTAACAACCAGAATCGGGACAAGAAACTGTTGCTAAGCACTGCAGTCATTAAACAAATCATCACATGACCATGATTTGCAATTTTACTGCTGGCTTCTCTATTGTCTCTGCTTGTTGAAATCCAGCTGTGAAGCACACAAATGGTGATCACATGATCACAAGTATACTGTAACGATCATAAATCTGAGGATTGGTCGCAAAGTAACTTTTTCAGCACATCATAACTTTGAATGGTCATTAAATAGGGCCATTGTTAAGTGAGGATTACTTGCACCATGTATTTGTGTGAATACATGGTACGAAAGATGGAGTATATAAAGCCTCTTTAGGTCAGGCCACAGTGGCAAAAAGCTATTCGAGAAGATTGCAGCCTACTTAGTCTAGGTGGAATGATGCTTTCAAGGAGATATACCGATAGCAAAAGTTGCTTTCAAAATATCAGATAATTCCCATGAGAACTGGATAAAGGTGAAAAAGTGCCAATCATGAGAAAAGCCAGGACAAATAATCGTGCCATTCCATAGAATCAAAGAGTCTGCATAATGGGGTCCTGCTCTAATATTCTGAAATTTTTTAAAACTCTTAATTCAAAGAATTAAAGCCTGCTTTAATTTTTGAAATTCAAATACAGCCATGGTTTAAGTTGGGTGTGTACGAATGGGCATTGTGTATGTAAGAGTAAATGGAGGTTTTAGATAGTGAAGATTAGACATTGAAAACCTGTATTTCAGGTGTGAGATTCAACTGGGGTTACTACTGGTTTGGTGATTATGTTTTGCGCGCGCATGCAATACACCTACATCTGTGTTGCCCGGACAGCTGGTAAGTGCTGTGCGTGAGTGCGCAGTGTTTGAAAAAGCCCTTTTTTACAGCTTTTTCAACCTCAACTGTGCCACGCAAAGCAGCAGCTGAGGTTCAAAAACCAGGAAATAAAGGTCAGGTAACAGTCTGCAAGAGCAGGTGGGCCAAACAGCAGCAAGCACAGAATTGGTTTGGTGTCTGCTGCTCTTCAGAGCTACCAGTTCTATAAAGCTGGTTAGAAGTGGTAGCCTCCCACCTCTACTGTATTTGTTTCTGTGTCTTGTCTGTGGATGAGTAAAGTAGCCAATAACACTGGAAGCATTATAAGCCCCCCTTGGCAGACAATTAGGATTCCATCTGAAGGAGCAAAAGTTTTGATTAAAGTTAGATATATTGTGGAAGAACCTAGAGTACATTGTAGTTTAAACTGTTGTAGTATAAGGTCTTTTACTGCCTCTTGCCTTTTCATAGGAGCCAGTAGATACCTCTGGGAGATTGTCTAGTTGTGCAAATATACACTTTCTGACAGGCTACACAACCTTAAAATTGGCTCTTCTCTTGACCAAACACAAATTACATATATGTCAACAGAGTTAAGAGTAATCAGCAAGGAAGGGTGATTTGCTTGATTTGTGATAGCAGCACCTGCTTTTTACATCTCAGATTGAATTTTGCTTAAGTAGCTAGCAAATTCAGCTGGTGGGAAAAAAAGATGGTGAGAAGAGACAAGGGGAAGACTGAAGAGGTTATGTTGAAACTATTTGCACTCATCTTTTCATGGATAAATGTTTTGCTCCCGGGTTCATTTCAATTTTCTACACCTTTGTAATATCATTTCAAGGGAGATTGAAGTACTATTTTTCTTATTTGCTCCACATTTGGAGATATGTATTGGTTCTTTACTTGCCTTGTGTCCAAAATACAATAGCCACTGTTTTCAAAAGGGGATTATTATTCTTCACTTTTCATCTAAGGTAGATAACATTTATATTGAATTTCAAAATTGTCTATGCTGTTTTTTTTCCCAAACATCCAAGGCAAAAGAAGAATTTTAAAAATGGTATACCTTTTAGTATTTTGTAAACTAGAATGAGAAAATGCTTGTCTAAGAGTAGGGAGAGAATGTATGTACAGACACATATATATATTTGTATATACCCACACAAAAATATTACACCCTTCCCCCTATATTGTATAAAATACTGCTAGACTATGCAGCAGTACTTATGTACCAATCTCCTATAGCAGTTTCTGATATGAGAGTGAAGTAAATTCTCAGAACGCTTATAGTTTCTCAATTCTCATTCTTATATTGAAGAAGACAAAGTCAAAGTCATTGCTACAAGGCAAAAGAAATAGAGTTCTGCCTGGATATTAAGAGAATGTCATTTAAACAGTCAGAATCTTGGATCTTCCCTTGGAATATCAGAAATGGCTGGAACTATTTCACATACATTTTGGGCTCATAGTGGGGCTCATAGCAAGAATTAGATTTAATAATGATAACTATGATCTCCTATTATGAGGTTGGATTTTTTTCCTCCTGTGTTTTTTTCAGTTCTGTGCCTATCCATGGATTCTTAGAGGACTATGTCTTTGTAATCCAAGCACTGTTTGATCTATACGAAGCCACACTGAACTCTAGCTGGTTAGAATGGGCTGTGCAGCTACAGCATAAACAAGATGAACTCTTCTGGGATCCAAAAGGTTTTGCCTATTTCTCCACAGAAGCAGCTGATCCTTCCTTGCTCTTTCGTATGAAGGATGGTATGTATTCCTTTCAGAAGGTGACTCCAGTTTCTAGTGGTGGTTAAATAACAGTCTATCGTCTGGATACTGAATTAGTGATACAACTCACCTAGAACAGAGTTATTCAATTATTGCAGGGAAAAATCAATTTACAATTAATTAGAATTTGGATTTTCTCCTGAACTTATTTTAGTAACAAATTTCCAGGATACTTAAAAGATTATCTCAAAGGAAAAAAAATCCCACTGTTTCTCAAGCTTGGATTAATGTCTAACCAAAGGAAGATTTCCAACTTCTCATTCATTACCATGTACTATCTCAAAGTGCCCCTTTCACTTCATTCCATGCTTAACCTCAGGTACAGATGGGATCACTAGCAGAGGCATCAAATATATGAAGATAATCAGACTTTTTATTGGCTGATGAAAAACCCTCAATTTACCACCATTGATATTGCTCTCTCTTTGCAGTTGAAGCAAAGTTAAGGAACAAATGTGTTTCAGCTGGCTACAACTCACAGTCTCCTGGCTTTCTAAGCTAGCTGAAGCAAGTTAAGCTTTATTTGGCAAAGAACACTGCATTCTAAGCACAGTATAATTTTTCTTTAGTTGGGTGACATTGTGATAGGTGCTTATGAATATGGATGAGCTTTGCTAGGGCTCTTATAACCAGGTACCTCCCCAATATGAACCTGCAGCCCTCAGAATTTTACAGCATTGCCTAAGTAGAGATGATGGAGGTATCTTGTCCATTGGGAGAGTTCACAGTAAGAATAGTTAGCATTCTTTTCTCGATTAACACTGTGGTAGTTTAGCACAGGGCCCCCCAACCCTCAGCCAAGGCCCACTACTGTGTTATAGCCCATTCAGAAGTAGGCTGCACCAGCAGCAGTTAAGCATGTGTGCAAATGCAGCCCCCCGCGCTCACACAAATGAAGCTGTGTGTGCACACTCATCCACCCTGTGTAAAACCGTCCCCTCTCTTTCTCTCCCTCCCTACGCCAGGCTGCCAACCCGGAAAGATTTGGAATGCTAGTCTAGCAATGTCTTGGTCTTTCTCTATAACAAAACGTACATAAATACTATATGGTAGATCAGGTTCCTTCTGATATTAATTGATCTGATTAATCAGAAGACCTAATTTATGTTCCAATTTTTAATCTTGGTGATGGGGCTGCAAGTATAGAATGATAATGTGTTGTGCAAGTATGAATAAGGCAAGCATCTCTCTTGGCACATAGTCTTGAGGAAATAGAAAAAATGTATTTCTGCAGCAAGCTTATTATTGCTTATACATTTATTGCATTTTAATGCTTTTATGTTATTTAACATGTTCTCATTAGCGTTGACTGTCATTTGTTGGTATTAAGTAGAACAGTCTAGTTGGCACAATATATGTAGACTATAATGTGACTTAAATGCTCTTTGGCTATAGTCCAAGATAACCTGGTGTTAGATAGGAATTGGGTAAGCCCCCTGAGAGCAGTTGACTGACTGTAGTCAGACATGGAGGAGCACACAGTGTGAATGCTAAAACCCAGAAGCAAATTCCAGTGTAAGAAGCAAATCCCAGTGCTAAAACCCAGAGAACAGTGTAACAGTTCTCACCTATTCCTATTTTATTGGGATTTGGCCCCACTTAATTTAATGGGATTAAAAGAAATTGAACCTCTTAAGGCTGAAACATTGAAGAACCTGACAGTTGAGAAAGAAACTGACAACGTGAGAAAATAAGTGTCATGAAAGTGGAATGCAAGCTGCACTCCCCTTGTATTTGCATGCAAGTCACAATGTCCATACAAAAAGGGACTGTGCCTGTATTGTGATGGCACTATGTTAACTGGTTCCCCTTTGCACCTCCATTTTTGCTTTGTAGTATAGAAGATGTCAGAGCATTACAAAAACCCTTTAATTAAAAAGTCTGTAAATTTTTTTAAGTTCAAAAAATGGTTAATTTACTGAGCTTTGTTGTAGATCAAGATGGTGCAGAACCCAGCCCCAACTCTGTTGCAGTTTCTAATCTTCTCCGGGCAGGGAGCTATACTGACCATGAAGAATTTGTGAAGAAAGCTGGGCAGATCCTAACTGTCTTCTCAGAGAGACTTGTGAAGATTCCTGTTGTCCTCCCTGAGATGGCCCGAGCCACTGCTGCATTCTATCTGACACTCAAACAGGTACTGTGCTGGGCAGGATAAGATTTAATACACAGCATTTAGAGCAATGTTCCCCAATCTAATAGATTCCTAGGAGTTGAGAGACAACTCCTGTATTCCCAGCAGCTATTAATTATTGATTCTAGGAGTTGTGGTAAAGGAGGTGAATGGAACCAAAAAGCAGGTGAATAATTTGGAGAAAGAAAAGTAATAGCATAGTGTAAGAAATGTCTGGGATATCAAAACACAGATAATCCTCTAGCAATATGTTTTTTATTTTTATGTTTTAAAAAACATCTCTTTGGGTGAACAAAGTTCCAGGTTTTTACATTTCAATACAAACATGACCAGCTTTCATATTAAATTTCATATATTATTACCTATTTCATTCTTTAAATATCCTCATTTCTTATTATATTCATTACACTCATTTTATCCAATTTCAATTCAAACTGTAGCTTATTTCATTTTTCTCTAAATATTCTCATGCCTTATTTTACAATATTATCAAAATTCTGGTTTCATTTATGAGGACTTGTATCCTAATTACACATATTTACTTTTATCTGTCACATTTGTAAGTTTATCACATACTATTGTTCCATTCATTGTTCAATAAATTTCATCCAAATTCTAATTATCTAAAAGTTATCCCCTTTCATTGTCAATTTGCCACCCCTTTACCTTATACATCCCTCCATTTTATTCTTTAATTCATTGTAAAAGTTTTTCATAATAAAGTCATTTTTAATTACCACATTCTACATTAATAACAATGTTCTCCTAACTACTACATAAAACATATGCATATATATATATATATGCATAT
>BLBF01000033.1:9256888-9271908 GCA_015471245.1 Laticauda colubrina
AAAACCCCAACCACAGAATCATCAGAGAAGCCATAGAGATTGAAAAAAGACCTGAAAGCATGAATAGAAGAGATGATTCCACCAGACTGTCAATCATTTGGAAGCCTGCACTCTCAAACAGAAAGATCTCCACACCACAAGCCAGGCAAACACCTGGGCACAAACAGACTCCCTCTGATACCTCCAGCTCAAACACACCCCAACCAGGCACCCAGATGAAACCTAGCTTCCTAATAGATGATAGCCATCCTTTTCCTCAAAGCCAAGCTGCACTGAAAGCCTCCAATACAGGAACACAGTGTTGCCAGCCAATCAAAGCCACAAAACAGACATAAGAAACCAGAAACACCAATCAATCAAACTCCAAGTCCAATAAACACAGACCAAGTCTCCCAACCAATCAGGATGTAGAAAAAAACATCCTGGCACAGCAGTAGGCTAGCCTCAAATTTAAAACCAACGGCTGTGAGAGCCTGACCCACATACAAACTCAATACAGAAGACTGATGATGGCAGATGAGATTCTGCTGAAACGTTGCTACAACTTTAAAAGCACCACAATGACGTGGGATAATACCCGAAGGAAACTGAACAGCACACATGTAAGTACCCACGATAACTTAAACACACACACACACACACACATATATATATATAGATATATTTCACGGGTACAGGTATGCAGGTCTTGGCGTGTTCGGGTCTTTTCCCATGCAAGATACTCACAATCTTACAATGGAAAAGACCCGAACATGCCAAGAACTTCACATATATATAGTCAGATTCTGCATGGTATTCTCTTTTCTCAGTTACGTTCTGAATCATCTATTTATTTCACAGGTATTAATCTGTTCACTTAATTTTGAGGGCTGATAATAGTCTTCCCATTGCAGTTCTCATAATTCATTTTAACTTTATTCATCACTTTGTTAAATATCAATTAATATTCTTATAGTAAGTCTCCATTTCCATATCTATTTCAATTAAATCTATAAAAACATAGATAGTCCTCAACTTATAACTACAAATGAGATCAGAATTTTGGTTGCAAAGAGATGTGGTTGTTAAGCAAGTCATCATATAACCTGACCTAATTTAATGACCATTTTTTATCATGGTCAGTGAATCCCATGATTGTTGAATGCTTCACACAGTTGTTAAGTAAATCTTTCCCAATTGATTTTCCTTGTTGGAAGCCAGCTGGGAATGACCCAAATCACAATCATGTGAGCATAAAGTGTTGCAAGGATCATAAATGCAAGCTGGCTGATTAGTACCCAATTGCATGGCTGCAGGGACAGTGTGATAATCATAATGTCAAGGCTGGGTTGCATATTACTTTTTCTGAGACTGTCATATCTTTGAACCATTGTAAAATGAATGGTTATAAATTGGGGACTAGAGGGAAGCTTTGAGATTTTCACAAGTAGAATTATTGAAGTTCTGTCCTTTATTTCTTGAGTCTGCTCTGTATTTTCCTTACCAATAGTGAGGTCTCTCTGTCCTTGGACAACCTCCACAATAGTTGTCTTGACTCCTGCTCTGAGCCTTCAATTAACTGGTACAGGGTGAAACAAGGCCAATCTGCACAAGATTTCAAGTTCTTTTTGCATTGTGTTAGAGGAACTTCAGTAAATAGTTTATTACAGCTTAGTTTCTTTACAGTTACCATTTGGTGATTGTTATCATTTTTTAACTTGTTTACTTTTCTCCCTTTCTTTATGGTTATGAATTGTGACAATTTGTATGATGTTCTCTTTTATCATTGCCAGTCTAAAAGCCAAGGTCATTTTTTGGCAAAGCTTAACTTTTATTCCTCTTCTGAACTTCAGGATTTGTGGTACATTTTGAATAGCCTTAATTTTAAAAAGTGGGTCAAAGTGGAGCAGAAATCTCATAAGCTGTAAAAAAATTAGAGTATTTCTAATTTCTGAGTTTTGGAGGGAGACTAAAAAGAAAGAGAAGGAGGAAAAAAACTACACCTAATAAATATGACTCTTCCCAATAAAAGAAAATGTCATTGAATTCTATCTAGCGCTCTTATGTTTCACATTGTGAATGTCCTGTTCAGTGCATCCAGGGAGAGCAAATATTTCTCCTTCTAAACCCAAGTTTATCAGTAAGCCCAATTTTATCGGTAAGTCTCTGCTGGACGGTTTGCTTACTGAGTTACTTACTCGTTAGAAAGGACTCAAAAAGTGTACTACTTTATACTTTGAACAGGTTGTTATTTGTGGTGATCTAAAAGGAGAAGATACCCAAGATCTACTGCACTGTTACTATTCAACTTACACACCTAACAGGGTAAGAGTTCTGAGCTAGAAATTGGCTTTTCTAATATTCCTTTTTTGGGGCGGTATTCTGGCTTTGATGTTTTCCTAAGCAACACGAGATCAGAATTTTGTGGGCTGGGGAGTAAATTACTTTCATAAATTCAAGGCCATCAAAGGGTGTTCTTCAAGAACCAAATCCTTCAAGAATGGCTCTTTGGCCCTCTCTCTTTCCCCTTATAGTTTTTCACACTTTGTGGGATGTATTTCAGATCCTTCCTTTTAGCTTGTCCCTTATCCCCGTTTCTTTTACATTAAGGCTGCAGAATTTAAGTTCTGGTGAGTGTCAGCTATCTAGAAATGCCAATGTGTAAGTTGCTTTATCTGTGCCTCCTTTTGGGGCACGTAAGTCTTTACATGAGGTTTTCATTATGTTTTCTTCATGAGAAAATATAATTAATATGATATAACTGGCCCAGCTGTCATCTTTGGATTGCCCATGTAACTGTTCATAAAATTGACAGAAATTTTATATAGAAATGTACAGTTTTCTTAGCAATGAATGGGTTGGGTAATAACAGGGAAAAAGTTGATTATACCATTTATTTAATTTCTATGGAGAAAGGCTAAATTAAAGTTGCAATTTAAATGGATTTAATTGTATTAAATGTTTAAACCCTCATCCTATATATACACTGATTTTACCTAAGTTCATGTGCTAGTTTGTCATACCTGTTTTTGTTAGTTACATTTAGCAGTGTTTAGGTCTTATTTTCTGTCTATATTTAGCCTGAAAATATTTGCACTTCAGCAAACCACAATATTTAACATAAGGAAATAGAAAAAAATCAGTTTGGGGTAAGGTATGTGTAGCTGCTATGTATATCTTTTAATTGGCCTGTATAGAAGGAGCTTTATTTGAATTCAAATCAACAGCAAGGATGGAACCTGGCTGGCCTGATCCACACAAGCACATATTGCTTGTTACCTTATGTAAAAGAATTACTTAAGAAGATTTCAAGGTAAAAGTGAATATGATACCTGCCAGAGAATGTGGGCAATGGGGGAAAAAAGATTATAGTTTTTTTGGCTTTGGAGAGGTAGCTATTCTGCTGGAAATGAAGGAGCTGTCTGAGAGCAGCTTTTAATAACAGTGCTTCCTTAACTCTTCTGGTAATTGTTAAATTTGCTATGATGCATCCTGATTGACTCCTTGCTTTTTGGAGAATATATCCCATTGAATAAAATGGAGAGACAGATAAGAGAAGATAGTAGTAGCTGTGTGCATCTGGCATAAGAGTATCTCTGAGAGGCTAGGAATCGTGAAGCAAGCTATACAAATGTGTAAACTTATCTGTAATATACTAAACCGTCTCTTAATGCACATTTCTGAAAAGTGGTGCCCTTTTTATTTCAAAAGAGCATGAGTGAGGAAGGCTGAAATAGTATAGTGCAAACACATTTAATCACACCAGGGTCTCTAATTTCCATTTGGACACACTCTGATGCCCTTCTATGAACACATATTTTGATTCCTTTCTGGACACTTGCTTCATTGTATTTTCAGAATGCAACAGGGACAATAATAAAGGAAGAAGACTTATAAAATGGCAGAATTTGCTAGACAGTTGGTCAAAGCAGTTGTCTTTTGTTCCCACACTAGACTATCACAAACAGGTTCAATTCTTATTGGAGGACTGGGCTTGAGCTGTTCTGTGGGCCACATCGTATCAACTGTCAAGCTAACCTATCTCAAAAGTTGTTGAGAAGATGAAGTGAAATAAGCATACACCCACACATATTTATATATGAAGAACAATGTGTGAGTATGTATGTGTATGAAAAATAGCAGGTTAGAGAAGGGGAAGAAAGAAAGATCACGTGTGCAGAGAGTAAGACATGTAAGAATTCCTCAAGAACTGTCCGGCACTACCAAAGAAATTTGCTACAGTAGATGATCTTTCAGTGAATGAGTGATGCAGTGGCCTAGACGTGGAGCTCTTGCCTCATAATCATGCAGGCTATGAGTTCAATCCTAGGTAGCGGCAGGTATTTCTCTCTCTGGGAACAATGAGTAAATATCAGTTGCAAACTCTGCATTGGTGACAGGAAGGGCACCTGGCCATAAACACTCAGCTCCATTCAGTTACCCCATTCTACCCCAATGCAAGGGATTATGGGGTCATTAAAAGACAAAAAAAAAAAAAGATATTTCAGTGAATGTTTGCTCTACAAGCATCTGTTGGAAGAAGTGACTATCTGACATCTTCTGAACTTGCTCCTGGAGGCGCTTTCTTCATTGTACTTTTCATTACCCATGTCTCTTTTTGCTTTATCTCTTCTCATGTTTTATCATACATTCTTTGAAAAGGACTTAAAGCCAGTGACTCATTTTTCATGTGTTGAAAACATCACATTAGCGGTGGGAAGCCAAGTCTGTCTGGGTCTGTGTTAATAACCTATTCTTTCCTTAAAAGCTGTATCAGGTTTTTGTTCTGTACAACCTTTATATGCTCTGGGAGAAACTCCCAGATGAACCAGGGATTAGGGAGCGTGATCAAATCAAACAGCCTGGAAATTAAATTCTATTCTCACAGTTTAATTCAATTTCCTCTTAACTGCAGCAGAGAGCTTTGGAAGGAAAGCTTTACCTGGCAGGGAGATATGTTCACTGTAACAAAATATGCAGCCCTGATTAGAAGTTTGGGGGATTTGAAATGAGAAGTAGTTGGCTATAACTTTTTCTCTATTTATCCATGAATAAAGAGAGGAGAGGGGATGTTCTGTCCCTTGAGAGAATGATACCTGAACACCTTCAGCTTTTAAAGACTCACAATGCCACCCATCAGCTTCATTTGTGACAAGTTGCCACCACCTGCTGGTAATTCAGAAGAGGAACTGCAGCTTTGCTAACAAGAAATCTCTGGCCATGGGCTTACCAAAAGATACCAAAAAGATAGGATCAGTTCCTTCCTTTACCAAAAAGATAGGATCAGTTCCTTCCTTTAGCATTAGGAAATTTCACAAGTTGGTGAGCATTGTTATTGGAATCTGTATTGAATTGCCCAATTAACTTGTGTAACATGAAAGGAAGATTGCACAGCGAATACGTTCACAATAAACTGCGACTGTTCAAATCCTTTGAAAGAGGTACTTGAACTATAAAAGCAGCCAAATCTTTGCTTAAGCTGATAGATGTTTTGTAAGTTGCTTCTTCTGATTCCATATGTGCATGTAAGAAGAGCTACATTTAGATTTTTTGCTGATTTGGGCTAAATTCACTGTATCCATATTTTTCCAAATACTAATGCATACATATTAATTTTGTTCTTTAAACATTAAACATTGTTTTCAGGGTCTCATCAACTCTATTCTGCTATGATTTTTTTTTTGCTTCCTCCCCTTCCTTTCAGTCTAAGGATTCTTCCTTCCTATATTTGTTTGCGATTTCTTTCATTCTCTGGAGGACTAAACCACCTCAATATATTTTCATCATGGCCACTAACTTTTCAATTTGGTCTATTTACTTCTCATTCTTTCTTAACCTCTTCCTACACTGCTCAAAAAAATAAAGGGACCACAAAAATAAGATATCCTAGATCTGAATGAATGAAATATTCTTATTAAATACTTTGTTCATTACATAGTTGAATGTGCTGACAACAAACTCACACAAAAATTATCAATGGAAATCAAATTTAACAACCCATGGAGGTCTGGATTTGGAGTTACACTCAAAATTAAAGTGGACGAACACACTACAGGCTGATCCAACTTTGATGTAATGTCCTTAAAACAAGTCAAAATGTGGCTCAGTAGTGTGTGTGGCCTCCATGTGCCTGTATGACCTCCCTACAATGCCTGGGCATGCTCCTGATGAGGTGGTGGATGGTCTCCTGAGGGATCTCCTCCCACACTCGGACTAAAGCATCCCCTAACTCCTGGACAGTTTGTGGTGCAACGTGACGTTGGTGGATGGAGCGAGACATGATGTCCCAGATGTGCTCAGTTGGATTCAGGTCTGGGGAATGGGCGGGCCAGTCCATCGCATCAATGCCTTCATCTTTGCAGGAACTGCTGACACACTCCAGCCACATGAGGTCTAGCATTGTTGTGCATTAGGAGGAATCCAGGGCCAACCGCATCAGCATATGGTCTCACAAGGGGTCTGAGGATCTCATCTCAGTTCCTAATGGCAGTCAGGCTACCTCTGGCAAGCACAGGGAGGGCTGTGTGGCCTCCTAGAGAAATGCAACCCCACACCATTACTGACCCACTGCCAAACCGGTCATGCTGGAGGATATTGTAGGCAGCAGAACGTTCTCATAGCATCTCCAGAATGTTCTCACGGCATCTCCAGTCTGTCACATGTGCTCAGTGTGAACCTGCTTTCATCTGTGAAGAGCACAGGGCGCCAGTGGCGAATTTGCCAATCTTGGTGTTCTCTGGCAAATGCCAAGTGTCCTGCACAGTGCTGGGCTGTATGCACAACCTCCACCTGTGGATGCACTACCAGCATTCAAAAGTGACCAAACCATCAGCCAGAAAGCATAGGAACTGGGAAGTGGTCTATGGTCACCACCTGCAGAACCACTCCTTTATTGGGGATGTCTTGCTAACTGCCTATGCTTTCTATCTGTTGTCTATTCCATTTGCACAACAGCATGTGAAATTGATTGTCAATCAGTGTTGCTGCCAAAGTGGACAGTTTGATTTCACAGAAGTATGATTGTCTTGGAGTTACATTGTATTGTTTAAGTGTTCCCTTTATTGTTTTGAGCAGTGTATATTACCATATATATTTCTTATCTAATCCCTTTCCATTGTACATCATCTACTTTTATGTGTCTTATTCCACTCTCAATTCTATATAAACAAAGTGGGCAGAAATGTACTCTCAAACACAGGTGTTTTTCCTTGTCAAACTCACTGCAGACTAACCCACTGGTTTTTACTGGCTTTTGCCCAAATTAAGACTTTTCTATCTTTAATAAACATTCTAACAACAAATATTTTTTGCCATTTTTGTGAAATTTGCATATATCACTACAAGTATTCCTTATGCTTTCATAAATGAGTATATTAAATAACCAAGGTGGCATATGGGTCTTACTCGTTGCTTGTTTTGAATCATTTGGTAATCCTTCTGCATGCTTCACTTTAGTGTAATTTTTGCCTTTTTTTGCCATAAAACTTTCTGTAATTCAAACCTGTTTACTATGTCACCTTTTTTCTGTATCAATAAACATGGAATGAACTTTCTCACATTCATATGTCTCTCAGCGATCTGCTAAAAAACAAAAATGTAAACCTGCACATACTCTGTTTGGCATAAACTCCCAAGAGCAGCATTGCACTTCTTATCATTGGCCTTTCTTACACTCTTTCAATCAGAATTCTGTCAGATACCTTCCTAAGCACCTCCATGAAATTATTTGCCAGATGATGGGGGAATTAATGTACAAATCATACTACAAATACAGTCTCCCATAGTTTAAGCCAGCGTGCTTGACTTTCCTTTCATTCAGTTCTTCTGGCACACTCCCATTTATAGAATTCATTTCAGTTTTGCTTGTTGACATATCACCATCATTCTTATATAAATTTCTAAAATGCTTCTTTAGCATTCCTTCATTTTATCCTAAATAGTTTCATAATGTATACTTTTTAATACTTTTTTTTTCTTGGAAGCTCCTGATCCAGTCCTCTCTACCCACTTCCATAGCATTTAAAAATATTTTAATCTAAACTGCTCTGCATTTTCTGTTTCTTTTTATTGTACCTTCCTCTGTTTGATTACATTCTTTCATCTACCCTTTTCTTCAAATACAATATTAAATAAATCTCTTTTGTAACAATCACACTTTAATGTGCATTTTTCTCATGTACGCTTTTTCAATCATTCTATCATTTTTCTTTTTCAAATTTATCATTTTCATAATTTGATGCATTTTTGTTATATTCTGCAATGTAATTTCCAGTAACTATTTCCAAGCAGATTCAGTATTATCTTTCCTCCTATCAACTTTTCATTCATTTTGGTATGAGACTATTTATCTTTTAATATTTTGTCATAAATGGCTTGTACTTTATTTTCTTGGAATCATTCTACAACTCCTTTAGGTTATTTCTGCCTTTTTATTCCATGACAATTTTTTCCTATGATCCATTTTTGACACCACTAAAAATGATTGTCCTACATTCAGAATCTTCAATTATCCTTGTATCTTTCACTATTTCTCTCCGTTTTTTGTTAAAAACAATCAAAGTAATCATCTTTTCAGATTCTGTTTTTTAGTAGTGTTTAAGCTTAACCCCATGAAACAATAACAGATTTTCTGAGTAGATACCTAGTAGATATCATTCTCATTTTTTCAGTTGTACTTGTGAATGGATAATCACTTTTGGTATACTGTTTCATCTCATTCTCACCCATCCATTTATGTCACATAATTTTTTTTTCTTTTTCCTCAGATTCATTCAAAATATTGCATTTCTCCCCACATTCATTCTTGTTTTTTTAATCACCCCCATAACTAGAGTTTATTATGCATGTGTCTCCAATTTAGAGATTTTTATTTTCACATATATTCATTACATTCAGATGATACACTTTTGAAACTTAGATATTAGGCCTTTTATACATAATTAAACTTACTTTTTTACTTTGTTGTATGTGTTCATTTATTTCAGGCCATAAGATAAGAATATTTGCATTCGGAACTGTTCTCTCCTTCCCCTTTCTTTTGGTTTCATAAACACAACAGATATCTATTGTATTTCATTAATTCGTGATCCGTTTTATTCATGATCCTGTTTATTTCTTTTATATTCCAAATCACAATCTTCTGTTCACCAAGGTCTTCACCAGATTAGATCATAAATATAGACTTCACAGCTTGCCAAGCTTTCATATAGCACACTTTAGAAAGAGAAGACTAGATTATCAGGGATAGTAATGACAATATATAGCAGACCTGCCTATTCTAATACCCTCAAATTAAAATTATAAATGAAGATAGTGTAAATATAACAAAAAACAAACAAGCTGCTAAATCTTATCAGAGGCAGAGGGAATGGGAACAAAATAAGAATCGGTGTTTTTTGGTACATAGGATCTGTTGAAGCTTATCTGCACATATTCTAGCTAAGCAAATCCAGTAGTGTTAAGTCTGGAAAAATCAAAAAGAAGTCTTAGCTTGAGATTTGGAATTCAGATGAAATAAGATTGAGAAAGTGGTATTTTCTAACCAGCCAGAGAAGAATTATTCTCCTAAATTGTTCCATGGCCTTTTGCAAAAGGCATCTCTTAATTTTCTTTCTAGCTTCTCTTTCCTATTCATTGATCCTCCTTCCTGTAGGTGATGAAATAACTTTAACTCATTTTATTCTGTATATGAGATTGCTGCTCAGGCAAGCCAAACAACAGGATTTTAAAATCACTTCAAACCTCTCTTTAGTCCATAGCAGCAAAGTATTGGTAGCTAAATCTGCTGGGGTGAATATAATGAATTTGATGCTTAGTAATTAATTTCTTCTGGAAGAATACAGTATAGTAAAGATACCCTTGAAACAGAAAGAAAACAGTGACACAAGAAATCACCTTTACTTTGGATACAGATGCTGGGCATGTTCTAACTTGTACCTACCTACAGCACAAATATACCTTGACAACTTTTTTTTTAATGCTGTATGTCTACAATGTTGTTTTCATCTCATAAGTAAGGTAAGCTTAAATAGCCCTCAACAAAAGATAAAATAGTAGTTTCCCCCTTGTTCCAAGTCTTAAGGTGTATAAAACCAGTACTTTGGAAAGAAATAAGGTGACTGCAGTGAATAGAAGCAGTATTGGGATCAGCACCAGAGCAACAAATTAATATTGGCATAGTTTTCTACCTACTTAAGAATAATTAGGTAGCATTTCAATTTGATGGCAAAAGGCTCCAAGTTTGGAGGATGGTTACTTTTTATACTGAGATAAAATCTTAAGAGTTAGTTGCTCTTTTTCCACTGCAAAATGGGACCACAAACAGGGCACTCTTAGTTCTTTCCCATCCCCACCCCCCATGGGACAAGTAGACCCTCATTTGTAGTTGAAGAAGCAATGGCTAAATTTTCAGAATGCCAAAATTTAATGTGTCCTTCATCAAGCGTACTGTTAATGTTAGTGTGGAGAAGGTGGATATTTTCTGGAGAAAATATTTCAGAATTGAAGTTGGTATTGGCTGGTGATTGTCAGAAATGCAAAATAATACAGAATCCATTAAAAAAAATCATAGTACTCTGACATGATGATCCTCCAGCCATTCAAGAACAGAATTGGTCAACACAAAGGTACTTGGATGAAATAACAGTGAGTGAGACCAATGAGGCCAATTAAAGAAAATATCAGTGGGAGGAAGCAATAGTGAAGAAAAGAAAAAAATGTTGAACAATCTGAATTTTCTGGATAAAGGTTAGCTTTGAGGGCAAACAACAAAAAAGAGAAAAACCCAAACTTGTTCTAATTTAAGCGTGACGCATCCTTTCTATAAACTACAGTATCTTCCAAAGGCAAAAAGGAAGGTGGCATATCACTTTGTTCTGGCAGAGAATCAGAGAGCAATGTGGATAGACAGTGCATGATTTGGAAATGGAGAGTTAACTTTTTAGTTTATTATTCCCTGCCCTATTAATAGCCAAAGGATAATTGTAAAGGATTTCATTATCTCTACTGTCCACTGAGTGCTAATCTTCTGTTTTTCCTTTATCCTGCCTGACCAAGAAGACCTCAGGGAGGCTGTAAAAAAACCAACAACACCAAATTAATGAATTTCAGATTGGGCATGAATTGGTAATTAATCATTCCCAGAATTCAAGATAAGGCCAACATAAAAGAATGGCAGGGGAAAAAAAGTAAGAAACAAAATACATCACATGTTGATAATGAGGAGGGCTTATGTCTATCCTGAAGGAACCCTGAATGTATTAAGTCAATTGCCTGGCAAAGAAAGTGGCCAGCAGGAAGGTTCTTAGTATTTCCTGGTAAAACAGGTGGACAGTACCAAGAGACTTGGAGTTTTTGAAAGTGAAATTGTGGCAATTTGTCTTTCCTGAAAGGAAGAGATCACGTAGGTAGGGTCAGGGGTTGACTTCTCAGACTGGGGAAAATAAGTAAACAAAGAATCAGGGCTAAGAAGTCTACAGAGAAAAGACAAAAACAGCCAAACTTATTCCCAAAATATTTTAGTCCAATTTAGTTAAATCTTTAAGTCCATGTCACACTGGCCAACGGATGCAAAACGGACACAACGGATGAGAAAAATGTTCCATCCGTTGTTATCTGCTCTCAAAAGGGGCAAAAATTTGCATAACCGGAGCGGATAACATGGACACGGGGAGGATGCAGGGCGGATGGAAAGCGGATGCGGAACGGAAGCCCAGCGGATGGGAGCGGATGGTGCAACCGCAGGGCTTCCGGGGGGCCTCAGCGAAGCGGATGCGGAACGGATACAGCGGATGCAGAGCGGATGCACAGCGGATGAAGCGGATGCACAGCGGATGCACAGCAGATGAAACGGATGCAGAGCGGAAGCCTAGCGGATGCACAGCGGATGTCGCGCGTTAATTGCGCATGTGGGGGGGAAGTATTACGTAAGCCCCCTGAATATAAAGGGAAGCAGCTCGCACGTGGCCAGCATTCCGAGGAAAGACCTGCTGCTGGACACTTTGAGTTCCTTGCCTGCCCTGCCAGCCTGCCTTCCAGCCAGCCTTGGTGCCTGCCTGCCTGCCTGCCTTCCTGCCAGGCTTTCTGCCAGGCTTCCTGCCAGCCTTCCTGCCAGCCTTGGTGCCTGCCAGCCTCCCTGCCAGCCAGCAACCCCACAACCATGGGGAGGAAGAGAAAGCCTCAGCAACCTGCCGCCATCCCTGGCAAGAGGGACAGGGCCAACCTCCCGCCCCCTGCCCCTGACTGCTGGTGCTGGGGCTTCTGCTGAAGCTGCTCCAGGCGGTGGTGCTTCTGCTGGTGCTGGGGCTTCTGCTGTTGCTTACTCTGCTGAAGCTGCTCCTGGTCCTGCTCGACCTGCTCAACTTGCTCGTGCTCCTGGACTTCCTCGTCCTGCTCGTGCTCCTGGTCTTGCTCGTCCTGCTCATGCTCCTGGTCCTGCTCGTGCTCCTGGTCCTGCTCGTGCTCCTGGACTTGCTGGCCCTGCTGGTGCTTACTCTACTGCTGCTGATCCTGGTCCTGGTGTTCCTGCTGCTGCTGCTGCTGCTGCTGATTATGATCCTGCTGGTGAGGATGATGATGATGATGATGATGATGATGATGATGATGATGATGATGATCCTGCTGCTGCTGCTGCTGGTGGTGGTGTGGAGGAGCAGCCCCTACTACCTGGGAGCCCCTCTGATGAGGGCCCATCTGGTCCTGCCAAAGGGAGGAAGAGGCGTATACGACAACGGGAGAGGAGGCAATACTATATTGAGGAGGAACACGAGGATGAGGTGCTGGAGTGGCTGAGAGAGAATGACTATCTGTAGTGGAAGGGACACCGGCTGTACAGGGACACCAAGCGGAAGCAGGCTGCTTGGAGAGAGAGGGCAGAGAGTATGGGTTACACTTCAGAGGTGCTCCTCAGCTGGTGGAAACATATGCACACCTGCTACGGGAAGCTGCACCTCAAGAAATCTGGCCAGGCCACTGTGAAGCTGACAGACAGAGAGACCTACGTCATGGCCAGGTGCAGCTTCCTGGAGGGTGAGATCCGCCACCGAGGAGCACCAGCAGCCCCTCTCACTACCCTCTCTCTCCGGCAGCCTGCTGCCACCCAGTCCTTTTCCGGCTGAGAGTCAGTCCCTGTCTCCAGGCAGGTTTCTGTGGAGCGTGCCACGGCAGACAACCCGCAGACAGCTGTGGTAAGCGTGGTGGAGTGCGTAGAGGACTCCCTGGTGTGGTGGGAGAAAGGAGACATTGAGTCCACCACAGTCCTAGCCGCATCCACCCCTCCTAGCTCCGCCTCCGCAGAAAGGCAGAGAGCCGGACAGCTGGAGGGGCAGAGCCACAATGTCCTGCTGGAGATCAGGGACACCATCTGCACCAGCATAGATCTCCTCTCTCAGCTGGTCCACACCGACTCCGACTCCTCCAACCGCAAACCCTTCCTCATCTATGTCAACCAGACCCTCAAGGAAATGGCGGATCCACAGTACCAGCAGGTGAAGGACCGGATCACCAAGCTGCTTCACAACCCTCCACACCCAGAGGAACCTGATCCCACCCAGTCCAGGCCTGCTCCTCCACCCCAGGTGATGTCCCTCCCATTCCAAGGCTTTCCACAGGCCCTCACCTACCAGGGCTACGGCTACTAGGAGGTTCAGCAGCACAGGCAGCAGCCCTTCCCAGTCCAGGCACAGAGTCATCGGGCGACACCGTTGCCACCTGTTTCACTGATGCCACCGATGCCACTCACGCCAATGATGCCACCGATGACAGCGATGCCACCCACGCCAATGATGCCACCCATGACAGCGATGCCACCCATGCCAGTCCTCACCCAGCTGCAGAGCAGACGGCCCCACTACACTACTCCTTCCTCCACCCCACAGCCAAGCCCGGCCTCAGTACATCTGTCATCAGTACTGGGGCTGACACCCCATGGCATGGAGGAAGGACCTCTCAGCATCGCGGGGCTGAGCCAGCTGTCCAAGAGCTTTCTCAACACACCGTCCCCTGTTGTCCTCTCGAGGCCAGGCACTCCAGCACCACCCACCACCACAGCACCTGGACCCTTCACCCCTGAGACTGGGCACACCTCCGAGTGACCAAGAAGAGTGCCAGAGACCGGGTAGCTGGCTACCTGTGGACTTTATTTGGACACTTGACTTGGGTCACTTTTTTTTTTACACCTTGTTGTTCAATAAAGTTTATCTTTGATTCACACACTTGCTTCATTTCTTTTTTTAAAAAAAGTCTTGGTGGAAACTTTTAGAATTGGCTTAAGCCTTTGCATGCTTGTGGGATGGGTTAAGATAGCAGTGGGGTGGGCAGGGATACCTGTGGAATGAGCAGGGATAGCTTTGGGATGGCTAATAGCTGTGGGATCGATAAACCTCCAGTGCAAGCATAGTGGGACTGTATGGTCCACCCTCCCAGGTGCCACACCTATGACCCTTTATTATCAATAATAATGTAATCAATCATCCATACATGTCAACACAAACACAACTCTTTATTAAACGCCCTGTTGATTGTAGGCCCACCCAACATACATGGCCCAATCTCATCCGTGTGATGAGACAGGCTGAAGGAAGCATCCATTAAGCATCTACCATCCTGTCTTGCCACTCCACCACTCCAGCTGGGGAGTTGCACCAGTGTTTCAGGAGGTTGCGCTGCTTCTTCCCTTCCCATGAGGCTCTGTTGTGGCCTTGCACATCCTGAATGTCGATCAGGTTTCGTCCTTGCCTCCATTCACCAGGTTCCATGTCCCCATTGCCTTGTTGATGGTCCACGAGCCTGTTCTGCAAGACTGGGTAGCGGGTGCGCATGAGATTGTGCAGGATGCAGCAAGCTTCCACGATCCTCCTCACGGTCTCTGGGCGATGCTGCATGGTGGTGAGAAGTACCTGGAACCTGTTGGCCAGGATGCCAAAGGCGTTCTCCACCACCTGCCTTGCCCTGGACAGCCTGTAGTTGAAGATCCTCTCTTCACGGGTGTGGCATCTGGAAGTGTAGGGCTTCATGAGGTAGGTTCTGAGGGAGAAGGCGTCATC
>BLBF01000033.1:9271918-9285772 GCA_015471245.1 Laticauda colubrina
ATAGTCCACCCTCCCAGGTGCCACACCTATGGCCCTTTATTATCAATAACAATTTAATCATTCATCAACACATTTCAGCATAAACACAACTCTTTATTAAATGCCCTGTTCATTGTAGGGCCACTCAACATACATGGCCCAATCTCATCAGTGTGATGAGACAGGCTGAAGAAAGCATCCGTTAAGCATCTACCATCCTGTCTTGCCACTCCACTGCTCCAGCTGGGGAGTTGCACTAGTGTTTCAGGAGGTTGTGCTGCTTCTTCCCTTCACGTGAAGCTCTGTTGGGGCCTTGCACATCCACAGTATCTATCAGGTTTCGCCCTTGCCTCCATTCCCTAGGCTCCATGTCCCCATTGCCTTGTTGGTGGTCCACGAGCTTGTTTTGCAAGACTGGGTAGCAGGTGCGAATGAGATTGTGCAGGATGCAGCAAGCTTCCACGATCCTCCTCACGGTCTCTGGGCGATGCTGCATGGTGGTGAGAAGTACCTGGAACCTGTTGGCCAGGATGCCAAAGGCGTTCTCCACCACCCGCCTTGCCCTGGACAGCCTGTAGTTGAAGATCCTCTCTTCACAGGTGAGGCATCTAGAAGTGTAGGGCTTCATGAGGTAGGTTCTGAGGGAGAAGGCGTCATCCCCCACGATGAAGTAGGGCACATCTTGCGTGTCATTGGGCAGGGGGTCTGGATCTGGGAAGCCCACGATGAGGTTGCCTTTCAGCCCCTCCTTGAGGTGACTGGCATTGTATACCTGGGCATCTGAAGATGAGCCGTAGCCTGAAGCATCAATGTACATGAACTTGTAGTCAGCATCGACCATGGCGAAGAGGATGATGCTGAAGAAGCCCTTGTAGTTGTGATAAGTGGACCCTGAGTTGGCTGGAGCTTTGCAGGCCATGTGCTTCCCATCTATGGCTCCAACGGTGTGTGGGAAGTTCCACTCCTGATACCACTGCTCTGCAACTTTCTTCCAGCCTTCTTCAGTGGAGGGGCACTGGAAGAGCTCCTCCTTGTATTCTTCGATGATGGCCTGCACCACTTCTCTGACCACAATGCTGATGGTGTTGTGTGGCACCCTCCAGGCGTACTGCATGCTCCTGTATGTGGTCCCTGAGGCCAGGTGGCGCAGAGTCAGTGCCACCTTCAGCCCAGGATCCAGGCTGGGTCGGAAGTTGGTGTTTGCCTTGGTCAACCTGGGTCTCAGCCGCTCCACAACTTCGTCAAACATGGCTCGCGGCATCCTCATTAAGTTCTGGAATGCATGAGTGTCTTCATTCCTCAGCTCCACCATCAGCTTGTTATACAGTCCGTACTCTGCTCTTCTCGCGATCCATCTTCGGACCCAGGCACTTCTTGGACGCCTCCTTTTCTTTGCAAAGAACAGCTGAAAGAGCATGTAGAAGGCTTCGCACTGTTGCAGAACGATGGCGGCTACCAAAAGGAGTGTGTGACAATCCATGGTGGAGATGACTGGATGCTGTGGAAGAGCAAGAGCCAGATGAAGCCTGAAGAGGTCTGCAACCCACGTCTGCTGGACTGAAAGTGAGATCCAGGTGATTTCCTCCCCCTTTTTATAGGAAATATAGATTTTCTGCTAGGTGTCCTTTTGCATCCTCTAGGCATCCTGCAGACATCCTAAATATCCGAGATACGTCCCCTATACGAACGTTTTTTCCGTTTTAATGCTTTGTATGTGAGCTGCATCCGCTTTCATCCTTTCTACGTCTGTGCTACTAACGCTGAGTGTCCGTTCCGCATCTGTTTCGCTTCCTCCCTGTGTCCGTTTTCCGCTGGAGCGGATGTGAGTTGCGCGGATGTGCAGCAGATGCCTAGCAGATATAGTGGATGCATGACGGATGTCTACGGACGTATAACGGATGTTCCCCATATGCGTAGCGGATGTATAATGGACGCGTTGGATACATTTTCCGCTCAAAAAGTTTTGTGCAGCTCAAAACTTTTTGAGTGGATGAAATGTCAGTAGACGGATGCTGGATGGATAGAGAGTATGAAAAACGGACGCAGTGAGTACAGAACGGAAGCATCGTGTTAACCAACGGATTGCAAGTGTTTCTCTCCGTTTTACATCCTCTTTCCATCCGTTGGTGCTGTGTGACAGGGGCTTAAGATTGATTTGGCATGATCTTTTTTTAACAAACCCATGCTGTCTGCTAGTTATTACTTTACTTGTTTCTAGATGTAAGCAGATCTGTTTTTTTTTTATTATCTTTTCCAATATCTTCCTGAGTATTGATTTTAGACTCATTGGTCTATAGTTTCCTGGGTTTGTTTTTTTTTTCCTTTTTTGAAGATGAGAACCAAATCAGCTTTTATCCAGTCCTCTGGTAGTTCTCAGATGCTGCAGGATATTTAAAAGATATGGTGCAGTGGTTCTTCTTTGAAACTCTGGGATGTAATCCATTAGGTCCCGATGATTTGTTTTCATCATGATCAGACAGGTGTTCTCTTACTATTTTTTTGCTTATTTTAACTTTTATTTCTGGTCTGTCTTTTACAGTTATGTTTTTGGTGGGTATAGTTATAGCTATAGTTTCTTTTTGTGTGAAGACAGATGCAAAGGATGAGTTTAGCAGTTCTGCTTTCTCTCTGTTGCATGTTACTTTCTTGCCATCTTCTCTCTTTAGTGGACCAACTGTTTCCTTGATTTTTTTCTTGTTATTTATATGTTAGAAGAAACTTTTTTTATTATCTTTGACTTTTGTTGCAAGTCTTTGTTCGTTCTGAGCCTTTGCTATCCTGACTTCATCTTTGTAGATTCTGGCTATCTGCTGATATTCTGCCTTTGTTGTATGTCCTTCTTTCCATTTTTTGTACTTATCCTTTTTTTCTTTCAATTTGCCAGAGAGATCTTTGTGTAGCCATGCTGGTTTCTTCTTGGATTTCTTGTTTTTCTTTCTCAGTGATATTGTGCTGGTCTGGGCTTCTATGATCATACTTTTTAGAGTTTCCCAAGATTCTTGAGTTGTTTTCCCCTTTTGGATTTTCATCCATGGAATCTTTCCCAAGTTTTCTCTGAGTTTATTGAAATCAGCTCTTTTAAAGTCCAAGACTCTGGTGTCATTATGTTCTGTTGCTTGTGTTTGTGTTATGTTGAATTCTAGTATGACATGGTCACTGTCACCCAAAGTTTCTGCAGTTTCAACTCCCTCTGTCACTTCTTCTCTGTTTGGAAGAATTAAGTCCAGTATGGCTGTCCCTCTAGTTTCATCTTTTACATTTGGACAACAAAGTTGTCAGCTAGGTTGGTTAGAAGCTTATTTGATTTCTCACTTGGTGCAGAATTAGTTTTCCAATTGATATCAGGATAATTGAAGTCTCCCATAACTATTGTTATGTGTTTATTAAAAGAACTCAACATTTCTTTTACTGACTTCAAGACAGCCTTTGATTATGTCAATTATGACAATCTATGGAGGGCCATAAAAAACTTAGGGATACCAACAGACCTGATCAAGTTCATACAGCTGCTGTACAGAAATCTTGCCTATTTCCTCTTATCTTTTTTACTCAGAACAGCTGATTAGCTTCTCTATATGTTTTGAATCCTAGATGTTATGGACTACATTTGCTCCTCTATTGTGCCATACCCAATTTCCCCGAGTTTGTACTCCAGTTGGTTCCTACTGCTTGACTATGAATTGAACTCTTAATCCTGGTCACTGGACATTGATCTCATTCTCTTACATTTTCCAGAGTTTGCGTCCACTCAACCACTTCTCTGTTTTCCTGTATAGTTGCAGTATTACTCATCAATACTTGTAAATTGAGCTCCTCACCCTGAAACTGTATACTGCTTGAGAGGGAGACATTACCTCTGAAGGAGCAGGTCATTGAAATGAGAGTCTTTCCTAGACTTAAAGTTCCCATTGGATGAGCAGGTAGATGTCATTGGGCCTGATTATTTGAGAGACTGATTATCTCTCATAATAGCTGGGAATATAGGGAGCCTTGGTACGCAAGCTACACCTGCTGCAATTTGACAGATCAAATCCCACCATGCTCAAGGTTGACTCAGCCTTCAATCCTTCTGAGGTGGGTAAAATGAGGACCCATATTGTTGGGGGCAATATGCTAACTCTGTAAACCACTTTGAGAGGGCTGGAAAGCACTATAAAGTGGTATATAAGTCTAAGTGCTATTGCTAATATGCAGTCACTCTGTGAATGAGATAGGTGGTCTAAATCTGGCAAAATTGGCATACTCCAGGTTCCTCAGTTACATAATGCCATTTTTTGTGGGATCCTGGAAGTATGCCTTTTTGTAATGGTGCCTGCTCTCTACAAAGAAGCCAAACTGTGGACATTTTAACCATGAGTATGTATGGTTGCAGCACCTATGTTAATTGCTGGATGTCCTTGAAGTGTGCCCTTAGAACAGCCCATGTTACATCTCTTCTCTGTGAGCTCCGTTGATTGTCAGCTTGCTTCCTGGTTCCAATTCAAGGTGCTGTTTTTTTAATTTTTAAAGCCCTTCATGGCATGGGGCAAGTCATTTGAGGGACTGCTTTTTCTAAATTATATCTGCCTCTCCCAGCAGAAATGGTATGTTGCATGTCCTGTCTGCTAAATAAATATCTGGTGGGGCCCCAGAGATGTGCCTTTTCTGCCATAATTGTCCAGCTACTGAGCCATATGGCAGCTGCAATCACAATTGTTCATTTAGCCTGTCTTTAGATATACCCTTTTAGATATACAGTATCCTCATTCCACTCTCCAAGCATGGACTTAAGAGCTCCTCTGCTCAGTTCCACTTCACATCAAGCAATCCCTCCTCCAGTTGTTAATTTCAGACAATTTCAGACAATTTCAGTCCCGTGCATCCTTTCCTGATGTATATCACTACCACCAACACATCCATTTCTACATGCTCTTTCCTGACACTTTAGAAGAAACTCCAGCTTCCTGCGGCAAACTCCACAGTCAGAAGATCCAAGTTATAGTGAACAATGTTATGGTATCTAGTCCATCAGCAAACAAGATGGCACGAAGTCTACCCTATTTTATCTGTTATGGCAGCTGATTTATCAAACATCATTCCAAATTCATTGTGGGACTCTATATATCTGTAACATCCTTGATAATCAACTTTGCTGTATCACAAATGCTAGCAAATGAAAATAAACTTTATTTGTCAGCAATGATTCTCACAAAAATCCTATTGGGGCAACTGTGGTTGTTCTGTTTGCATCATGGGTAAAAATGTAATGACTAATCTTTTGGGGTTGAAGCAGTAGAGGTCCTACTCTTGGCAACCCCTTGCTTTTTTACTTCAAACAGACCTCTGTTTTACATGTTTCTACCCATTTCTTGCCGACTTCCTGGGATTGAACCAAAAGCATTCTTGTCACATCTTGGGGCCTTGGCAACCATGGTGCGTTTGTTCCTCCATCTCATCCATACTGAGGATACGTCCACTTTCCAAGTCAACTAAAATTTATTCTTGCATATCATGGACCAATCTTCTCTGGGTCAAGCCCCTTGGTTTTGAGGGGTGGTTTTTTTGTTTTTGTTTTGGCTAATTGTAAGACACCCAGAGTTGTTGTGGCATTGTAAATTAAATTAAAGTCCAAGACAATGCTCATCAATCTCCTGTACTAGATGAAATGCTCCGTATGAACTTTAGCAGTGACTTTTGCTTCAAAAGTAGAGGGACATGTAAACAGGAACAAACAAGGGCTTTACCTGTCATTTTGCTGGATTTCTAAATGTCTTTATGGTATTATGGGAAGACTCACAAGTCAAAAATTCAGTGAAAAGTGCACAGTGGGTAAGCTCAGAACAAAGAACTTAGCTTCTCTCCAAATATAGTTAGTCCCAGCATGCTGAGCTGTTTGTGTTCTTTCCATTTGTGTCCAGTTGCAGTCTGTCCCTCTCACACAGCCATTGAAAACATGTTGTCAATTTTAATTGGACTGAGCTAAGGTGAAAAAAGTCTTTTGATAAAGAAAAAAAGATGGGGACACTTTTCAAGACTGCTGCAAATAAAATCCTACAAGAATGCTCAAATATTGAAAGAAATTTCAGTGCATTTTTTTTTCATGTAGGACATAAATTTTATTACAGTTCTCTCCTGTTCTCCCTGAGGAATATATCAAGCCAGGCTAAATAGTTCCCTGGTTGAAATATAAATACATTTTGTATTGCCAAGTAATTCAGAAAAAAAGAGAGGCCTAGATCATAATCCAGACATCATTTTAAAGTATTAGGTTCTATTAAATAGTGAACCAAATTGAACAGATCCAAGAACAAAACTTTTAAGAACCTTGGATCCTATTTTTTAATCAGATTCATTTCAGATTCCAGTACAAAAGAGATGTGATGATTGCCCTATTTTTCTTCCTAGCTCAGTTGCACAGAGCCCACTATTCCCATTAGTGATGTGCTGAAGGATTTCAGTGGGATTTGTGGCATAACTGGGAGCTCATAGCTTGAGGAAGGAGGATCTATGATACACCAGTATTGCAGACCAGTTTGGCCTGACCTGACCTGGGTAACTGGATATATGCCACCCTCTCTCCTCCCTTCCTTTCATACACACACACACACACACACACACACACACTCTTCTGAAATTAAAGATGGAAAGATTTGATCAGCCTTACCCACTCTGGAGGAGTGGCTGGTGAAATAAATAGATCTTGCTGAGAGGGATAAACTAACCTCTTTGGCTAGAGAAAAGATAATGGGAAACCCCTTATGAACTTTTTGCATAAAAAGAAAAAAATATTGTTATTTATGGCTTTGATTTATTTATTTATTTCGTGTATGGAACATGTTAGCCAGGGGTCACTAAGGTGGCTGCCTGCCCCTGTGAAAGGAATTTTTTCTGGCGGTGTTATCTTAACCCGCGGGACAATGGGGGGAGGCTCCTTTCTTGTTCCTACGTGGTTTATTCGCTCACGGGAATTAAGCCGCGGACCTCAGCAGTGCACAGGCTGCATGAGCCACCACAGCCCCAATAGCTTTAATTATTAGACAGGATAGATAATAGATATAAGAGAACTATGAAGTAACTTCAAAATATAGTTGTACATTTATTTATTTTACTTATTTAGATTTTTTTTAATCCACCTGCATTATTTTTATAAATAACTCAAGGGAGCGAACATATTTAATACTCCTTTCTCCTCCTGTTTTCCCCATCTCCAACTGCATCCCCCGTGAAGTGAGTTGAGCTCAGGGAGAGTGACATCTAGGCCACGGATGGAAGTCACCCATGTGGGGTGGAAGGCTTTCATGCTGTGAAAAATGTCAGAAGCCTTTATACTTTTTTTTCTTTTTGTCCTGTTTTTCTTATCCTTTCTTCCACTTATTTATTTTCCCTTGGATTTCTTTTTTCTTTTTTCTCCTTTACTCATCTTCTAAAATTGATGCCCGGCCAAAGTTTGCACAAGCTGCTTCCCTTATTCTCAACCCTGGGAAAGGTCACAAATGAAATCTATTCCTAAACGGAGATGGTACTGTTTTCAGCAGTTTGGACTCTTATTTTGAAGCCTTTCAGACAGTTGGATTTCCAAAGGCAGCAGATCATGTTGCTTCTTATTGCAATAGTAAAAGATGAGGCACTTGCAATATTTTGTGGTGTTAAATCATCTTGGCTGGCCTTGAATATTACATAGTTTGACTTCTGAGATTGCCATCATTTGCTGCTTTGCAACAAGTAGAAAAATATTTTGACCTGTCCTGATTTTTAATATATCTGGCAGACATCTGCTCCTCCATGGCTGCCTCTCTGCCTCAGTCTCCAAATGTATTTTTAACAAGTTTCTTTCACTCAGGCCTTTATGCTTATCTAAAATGAGAGTATAACATTTCCTCCAAAGCACTTCTGACACTTTGCCAGGTTCCCTTCTTGAGTAAAGGTTCTCTCTAAAAAAATATATGGTGGCAGGTATTAGAATATAGTACTGGTCACAGCAAGGATCATCTTAATCTACTGTGTTGAGCTTGGGGATTGATCATCAAAAGAATCCAGCTGATAATACATTAAGACAACTATATTTTGGAAAAGGAAATATAAACCCAGAAAAAGAATGTATTGAAACTATACCTGCTGCTGTAGAAAAAGCTCAGGGAGAGAATGTATTGATGAAAGGAATGTTTGTCTGCCATGATCACACCTGTCTACAGCCATAATGAAGACACTAAGTTATCTTGGAGGACTTCAGATATTAGAATATAAATTCTCTATCTGTTAGATATCAGCATACTCACCTCTGATTGGCTGAGCCGCGAGAGCGGGAATCCAAAGAGCCATCACTGGTTGAAGCCGCGGACAGCCCTGCTATAAAAGAGCTGCCGCGGCTGCTGTTCCCAGTTCTGTAAGAAGCAAATAAAAAGAGTTGAATGAGCTGGAGTTTCCCACGTCTTCTTTTACCCACGATCCAACACTATCATTAATCTACTGAGTTGCGGATAGCCTTGCTTTTGTTTGGCCTTACAACACGTACATATTAAACTGATATCCACAGCCATTCACAACAAATATAAGTCCTGGTGTTCACAACTGAAAAACCTTGTACTGAGCAAGATTACACTTGATCCTTTAACTTAGCTGACTGAATTACTCTGAACCAGAACTAAACATGCTCATTATTCTTTCAGCAATGAACGATGAACCACTCCAAGTCAATACACTAAATGCCTTCTTTCTCTCAAGGCAAGAAAGTGATGGTGGTTTCTTTTTTTTTTAAGGAATATGTGCCACAAAGTCACTGACAGGATAACACTTAAGCCCTTTTGGAACTGAATGGCCTGTAAATTTCAGAAATAAATAAACTTTCTGTCTGATTTGGCACTCATACCAGACAGACTCCATGGCCTACCAGCAACAAAATTTCATGGCACCTGAATCTCTTTTTTCTGCCACATCCTGCTGCCTCATCTATATACAATAGAGTTTCCCAACCTTGGCAACTTGATTTGTGGGATTCAGTTGACTGGGGAACTCTGGAAATTGAAGTTCACATGTCTTAAAGTTTCCAAATTTGAAAAACACTGATATGGAAGAAGACATGTACATCTGAGACCATTTTTCCCTCATATACTTAATGGGTAATTAATAAAATATTTTATAAAATATTTTTTCACAAAATATTATTCAATATGGTCTTATATTAGTATACGTTTAAAATATATATATTTAATACACACTTTAATATTTTTTAAATCTAAGGATCAACTGAGGGAGATTATTATAAGGAAAGAGTGTGTGAGAAAAAAGTATAATAATTAGTTAAATAATATTGGACTTACTTTTTGTTCCCTGTCCAGTTTTAAAATATTTTTAATTGTCCCCATCATCTTTTGCAGTATGGCCAGCTATTTGACCACTCAGTAGCATCCTAAGAAATTAATCTTCATTCTTGAATAATACATGCATCCAAAAATGGCAGACATTTTGCATGGAGTTTCTGTGTGGCATAGATGCACAGAAGTGAGGGCTTTGTGAAACCATATTTATTTGCTATTTTATTTATTTATTCAATTTCTATAGTACAATCCTGCTAAAGTTCCAAGATCAGCTCATAAGGATGGTGTTCTGTATAAATATAGTAGACTCCAAATAACTCATTCTGATGGTTACTAAAAACTAATGGGGATTGGTTCAAAAGGAACCAATCCTCGAAGCCGCACAAAGGCGGCTAAATCAAATGAATGTCATTGGCTACAAGCCGGCAGACAGAAAAGTATAAAAGGGCTGTCGCAACTTGAGCCAATATTCCGTTTTGCAACTGTACTTGAAATAAAGACTTTGTTGTTGAAACCTGGTCTACCTCGCGTTTTTCCGGACGGAACAGATGGAATAATTTTGTAATACCCTCCCTACTTGGTTCCATTAAACTCTGCTGCAGAACAATACAGCTACAGTAGGACATGGATATTGTATGGTAGCTTTGTATGCCTGTCAGTGGCTACTGTGTTTGTGTCCATTATTATCTCATAATGAATGTGAGTTGGGAACAGACCAACTATTGTGGCTTTTGGGGACAGAAAAACAGCTCATCAAATCCACTATGGGAACTGAGGCTTTCATCTCTGCTTCTCACTGAGAATTTGCGAAAATGAACTTTGGAGTGACAGACAGAGCTGCTCTTACCAGAGTACAGAGATTTTCACTTAAATTTTAATTGCTTTTGCAGATATAAAAGAGAAAGGAAATGTAGGTTAAGATAGAAAAGAGTCCTCATCTCTTACTCAGTCACTGCAGTTGAGCAAAACTTCTATTTAAAGGAACAAAAGGTGAATTGCAAAAAGGGGAAAGGAACAGGGAAGGAACATGCTATTCAGTAATGGATGGCCTATCTTAAACACACATACTTAAACTCACTCATCCAGATTCAAGCTGCCCCAAGCCTTTGGGATAACAATTCCTCGCTCAACTCAATTGTATGACATGCTTAGTGGGTTTTTCCCCCGCCCCTCCTTCTCCTCCAGGGAGATGGTAAAAGTATCTATATTGGAAACAGAAAGGTTAACTTTAAAGCTAGTTGTGTCATTCTGTAAGGTACAACACCAGATCTTGTTGCTAAAGTAAGCGTGCAATTCCCCCCACCCCCTGGCTCTCCTTTTGCACCATGGTGCATAGCCATGGTGACCTGCACCATGGTGCAAAAGGAGAGCCAGGGGGTGGGGGGAATTGCACGCTTACTTTAGCAACAAGAAGCTGTGCATGGTGGCCACAAGCAAAGACTGTCGCTCATGCTATTTGGAAACTTTTGAACAGGGAGGGTTTGTAGCATTCAAGGAAGGTGAGCTGTAAAAAGGAAAGGGCATCAATAAAGGATAATATTTGTACCTCGGGGTTGAAATGAGGGGTCCTTGGTGCTCTCTGAGCTTGGCTGTTTTCTTGCAGACATTTCATTTCCCCAAACCAGGTAACCTCATCAGTGGAGAAAACAACCAAGCTTAAAGAGTTCCAAGGAAAGGACATATTTCTTTGCTGGTCTCTGTTTAGGAGGGTCTGGCTCTGTTGCTGGACTGGTTGATGTCTCCCATGTTATCAACCCCAAGGGGTCAGGCTATGTTGCCGCCAAACATCCTCAACAGCTTCCAGATTTGTCGGAATGGGGAAACCTGCCCAAGAAGCTACAACGCTCTGCACCATCATTAAAGCCTCTTTTGTCTTTATTACATTTCCTGCCAGCAGCTCACCCATTTCCAAGTAAATTACGCTGATTTGCTGAAACTATTGTTTTTCACCCCTTGCTTGTCTGCACAATTAAATTAAAGTTTTGTTGACAGCCGCAGTGCCTGGACATGACAAGGTGCAGTGAAGTGAAAGTTTCCACTTGATGGCTCACAAGCTGATTGCATTCTGTTTTTAAGGGGTCCGTGGCTCCTCCTTTTGGGCTCTAGAGTCCTAGTGCCCATATATTGCCTGGTTGGAAAGGCCATCAAGGCAAATCATCCATTGAGGATTTTATGTATGGAAATGGAAGGCTGAAATGCTGCAGGCATGGCATGTACTTATTCTCTGACTAGGCTGGATCATTTTAAAAGCCACCTTAAGAAGTAAATATTGATAGTTCTGTAAAATATATCTTTTAAATTCCTGGGAGGCTGTGCTTAATGATTTCATAATACTGGCTCGTGGCAAATTGCTGATATAAAATCGACTTGATTTAGGTTTGAGAACCTGTTTTATAATTTGCATTATTACTTTATTTTCAGAATTTGTTTGTGCGCTCTATTGACCAACGTATGAGATTTCCACCACTGTCACAAAAGAGGATGGACATAATCCTGGTCTATTTGAAATGCTAAATTACTAGACTTCAATGAGAAGTCTTCTCCTACCCCTTTCCTCTTACAGAGTAACTTCTCCATATTATGTAGTATGTAACTTTGTAATGGGAGAAAATAATTGACCCTTCTCCTAAGACTTACTTTCCATACACTACCTTAATTGATTATACTGGGTATCAGAGGTGGTACTCAGCAGGTTCTGACCAATTCTGGAGAACCAGTAGCAGAAATTTTGAGTAGTCCAGAGAACCGGCAAATATCACCTCTGACTGGCCCCGCCCCCATCCATTCTCTGCCTCCTGAGTCCCAGCTGATCAGCTGGGTCTTCTTTGGTTGCCCTGCACAGGAGAAAGGAGCTAGAAAGCAGGTCAGTGGGGTGGGGAGGGAATGGGTATTTTGCAGTAACCTTCCCCTGGAGTGTGGTGGGAATGGAGATGTTACAGTATGGCCTGTATGCCTACCATGCCTAACCCTGCCATGCCTACCAAGCCACGCCCACCATGCCACATCCACAGAACTGGTAGTAAAAATTTTTGAATCCCACCACTGCTGGGTATCCAAATTAATCTACCTGAAAGCACAGGTAAATGTGGCAACTAACAAGTCAGGTGCATCCAGATGATCTTTAAAGCCAATGCACCATGGCAAACACATCTGTCTACTATATCCAGACAACTTAGCAATGATCATATGGGTTATATAAGCAGTTAATTGTGGCAATTCTGTTAAGCTGCCAGATGATATAAGAATCAGGCTATGTTTTCTTCCTTCTGTCTAACTTTCATCTGAGCAGAGATAATCTGTTTAGGCAGAAAAGCCTGAACCAGAAGTGCCATTTATGAAAATTGTGTGGGTGTCTAGGTATCAGCATTTATTGTTATTTCCCTCACCCCACCCTTTTGTTCATGCTGTCACGTATTGCCCCTCTCACATCCCAGTGTGCTGTTCTAGCTATTTGCAGACTAAACAATGTTTCAGAGATCTGGAGTCCCTATAACAAACAACAATAACAACAACAAAATGATATACCAGTCAATTAGCCGACTCTGTGCATGCACATTAAAACATACAAATTGGAGAAGGGAAAAAAGTGAGGAACAATATTCAGCAGCAATCAGGGGAAAACAAAAGAACATAAATATTCCAACATGACCCACATAGATCAGGACAGAGATAAAACAGATTTTTCAACAGTAAGATATAGAATAGCACTGAAATCGAATATCAAATAATACAAAGTAAAGCTGTAGTTCTGATAGCCAGAGAGAATGGGGAAAAGAAGAAATATTTGGCAAAACGTGACTTGCATCTGTCTACAGACCATTTTCGACCTTAAAGGATATTAATTTAGTTACCCCAAAATTATTTCTGAGTCAATTTAGGTGAGAGAATGAAGGAACATAATTGCCAACTTTAAGGAAAAAGCTTTATTGGGATCTTTCCCAATATCTAAAGAGCATGTGAGAACAATGAGTTCTATTGCCCTTTGTGATATGATGTGATTTGATGTGTGTGTATTCATATTTATACTCCTTAGAAAAGTCAATATTTCTTAATTACCAGCTGTTTCTGGGAATCCTGGCTTTTTATGATGATTATATTGACATTACACTAACAGGAGATAAAACTTTTGAAATCTGTGAAGGTGCTGCCATGGAGGACAGCTCATAAAATAATAGGAGAGCCCACAAGGAGCAAGACAAGCAAGCAGAGTGAAACATCTGGAAAACATGTATGCAGTAATGGAAAATCTCAGGTGCCACGTTGAGCTTATTACAGTATGTGGGCTATTTCTCTGCTGCTTCACAAGCATTATGGTGGCTTTGAGCAGGATTTCATTTGGCAGCAGGTGCCTCAAAAGATGCTCTGCATTATCTCATTTCTTTTACTGCAGGATCATTAGAAGTGCTGTATGAGTCTTAAGCCACACTCTCCATTTCTAGTTTTTGGAGCAGAGAAAATAGGTTAGATATGCCAGGATGTTGAATTTCTGCCGCGGTCTTCTTTGCAACAGGATGTTCTGGCAGATCATTCTACTATTGCAGGGGTCTTCAAACCTGGCCACTTTAAGACATGTGGACTTCAA
>BLBF01000033.1:9289694-9315445 GCA_015471245.1 Laticauda colubrina
TTGTTGTTGGAACCCGGTCTACCTCGTGTGTTTTCCGAACAAAACACCCCTGAATTTCATTCTAAGGGTCATAAGAAGAAAGGATAACATAGGATGAGGTCCCTTCTAACACACATTTAATTCACACTCCAAATAGGGCATATTTGAAATCACATTCAAGGCAGTCCTCTCCTGGGATCTTTGCAGCAGATTTTATGATGGGTGAAAAGGCAATGTGACAGTCAGGGCTAAATAAATCTTTCTTGTATCGATACCTTTCGAAACCCTTGAGACAAACAACAGGAAATGGTAGCTCTTTTTATTCCCTGCTGCCAGAAGGATCCACTGGCAAAACAGGATTTTGGACTGGATGGACCTTAGTCTGATCCAGCAAGACAGATCTTCTCTCCCTATGCCAGGTGCCTGGTGGGCGAATAGATGAGTACATGGAAAAATTAGGAGACTATTTGGCCATCCACCAGTTACACATTATTTTGCATGGATTTTCTCATTTGTTTTTGGCAAAAAGGACACAGCCTGCCTTCTTTCTCTCTGCTTACTCACTTTTTCACATATATAGCATATGATTAGCTGCTCCTTCTATCTGCCATTGTACTTATTTCTCATTGTTCTCTTTTTTCCTTTCCAGGTGCTAAGGAGCTGAATCACAATGTTTCAAGAGGATGTCAGAGTACAAGGGCTAGGCCAAATATTTGCTTTAGTTTTCTGTCATTTCTGTTTGAAACGTGTTTCATTGCTCTGCGTCCGGGATGGGAATTTTTGACAGACATAGGGAAAAAGAAATGGGAAGGGAAATAAAGAAAACAAGAAACCCAAACAATTTTGTCACCACAAACATTCCGCTGGCATGTCGCTGATCTATTGTTCAATACCTTCATACCGTATGTAGCAGACTTAGAGTTGATATCAAATGCTGTTGCTAGTTTACATCAGCAGCCATGCCAGTTTTAAAAGTGGCATCTCAGGATTTTAATTATAGTCTGTCCCACTACTACATGATTGACCTGGGACATAAAATGAGCCATAACTACATGACTTAGGAGCATTATGATGAAATACCCTTTTTCCTGGTAGGATTTAGATCGGGGTGGGGAACAATGGCCCTTTTATGACTTGTGGACTTCAATTCCCAGAATTCCTGAGCCATCCAGGCCAGTCATAAAGGAGCCATTGTTCCCTACCTCTGATTTAAATAGTGGCCATTTCTTTTTATATTAGAAATCCTGCCTCAGATGACAGTTAGGTGGTAAGACTGGTGCATCTTTTAAAGTTCCACTTTCATTGTCAAATAATATGACAGAAAAAAACCCAGGTCTGTTTGTCACCTTAAGTTACATATTAAAAAGCTGGGCTAAAATAATCATAATGATAATAACAATAGACAGACTACAAAAAATAACATGGCAAAGTAATAACAATGGTATATTGAAATATCTGTGAGAAGTACTATTTGCCTGCATTTGCCTCTTGCCTACAAGCAAGAACAGGTGGGACCACAAAACAGACAAAGTAATAGAAAAATGAAGAAGCTAAAAAGCCCTGGGACTTTGGAATTCAAACAGACAAGTACCTGCCACATAAAACCTCAGACTTAACAACTGTTGTTTAGAAAGATAAAAATGTAGAGAAAGTGGGCATTGCAGGACATGGAGACAGCAGAACAGAAGAGAAAGAACTGGAGAAAATCACAAAACACAACAACTTACAAACAGGAATGGAACAACTGTGGCAAAAGAAAACAAAGATACCATTAATAGTAATATACCCTTTGGGTGCAATCTTAAAACATCTGGAGCACCACTTGAACACTATCAGCATTGACAAAATCACCTTCAACCAGTTGCAAAAAGCAGGTTTACAGCTTACATCTTACGATGATGCATTTAACACCATCAGACAACATCTGTCCATCCCAGTTCCTTGGGAAGGACTTAATACAAGGATAAAGATGCCAAATGCAGTCTAAAAAGCTGGCAAGTCTATGAGACCAACTATAATAATCTATCTGAGATCCAAGTGATACAACAAGTATCATTCCACAGCAAACATTCTTTTCTTAATAAAAGACTTAATAATATCAGCCACTTGAGTCTGGTATTTAGTCCTTTAAATAGGGAAGTTTCTACTTTACTATTCATTTAGAGATGCAGGCGAACTTTGCAGTAAAAAATATCTTTCACTGCTAACAAGACAAAATGTCCATGTCAATGTAGCAAAAATGCTGCGTTTTACCATATTTATGTCAAACAATAGGGCATAGGTTAGGTATATATAAAACAGCAGCATCTGCATGATGATTTTCTGAGATTGCTGTTTGTTGTGGAAGCTACTGTTTAAGGAGGGCATCAGCTGAAACCTGTTTCAGACTGAAATGCTCTTAACTATCATCCATCCTGTAATATATATGTATACATATTTACATTATTTCCATATGCTTTATACAGAATGGCCTTTGAATATGGGTGAAAGCCTCACTTTGGGAAAAATACATTGGTCAGAGCTTTGAATGGCACTGCTTATTTCAGGAATGTACTGCCCAGCTTTTGCCCAGCATATTTCAAGGGTTATGCTTTGAAAAAGGGGCTGGTGAGGAAACTACTTCTACCACACACTTTGTGGATTCTAATGCATTGTGTCAAATCTTTTCCTAATCTATCCAGTAGTTTAAAATTATTAATTTACATTCTTGGATTTTTAATGGGATAATTATCTGCAAGTTTGATTTGATATGATTGTTGTATAGTGTCCTATAGTCTGTCAAAGACAGTAGTATTGAATAGTTTGTTATTTTAAAACAGCTTCACTTTTAATTCTTCCAAGTGTTAAAATACCAACAAATTTGCATTAGATTTTTTTTCCCTTTAAGGCCAGGTCACATTGCCCGACGGATGCAAAACGTATGTAAAAAGGACACAGCGGACGAGCAAATTTTCCATCCGTTGTTATCCGCTCTCAAAAGTGCCCCAAATTTGCATAAACAGAGCAGACAACAACGGATGGGGGGAGGACGTGTCGCAGATGTTAAACGGATGCTCAACGGAAGACTAGCAGATGAAAGCGGATGGAGGCAGTTGGCACATCCGCAGGGCTTCCGGGGGAGCAGAGGAAAGTGGACGCATAGCGGAAAAAGCAGATGCAGAGCAGATGAAGCGGATGCAGAGCAGATGTGTAGCGGATGACGCGGATGCATAGCGGATGCATAGCGGATCATTGCACATGTGGGGAGGATGCATTGCGTCAGCCCCACGGATATACAAGGAGGCAGCTCATAAGCAGGTCACCATTCAGAGGAAAGATCTGCTGCCAGACACATCTTCATCAGAGACATCTTCATCAGAAGACATCTTCATCATGGGGAAGAAGAGGAAGCCTGTGCCATCTTCTGCCAGCCCTGGCAAGAGGGATAGATCCACCATCCCACCCCCTGGTGCTGACTCTGCTGGTGCTGCTTCTTCTGCTGCTGGTGCTGGTGCTGCTTCTCCTGCTGCTTCTCCTGCTGCTGCTGTGGTGGACCAGCCCCAAAGTCCTGAAAGCCCTGATGCTGAAGGCCCTGCCAGAGGGAGGAAGAGGCAAGGCAAGGAGAAGGAGAAGGGAGAGAGGAAGCAGTACTCCATCGCAGAGGAGCATGAGGAGGAGGTGCTGGAGTGGCTGAGGGAGAACGAGTATATGTGGAGGAAGGGCCACAGGCTCTATCGAGACACCAAGCAGAAGCAGGTGCCTTGGAGACAGAAGGCAGAAAGCCTGGGCTACACTTCAGATGTCCTCCTCGGGTGGTGGAAGCATATGCACACCAGGTACGGGAAACTGCACCTGAAGAAGTCTGGCCAGGCCGCGGTCAAGCTCACCGACTGGGAGACCTATGTCATGGCAAAGTGCAGCTTCCTGGAGGGTGAGGTCTGCCACCAAGGAGCAGCCCCTCTGTCTACCCTCACTCTCAGGCAGCCCACAGACAGCCAGTCCTCTTCTGGCCAGGAGACAGCGACCGTGTCCAGGCAGGTGTCCACAGAGCGCCCCGTGACAGAGACCCCCCCGACAGCTGCACACCCTATGCTGGAGGACGTGGAGGATTCTCTCACACACATGGAGCAAGAAGAAGCAGCGACCACCAGGGACCAACCCACACCCACCCTCAGCTCCACCTCCACAGAAAGCAGGCAGAGAGGCAGACCGGAGGGACAGAGCCACACTGTCCTCTTGGAGATCACTGTCCTCTTGGAGGGAGATCAGGGACACCATCAAGAACAGCACAGATCTCCTCTCTCAGCTGGTACACTTCGAGATTCCTTCCTCAAACCGCAAGCCCTTCCTCACCTATGTGACCCAGACCCTCATGGACATGCCCGAGCCCCAGTACCAGGTGATGAAGGAGTGGATCACAGCGCTGCTGCACCTCCCTCCAGGCCCAGCTGAACCTGCTCCCAACCACTCCAGGTCTGCTCCTCCACCCCAGGAGATGTCACAGCCCTTCCAAGGCTTTCAACAGCCCCTCTCCTACCAAGGCTATGGCTACCAGGAGTTCCAGCAGCACAGGCAGCACTTCCCAGTCCAGGCACAGATTCCTCGCATGCCACAGGTGCCACCGATACCACCGATGCCACAGACGCCACAGACGCCACAGACGCCACCGATGCCACCGATGCCACCGATGCCACCGATGCCACCGATGCCACTGATGCCACCGATGCCACAGATGCCACTGATGCCACAGATGTTTCCTCGCATGCCACAGACGCCTCACCTTGCCCAGCTGCACACCAGACAGCCCCACTACACTCCTCTTTCCTCCACCCCACAGCTAAGCCCGGCCTCAGAACATCTGTCATCGGTCCTGTGCCTGACATCCCAGGTCCTGGATGAAGGGCCTCTCAACCTCACTGGGCTGAGCCAGCTTTCTGAGAGCTTCCTGAACACACCATCTCCTGTTGTCCTCTCGGGGCCAGGCACCTCAGACCAGCACTCCAGCCACTGCCACCTCCAAAGTCCCTGTCCCCTTTACACTTGAGACCATGGACATGCCTCAGAGTGCCTGAGAATATTGCCAGAGACTGAGTTGTTACTGGTTGACTTTATCATTGCTTGGGACACTTTTCTTGGTTCCTTTTGCTTTTTAAATAAAGTCCTACACTTTACTGTTATTAATAAAGGTTTTCTTTGCTTCACACACTTGGGTCATTTCTTTTACTTAATAAAGTCTTGGTGGAAACTTTTAGAAAATGGTTAAGCCTTTGCATGCTTATGGAATGGGCAGGGATACCTGTGGGATGGGTAATAGCTGTGGGATGGGCAGGGATACCTGTGGGATGGGTAATAGCTGTGGGATGGGTAATAGCTGTGGGATAGATAAGACTCCAGTGCAAGCATAGTGGGACTATATGGTCCACCCTCCCAGCTGCCACACCTATGGCCCTTTTTTATCAATAACAATTTAATCATTCATTAACACATTTCAACATAAACACAACTTTTTATAAAATGCCCTATTCATTGTAAGGCCACTCAACATACATGGCACAATCTCATCAGTGTGATGAGACAGTCTCAAGGAAGCATCCATTAAGCATCTATCATCCTGTCTTGCCACTCCACTGCTCCAGCTGGGGAGTTACACCAGTGTTTCAGGAGGTTGCGCTGCTTCTTCCCTTCACGTGAAGCTCTGTTGGGGCCTGGTACATCCACAGTGTCGATCAGGTTTCACCTTTGCCTCCATTCACCAGGTTCCATGTCCCCATTGCCTTGTTGGTGATCCACAAGCCTGTTCTGCAAGACTGGGTAGCGGGTGCACATGAGATTGTGCAGGATGCAGCAAGCTTCTACGATCCTCCTCACGGTTCATGGATGATGCTGCATGGTGGTGAGAAGTACCTGGAACCTGCTGGCCAGGATGCCAAAGGTGTTCTCCACCACCCGCCTTGCCCTGGACAGCCTGTAGTTGAAGATCCTCTCTTCACGGGTGAGGCATCTGGAAGTGTAGGGCTTCATGAGGTAGGTTCTGAGGGAGAAGGCGTCATCCCCCATGATGAAGTAGAGCACATCTTGTGTGTCGTTGGGCAGGGGGTCTGGATCTGGGAAGCCCATGATGAGGTTGCGTTCCAGCCCCTCCTTGAGGTCACTGGCATTGTATATCTGGGCATCTGAAGCTGACCCGTTGTCTGAAGCATCGATGTACATGAACTTGTGGTCAGCATCGACCATGGCGAAGAGGATGATGCTGAAGAAGCCCTTGTAGTTGAAATAAGTGGACCCTGACTTGACTGGAGCTTTGCAGGCCACGTGCTTCCCATCTGTGGCTCCAATAGTATGGGGGAAGTTCCACCTCTGATACCACTGTTCTGCAAGCTTCCTCCAGCCTTCTTCAGTGGAGGGACACTGGAGGAGCTCCTGCAGGTATTCTTTGATGATGGCCTGCACCACTTCTCTGACCACAATGCTGATGGTGTTGTGTGGCACCCTCCAGCCGTACTGCATGTTTCTGTATGTGGTCCTGGAGGCCAGGTGGCGCAGAGTCAGTGCCACCTTCAGCCCAGGGTCCAAGTTGGGATGGAAGTTGGTGCTCTGCTTGGTCAACCTGGGTCTCAGATCCTCCACAATTTCATCAAACATGGCTGGCGGCATCCTCATGAAGTTCTGGAATGTACGAGCGTCTTTGTTCCTCAGCTCCACCATCAGCTTGTCATCGAGTCCAAACTCCGCTCTTCTCCCGATCCATCGTTGGACCCAGACACTTCTTGACTGCCTCCTTTTCTTCCTGTAGAAAAGGTGAAAGAGGCTGAAGAGGGCTTGGTTCTGGTGTTGAATGATGGCGGCTACCAAAAGGAGCGTTCGATGATCCATGGTGGAGAAGAATGGATGCTGTGGAGGAGCAAGAGCAAGGCTGAAGAGGTCTGCACACCAGGGCTGCTGGACTGAAAGTGAGATCCAGGTGATTTCCTCCCCCTTTTTATAGGAAATGTCGGTTTTCCGCTAGGTGTCCTTCCACATACTCTAGGCATCCTCCAGACATCCTAAATATCCGAGATACATCCCCTATACGAATTTTTTTTGCCGTTTTAATGCTTTATATCCGAGCTGCATCTGCTTTCATCCTTTCTACGTCCGTGCTACTCACGCTGTGTGTCCGTTCCGTGTCCGTTTCGCTTCCTCCCTGTGTCCATTTTCCACTGGAGCGGATTTGAGTTGCACGGATGTGCAGCGGATGCCTAGCGGATATAGCGGATGCGTAACAGATGACAACAGACGTATAACGGATGTTCCCCGGATGCGTAGGATACTTCATCTGCTCAAAAAGTTTTGTGCAGCTCAAAACTTTTTGAGCGGATGAAATCACAGTAGATGGATGCTGGACGGATAGAGAGTATGAAAAACGTATGCAGTGAGTACACAACGGATGCATTGCGTTTTCCAACGGATGGCAAGCATTTTTTTACATCCTCTGCATCCGTTGGTGCAGTGTGACAGGGGCTTTAGTTTTTGCCTTCAGAATGATCTTGCATCAAAATCCTGAAGCTTAGCCTGACTCTTTCCAGATTAATTACTGTGCCTTCTCTCATATTGTACTCCCTTCTTGTTTCAACCTCTGTTGATTTTCCGGTGCATGCTTCCACTTCCACTTCTGGTTAACTTATTATAGTGAAGGTCTGAATTGGCAGGGAAGTAAGAGTGATTTTCATCCAGGTGTTTCAATGAACATTCTAGTGTGTGACAGATACTTTGCTTTCTCCTGGCTAGCAGACTTCTGTTCTAATCAAGGTTTGCTGAATCCAGGAAGTGCTGCTTTGTTTACAAAGTGAATTTCTCTTGAGTTCAATTCTATTCCTATCTGAACATTCCGAAGTGGAAATGTTCACTTTCCTTACCCTTCTTTGGTTTTTATTCCATGTCTCCACATCTGCAAAATATGTAGGAAAGATTCCATGTTTAGCTCATGGCATCTCCAAGAACGAAGGCTGTTGGTAGCCCTATTATAGTTAGCTAGTGTAGACTGTTCAACCTGGTAGATAAGATGGCAGTTCTGGTGTGCTTGCTGTCTACTAGTTTGACCAAAATACTGGTGCAAGCTGCTTACACTTGCCTAACTTTCAGAGCTGAAGATATGTTACTGTCAGCCTGATTTCCCAAGGAAACCACAAGAGCCCATGTAAAGCCAACTGGATGTTTTCCCCCTCTTTCTGCCAGAACTAATACTTAGACTTTAGTTGCCCTGAGATTTTAGAGTTCAAGGAATACATTCAGGACCAACAAAAAGCCCCAAACTCAGTTTGGAGTTTGTGTACATTAGTGCACAACAATTTAATTACTTTGATTACTTTGCAGGCTCCAATCTGGGTCAGTCATCAGGACCAGAGGCTTAGTTTTCCAAGTTTTTGAACTCGTGTTGGAGCCCATCCTCAGGGAAGTTCTCTCTACTGGAATGTGATCACTTTTCACATAAATAATTAGTAGGCATCCAAAAGACTCAACTTGGCATAAGGCACCTTCTTAGATTGTCAATAATAAGTGCCAAGTTGGAGAATGAAATCCTGACTGATTCTTTTTTTTTTTTTTTTTGTGAGCAAGCAATTTTTACATGTGCCTGAACCATCCCTGGCTTTTTCTGAATTTATGACTAAATCAAAGCCCAGGTTGCAGAATTAAAGGACATCTGCGGGGTGGTCCACAAAACAGCATTGGTGGCTTTCCTATTCTTTTCACCCAATTACCTGTCAGTGATGAAATGCTTTTGAAAAGCAGGTGTTTCCTACAGCTCTCTTTCCATGAGAAATTAGTCCCAGTGTCATGACAAATAAAAATAAAATCATGCACTTTCCAGTATATGATTGCTATTATACAATATGGCTCACATTTGGCAGAGCAGATGTGGTTCCAAAAATGCTCTAAGGAAAATGGCAAAGAATCATTTTGGTGCCTCAACCTGATATACACCCAGAGAATGCAAAGATATCAAATGTAACACACACACACATCAGTTTCTTTTAACCCTACTGTTTCATTTTGATCTGTGATACCATCGTTCATCATGCCCTGTTAACATAAGAGGCTTTCACAAAATTGGATCTGACTAAATCCGGTCGGAGAGTACAATTTCTTTGCTTTTCCAAAATATATACTATCCTAGTTCAGGTTTTTGAAAACCTTCTAGTTTCAGCAACTTGAAATAAGTAAGCAATTTGAAATGCTGGCTTGCAGAAAACAAGCACAGAAGCTGAAACAAAATCCCCTTTCCTTTGACACTTATCTCACCTGCTTCTCATCCTCTCCATTTTTACTCCACCTGCTCCCTTTATTAATTTCTTCTTATGAAATGCCTGTTCTCCCTCAGCTAGCTGACCCCCTGTGGCAATGTCAGGCTGAGACCCTAATGAATCTTTGCATATCTCTCTGGATGCTGCCTGACCTACTTATGGTCACTCTTGATACTTCTTGTTGAACATGGTTTGTTCATTATTCAGGCTTTCTTCTCCAGCTGGTATTATCAGCTCGCAGTTTCTTGAAGCAGCTGTATTTCCTCAGATATGTCTTTATTACAGTGCCCACTGTATGTAAATATATAAATGGAGTTGGTTCTTTTGTGTCATTTTTTTAATTGGAAAACTTGATAAATACTTATTTGAGAAATTTAGACAAATTTGGTCACATGGGGCCTAATTGTGACTATTACTTCTGTAGTGGGTGTTAGTTATAGGGCATTTTGCTCTGCAAGATTCAATATTTGACATTTTGCCATAGTATTATGTCTAGAAATCTGTTTCTACCAAGGTGTTCCCCTTCTTAAAGGTGTGTCTATATATAAAATGGCTATACTGTTTGCGAACTGTTTCTAGTTAATTTTTTTCTGAAATTCTTGTTTTGTTGACTAACTTTGAATTTTCAGAATGGATAGGAAAGCAGGAAGACATTAAAGGGGATGCCAGGACTAAAACAAGGTACAGCACAGCATGATTTTGTCCTCATCTTTGGAGGCAAAAGTCAGGAGTGGATGAGGAAAATATAACAATGAGACAGAAATATGCCCAGGGACCATTTGAGTACGTCCTGTCTAATGGCTCCTCCAGCTCTGGCATCTAATGTTAGGTCTGATGTTGCCAAGCAAGCACCAAAGATATAATGGTGCAAAGTATATAAGAGAGCACCATCTTTTCCTTCCCAGAGAAACTTGGAAGTAGCCAATGAAAAACTCTATGTTTAGTAACTAAGAGTTAACCAACTAAGTTAGGATTGCTAACTTGACAGCATGATGAAGCTGTAAGGGAAGAAAGGGGTCATGTTGCTATATTGCTGAATTGCACTTCAGGATAATCAGGCAAGCTTTCCAAGCGTGTGTGTGTGTGTGTGTGTGTGTGTAGATATATATATATATGTATGTTTTCTTGCTGCCCCCTTGTATTCTTTCAGAATAGAATAGAATACTTTATTGGCCAAGTGTGATTGGACACACAAGGAATTTGTCTTGGTGTAAATACTCTCAGTATACATAAAGAAAAGGTACATTCGTTAAGAATCAATAATTATAACATACAACACTTAATGATAGTCATAGGGTACAATCAACAATCAAATCAGACTAGGAAACAGTCAAGTGGAAAGGGATGGGTGATTATGAGCAATGAGAAGATTAACAGTAATAGTGTACACTTTGTAAATAGGTGAACAGTGTTGAGGGAATTATTTGTTTAGCAGAGTGATGGCTTTTGGAGAAAAACTATCCTTGTGTCTAGTTGTTCTGGTGTGCAGTGTTCTATAGTGTTGTTTTGAGGGAAGGAGTTGAAACACTTTATGTCTGAGATGTGAGGGGTCTGTAAATATTTTCACAGCCCTCTTTTTGACTCATGCAGTATACAGATTCTCGACTGAAGGCAGGTGGGTAGTAATTGCTTTTTCTGCAGTCCTAATTATCCTCTAAAGTCTGTGTCTGTCCTGTTGGTTTGCAGAACCAAACCAGACAGTTAGAGAGGTGCAGATGATAGACTCAATAATTCCTCTGTAGAAACTGGATCAGCAGCTCCTTGGGCAGTTTGAGCTTTCTGAGTTGGCACAGAAAGAATATTCTTTGTTGTGCTTTTTTGATGACATTTTTGATGTTAGGTGTCCATTTTAGGTCATGTGATATAGTAGAACCTAGAGATTTGAAGGTCTCTACTGTTGATACTGTGTTGTCTAATATTGTAAGAGGTGGTAGTATAGGAGGGTTTCTTCTAAAGTCTACCATTATTTCTATGGTTTTGAGTGTGTTTAGTTCCAGATTGTTCCAGTTACACCACGAGGCAAGTTGTACAACTTCCTGTCTGAATGCAGATTCATCATCGTCTTGAATGAGACCAATCACTGTTGTGTCATCAGCAAACTTCAGTATTTTAACAGATGGATCATTTGAGATGCAGTCATTGATGTACAGGGAGAAGAGAAGTGGAGATAGCATACAGCCTTGGGTGGTCCCTGTGCTGATTGTATAGGTAGGTACTGGATGTGACTCCACCAAGCTTCACCTGCAGCTTCCTGTCTGTCAGAAGTGTATACAGCAAATTAAATAGCCCTCCAATGAAGATTACTTTTTATGTTTACTTAGAATATTATTCTATTAAGATTATGCTTCATGTAGACTAATTATTTGTGTCTTTAAGCCAGTGAGATTTTTTTTTTAGGACTTTACGTGCTACATTTAAATGGATTTGAACTTATGCCTTTTCTGCAGTAGCACAGTAAGAGTGATTTGGTTCTTGAGATGTTTGAATTGTGAGGAAACTGGCTTTGGCCTGTATGCTAAGCGTCTCTTGAGGGAGTCATTGGTACAATCAGGGACAGAAGTATCTGTAACTTTGAAGCTCTGAAATGCTTAATGTATCTATGCCATGTTCATAATGCTGTGTGTATTTTGCACTCAGAAAAATGATTATTCTGCACCCCAGCAATCCACATTCTATTTCTAACAAAGCACATTGCTGTAACCTGCTTAAATTTTTAGCCTCTTTAGTCTACTACTTATATAATCTTCCCCTTGTAGAATATATTGGGGGAGAGCAAAGCATTTATGGAAAGTACCATATTCCAACTTCCAATTGCTGAAATTGAACTTCTCCAAGCCTTGCAAATTTGGGCAGGTGTTTTCTGCTTGCTCTTACATTCTGCCATTTATTTGAAACCAGTGTTAAAGAAAGTTGATTTTAAAAAAACATATGTACTTCAGAAGCTATCTGAAGTTTTCTATGTCTTGTATTATATTTTGTCTTCTATGTGGTGAATTACTTAACACAAATCAGACTACTGCAAGGCATTAAAAGCGAGCATTCTGATTCTGCATTGGAATCTGGAGTAGAAGTGGCAATAATTTAGGTTCAAACAAATTTAAAGAAATTGTTTTCTCATGTAACAGCGTATTCTTGAAGCCACCTCCCTGGATGGGAAAACAAGAGTAGTAACTAGACTTTCCCTTTTGTTCACATTTTGTGCATTGTATTACCTAGTTTGCGCGAAAGGTGATAGATACCAAGGGCTTTCTAATGTGCCTGGTGAGACAGCACCAATACTAATTATCTGGATGAAGATAAAATGCAGGCTGGAAATACACATAATGAACTAGCTGGCAGTAGGAGCTTCTCTCTCATTTACTCAGCCTGGCACATGTTTCCTGACTTCCAAGTGCTAATAGATTTTCTTAGGCTCAAATATACCTTGTGGCCTCTCCCAGTTAGAAATTAGGTCTGCACCAACAGAAGAGACTATTTGTAGCTCAGGGTTGAACTATGGGGCCTTTGGTGCTCTCTTATTGTTCTGTATAACTTGGAAGGTTCCAAGTAGTCTTTTCTGATTGGCCAGAAAGGCCAGTAGTGGATTGGTTCATTAGGAACCAATCCAAGGAGCCACTCAAAGGCGGCAAAGTTAAAACAATGTCATTGGTTACAAGCCGGCAGGCAAGCCTCTATAAAAAGGGCTGCCGCGGCTTGAGCCAATGTTCCGTTACTGTTTGCTGTTAATTAATAAAGAGTTATTTGTTGGAACCTGATCTACCACGCGTCTTTTCCGGATGGAACACTGGCGACAAGGATGGGATTGTCCTAAAGCAGAGACTGAGCACACGATGAGAAAACAACCATGCTAGATGAAATGGCTGGTAGCAATGCGCCGCCCACACCTTTTAACCCCAATGAAGAAGATTGGGAGTTTTATATCGATTGCTTCCTGATGTTTCTGGAGAGCAACGAAATGGAGAAAATTTTGGATCAGCAAAAGAGGGCTGTCTTCCTAACACATTGTGGGCCAGCCGTGTTCAAAATGGCAAAGGTATTGGCAAAGCCCAGAGGCGTGAAACAGATGACCTGGTCTGAACTAAACCAAATGCTAAAGGCTCACTACGCGCCAGTTGTCTCAAATCTTATTAAGAGACACGAGTTTTATAAAAGAGACCAGAGGAAAGACGAGACCATTGCAGATTTTGTGGCAGCTCTCCGCCATCTGGGAGGAGCCTGCGAGTTCCAGAATATGGATGAGGCCATGCGTGATTGTGTTGTGTTAGGTCTAAAGGACTCTACTTTACAAAGCAAATATTAAACAGACCTAACATAACTGTGGCAGAAGCAATCACAGAAGCCACCGCTGCTAAAGCCACGAAAAAATCAGCGGCCAAAATGAAACTGATGAATGCCAATACTGACACAACGACCCTACCCAGAGGGAAGAAACAAGCTCCTATAACCACACACCATGAAGACCTAGACGAGTCATCAGAAACAGAAGAAGATAACGATGAGGTCCATCGCTTGTACGCGAACCAAAAAAGGTGCGAAAGAAGAAGAAATTGGCAGGAATGCGCTGGCTGCGGAGGAAACCACCCTCGAGCCGAGTGTAGGTCCTTTGATGCCATCTGTTGGGCTTGCAAGAAGAGGGGACACATCGAAAGAGTCTGCCACAATCGTAAGAACAGCAGTCCTAGCAGACACGGTAATTCCCCACAAAGAACTGACCCGAGGCAAGCCAATAGAAAATAGGAGCGCAGCAAGGGAACCAGCAACCGAGAAAAAACTCACCAGACTGTCACTATCGGAAGCGCACAGACGGAAAGCGGGAGAAAAGTCAAAATTGTAATGACCATTGAAGGAAGCCCTTGTGAAATGGAAGTCGACTCAGGATCTTTCCTATCAATGGTATCTTGGAACACAATCAGGCAGTTGGTTCCAAACCTAAAACAAAAAGAACTCAAGAAACAAAAAATAATTCTCAAAGACTACCAGGGAAATAGAATTCCCATGGTAGGTTTAGGACACTTCAAAGTCACTTACAAACAACACGCTGAAGTCCTGCTGCTGACTATAGTTGACCAAGACCATCCCAGCCTCCTGGGCATCGAATGGTTCACACCATTGGGCATCGGGATGACCGGAGTAAGCCGAATTGCCGCAAATGATTGAGAAGAGAACCTGCTACACGAACTCCAGGACGTCTTCGACGGCACTCTAGGCAGGTACCGGGGGACCCCAATTTCCTTTAGCTTAGATCCCCAGATAGCACCAAGAAGGTTAAAAGCCAGATGAGTCCCCTTTGCATCAAAGCCCAAAATAGATGAGCAATTAAACAAATTGATTGCACAAGGGGTCATAGAACCAATTGACCATGCTAGGTGGGAGACACCAGTAGTAACACCTGTAAAACCTGATGGGTCTGTGCGCATCTGCGGAGACTACAAGGCTACCCTGAACCATGCGCTGCAGCAAAGCGCATACCCGGTACCAGTTGTGCAGCACTGCACTCACTTGGGGGAGGAAATTTTTTTGCGAAACTCAATTTAGCTCAGGCATATCAGCAGCTTCCAGGAGACCCAATAACAGCTGAAGCACAAACAATAGTAATGCATAGAGGGGCATTCAAATGTAACAGGCTTCAATTCGAAGTAAGCGTTGCCCCAGGTGTTTTCCAAAGCCTCATAGAACGCCTATTAAATGGGATAAAAGGGGTCGTTCCATACTTTGATGACATCCTAATTTCAGCAAAAACCACGACCCAATTAGAAGCAAGACTAAGAGAAGTGCTAACCAAATTTAGAGAATCCGGCCTAAAAGTGAAAAAGGAAAAATGCTGCCTGGCTACTGACCGCGTCAAATTTTTAGGGTATTTAATTGCCGAACAGGATATTCACCCAACAGACAAAAAAGTCAAAGCAATTAAAGACGCACCCAGGCCAAAAAATAAAATGGGCTTACAGGCATTCTTGGGTCTGATCAACTTTTGTAACGTATTCCTCCCCCACAAAGCAACGATAGCAGAACCATTACACCGTTTGCTGGATAAAAAAATTGTCTGGACTTGGGGTCATAAAAAACAAAAAGCATTCCAAAGCATAAAAGACTTATTAACCTCAGACACCATCCTTATTCAGTTTAGTAATACACTTTCATTGAGGATCACCTGTGACGCCTCACCTTTTGGAGTAGGTGCCATCCTGAGCCACCAATTACCTGATGGGAGAGAGGCACCCATCGCCTTTTACTCGAAAACACTCTCCAAAGCAGAATGCAACTATAGCCAGCTAGACAGGGAGGCCCTGGCAATCGTCGCCGGAGTTAAACCTTTTCATAAATACCTCTATGGGAGGACATTTTCCATTGTGACTGACCATAAACCATTACTGGGGATTTTGGTGGGGAACAACATTCTATCCCCATGGATGACAAGGTGGTCAGAATTCCTGGCCACCTATTCATATACCTTGCTGCATCAACATGGGAAACAAATCACCCATGCAGACGAGTTAAGCCGAGCACCATTACCAACCATAGAGGACGACCCGGCTCCAACCACTGCCGCCCTACAAGTAGAGACCTGCCCTGAACTTCCATTGTCTGCCAATGATGTCGCCAGAGCCACGGCGAAAGACCCAGTGACTGCCCGCATTTTGACTTGGGTAGGTAAAGGCTGGCCGGAAAGCCAAAAGACTGAAGGTTTTAAACCTTTTGGGACCAGACAGACTGAACTGTCAATACAAAAGGGGTGTTTATTGTGGGGAGATCGGGTGGTGATTCCATCTAGACTGCAGGAAGAGGTGTTGGGTATGCTACATGAGGGCCACCCAGGCATAGTAAAAATGAAAAACCTGGCCAGGAGCTATGTCTGGGGGCCTGGTATAGACAAGGATGTTGAACGCTGGGTTGCAACATACCACAAGTGTCAGAGAGCTAGACCCACACCATCGCAAGTGTCCATATGGGACTGGGAGAACCCATGAGGCCCTTGGTCTCGAAGCCATATTGATTTTGCAGGACCAACCAGGGGCAATATGTTCTTAATAGTCGTAGATGCATATTCAAATTGGTTGGAGGTTATAGTAATGTCATCCACAACAACAGGCGCTGTTATAAAACAGCTAAACAAATTGTTTGCAACTCATGGTTTACCTGATTTATTGGTAACCAACAACGGGCCACAACTAACGGCTATACAATTTGAACAGTACTTAGCATCCCTGGGTATACGCCATGCACTAACTGAGCCAGCCCACCCAGCAGCGAATGGTAGGGCGGAACGAATGGTCAGGTTTACCAAAGAAGGCCTAGAAAAAATGGACCGTGGGGATGTCCAAGACAAGCTGAACCGCTTACTTACACCACAACACATCACTCCCAGTAGTACAACAAACAAGAGCCCGGCAGAATTGTTAATGGGGAGGAAACTCAGATCCCATTTAGATAGACTTCACCCAAATTACACTTGTGAAAACCCCCCCGACTCATCCAGCTGATACTGCACTTTTGAAATTGGCGACCTAGTCTATGCAAAGAATTTTACCGGGGACCCTCTCTGGCTTCCAGCCACTATCTCACAAATAACAGGCCCCCAGTCCTACCGACTAACCGTGGACGATGGAGGAGAATGGAAGCGGCACATAGACCAGCTTCGTTCCCAAAACATTGAACGTAAAATGACCGTGCAACCTCAAATAATAAAAATCGATGAAAACAAAACCAAGGAGGGGGGGAAAACACAAACAAATAAAAAAGGGTGCGAAAATGAACCATTGAAATTAAATCTAGAACATCTAACCAACCAAAAAGAGCACTTACGGTTAGATGAAACTATCAGAGGTAGTCCAAGCGAAAGGGAAGCCATCCTGGAAGGGGCTATCCAGGCCAGCTCAACCAGCCCAGTTGAACCAGGAGGGAGTGGCAAAACCACCGGCCTGAGCAACTCAAGAGGTAGCAGCAATGCTGACTCACCCTTCCAGGCGGTTCCATGGAGACGAGCCAGAGAGACAGCGATCCCGAACGAACTGCTTGAAGTCCTAGGCAAGAATGAGCCGCGCAGGTCAACTAGGACCAGAAGAAGCCCCACCTACCCGCGCGACTACGTCACTCACGTAGGACTGAACTAAAGGGGGAGGGGTGTTCTGTATAACTTGGAAGGTTCCAAGCAGTCTTTTCTATTGGCCAGAAAGGCCAGTAGTGGATTGGTTCATTAGGAACCAATCCAAGGAGCCGCTCAAAGACAGCAAAGTTAAAACAATGTCATTGGCTACAAGCCGGCAGGCAAGCCTCTATAAAAAGGGCTGCCGCGGCTTGAGCCAATGTTCTGTTACTGTTTGCTGTTAACTAATAAAGAGTTATTTGTTGGAACCCGGTCTAACGCGTGTCTTTTCCGGACGGAACACTTATCTTATTCTCAAAGGCCCCAACAGTTGGGTCTCTCTCACAAAATTTACCTAAAGGCTGTTGACAGATATGGATTCCATTTCATATCTTTGATTTTAGTTTGATTAGATTGAAGCATTGCCCAACATGACTCAAAATATGGCCACCAGGCCTTCACTGGGAGATTGCTCCTTTCCCTTTAAAGATTGGAGTTGTGGTGAAGAAGTCATTGCATCTTCTCCTGAATTTCTTTGTCTATTCTTCTCACTTCCCTCCTGAGACCCAAGTGCTGCAATCTTTGATAAGAGGGTAGAGGTAAGGAAGAAAAAATTAGTTGCCTCATTATTGTTTGTTTCCTGTTTTGATTCTTCCTGAATATTTATAGTCATGGATTATGATGAAGATGTGCTGTGAGGGATTTCATCAAGTCAAGTTTGACTCCTGGGAATGTCAACCTTTTAACATGCTTGGCAATAGTAGAGAAATGGCTGGCTATTTCCTGCATCTGGGATGTTTAAGCATCCCAGATGCAGGAATCCCAGATTATCCAAAGCTTTGGGATTGTCTAATTGTCTCTCATGTAGGTACTAATCACATGCAACTGTGTTCAAGATCAGTCACTGCCAGTGAACATGCTGGATTATAGTTTGTCAGAGTGAAACTGCATAAACAGGTTTGCAATAAGGACTTGCACACAGAAAGGCTGAATTAGAATATCAGAGTGATCCAAAGTAGTCTTCAGCTTGGCTACAATGGTAGTCTCTGCCTTGTCACAAAGTTTGTAGAACAGGGATGTCAAACTCCATTTCATTGAGGGCTACACCAAGGTTGTGTTTGATTTTGGGGGGCTGGGGTGGGTGTGGCCAGGGTGGGCATGGCCAGCTTCATATCACTCCTGTCAGGTGGTAGCCCAAGCACTCTGCCAGTGAAAACAGGCTCACAAGCTCTGTTTTCACCTGCAGAGGCACTGCAAGCTGGTCCTTTGCTGTTTCCAGGGTGGCCCCACTGGCCAGATCTAAGCACCCTGTTGGCTGGATCTGGCCCATGGGCCTTGAGTTTAACACCCTTGCTGTAGAACATCAAGATGTTTCTTTGCTTTCTTACTTTATTGATTTAGAAAATGTATATAGCTGTCCATCTTAAGCAAATAGCTCTGGGCAACTACATGCTGTACTATAGTATGTTATTGTAAGTATTATTCTACATGTGGTGATATATGACAAAAAAAGTAGGACTACCTTGACGCTCACAGGTATCTGCTGTACTATTTAGGAAGGGCAAGTCCAAAGGCTCATCAGGTCACTGACTCTTTCTTTTTACGGTATTGATATGGCTGGATAGTGAATAGTTAGCCAATCATTTGCTTGCTGTGCTTGTTCATTTGGGTCAGGTCATGAGTAGGTGTGCCTTGACTTAAATAGCTGGACTCCATTGGATGACAATTATATGAATGTTAGTTCATTTTGAGTGCTCTGAATTGGGATTTTCAGACTTACAACCAGTAAGTTACTCTGAGTTCTGAATGCTGTAAATCAGTTTGCTTGTTTTGCAAAAGCCAGTTGCATAAATATTGGACCTTAAAGTTTTGAAAAGCTGCATCAGTGTTTGTTGTGATCATAGACTCCAGAGCTCAGTTTCTAACAGGTTTAAATTATTTTCTCTTCCAGAAGTGTTCCACTATATTTGTGGACATTATGTGCCTGTGGACAGCAATAAGCATGCCCTTGCCCCTGGTGTCAATTGGTGTTGATATTACTTGACACCAGGGAGTAATCTTGCAGGATCTAATCCAACAGTCTTTGAGTTATTACTTATTTGTCTGACTGTACCTCATTTTTGGCTCAGGCATTCAAAGCAATGTATATAGCCCTCATTCTTCTTCATTTTTTCTCTACAATTGCAGCCCTATAAGTTAGGTCAGGCTTAGAGGCAGTGACTGATTCAAAGTCACCCAAGGTGTTTCCATGGCTAAAGCAGATTAGAATTTGCATTTCTATGGTGCTTCTCTAGTACCTTAACTACACCACAGTTAGTTCCCCAAAATACAAAAGAGTTGGTTGCTCCCAAGAGCTTGCTTCCAAATCAAAACATTGTCAATGTGCCAAATACTTATTGAGGCTGCACAGCAAATACAATAGACAGGTGGCTGTTGTCAACTTGAGCAAAGTTTTACTTGGCTTGAGTTGACTAACTTGTTTTAAGGCCATTGGTTGCATGTTAGGAGACAAACCACACTTACCAGCTAAGAGAAAAGGCTGGTAACACTGAGCTGGTTTCTTGAAGCAAGAGACCCAATTTATTACCTCAGTGACTTTATTGTTTGGGGTATCTGGGAATTCTAGTTTTGCAGGACTCTTAAAATTTTGATCAATCATCATTGTCACTAGGAAGACTCAACCAGGGTACCAACTCCTTAGGAAGACTAAAGCTCCTTTAATTGAGATTAGTTGTTATACCAATGCTGATTGTGTTTAATCTCCTTCTCCTTATGTATTTCTGTGAATTAGGGATCTGCCGGTACAAGCCACTTCCAGAGGTTATCTGGATGATTTGGACTTTAAAAAATACTTTAGCTCCTTTAGCTTAGACAACAGCTTCTGCATATCTGTGTCAAGGTCACCTTCCTCACTCTGCACACCCACAAGTTGTATACAAAATTAAAACTTCCATAATTTCTTGCAGAATGATCTTACTTGGCCTGTTGCCTCTGGAGGACATCTGGATGGAGAAGGTTAATACAGGAACAAGTTTTACTATCCTGGATTAGGAGGCCAAACAATTTTGCTCAGTGGGTAAGTGTATTGTTTTGTTATTGTTCAGTAGTATATAAACATGAGTAAGAATTACATAAAATAGGTATGATTAAATGGGGACAATAGGACAGGGACAGGAGGTACAATGGTGCATTTATGCACCATAAATATATATAATAGAACTTGAATTATATATATTTAGACTCCAGATTCTCATTCCCTCTTGTAATTAGCAGATTCTGCCTTGTTCAGCTTCTCTATTTGGTTGCTTTTTGTTCTTCTTTTACTCCCCTGATGCTGTCACTCAATAAACATTTTTCCTGTGTCATCACATCCTAAGTGCATCGATTCCTTTGAGGATGCTCAAGAGTTCCAAGGTTAGCTGCCATTTATCAATAATTTGGAATGGCTATGCACTCTTTGGGTGACTCTAGTGTGACTTTCAGAGTAAACTGTGATGTGAGCCGTGATTCTGTTTGATGTGGTATGATTGTCAACTTATGCACCCTATTGAGATATTGATGGAAGTGATGTGAAGAAGGAAGTAACTTCTGAGAGTTTAAGTGCCTTCTGCATGCTGGATGCATGTAGAGAAGAGATGGATAATCATCTATTAAATTATCACCACAAATTTCAAGGCTTACCTCTTTTTACTCTTTTTAGAGGAAGGTTAAAAAAAATCTCTGAACACCTTTTTATCACAAAGAAAGCATAATGGACTGCGAAGCATGGGACTTGAGCTCACCATCTGAATATTAATCCATTTTACTGTTGCTTTATTATTAATTACATGAGATTTGCTTTGGGAAGAGTTGTTGTGTCAACTGTCCCAAAACTATGTACCCATATTGGCAACATTAATGCCACAATTGCTTACATTATTATTAGTGACACATATAAGCAGTGGAGAAGCACAATGCAGGACTAAGGCACCAATTGCAAGTCTCCACCCTGGCAAGATCTTGCTCAAATATACTCCTTTCTGAATGCTCTTTAGTTAGTTGGTTAGTTGTTGGCAGTACCCTTGTTATGTTTCTGTTGAACTCACTTGATAGTACAGAATTGTGGTACCTCCCACTTTTAATTCCTATTTCAGGTTGACTTCCATTCTTTTTCTTGATCCCAGAAATAACTTTTGCTGATCCAAATGACAATGAAAAGCATATTTGCTCTGGGACGTGCTGTAGAACCATTTATTTTCCAGTTGCTTTTACAGGACTGCGGTAACAAACATCAAAGTGAGCCACCCTTTGGCCTTGTAACAAGTGAATGTTGAGTTTATTTGGCTAAATAAAATATACCCACTAATTTAATTCAATTTTCCTAGCAGTCTGATTGAGGGTGATGGAAAGTGCAATCAAGTATGTCCAGAAGACATCAGGTAGGAAGAATTGCACTAATATTCTCTATTGTTATAATCTGCCTCCATCTCTCTTTCTCTCTCTCCCCTCTTTCCCCTTTCTCTCCTCTCTTCACCCTCTCCCTCTCCCCCTCTATCCTCTCTCTTCTCTCTCTGTCTCTCTCCCCCCCCCCCCCCGTTCGGACGTTTAATGACAACAGACCTTGAATTGATTATTACATTTCATCTACTGTCCTTAGTAAAAAAATGATGAAAGGAAATTGCTTTTCTACTGGGAAAAGAGCTGGACAGAGGCTTCTCTAAACTAGAAAATAAGCAATCTTCCAACCAATGGGCCATTTTGTTCCTACTACAAAAATAACACAAGGGTCTGAGTGGCAAACAACATTCTGCTATGGGAAGACCTTTTACGGGCTGCAAGGTGCACCAGCTTGTATCTGCTGCTGGAGAAATGTGCTGGCAATACAACCCTATTTAGGTTTAGTTGAAAACCTTTACCCTAGCACATCAATTTTCTCTTGCATTTAAAGAGTTGATTTTTGTAATTTTTTTTTCCACTGAAAAGCAACACAAGCTGAGTAACAATGCTGAGTTTAAAACTCAATCATTTGAAGAAAGATTGTGCCAAGGGCAACACATACTACCGGAGGAATCTGCAATTACCATTCAGCTGTATTTAACTAAAAGGAACATGACCGTGAATGTTAGATGATTGGCACATCCAAGGGGAAGGACAGACACACATTATGGACACAATTTAAAAATCCTGTGCAGTGCCTGCCTTTTCTACCATGTCAGCTTAAGGATTTCCACTCTAACTGAAATCTGCTCTGGAGATCCCTCCCATCCCTTTCAGAAAATGTGTGGTTGAGATATACTTGTTTATGGTATGCATGGATGAAGGAAAGTAATTATATATTTGTTTGCACAAACACACACACACACACACACACACACTGCTGATCCAAGATAAAGTATATTAGTTGAAGATACCTCTACTAATTAAAGTTAATTGTCTGCAAAGTAAGTTGCCTCATTTATAGAAGATGTCCTACTTGCACATACAAATGATTATTTTTCTCACATGCACAGACAGACAAACACATTCATGTCCAAGGAAAAACAGACCAAGGTTCTCCCACCTACCCACACACCCGGTCTTTCAGTATAGAAATGTGGAGGAAAACAACACAAAGAAGGAAAGGAAAGAGGAAGAGAAAACTGGCTGGAGGTGAGGTGAAGGGAGTCAATAACTGAACAGGGAAGAAAAAACAAATGAGAGAAGGAGTAGGAGCAACTGAGGGATTTATAGTGGTGTTTAAACTCGTCAATGGAAAACCCAAAAGAAAGAGGCCCAGGAGCCAGAGGGGAAAAAAATTGAATTCACTCTTATTATCTGAAGGCCAGGAAGAAGCCTGTGATTAGCAAAGTCTCCCTAGCATAGCAAACTTCTGCTATGAGAGGTGTATCCCAGTACTATAATGAGCAAATAATCTTGCCATATCAAGATCTTTCCATAGTCCTCAACTTATAACTAGTCACTTAACAACTATTCAAAGTTACAACTGATCTGAAAAAATAGGACTTACCACCCAGATCTAAAGTTCCATGGTCGTTTTCCCCTGCAGTCACATGATTGTACTTCAGGTGCTCTGCAACAGAGGCACATTGATGATAACTTGAAGTATCCTATGGTCTCATGACCATAATTTTATAATGGCTTTACTGAAAGCTGGCAGCTACTTTCAGTTTTTGGCAAATCCAGTCCTTTGGTTTGCTTCATGACCACAGCAAAAACATCACTAACATCATCATGCAACTATTGTGATTTCCTGTAATTGATGGGGTGGGGATTAGAGTAGAGTAGGTTGGAGTTGGGCAGCATCCAAATCAAATTATTAATTTTTATTTTATATTAATTTAATTTATTAATTTCAGATGCCACCCATCTCCTTTTCAAAAGCAACAAATAACTGAGAAGAAATCCACTTAGCTTTGGAGGACAAAAGATGGTTTAGGCAGATCCTGGGCTATGATGAGATGAAGGTAAAGGCTGCCCTTGCACGTACTTGCTAGTCATTTCCGGTTCTAGGGGGCAGTGCTCATCTTTGTTACAAAGCCAAAGAGCCAGCTCTGTCTGAAGACATCTCCAAGGTCATGTGGCCTGTGTGGCTAAACACCGAAGGTGCACAGAACGCTGTTACCTTCCCACCAACGTGGTCCCTATTTTTCTACTTGCATTTTTACCTGTTTTTTAACTGCTAGGTTGGCAGAAATTGGGACAAGTAACGGGAGCTCACTCCATTATGCGGTGCCAGGGATTTGAACCGCTGAACTGATCAACAAGCTCAGCATCTTATGCATTGAGCCACCACGTCCCTTCATATGATGAGATAAGGACCTGTTAGTCATGAGGTAGAAGTGTGGCTTTGAATGAATTTGCCTTTTCAGTATGATAATACTTTTAATATGTTTTGTTATTGTTTTTCACCTGTACAATAGCCTGCAGAAAAAAAAAATAAGGGGGATTTGACTCGTATTTTAGGTAAAGCTTAGCCCTTATTTTCTTTTTCGTTTAATGTTAATCTATAATGTTTGCATGCATTTATATCCCAATAGCTTCATTTGCATATATTATTTTACTTTGGGATTGTTATTGACTGAAATATTTTTAATGCTATCTTCACTATGTAGAATCATATTAAAAATTGAAGCTCCTTATCCTAAAATAATGGCAACACATATTAGATTGTGCTAATTAGAAGAGGAAAGTAGAGAGGAGTTATCTACATAATATATTAAGAAGGAAAGATTGTAGAAGTATTCCTTCAAAATATGAAAGTAGGATTTCCCAAATAACTGTTCACCCAATTGCCATCTTAAAATTCCTAGGCCAGATTTTTTTTTGTAAAAAACAAAATGACTTTCACAATATTTTAATATAGAAGTTGACTGCTGCAAGCTTTCTTCCCTTTCACCAGTATAAATTTAAATTGTGGGTGATTCATATTGTTGTTGTTATTCAACACAGAGAAATGTTTGCAGAACCTGAAACTTCCATCAAAATGATGAAAATCTGGTTTCACTACCTTTGTACATCAGTGGTGGAATTCAAAAATTTTTACTACCGGTTCTGTGGGCGTGGCTTATGCCACTTATTTGGTGGGCATGGCTTGTGGTCATGTGACTGGTGGGTGTGGCTAACTCAATGTCACTCACATCAAGGGGTGCCTCACCTGCCCCTCCCAGCCATTCCTTGTCACCCAGCCTCAACTTATCTATAGTTCTGTAAAAATGTTGTTCACCTTTTTTGACTTTACTATCTGCATACTATAGATGTACTTTCATGGACCACTGAAAGGAGGAAATGGCTCACATGCTTTACTCAAGAGTGTGATAGGCAACAGGCTTTTAAGGGGCTGCCACAAAGAAAGGGGGACAATGTATTTTCCAAAGAAGCAGAATGCAAACAAGAAGCAATGGATGGAAACTGAACAGACAGAAATAACCTAAGGAGAAATTTCCTGACAGAACCAGTGGAACTGCCTGTCTCCAGAAGTTCTGGGTGCTCAATCACTGGAAGTTTTTCCGAAAAGACTGGACAGCCATTTCTCTGAAATGGTATAGGGTTCTCCCCAAGGTCCCTTCTAAGTATTATTCTGACACCTTTCCCAGGATTTCTTCTCAGAATTTGGCATCCTCAGTTTTCTTGCCTGAGCTGGGGGTTGGACTAGAAGACTTCCAAGATCCCTTTTCAACTCTTGCAAAACAATGTGTATTTTATGCTCTGGATTATTGACATTGAATCATGTAAACCCTGAAAAATATGTGGTAGCCGTGGGCAAAAGAAAGGCAGAAGAATCACTCTAGGTGTAGGGACAGTGTAAAATATTAACACATGATAAATAATGGAACAATTAAAAATAATAGCACAGAGTTTTTTTTATCTCTCTCTCTCTCTTCCTATTCTTTCTTTCTTTCTTTCTTTCTTTCTTTCTTTCTTTCTTTCTTTCTTTCTTTCTTTCTTTCTTT
>BLBF01000033.1:9315455-9412513 GCA_015471245.1 Laticauda colubrina
TTTCTTTCTTTCTTTCTTTCTTTCTTTCTTTCTTTCTTTCTTTCTTTTTTCTCATTTTTCCAATTTTTAGCAAATACAATCCTAGCCGCTGTTAATACATTTACAATCAGGTATTTCAAGTCTTTACTATATATTTCAGGTAAAATTCCCAATAAAAATATCTCTGGTTTCAAATCTATCTGTTTTTTTGTCATTTTTTTTCCAACCACGTGTGGATTTTAGTCCAGTATTTTTTAGCATCCGCACAAGTCCACCACATATGTCAGTATGAGTCAGGTGTCTGATGACATTTCCAACATTTTTCAGATTTATTCGTGAACATTCTTACTATTCTTCTCGGGGGAAAATGCCACCTGTAAAACATCTTACACAAATTTTCTTTATATGTTGTTGACATTGTCATTTTATAATTTTGAGACCACAATTTTTGCCATTTCTCTAGCTCAATCCCATATCCAAAATTCTTCCCCCAAGCAATCACAGTTTCTTTAACTTGTTCTTCTTCTAGTTTAATTTCTAATACATATCCATACAATTTTTTAATCACCTTTTCATCAGTACCTGTCAAAATCTTATCTAAATCAGTCAGTTTATCATAAAAACCTTCTGTTTTGGAATCTTTATCATACCTTGAATGTATTTGCGCGTATGAAAACCAATTCATCTTTATACCTTGTTCCTCTAGTTTTTGTATAGATTTAAGTTCACCCTTTTCATTCAATATTTCACCATATCTAACTGTTTGTTCCTTTTTATACATTATAGGATGGGAAAATGCTTCAACAGTCGATAGCCAGACTGGAATTTTCAAATAAGATTGTCTTTTAATCTTCTCTCAGTTTAACCACAGAGACTACCATATATAATGTCTTCTAAAATACCCCTATATTTTAGTTCCTTTGTACCATAAAAAAGCATGCCACCCCAACAACAGATCATGTCCTTCTAATGTTCAACAATCTAGTATTTCTTAATGTTATCCATTCCTTAACCCACATCAAATTTGTAGCTTGGTAATACAACTCCCAATTAGGCAAACCAAATCCACCTCTTATTCCAGCACCTTGCAAAAGTTTTAACTTTATTCTCGCTTTCTTACCTTGCCATATACATTTCAACACAATTTTATTCAAATCTTCAAAGTAATCTTTTCAAGCCTAATTGGAATTGTCTGAAACAAATATAAAATTTTGGGTAATATATTAATCTTGATTGTTGATATTCTCCCTATTAATGACAGTTGTAAATTTTCCCATTTCGCCAAATCTAGTGCTATCTGCTGTTTGAGTTTGATATAATTATTCTCTTTTAATGTACTGCATCTTGCTGTCAAATATTTCCCCAAGTACTTGATCTTGTTTGTGACCTGAATTTTCAATAAATCTGCCAGTTCTTCCTTTTGTCTAGATAGCATGTTCTTTGTCAAGATCTTTGTCTTATCTTTATTTATTTTCAAACCAGCCACCTTACCATATGTCTCTATCTTTTCTATCCATTTTGGTGCTGTTTCTAGTGGATCTTCTAAAATAAAAACCAGGTCATCTCCAAATGCTTGCAACTTAAATTCTTCCTTTTTAATTTTCATCCATTTTATGTTCTTTTCATTTCTAATATTTCTATTTAGCACTTCCAAAGTTAACACAAACAACAAAGGTGACAGTGGGCACCCTTGCCTTGTTCCTTTTCTCATGTCAATAGAGTCGGTCAGTTCTCCCTCTATCATTACCTTTGCCGTTTGCTCATGATATATGGCTTCTATTGGTTGGATAAATTTTCTAGTAAAGCCCATCTGTTCCAACAGTAATAACATGAATCGCCAATTCACATTATCAAATGCCTTCTGTGCATCTAGAAATATCAAAGCCATTTGTTTTTCAGGATGTGTCTCATTGTATTCCAAAGTATCTAAGATTACTCTCATATTGTCTTTAATTTGTCTCTTTGGCAGAAATCCATTTTGATCAGGATGAATACAATTATTTAAGTATTTTTTAAGTCTTTCTGCCAATATTGAAGCAAAAATTTTATAGTCTGCGTTTAGTAGGGAAATAGGTCGATAGTTCTTGATTTGTAATGGGTCGGTCTCCTCTTTTGGAACAAGTGTGATATAAGCTTCTGACCATGATTTAGGTATCCTCTTCTTTAACATAACTTCATTCCTAACTTCTAGCAATGGAAAGTTCAATGATTCTTGTAATGTTTTGTAAAATTCTGCCGGAAGTCCATTTGGGCCTGGTGCCTTTCCATTATTTTGCTTCTTAAGTGCTTCAGTTAACTCCATCGTTATATTGCTTTCTAACATTTTTCGATCTCTTTGGGTATCTGGGGAAAATTAGCATTCTGTAAATACTGTTTAATTATTTCCTCATCAATATTCTCTTATGTACATAGTTTCCCATAATAGTCTCGAATGATTTCCTTCTTCTCTTTACTACCATAGCAAACTTGGCCTTGGTCATCTATTAATTGCAATATTTTCCTTGATTCTTTCTCCTTTCTCAGTTTATATGCTAACCATCTACCTGGTTTATTTGCATCTTCAAAGTAGTTCTGTTTAGCACCTCTAATTTTCTGTGCTTGTTGTTCTTTTTCTATTAAACCTATTTTATGTTTAATTATATCCATTTTTAGAAAAATGTCCTTTTTCTGTGGCATTTTCTGTAGCTCTTTTTCAAGTCCTTTATACTTATCCTCTAATGCCTTAGAGGCTAATCTTTCCATAGTATTTCTTTTCCTTGTATAGTCTATTACCAAGCCTCTGGTATATGCCTTCATTGTATCCCATACATTCTGAATTGATGTATCTTCTTTTTTGTTTTCTCTGAAAAAAAAAAAGCCGATTCTTTCTCCATCCACTGTGTGAAATCTTTTTCCTTTAAAATGTTATTTAACGTCCATCTAGATCTTCTTTTTTGTCCTTTCCATTTAATTGTCAGTGGATTATGATCTGCCCAAGTACTTGATTCAATATTTATTTCTTGAATATTAGTTGACAATTCTGTTGACATCCATATCATATCTATTCTGGACCATGATAAATGTCTATTTGAATAAAAGGTGTATTGTTTAGTTTTGTCATTTCTTTCTCTCTTTAAATTTATTTCATCTACCATTTTGAAGAAAGATTTAGGGAGAGTCCTTCTGTTTTGCTTTATTGTTTTCTGTGCTGTATAGTCCAATTTGTTGTCTACAATTCCATTAAAATCTCCCATCATAACTATATTAGCAAAGTCCAGTTCCATTATTTTCATATGTAATTTTTTATAAAATTCTTCTTGTTTGTCATTCGGGGCATAGATTGCAATCAGGAGTGTTTTCATATTGTTGTCCATTATTTCCACCATAAGGATTCTTTCATCGTCATCAGTATAAATCATTTTCGCTTTAATATATAAAACCACTCCTCTTTTCTTGCACTGTGTCAAGGAGGTAAATATTTTCCCTAATTTTGGCTGTATCAACAATTGTTCATATTGCTTTTTAGTATGTACTTCTTGTAGACAAATTATATCAAATTTATTGAAAGTTTTCCTTCTTTTAATGGCTGAATTAAGTCCATTTATATTAATTGTAATCAATTTTTTCTCTTCCATGATTATATTTTATAATTAGGTTTGGCAGCTCTCATAGATCTTGGTTCACGTTGTTCTTTGGCTTCTTTCCACCTACTGCACCTTCTTCTTTTTCAGTCGTCATTTGGCAGTCCACTTGGAATTCAATTAGTGAAATTTCTTTTTCTGCCTCTTCCTCTTTCCCTCTGAAAAATTCTGTGTAAAATGATTCAGCTTTCTCAATTGAGTCAATTCTGTATCTCTGTTCTTGCCATGTGAACATCAAATCTTCTGGAATCAGCCATCTCTAATTCACCTCTTTCTTAAATAGCAATTTGGTCAAAAATCGGTATTCTCTTCTCTTCTTATCTCTCTCACTCTTCTGGGTACTTGTTTCAAAACCACAATCTCCTTATCTTTATATTTCAATGTTTTCTCTCTTGCCACTTGCAATATTTGCATTTTAATGGCTTTCTTTGTAAATCTGATGTGAACTTCTTTTGGTAGACTATTTCTCATTGCGTATCTTGTGAAAATTTGATAGACCTCATCTATTCCATCCATCATTTTCTCTTCAGATATTTCCAAAGCTTCAGCCAAATTTCTATCATTATCCTAGCTAGATTTTGTCCTTTTTCTTCCTCTATGTTTTGAAATCTAAGATAGAATTCTGATCTATCCATCTGCCATCGCAACATACCACTTTTATCTTGTTCAACCACCGTTAATCTGTTATCAATGTCTCCAATCTTCTTATCTCCTTGTTTATCTTCTTCTTCAATTTTCAGTAGTCTCTCATCATACTTCATCATCATTTGTTGGATGTTCTACACTTTTTCATTGGTTTTCCCTATTCTTTGTTCATTGTTCTCTGTTCTTTGTTCGATGTTCTCAGTTCTCTTTTCAATATTCTCAGGTCTTGTTTGAATGTTTTGAATTCCTTGCAAAAGCATCTGCAGGATCACTTTTTCTTGTTCTTGTTCTTTCTCTTGCCTTAACATTGTCTGTATTGAACGTTGTTCTCCAGATGGTGGAGAGGAGGAAGTGGAAGTTGAAGAACCAGGAGCTGTTAATTTCCTACTCATTTCAAACAATTCAAAATCTTCAGGTTCTTCTAGACCTTAATCCAATTTTGAAATAACTAATTGCATTTCCAACTAAAAATAGTAGGGGGAAAAAAGCCAAATAGTAATAATGATTTAAAAAAAAATTCTTCAAGTTCTTGTATACCTTAATCCAATCGGTTGAGTGGATAACAGTAAAAATTCAAAAATGGAGAAGAAGACCATAAACACACACAAAAGAGAAAAAGTTGTCAAATCCCAAAGAAGACGGAAAAGTGAGGAATAAAAAGTTAAAAAAACAGAGAATTCTTCAGGTTCTTCAGCACCTTAATCCAAATTAAAAGGTCTCAAATATAAAAGGCTTCATAAGAGAAGAGGAAAAAAAAAAGACCAAGAAGATTTAAAAAAAGGAAAAAATCAGTATGGGAGGTAGATGGAAAAACAAAAATACTAGCAAGGCAGAAAGAGAAAAAGGAAAAAAAAGGCTACTCCCTTAAAAAATAATTATTTTATTATAAAATAAAAAGCAAGCATAAAAAATTAATTTATTTCAAAAAATAAACTGTTGAGGAGGGTAGCGCAGCTTAGGAGAAATATAAACAACAACAACACACTGCACTTTGTTTTATTATCCAAGGCTCTTATTATAGTACTCTTCTCCACAGACTTATCATCTTTCTTTTCCTATAAACTTCAACACCAGGCTCCAGCTGTTGATAGAAACCCAAAAGAGCACCTGCAATAATACTCTCCCGTGCTCTTCCTTCTATCTTATCAAGTAGCAATGTCCTTGAGGAAAAAAAAGAGCCTCAGTTCTTTCTTTCTCAGCTTTGTCTGGTCACAAGAGAAATAGAATATTTCCAAGCCTCTAGTTGGCAGTGTTACAAAGTTTCTTTGCTTTCACTTTCCCCCTCCTCTCCCAGCAAAATATAATAAGGATTAATAAGAAAAAAAGAGAAAAAGATATTTAAAAAGAGAAATAGCTAAAAGGGAGTCTCGAGCCTAAAATGTTGCAAAATCAAAAAGGAGGAAAAAAAATTAATGGGAAAAAAAACCCCAGTCCAATTTCAAAGTATAAGACCAGGTATAGAAAAAAACTATGAAATAGAAGACCAACTATGAAAAAAACCATTACTTTGACATTCCTGTTTAAAATCGCCGCTTAATCACTTCTGTCAAAACTTTTACAGATTCTTTCTTTTCCTTAAGGTGTCCTTTCAGATTTTAAAATAAAGAAAAAGTTCTCACCAAACCGGCACACTCTCTCTTTCTGTTCTCTTCTATTTTGGAGCTGTCCCAACTTCATCAGCTTTAATGGCTGCCTCTGCTGCTGGCAAGAAGAGCTTCTCCTGGATCTACCAGGGATTTTGTGGTATCCCTGGGATCAACAGGTTGCACTCTTCACTTTCACCATCTCTTCGGGACAGTTTAGATCCAAATGGATCAAAGATATCGGTAGCAATCTAAGATCACATGCTGTATCATCGTGATGCCAGCTCTGCCCTTTCTTTCTTTCTTTCTTTCTTTCTTTCTTTCTTTCTTTCTTTCTTTCTTTCTTTCTTTCTTTTTCTTTCTCTCTCTCTCTCTCTCTCTCTCTCTCTCTCTCTCTCTCTCTCTCTCTCTCTCTCTCACACACACACACACACACACACACACACACACACACACAGCACTTAACAGACAAACATTTTGGAAGCAGCTCCTTTAAATTTCTCCAAGGCTTGAGTGGATTCCCCCACCCCCTCTGTCAGACCACACTCCTTCACTCCAGCACTTAAAGGCCATGTCACACTGCCCAACCGACGCAAAAAGGACACAACGGACGAGCAAAATGTTCCATCCGTTGTTATCCGCTCTCAAAAGGGGCAAAAATTTGCATAAGCAGAGTGGATAACATGGAAAGGAACGGACGTGGGGAGGATGCAGAGCGGATGTATAGAGGATGCAGAGCGGATGTATAGAGGATGTGTAGAGGATGCTTAGAGGATGCGTAGAGGATGCAGAGCGGATGCAGAGCGGATGCAGAGCGGATGAGCTGCATCCGCTTTCATCCTTTCTCCATCCGTGCTACTAACTCTGCACGTCCATTCTGCTTCCTCCCTACGTCCGTTTACCACTGGAACGGATTTTAGTTGTGCGGATGCACAGCAGATGCCTAGCGGATATAGCAGATGAGTAATGGATGCAGAATGGATGTCCCCCATATGCCTAGAGGATGCAGAATGGATGCATTGGATACATTTTCCGCTCAAAAGTTTTGGGCAGCTCAAAACTTTCTGAGAGGATGAAACGTCAATAAACGGATGCTGGATGGATAGGGAGGAAGCAAAACGGAGGCAGTGAGTACATCGCATTAACCAATGGATGGCAAGCTTTTTTGTCCATTTTACATCCTCTTTGCATCCGTTGGTGCAGTGTGACATGGGCTTTAACTCACAAGGGGAAAGCGACACTTACAGCCTCCATAGGGAATCCTTGGAGAAGTTTTTAAAAGACCTGCTTCCAAAATGCATTTCTTTTACATTGCAAAAGTGCTCCAAGGCTCAATTCACCCCCACTCCTTCTGTCAGACCGCACTCCTTCTCACTCCAGACACTTTAACTCACATGGGGAAAGTGATACTTGCAGCGTCCATGCCTTTCTTCCTTTTCCCCGGGGAGAAAGAGAACATGGGGAATGGAAAGCTAGGAGAGCGATCGCAAGTGAGCGACTGGGTGATTGGGTTGGGGGCATGGCCAGCCAGGGATTGCCACCGGTTCGGTGACCCATGCCAAATAACTGCTACCGGTTCACCCGAATAGGTGCAAACCGGTTGAGTAGCACCTCTGTTTGTACATGTGTGTGACATCTTCATGCATGTAAAAAAGGGATAGGGCTTGTGCCTTGACAATGTGATGCTATTTTTGTTTATTCCCTCTGCCCCTAAATAACTTTCTAAGGATCAGAAAATTTTCCTATTTGATTTCTAATCTGCTTTCTAATCTTCTTAGAATTGAGCTGCAGATTTGCGATACCCAAACTTGATCTCTTGTGTGTAACTCCAGCAGAGTTGAACTCACTATGCTGAACTCAGCTTGAGACAAATTTGGGACTCTTACCATTATTTGTCAATAATTTGGATTGTATCATGTAAGTTCTGATAGGTTGTTTCAGAAGTTTTCTAAATTTCTTCACTGAATTATGCCTACTTGGGGATTGTGCCTGGCTTAGAAATGTCTTGGAGGATGTTCTGGAGTCTTGTGTAAACCCGCTCCCCACCTATTCATCAAACAAGCTGACCTTTTCTAGGATTTAGCAGATGTCTGAAAAAAGCAGCTTAGGAACCTGCTCATTAAAATTAAGGGGAGTGTTAGAATAGTGACACCTTTTTTTCTCAAGTTCTCACAGAAGCCTGGAAAAGATTTGGCTATTTAATGAGTAGCAGAGAAGTGACGTGCTCCCACCTCTTCTGAACCATTTTTTGAAGTGGGCAGAATGCTAATCCCCATCCCAAGGTTCAGATTGCAATTTAAACCCATTTTCCTCTCAAAATGGCAAGAAGCCACAGTCATGGTTAGAAGCTGCTTCAAGGGATGCCAGAAGAGGACATGGTAGTGAATTGTGAAGCAGTGTGAATAGGACAGAGGAAATAAGCATTGCTTCTGATGAGTGCAGTCTTGGTTAGCAGAGAGCAGAAAGAAGGTGTGAAGAAGGAAATACTGAATTAGCTCAGGGGTGGGATTCAAACTTTTAAGAACCAGTTCTGTGGGCGTGGCTAAGGTGGTGGACATGGCTTGGTGGCCATGTGACTGGGTGGACATGGTTTGGTGGTCATGTTATTGGCTGGGTGTGGCCAACTCAATATCACTCACATCGAGGCACGCATCTCCTCTCCTGGCCTCATGATTGTGGAGATGCTGCAACAGTCGTAAGTGTGAAAAATGGTCATAAGTCATTTTTTTCAGTGCCATTGTAACTTTGAATGGTCACTCCACACAAGCAAAGTACCAGCCACACCAGCAAAGGAGAGGAAAAAAATTCCAGAGATGTTCCTGAGACAGGAAGTCTAGTCCTGCCAAGAATGTAATAAGGGTTAACGGAGAGGCAGTTTCTGTAAGCAACACCAGAATGTTTCCTTCCTGTCTTCCTTACAGGATTAGCCCAGTAATTTCTTCTAACAACCAGTTCTGCGAACTGCTTAGAATGTTAACAACCGGTTCTAGAGAATAGGTGAGAACTGGCAGAATCCCAACCCTGAATTAGGGGTATAACTTTTGTAACAAAGAACAGCATATTCCCTCTGCTCTGCTCATGGCTTTGCTGGTCTATTTCAGGTGAGCGCTTCAAAGAAGACTACAATATACAGAGGCTGCATGAGTGAAACAGCAAGCAATGATCTAAAAATGAAACTTATAATCATCATCAAAGTAGTATTATAAATAAAACTCATTCAACTGCAGATAGATCTTCATAGGAAACGTTTGCAATTCTTGAATGTCCTTTCCACTTTCTTTTGGTCATTTTGAAATGCCTTTCCTTCCTTCTGTTTCCCTTTTCCATTCAATGGATCCTCTCCTTTTTGGCCACTATGCTTCCTTAATACGAGCAGTCTTGCGGCCTTGAGAAGCTTTACTTTCATGGTCAGCATAAATGAGGCAATTTGCATAATCAAAGGAAATGAAAAACTCCATTATATCTTTTTGTTGGGAGGATTTGTCTTGAAGTACAGTACTGTGGTTACACACTCAGAATATTAAGAAAAAAAGGTCATGCTGAATCTTACATTTTAGAACAAAAGAGCCTAAAATGAATGCCGAAACTCTGCTTAGCAGTAATGGGGTTTTATTCAGAAGAATTGAGTTGTGTTAGCCAGGTTTTCCAAGGAAGAAGATGGAGAATGCAAACACAGTTATTGAAGAATAAGTTGGGTTTGCTTATTTTACTTAAAACATCTGAATAACACCTTTGTGACAGTAAGTTTTGTCATTATGGGTACGTATTCTGCAAATATATTCATACATATACGATACATAGGAAATATCTAGCTCCCTCGTGGATACTAACATCCCAAGGGATGAGTTATCCGAGAAATCCTGAAAATTGCGTGTGTCAGTTTTTCAGGAAAGGATTTTTCAAAGGCAATAAAACCGATTCATCTGAGCTTATATTCAGAGTCTGAAGAGAATAACCCTGAAATTGTTTGACTCCGCTTGGGAAGGGATTGAGTGGTTTATGGCTTCTTAAAGGGATTAGTTCTACTTGTCCTGTACTATACACAACAACCCCAAAAAATGACTCGGTGGTTCTTCCAGGATTCAGGAGAGCAGTTTGCACTTGCTGTAAGAGAGGGAGATGAACATCTCAAGATGCAGATGCTCCTTGTAATAGGGCATGCCTCCTCTATCATCCTGGGTTTTGTTCTTATGGGACTTTGTTGCTTCAAAGAGTGCCTTATTTGTTTGACCCCCTGCTTTATTTGGGGGTGGGTAGGGGTGACTGCAGACTTCAGACCATCCCATACACATTTCCCCTTGCCTTACTAGATAAATGATGCTGCAGGACAGGCCCTGCTAATCTGAAGGTGGGTGAGCTTCACCTGGTAGATTCCTCTGTGCAGCATAATATGGAGACATCCAGCACCACTGAGTATGTTTCACAAACCACACACCTTTGTAGAAACAAGTTCACAGAATCTAAGGTGTCCTTGGTGCCTGCCACTGCCCACTGCCCCAGCCTCAGAGGGAGAGAGTGCAGGTCAGAGGAGGTGTGGGTGTAGGAGACCGTGGGTGTAGGAAACTGACCAAAGCATTGAATACTGCTGGGTGAGGTTTTTGTCTGTCACAATGAACAGCCCAGAGAGCCAGGATTCAAAAGGAAGCTGAAGCAAAAGGGACTCACAGGTGCATCCCTTATTCCTCCGAAGGCTGGCTTTTTCCTTGCCTGTGACAGCACCAAGCAGAGAATGTGGAGTTTTTTTTTGCAAATGCCTCTGACAGCCCAATATTTGAAAGTGACACAACTGGCAGAATTCAATAAACTCGCTTTGTGTGGTGGTTGGCATTGTTTGGTGCTCAGGTGGTGAGCTGAAAGAGGGTGAAGGAAAAACTGAACTGCCGGAGAAAACTTTCTTTATCTTTGTGGCTATTATGATGGAGCTAAATTAAACAAGCCCGTTGTTGAGAAGGAGCAGTTACTGAAGTCTCCCAGGAAGGCTGTCTTGTTAATCAAAATAGAAAAGCCCCCCTCCTTCCCCCATGCCCCCCCCCCCCTGCTTTCTTTTTCTTCCATTTAAGGATCAGAAAGACTCTTGCATTTCTTGTGGCTGCAGAGAATTCAGGAAGAGGAGGAAATGCTACCTACCCCAAATATCAAATCCACAGGATGGTATTTGTGTGGCTTTTTGTGTGTGTATGTTTCTGAATAAAAGTGGGTTATCCCTGTGATATTGATGCTCATTCTGGATCATTTTGCAGAGACTGTCAATATGAACATCCTATTTTCCTGCTATGCTTATGCCATTAAATGGTCACAGCTACAGTTCTGAGGTATGCTATAATCCATGAAAACCTTTTGACACAGCATTGTGACAAAGGCTGGCCCAGCTTTTCTTTAAAGACTTCCCCCCTCCTTTTGTGGGTTAAGTTTTAAAACATGTTTTGGATTGTGGGTACAATACTTTCAGCTGGATCTTACAAACTAGCTTGAGACAAAAGAGGCAGTGCCACGCAGAACAGATAAATACCTTTCTCTGAATTCAGGGAGAAATTGCAGCATTATGTTATGACAATGGTGGTACTCTCTATATGGGCGATGCTTCTGTCTTGCATTTTTATTGAATAGCCAACCTGGTACTTTGCTAAATAATTCATTTTATTCTAGATCAGAGGTATTCAAACTTGACAGCTTTAAGTCATGTGGACTTCAATTCCCAGAATTCTTCCTCCAGTCATGTTACTTCAGGAATTCTGGGAGTTGAAGTCCACAAGTCTTAAACTTGCCAAGTTTGAATACCCTTGTTCTAGATAAAGCAAGGGTATCAAGAACTCTTCAGAATGAGATGTGAATCCTATGATTGTAGACATACAGGAAACAATCAATTTCCTCTCGTGACTAATTTAAAGGAAACTACTTAGTGATGGAAAGTGCATCTGGAGAAGCCATGGAGGGGAGTCTTGGCAGCCTAGAGCTTTCCCAGGAAGGAGGCAGCACATTCCAGAGAGAAAAGCCCAAATTAAGAAACTGCACTGTCCCAAACTAGATGGAGGGGAGGAGAAGAAGTTCAGGGTAGCCACCACCCTAGAATTTCTCAAGAGTGTATCTATCAGAGTAGAGGATTATAGCTTTAGTATGACAAGATTCTGTCCATTAGATGTAAGCAAATGAAGGGTTGGACTCCATTAGATTTCACTGTGTCATCTTCAGGATTGGGCCTGACATATTATGGTGTATGGGGAATATGTATAAATGCCTTCCTGGCTGCTAGATCGCTACCCAGACAGCTAATCATTGGTGACTTCTATAAATCAACCAATATTGTAAACAGCCTTCGCGGGGGAATATACCCTGATCGTGAGGCATTCTCCAAATCAGGAGGTTTGACAGATCATCACCCCACTCTTCCATCTTGCTTCATATATTTTTCATATTTTTCTGAATTTTGCAGATTTGCATTTACTCATTTATTCCAGTGTACAGGAGATACTAGAAGTTGCTTTCTATTTCTCATAATCAAGCAGGACATACTTGAAGTTTGCCTTCCATTCCCCATGTACTCTAAACAGCATGGATAGAGTAACACTGCGGCCTCCTGTGACCTGGATGCAATGCATCTATTTATGCAGTCAGATTTGCATCGGTCTTTTGGCTCATCTATTACACCATTTTTGCCTGTTCAGCTAGTTGTCCACCAGTGTGCCTAGATTTTCATGCTCAGAGCTGCAAAGATCAATTTCCTCAACCCCGTCTTTGTGAGAAAGTGGCTTTGGCGGTGAGAATGGTTGTGCTACTTCCTCTCATTTTATTTCTCTTAATAGCTTAATACCCTTTGCCAATCCCTTCCCATTATTAGTGAGCTGAGTTTTTTTTTTTAAAGGCTAACTAGGGCATAGAAAAGATGTGGGCAAGACTTGACTGGGTAATGGTAGAAGAGAAAAATAGAGAAAAGGAGCTAAAATACTGAAAAGAAGATGGGAGGAAAAAAAGGCAAAAAGAAGAAAAAAAAGGGGGGGGGAGTTTGAGGAGAAAAATGATGATGAATGGAAATGAAAAGTTAAGAAGAAAGAATGTGTTGAACTCCAAGTGATTGTCGGGGCATGGGTGCATTCAAAGAGCTCTTATTTGCCTCAGGAGCAATCCCAAGCCAGGAAAAGAAAAAGAAGAAAAATCAGGGACACCAGCTGCACAGTTATCCCACATGAGTGATGGTATAGGAGGTACAGGATAAAATCAACTGTGATGGAAGGATTTGGCAGCAAATTGGTCCAGGGAACAAGGGAAAAGGGTTGACTCATTAGGCCAAGACTAAGCATGGGAGACAGGGTAGGCTGGAGTAATGGTCAAGTGGTCCAACTTTCAGAAGCCAAGGTGTATTTAGGCTCAGCTGGGAAGCTAAGAAGGTTAGCATCAGTAATGACCATACCAGGGTCTTGGCAGGTGGGTGTGGGCTACAGAAACACTTTCAGGAAAGATGTCAGGCTGGTCAAAAGTGAGTTGGTAGGAAAGGGTGTTGCTGAAGAGAAAGGGTGAGAGATGCAGAGATTGGTATCTGAGGTTGGGGCCAGGCTAGATAACAGTAAAATAGACCTTACAGTTAGAATAGAATGCTAGAAAGAGTTTATTAGTTAAAATTTGAAAGTATGAGAGAACTATAGATAGCAAGTAAATGGCTAGAACTATAGATAGAAGGTAAATACTGGAGGCACATGTAGTTATAAAGTTGTTGGATAAGAGAAAGAATGTATGAAAGTAGTATAGTAAATAAGATAGAAACAGAACTAGAATAAATGTTAAAAAACAGGAATAGCAGAGACAAAAGGCTTATTTAAATAGAAAGTAGCTAAGAGCTTTGTAATAAAAAAACCATATTCTACAATACAAATATTTTCCAAATGAAATTGATTTGTGTGTCCTACCTTTGCTTCTATCACCCCCAAATCAAGAACCTTTTTAAATATTTGATTTTTTTTATTCAGGGAAAGTTAGACTTATCAGAATTGAATGTGATGTAGTTGGATTCAGCCAGGGGTGTAACTGGTGAATCACTGGCTCAGTGATTTACGATTTGAGGTGCTCTCATTCCATGATCAAGAAACTGCCTTCTAATAATTGTTACAAATAAATAAATATCATTCTTTTTGGGCTGTTTAGCTATGATTTAAAAAAAAAAACATTAGCAGATAAATCATTTGAATAAGGCAATAAGTGTAGCTATATATGAGGAAAACAGACATGTCTTGTCTTTTCTAAATATCTATTGGTTTATTCTTTCAGAGGCAGAATGAATCCATCTATTAGGTATGTGTGTTTGACAAAATGGATTTGATCTTCTTTTTCAATTAAGAAATAAATGTATCACCCAGAAGCCACCCAGTAACTGACTTGTAACAAATTACCTCCACAAAATGATAGTTAATTTGGGGTAAATTACAGAGACTAATCAGATCAATAGGTTGGAGTGAAATATGTGAGCAGAATCAATGGCTTCTAAGGAATGCATTGTGCAATGAATATGTGTGGCAAAGCTCAACATTGTTCGTTCATTGTTAAATGAGAAAGGTAATGAATATTTGCTGATAATAAATTGCTGTCAGGATCTATGTAGGAGTCATAGTAAAAATCTTATCAGTTTAGATTTCATTGTTGCAATAAAATAAAGAAACAAATGGCTCAAAATCAATGAAATAAACTGAAGGTTCTGGTATTAAACAGTTACCTATAGGGAAAGAGCAGATTGGAAGTGGGGACCGTCCTGGCTGAAAATTCATTAGTAACAGATAGACTTTGCCCAGGAAAACAGGACCTTGGACAGCTCCAAGCTGATAACCTTGAGTAGACCGACCATCCTGGAGGCCAATTGACTTCAGACTGGGATGAAAAGAAGTTCAGAATTAATCCTTTCGATTCTGTCACTGTTCATAGATTCCAGCCAGTGGGGCTTTCACTATCGACAGCTTGAGGCTGAGAAAACAGACAAAGTCCAGAGGAAGCAACAAAACTAATTACTCCTTAGGGATGTTGACTACTGGTTGTAATCCTGAGGACAAGCTCTTTGTTTAATTGCCTTCTATAACTGCACCACCGGGCATGCCAGGATTTCTAGATGCTTCTTCTTCTGAATCCTTGCCTTGTTCATTGCTGTCAGATGAGATTTTTAGTCTTGTTATCATATTTTCACCCTTGTGGGAATGTTAGCAATATATACTGATATCGATGAACAGTAATATTATTCAGACTAATTTTATCCCAATTGATTATGTGATTGCCATCATGGAAATGAAGAGCACTTTCAGCAGAAAAGAAGGGGAATATGCATGGCTTGATAATTTTGTACTCTGATGAACATACATTTTACCTAATGGGAAAGTAATAGGCACAAAATAGCTTATTCTTTATTTATTGAAATACAGTTTATTAGTGGTAAAAGTATTTCCAAAGGTAGCAGCAAAAATCAAGATGGAAAAGAAGAATAAAAAATTAACTTGGGAATGTGAAACCACGATCCCATATGAGACTGTGGTGGTCTATTCCAAATAAAGTTCATTGTACAATTTGGTGGCTGTTCTGTCAAGGGTGGCAGAATTAGATGGGCACAATCAATAGATCTAGGCTTTGAATTGGGCAGATAAATTATACATGAGTGAATTGTGGATATTGAAGGAACAGGTGTGCTCAAAACATTTTGTTGCTTCAATCATAAAAGAAGCCATTTTGCTGCTCCTTATGTTCTGTAATTTTATCCAATTAAACTGATTTTAATTATTAAACATTAATTCTGGAGTGGGATATCATAATCTGAACACAGTATCATTATTTTCTGCAGGTGAGCATTCTCTGCAACTCTACAAGTAGCAAGCTAGCTATCTTAAGCCCCTGTCACACTTCACCAACGGATGCAAAAAGGATGTAAAACGGACAAAAAAGCTTGCCATCCATTGGAAAACGCGATGTACTCACTGCCTCCGTTTTGCTTCCTCTCTATCCGTCCAGCATCCGTTTATTGACGTTTCATATGCTCAGAAAGTTTTGAGCTGCTCAAAATTTTTGCGTGGAAAATGTATCCAATTCATCCATTCTGCATCCGCTAGGCACCCGGTACGTATCCGTTCTGCATCCGTTACGCATCTGCTATATCCGCTAGGCATCCGTTCCGCATCCGCGCAACTCGCATCCACTCGGACGCAGGGAGGAAGCGGAACGGATGCAGAATGGATGCAGAACGGATGCACAACGGATGCAGCATGGAAACAAAGCGTTTAAAAAGGAAAAAACGTTCACAGAGGGGACCTATCTCGGATATTAAGGATGTCTAGAGGATGCCTAGAGGATGCCTAGAGGATGCAAAGGGACACCTATACTGCCTATAAAAAGGGGGAGCAACTCATCTTCATCTCACTTTCAGACCAGCAGCCCAGCTGTGCAGACCTCTGCAGCCTTCATCTGCCTCTGCCTCTTCCACAGCATCCAGTCATGTCCACCGTGGATCGTAACACAGTCCTTTTGGCAGCCACCAACCTTCTGCAACAGTGCTAAGCCATCTACAGGCTCTGTGAACTCTACTACGGGAAGAAAAGGAGATGGCCAAGAAGCGTCTGGGTCCAAAGATGGATCGGGAGAAGAGCAGAGTATGGACTGTACAACAAGCTGATGGTGGAGCTCAGGAACGAAGACACTTGGGCATTCCAGAACTTCATGAGGATGCCTCCAGCCATGTTTGACGAAGTTGTGCAGCGGCTGACACCCAGGTTGACCAAGGCAAACACCAACTTCCGGCCCAGCCTGGAACCTGGGCTCAAGGTGGCACTCACTCTGCGCCACCTGGCCTCAGGGACCACATACAGGAGCATGCAGTACAGCTGGAGGGTGCCTCACAACACCATCAGCATTGTGGTCAGAGAAGTGGTGCAGGCCATCATCGAAGAATACCTGCAGGAGCTCCTCCAGTGCCCCATCACTGAAGAAGGCTGGAAGAAAGTTGCAGAGCAGTGGTATCAGAGGTGGAACTTCCCACACACCATTGGAGCCATAGATGGGAAGCACGTGGCCTACAAAGCACCACCCAAGTCGGGGTCCACTTATTTCAACTACAAGGGCTTCTTCAGCATCATCCTCTTCGCCATGGTCGATGCTGACTACAAGTTCATGTACATCAATGCTTCAGGCAGCAGCTCAGTTCAGATGCCCAGGTATACAATGCCAGTGACCTCAAGGAGGGGCTGGAAGGCAACCTCATCATGGGCTTTCCAGATCCAGACCCCCTGCCCAATGACATGCAAGATGTGCCCTACTTCATCGTGGGGGATGACGCCTTCTCCCTCAGAACCTACCTCATGAAGCCCTACACTTCCAGATGCCCCACCCGTGAAGAGAGGATCTTCAACTGCAGGCTGTCCAGGGCAAGGCGGGTGGTGGAGAACGCCTTTGGCATCCTGGCCAACAGGTTCCAGGTACTTCTCACCACCATGCAGCATCGCCCACAGACCGTGAGGAGGATCATGGAAGCTTGCTGCATCCTGCATAATCTCATGCACACCCGCTACCCAATCTTGCAGAACAGGCTCGTGGACCTCCAGCAAGGCAATGGGGACATGGAGTCTGGGGAATGGAGGCAAGGGTGAAACCTGATAGACACTCAGGATGTGCAAAGCCCCAACAGAGCCTCACGTGAAGGGAAGAAGCAGCGCAACCTCCTGAGACACTGGTGCAACTCCCCAGCTGGAGCAGTGGAGTGGCAAGACAGGATGATAGATGATTAATGGGTGCTTCCTTCAGCCTGTCTCATCACACGGATGAGATTGGGCCATGTATGTTGGGTGGGCCTACAATGAACAGGGCGTTTATTATAGAGTTGTGTTTGTGTGGATGATTATTACATTATTATTGATAATAAAGGGCCATATGTGTGGCACCTGGGAGGGTGGACCATACAGTCCCACTATGCTTGCACTGTAGGTTTATCTATCCCACAGCTATCTTAACCCATCCCAAAGATATCCCTGCCCACCCCACTGCTATCTTAACCCATCCCACAAGCATGCAAAGGCTTAAACCAATTCTAAAAGTTTCCACCAAGATTTTATTACAAAAAAAGAAATGAAGCAAGTGTGTGAATCAAAGATAGACTTTATTGAACAACAAGCTGTAAAAGAAAAATGACCCAAGTCAAGAGTCCAAATAAAGTCCACAGTTAGCCAGCTACCCAGTCTCTGGCACTCTTATTGGTCACTCAGATGTGTGCCCAGTCTCAGGGATGAAGGGTCCAGGTGCTGTGGAGGTAGGTGGTGCTGAAGTGCTGGTCTGTATCGTCATTGGGGTGCCTGGCCCCGAGACGACAGCAGGGGACGGTGTGTTGAGAAAGCTCTCAGACAGCTGGCTCAGACCCGTGATGCTGAGAGGTCCTTCCTCCATGCCATGGGGTGTCAGCCCCAGTACTGATGACAGATGTACTGAGGCCGGGCTTGGCTGTGGGGTGGAGGAAGGAGTAGTGTAGTGGGGCTGTCTGGTCTGCAGCTGGGTGAAGACTGGCATGGGTGGCATCACTGTCATCGGTGGCATCATTGTCGTGGGTGGCATCGGTGGCATCAGTGGAACCGGTGGCAATGGTGTCGCCCGATGACTCTGTGCCTGGACTGGGAAGGGCTGCTGCCTGTGCTGCTGGACCTCCTGGTAGCTGTAGCCCTGGTAGGTGAAGGGCTGTGGGAAGCCTTGGAATGGGAGGGACATCACCTGGGGTGGAGGTGGAGGAGCAGACCTGGACTGGGTGGGAGCAGGTTCCTCTGGATCTGGAGGGTTGTGAAGCAGCTCGGTGATCTGGTCCTTCACCACCTGGTACTGGGCTTCCTCCATGTTCCTGAGGGTCTGGTTGACATAGGTGAGGAAGGGCTTGCGGTTGGAGGATGAGGAGTTGGTGCTGACCAGCTGAGAGAGGAGATCTATGCTGGTGCGGATGGTGTCCCTGATCTCCAGCAGGAAAGTGTGGCTCTGCCCCTCCTGCTGTCTGGCTCTCTGCCTTTCTGTGGAGGTGGAGCTGGGGGGGGTGAATCTGGCTACGACTGTGGTGGACTCGATGTCTCCTTTCTCCCACCGCACCAGGGAGTCCTCCACACGCTCCACCACGGTTACAACAGCTGTCCGTGGGTTCTCCGCTGTGGCACGCTCCGCAGAAACCTGCCTGGAGACAGGGACTGACTCTCGGCCGGAAGAGTACTGGGTCTCAGCAGGCTGCCGGAGAGAGTGGGTTGTGAGAGGGGCTCCTGGTGCTCCTCGGTGGTGGATCTCACCCTCCAGGAAGGTGCACCTGGCCATGACGTAGATCTCTCTGTCCGTCAGCTTAACTGTGGCCTGGACAGATTTCTTGAGGTGCAGCTTCCCGTACCAGGTGTGCATATGTTTCCACCAGCCAAGGAGCACCTCTGAAGTGTAACCCATACTCTCCGCCCTCTCTCTCCAAGCAGCCTGCTTCCTTTTGGTGTCCCTGTACAGCCGGTGTCCCTTCCGCCACAGATAGTCATTCTCTCTCAGCCACTCCAGCACCTCATCCTCGTGTTCCTCCTCAATGAAGTATTGCCTCCTCTCCTGTCCCCTCATACGCCTCTTCCTCCCTTTGGCAGCACCAGATGGGCCCTCATCAGAGGGGCTCCCAGGTGGTAGGGGCTGCTCCTCCACACCAGCAGCAGCAGCAGCAGCAGCAGGATCATCATCATCATCATCATCATCATCACCAGCAGGATCATAATCATCATCAGCACCAGCAGCAGGATCATCATCATCATCATCATCAGCAGCAGCAGCAGCAGCAGGATCAGCAGGACCAGGATCAGCAGCAGGAGAGTAAGCACCAGGAGCCCCAGCAGCAGTACCAGCAGCACCAGCGGGACCAGGAGCATGAGCAGGACCAGGAGCACCAGCAGGATGAGCAGGACAAGCAAGACCAGGAGCACGAGCAGTACGAGCAGTACGAGCTAGTCCAGGAGCACGAGCAGGATGAGCGGGACCAGCAGGACCAGGAGCAGCTTCAGCAGAGTACGCAGCAGCAGAAGCACCACCGCCAGGAGCAGCAGAAGCAGAGTATGCAGCAGCAGAAGCACCACCACCAGGAGCAGCTTCAGCAGCTCCTCCAGCACCAGAAGAGCGAGCCCAAGCAGCAGAAGCCCCAGCAGAAGCAAAGTCAGGGAGAGGGGGCGGGAGGGTGGCCCTGTCCCTCTTGCCAGGGATTGCGGCAGGTTGCTGAGACTTTCGCTTCTTCCCCATGGTTGTGGGGTTGCTGGCTGGCAGGGAGGCTGGCACCAAGGCTTGCAGGAAGGCTGGCACCAAGGCTGGCAGGAAGCCGGGCAGGAAGGCTGGCAGGAAGGCTGGTAGGAAGCCTGGCAGGACGGCAGGCAGGCAGGCAGGCAGGCACCAAGGCTGGCTGGCAGACAGGCTGGCAGGGAGGCTGGAATGCAGGCTGGCAGCAAGGCTGGCAGGCAGGCAGAGAGCAAGGCTGGCAGGGAGGCTGGCCAGGAGGCTTGGAGGCAGGCTGGCAGCAAGGCTTGCAGGCAGGCATGCAGGCAGGGCAGGCAAGGACTCGATGTATCCTGCAGCAGGTCTTTCCTCCGAATGCTGGCCACGTGCGAGCTGCTTCCCTTTATATCCGCGTGGCTTACGCAATGCATCCCCCCCTCATGTGCAATTAACGCCAGGCATCCGTTAGGCTTCCGCTGTGCATCCGCTAGGCTTCCGCTCTGCATCTGCTTCATCCGCTGTGCATCCGCTGTGCATCCGCTTCATCCTCTCGGCGTCCGCTCTGCATCCGCTCTTTCCGTTCCGCATCCACTTTGCTGAGGCCCACCGGAAGCCCAGCGGATGTGCCATCCGCTCTCATCCGCTTCCATCCGCTGGGCTTCTGTTGCGCATCCGCTTTCCATCCGCCCTGCGTCCTCCCCCCGTCCGTGTTATCCGCTCCGGTTATGCAATTTTTTGCCCCTTTTGAGAGCGGATAACAACGGATGGAACATTTTGCTCGTCTGTTGTGTCCGTTTTGCATCCGTTGGGCAGTGTGACAGGGCCTTTAAGAAGCAGTGCCTCTCACTATTTATAGTCTAAGATGGGTGGTCACAGTCTGTCTAATAGTAGAGTTGGTCCAGGAAGAAGCACTTATCTGCAATGAGGCCATCTGAGCAAGCATTTATATTCTTGTGTAAAATCTACAAGGAGAATATGATTATTCTTCCAGAGGCTAGTGGACTCATTGTGTTCAGCTTCTATTTCCTGTCAGCTTGGTCAAATATGAGAGTTGAAATCCAACACCTGGAAGGCATGAGGCAGAGAAAGCTGGAGTGTGCCTTAAATTAAATTTAATTTTCAATGTCCCTTCAGCTTCTTCAAGAAAACAACAGCAGGGGCCATGTACCCATGAGAGCAAATGGTTCAATTGGTATGGCAATTAGAGAGGCCCTATTCTCAAAAAGCACCTGCTATTTTATAATTTACCTACAAAATAAACTGGAAGAAGCCTAAAGACAGCATATTTATTTTCAAATTTCTGTTGTCCTTTTAGTGTGCACTCTTAAAGTGTGTTTTGGCATATTTTGCATGCTTTTATCCATTCTTTGCTGATGCAGATCATGGCTCTTGCTGTTTCTTTGACTAAATGCCAGTTTTGTCACAATTTTTTGGTTGCAACCCATTTCTTGCATTTTAATACTACTGCTTAAAATGACCTCATAGATTTTAGAGACTAACAGTCACTTAAAAATCCATATTCTGTTTCCACTATGCACAAATACTCAAGGCAGGCAAAAATATTTCAGAAGATAGCCTTATCTATAAAAGCAGTAACACATGCGGTGATAAATTTAATGGAAGATTTTCTCTAAAGTGCCTAATACACCTTTCCAGCTAATTAGACAGAGAGTACGATGCCTTGCTTTGAACAAAAATTGTATATGAAATTTGCTATTTACTGTGGACATTCAGTTAAATACCAGACTAGCCTTCCCTTCCTCAGTGTCCTCCAAGGTATGGAACTAGAATGCTCACCTTTCTCAAAAAGCATTGTAGATTAACTGTAGAAAATTGTAGATTAATATATAGAGGAAAAGATGTTTGTAGTGCACAAGAGGCAAGCAATTTAGAATTTAGGCAGAGGAAACAACATCTATGGAGTATAGGTTACTTACAAGCACAAATGAGCCCAACATTTCTGTTGCCAAGATGAGAGAGTGAGTTGCTAAATGAATTTGTCCTCATTTTACAATCTTTCTTGCCACAGTTGTTAAGTGAATCATTGCTGCAGTTAGTAACATGGTGATTGTATGAATCTGGCTTCCCCATTGACTTTGCTTTTCAGAAAGTCGTAAAAGGGGATCACGTGACCTTTTCATAAATGTGAATCAGATGCCAAGCATCTGAATTTTGATCATGGGGATGCTACAATGGTCATAAATATAAAAAACAGTCATACCACTTTTTTCAGTGCCACTGTAACTTTGAACAGTCACAAAACAAATGGTTGTAAGTCAAGTACTAGCTGTATGATGCTCGTCTACTATATGAGCGTGAAGTTGGTTGCTTGTTCCTGGTTCCATATTCATGCAAAAAAACAGAAACGCAGCTCAGTAAACTGAGTACAAACATGAGGTGTATGTAATATTGGAATTAAAATGAAATATAGAACTACCCCATATTTATTTGTCATCAAGAAATATTTTCCTTTCCCATGTACTGTTTCAATATAATAAGAACGATTGTCTTTGAACAAGCAAATTTACTGCTTGATACCAAATGCAACTCCAGGTTTATATTCACAATCCTGAAATAGCTATCCTTCAAATGTTAATGTAAATAAGACACTGGCAATAAGCAAGCACCACTGTCTCTTACGCTCTGCTCTGAGAAACAGTCTGGCACCACTTTATAAAATATTTCAGAGTTTTTTCTTTAGAATTTTCCCAACAAGTAGCTATCATGCCCCTGTCGGAGTCTGAATCCAAGCAGGAAGACGAACAGCCATCAGGAAGCAGGAGAGTGGCTCCATTGGCTGTGGAGGAAACTAGGGAAGGGCAAAGTCAGGCTGGGCAGAGCAGGGAAGAGATAGAACAAAACAGAGGGGATTCAAAGGAAGACCAAAGCCCACCCCCTCTTTATCCTAGGGTATGCAGGGAAGAATGGAGAAGAGATCAACGTGGGTTGCGTGACTTATGAGGGAGGAAAGGGCCCTGATTCCCTTCACAAGGCACACCTGGGGAGGGAGTTTAAAGGATAATCAGTTGGGAGGGGCGTTTGTTGGGAATAAATGTTGAGTTTATCTAATGTTGGATGCTGTTATCTGGGTTCCTGGTATCCTCCCAACTGGTTTGATTTACTGCCATGTTACTTCACTTCTGGAACTCCTTATGTTGCCCTGCTGGATTTATTACCTATCTTGCTTTGTTGGATTTACAGTTCAAAGTTTTCTGTTTACATCATTTTGGATTGGAATATCTGCAGCCAAAGGCTTTTGTAGGTTCCTGGAAGAGTTTTTCTCCAGCCCCGAAGGTAACTGGAACACTGGGGACAAAGTTGGAGCTAATAAAGGGACCTCTACTTTTTATCTGGCTGGGTTGCCTTTATGCCATGCCCCAGGTCATCACAGTAGCATTCAGTCCTGCCAGGTAGAACTGTGTGTATTAAAAGTAATGGCAAAAACTGAAAATTAATGGTTATGACACAATATATTTAGCAGACTTTAACATGCCATCTTTAAGGGCCTGTCACATAGGCCGACGGATGCAAAAAGTATGGAAAAAGGACAGAGCGGACGAGAAAATTTTCCATCCGTTGTTATCTGCTCTCAAAAGTGCCCCAAATTTGCATAAACAGAGCGGACAACAATGGAAAGGAACGGACGAGGAGAGGATGTAGCGAGGATGTAAAGCGGATGCTCCACGGAAGCCTAGCGGATGGAAGCGGATGGAAACGGATGGCACATCCGCAGGGCTTCTGGGGGAGCACAGCGAAGTGGACGTGCAGCGGAAGGAGCGGATGGAGAGCGGATGCCTAGCGGATGACACGGACGCAGAGTGGACACCTAGCGGAAGCCTAGCGGATGCCTAGCGGATGCAAAGCATTCACTGCGCATGCGGGGAGGATGCATTGCGTCAGCCCCGCGGATATAAAAGGATGCAGCTCGCAAGCAGGTCACCATTCAGAGGAAAGACCTGCTGCCAGACACATCTCCAGCCAACAACCACGGGGAAGAAGGAGAAGCCTGTGCCATCTTCTGCCAGCCCTGGCAAGAAGGACAGGGCCACCCTCCCACCCCCTGGCCCTGACTCTGCTTCTGCTGGGGCTTCTGCTGCTCGGGCTGACTCTGCTGGTGCTGGTGCTTCTGCTGGCGCTGCTCCTGGTGCTGGTGCTTCTGCTGGTGCTAACTCTGCTGGCGCTGCTCCTGGTGCTGGTGCTTCTGCTGGTGATTACTCTGCTGGTGCTGCTCCTGGTGCTGGTGCTTCTGCTGGTGCTTACTCTGCTGGTGCTGCTCCTGGTGCTGCTGGTGCTGCTGGTGCTTACTCTGCTGCTGCTGATCTTGGTGCTGCTGGTGCTGCTGGTGCTGCTGGTGCTGCTGGTCCTGCTGGTCCTTCTGGTCCTGCTTTTGCTGCTGCTGTTGTTGTTGCTATTGCTGGTCGTGGTGGTGTGGTGGAGCAGCCCCTAGAACCTCGAAGCTCCTCTGATGAGGGCTTAGATGGCCCTGCCAGAGGGAGGAAGAGGCATATGCGAGATAGGGAGAGGAGGCAATACTCCATTGAAGAGGAACATGAGGATGAGGTGCTCGAATGGCTGAGGGAGAATGAGTACCTATGACGGCAGGGACACAGGCTCTCTCGAGACACCAAGAGGAAGCAGGCAGCTTGGAGAGAGAAGGCGGAGAGCCTGGGCTACACTTCGGAGGTGCTCCTTGGCTGGTGGAAGCACATGCACACCTGGTACGGGAAGCTGCACCTGAAGAAATCTGGCCAGGCCGCGGTCAAGCTCACCGACCGGGAGACCTACATGATGGCCAAGTGCAGCTTCTTGGAGGGTGAGATCCACCACCGAGGAGCAGCCCCTCTGTCTACCTTCTCTCTCAGGCAACCCACAGAGAGCCAGTCCTCTTCTGGCCAAGAGTCAGCTCCTGTGTCCAGGCAGGTATCTATGGAGCGTCCCATGGCGGAGACCCCCCTGACAGCTGCACTCCCCATGGCAGAGTGCGTGGAGGACCCCCTGATGCAGTGGGAGCAAGGAGAGGGCACTTCCACCAGAGATCAACCCATACCCCCCCCAGCTCCACCTCCACAGAAAGCAGGCAGAGAGCCAGACCAGAGGGGCAGAGCCACACTGTCCTGCTGGAGATCAGGGACACCATCAAAAGCAGCGTAGATCTCCTTTCTCAGCTGGTACACATCGACATACCATCCTCAAACCGCAAGCCCTTCCTCACCTACGGCAACCAGACCCTCATGGACATGTCCGAATCCCAGTACCAGGTGATCAAGGAGAGGATCACAGGTCTTCTGCACAACCCTCCAGGCCCAGCTGAACCTGCTCCAACCCAGTTCAGGTCTGCTCCTCCACCCCAGGTGATGTCACAGCCCTTCCAAGGCTTTCCACAGGCCCTCACCTACCAAGACTATGGCTACCAGGAGTTCCAGCAGCACAGGCAGCCCTTCCCAGTCCAGGCACAGGTTCATCGAACACCACCGATGCCACCGATGCCACCCACGCCACAGATGCCACCCACGCCACAGATGCCACCCATGCCACAGATGCCACCCATGCCACAGATGCCACCCACGCCTCACCTCGCTCAGCTGCAGACCAGACAGCCCCACTACACTCCTCCTTCCTCCACCCCACAGCCAAGCCCGGCCTCAGAACATCTGTCATCAGTATTGGGACTGACACCCTATGTCATGGAGGAAGGGGCTCTCAACATCACAGGACTGAGCCAGGTCTCTGAGAGCTTCCTCCACACACCATCCCCTATTGTCCTCTCAGGGCCAGGCACCCCAATGGCGCCTCAGACCAGCACTCCAGCAGCAGCCACCTTCACAGCACCTGGACCTTTCACCCCTGAGACTATGGGCACGCCTCAGAGTGACTGAGAAGAGTGCCAGACACTGGGTTGCTACCTGTTGACTTTATCTTTGCTTGGGACACTTTACTTGGGTCATTTTTCTTTTACAGTTTGTTTTTAATAAAGTTTATCTTTGCTTCACACACTTGCTTCAGTTCTTTTAGTAAATAAAGTCTTGGTGGAAACTTTTAGAAATGGTATAAGCCTTTGCATGCTTGTGGGATGGGTAAGGATAGCAGTGGGATGGGCAGGGATACCTTTGGGATGGGTAATAGCTGTGGGATGGGTAAGGATAGCAGTGGGATGGGCAGGGATACCTGTGGGATGGGTAATAGCTGTGGGATGGTTTAGGATAGCAGTGGGATAGATAAACCTCCAATGCAAGCATAGTGGGACTGTATGGTCCACCCTCCCAGGTGCCACACCTATGGCCCTTTATTATCAATAACAATTTAATCATTCATCAACACATTTCAACATAAACACAACTCTTTATAAAATGCCCTGTTCATTGTAGGGCCACTCAACATACATGGCACAATCTCATCAGTGTGATGAGACAGGCTCAAGGAAGCATCCATTAAGCATCTACCATCCTGTCTTGCCACTCCACTGCTCCAGCTGGGGAGTTGCACCAGTGTTTCAGGAGGTTGCGCTGCTTCTTCTCTTCATGTAAAGCTCTGTTGGGGCCTTGCACATCCACAGTATCTATCAGGTTTCGCCCTTGCCTCCATTCACCAGGCTCCATGTCCCCATTGCCTTGTTGGCGGTCCACGAGCCTGTTCTGCAACACTGGGTAGCGGGTGCGCATGATATTGTGCAGGATGCAGCAAGCTTCCACGATCCTCCTCACGGTCTGTGGGCGATGCTGCATGGTGGTGAGAAGTACCTGGAACCTGTTGGCCAGGATGCGAAAGGCGTTCTCCACCACCCGCCTTGCCCTGGACAGCCTGTAGTTGAAGATCCTCTCTTCACGGGTGAGGCATCAGGAAGTGTAGGGCTTCATGAGGTAGGTTCTGAGGGAGAAGGCGTCATCCCTCACGATGAAGTAGGGCACATCTTGTGTGTCGTTGGGCAGGGGGTCTGGATCTGGGAAGCCCATGATGAGGTTGCGTTCCAGCCCCTCCTTGAGGTGTCTGGCGTTGTATACCTGGGCATCTGAAGATGAGCCGTTGCCTGAAGCATTGATGTACATGAACTTGTAGTCAGCATTGACCATGGCAAAGAGGATGATGCTGAAGAAGCCCTTGTAGTTGTGATAAGTGGACCCTGAGTTGGCTGGAGCTTTGCAGGCCACGTGCTTGCCATCTATGGCTCCAACAGTGTGGGGGAAGTTCCACTTCTGATACCACTGCTCTGCAACTTTCTTCCAGCCTTCCTCAGTGGAGGGGCACTGGAGGAGCTTCTCCACGTATTCTTCGATGATGGCCTGCACCACTTGTCTGACCACAATGCTGATGGTGCTGTGTGGCACCCTCCAGGCGTACTGCATGCTCCTGTATGTGGTCCCTGAGGCTAAGTGGCGCAGAGTCAGTGCCACCTTCAGTCCAGGGTCCAGGCTGGGCCGGAAGTTGATGTTTGCCTTGGTCAACCTGGGTCTCAGCCGCTCCACAACTTCGTCAAACATGGCTGGTGGCATCCTCATGAAGTTCTGGAATGCACAAGAGTCTTCATTCCTCAGCTCCACCATCAGCTTGTTATACAGTCCGTACTCGGCTCTTCTCGCAATCCATCTTCGGACCAGACACTTCTTGGATGCCTCCTTTTCTTCCCGTAAAACAGGTGAAAGAGCCTGTAGAGGGCTTCGCACTGTTGTAGTATGATGACAGCTACCAAAAGGACTGTGTTACGATCCATGGTGGACATGAGTGGATGCTGTGGAAGAGAAAGAGCCAGATGAAGGCTGAAGAGGTCTGCACCGCAGGGCTGCTGGCCTGAAAGTGAGATCCAGGTGATTTCTCCCCCTTTTGTGTAGGAAATATAGGTTTTCTGCTAGGTGTCCTTTTGCATCCTCTAGGCATCCTGCAGACATCCTAAATATCTGAGATACGTCCCCTATACGAACGTTTTTTCCGTTTTAGTGCTTTGTATGCGAGCTGCATCCGCTTTCATCCTTTCTATGTCTGTGCTACGAACGCTGCGTGTCTGTTCCGCGTCCGTTTCGATTCCTCCGTGTCCGTTTTCCTCTGGAGCGGATGCAAGTTGCGCGGATGCGCAATGGATGCCTAGCGGATATAGCGGACGCGTAACAGATGACGATGGACGTATAACGGATGTTCCCCCATATGCGTAGCAGATGTAGAATGGATGCGTTGGATACTTTTTCCGCTCAAAAATTTTTGTGCAGGTGAAAACTTTTTGAGCAGATGAAATGTCAGTAGACGGATGCTGGACGGATAGAGAGTATGAAAAAAGGACGCAGTGAGTACAGAACGGATGCATCACGTTAACCAATGGATGGCAAGTGTTTCTCTCTGTTTTACATCCTCTTTCCATCTGTTTGTGCTGTGTGACTTGGGCTTTAATTCAAAGGAATGAAACTTAGAAAGACCAGCCTCCTTTTCCTTTTCTCTCTTTCTAAAACCAGCTTCTCTCCTTTTTATCTTCATGCTTGCTTTCAGACACCCCTTTAAGCCTTTTTTCCCTGCCCAGCAGGTGTTGCAAAAGATTTTGAGGATGAGATGATGCTCTGTATGTAGTTTAAAGGTGGCACAGTGTCCTGCTATCTATTCCATTGGAGAAAGATTCTTGAAATAAAGTACAAATTAGGAAAATATGAAGTACAAAAACATTTAATTTCATATTAGTAATTGAAATATTTGTCCATTCCTTAATAGAAATAGGTAAGTGCTATTCTGCTTTCCTTTCTGAAGGCTTTTTAATTATTTCAGCCTCTGGGTGCTAGCAAGACAAGTTTGGATTTGGATCTTTCTGGCATATGCATGAGATCATGAAATGATTTCAAGTGATCGTGTTGAAGGTAATCCATTGTATGGTACCAATCATACCAATGTGTCTCCAAGCAACTGATTAAGCAGAATGCTGCTGACCATGAAGATTTGTTCATTGCAACCTCAGGCATTTACATGACAACATATATTTGTGAGTTTATAAGTTAACATACCAACTTATTATGACATCATCACTGATTTCTTATTGAATGGAGGAACAAGAAAGGACTTTCATTCTTCCCCTACCTTTTTTTTTTTTTTGCAGAAACTGGCAATAGAGCCTATTCAACCCATTGATGAGTTTGCTCCAATTAATTGTTACTATAGACAACAAAAGGAGAAAGAGGGCGAGAAAGGAAGATTAAAGAGGAAAGAAAGCTCTTTTTTTCTTATTTCTTTTGGAAATTATCATTGCCTAAGCTTTGGGGAAGCTTTTGCTTTCATGCTGAGCTGCCCACACTACACTTTTTCTAAAAAAAAAAAAAAGTATGAATAATAATGTAGGCTTTCCTTGTTCCCTTTTAATATAGTGTTCATGATCTGATGTGCTATGAAGGATAAGTTCACAAAAGAGAAGATACAAGTTTCAGGATATAATCTTGGCAACTGAATATAATACTATGCAGTGACATATTGTGAACCTTCTTTTTTTTAAGCATTTATTTAAGAAAAGTATGATTTTGCAAATTTTTTGAAGCTTAGGGAGGATTTTTTCTGGAAGATATGAACAGCTAGAGAAGTGGTGGCTAACCTTTTTGGGCTCCTGTGTCAAAAATTGTGTGCACATTCGCGTGCGTGCACTTGTGTGCTAGCAATGTGCACGCCCCATGCCTCCAGCACATGTGCATGCAATTTCCCCCCCTCCACTACCCCCTGCCACACCTGCACTGCACCTCACAGCTGATTTTTCAGCTAGTTTGAGCCCTTTTTTGGCTCCCAAAGGCTTGGAAAAAGACTCTGCAAGGCTTTTCAGGTCAAATAATATGCCTGTTTTGTCACTTCCACTATTAAGCCCCTGTCACACTGCACCAACGGATGCAAAGAGGATGTAAAATGGACAAAAAACCTTGCCATCCGTTCGAAAACGCGATGTACTCACTGCCTCCGTTTTGCTTCCTCTCTATCCATCCAGCATCCGTTTATTGACGTTTCATCTGCTCAAAAAGTTTTAGGCTGCTTAAAACTTTTGCGTGGAAAATGTATCCAGTTCGTCCGTTCTGCATCCGCTACGCATCTGCTACGCATCCGCTACGCATCCGCTACGCATCCGTTATGCATCCGCTATATCCGCTAGGCATCCACTGCGCATCCGCGCAACTCGCATCCGCCCGGGCGCAGGGAGGAAGCGGAACGGACGCGGAACGGATGCAGAACGGATGCAGAATGGATGCAGCACGGAAACAAAGTGTTTAAAGCGTGCCTCCGCCACTTCCACCGGAGAGGGCACCCTGCAAGCTAAGGCGCACCCTTTCTGTCACCTCCCACCTCTCTCTCCCACCCCCCACCCCCAGGCTTGGCAAGGCTCACTGCACGGGGGTTCCGCATTCGAGGCACCGGCTACAGAGATATGAAACAGTCAAAGGACTGCATAGTCAGCAGTCAGTGAGCCTGTGGAGCCGGCACCTCGAACACCCCCTGCCACCTCTTAGCGCCCCCCTGCCAGCCCCCTTGCCTCTTAGTGCCCCTCTAAGGCATTCCACCGCCCCCGGGGTGGTACCGCCCACTTGGGAACCACTGGTTTAGACAGTACTCATTCCTATCACATAAGAAACTTTCCAAACTTACAGCATGTGGGAATGTTTTATGCTGGCTGGGGAATTCTAGGGATTGAGCTCCACAATTCTAGGAACTGAGCTCAACTCAAAGTTGCTATGGTTGTCAAATACTGATCCAAATACAGGAACTAGAGTAAGTATCACTAAAGAGGTGGGAGCTTTACTATTCTTTTCTAAATTCTACATTTTTTTCCTGTCCTTTTATTCTATCTCTCTTCATTTTTAATAAGGAAATGCCACATTCTTTTCAAGAGCTGAAAGTTACCGATTTTTACAGACTATTAACAATGGGTCTCCAAATGCAGAATTAATCAAGGAAAATATGGATGGACTGTGAAAGCTTTCTGGATTTCCTGTGTTAGTGCTTATTGAAGGGCTTCAATTTATAAGGTTTGTGGAGCATTTAATGTTTTCTGTGAATTTCACTCTATGGAATTTGACCAAAATCAGTCATCAAGCAACCTCGGAGATTTAGAGATCCTGCCACTAAGGAAGATTAACTTCCCTATGGACTTATTTGTCTCAGAACTGGTCAATATAGAAAATTATAGTCATCTTCAATATTCACCAGAGAAGAAAGGCAGGATATAAATCCAAAAAATATCCCAGAAAAATCCAACATTATGATAAAATCTGTTGGCTATATAGTAAGATACTTAAATTAAGAATGTTTTTTCCTAATTTCCAGAGGGCCATTATCTCTTTAGAGTGATCACAAGACTGGTCTCTGGAGGTATCCTTTGTTTCAAGTGAAGTTGACTTTACTTCAAGTCAATTTTAACGGGTTAAGAAAACATGAAAAGAAAACTTAGGGGCCTTGAGGTTGCTAATCAACTGGTAATTTGGACAGCTGACCGAACAAGCATCAAGGATGGATGGTTTCCATCTTCCCTACTAATGTTCAGATTTCATACAAAAAATATTTCTAAATGTACCAAAATTTGAAATTATTATATATCAACCTGTTCAAAAGTATTATTATTATTTTACAAATGCAGATAGCTTATTTTTCACAATAGTTACCCAACTGGTACTACAGGAAAAAAACAACACCTGGGTACAGTTACCAATACTCTCTGAAATGTCTTTCAATCTAATATTCCTAAATAAGGAACATTCTAAAGGCATTCTAAAGAACATCATGGGCCAGATCAGCATATTTTAGGAATACTGCAACTTGCAGATGTTTAGGAAATCTTATTGAAGTGAACATCTCCTGCATAAAGACAGCATGCCAGGTGCAGAAATGGAAGACAGGGAAGCTGCAGAAGCGCAGGAGATGGTAGTAGGGTAGTAGGCCACTTCCATAGGGTGGCCTAGAAAACAAAACAGGCATGTCTGTGAAATCACCAGGAACACAAAATGAAGGAAGTCTTATAGGGTCCCCAAGATTATTGTGCTCCATTTGATGGAATGGGAATGTATTTTTTCTCCCCCCAGTCCTAGCATGGCAAGAAATTTTATACTTTCCTTAAGCTGAGTCTCCAACTTTTCTAAAAGTTGGGTTGAATCTCACAGCTTGTATAATGCAATGTACACTATTAAATCAAAGTTTTGAAGACAATTGGAAACTGAATTCTATCTGAATGGTTGTTCCAGCCTTAATAATGAGTCTAATCCATCTAAAGATGCACCAGTCCAAATTGGTCCCCAATGATCTTTGGTTTTCTCCATCTTCCCACCTTTGCCGTCCATCTATAATATTGTTTTTAAAACCCACAGTCCTGTTGTTAAGAAATAAATACAGAAATACAGCAAACTCAAGAGATAAACATTTCTTGAAAATGATCTATGCAGTATTATGATTCTTTCTTGGCAGAGACAGCTCTCTGTCCTGCTGGCAGAAAGAACAGAAGCGAGTTGACAGATCTGGTTCCCTGGGCTGCAGTTTCTCTGACAGTAGTTTTAATAATCTAGGAACCTTGCTTGGACATGTTCCTTTCCTTACACTTTATGAGGACAGATCAAAACATAGCCGTGTTCATTTCAAAATGTTGGGGTCTTTGCCGAGTAAAACACAACAAAATGTTTGACTTGAAGAAAATGCAATTGTTTCAAGCTTCAGAATAATGGGGTGAAACAAGATGAAAGATGAAACTTTTGGGAAATTGAATGCGAGAGAGGAGTGAGACTGAGCAAATGGCCATGTTCCCACACCACACTTAATTTAAACAATAATTAAACCAGTTAGAACTACTGTATTTCTTGGATGTTCCAGCAACATCTAATCATACATGCTAGGTTTTAAAGAAAGTCATTTTGAAACTTTTGGAGAGCTCATTCATTTCTTAACCAGGAGAATTCTGGCAAGGCTCATGACATGATAGCCTCTTCCCTTCGTCCAGTCACCCACAGTGGACATAACATGGTTATTGCTGCCAGCCAGAGTTGGGGGTGGTATGTTCTATGCTTCCATGTCTTAGCAGTTGTCTTGAACGGAGAAGTTGCTTCTCCAATCTCTCTTGCCTTCTGTCTTTTTCTTAGAGGGTGAAGAAGGTAAAAGGATCATCTGATGTAGGTGTTTCCCATGACAGGGCAAATGGATGAAGCAGTTTTAACAGATTAACAGAGTTGGAAGGGACCTTGTTGGTCATCTAGTCCAACCCCCCACCCAAGCAGGAGACCCTACACCATTTCTGACAGATGGCAGTCCAATCTCTTCTTGAAGGTCTCAAGTGATGGCGCTTTCACAACTTCCGAGGACAAGCTGTTCCATTGGTTGATTGTTCTCACTGTCAAAAAGTTTCTCCTTCTTTCCAGGTTGAATCTCTCCTTGTTCAGTTTCCATCCATTATTCCTTGTCTGGCCTTCGGGTACCAGTTTAACCCTATGCAGAGTAGATATTTTTAGATTTAAGTAATAAGTTTAGTTCCCATGGGAATTACATGATGACTATGTCATCCATTTTTCTGTCCATCCAATCTCAGTCCTTGATCAAGTCTGGTAAGATATATGTGTATGTGTACAAGGATTTCCCAGGAAATATTCCTTCACCAGTATCTTTTCTGGAGCTGGGTTTGCACCAAAGTAACAGACATTAGAGGTTTCCTTTTTAAATTTCCTGACTCTATTGCATTTGAAGTCTTTCTTTTCTCATCATCTTGCTTCTTGAATAAAAGTGTTGTTACTTTTGTTTTTTTATTTTTAAAGAAAAAACGCTTCTGTGTTACATTTCTGATTTCCCTCCCTCAAGGTAGACTAGATGGTTGTGTCTTCTGCCTTCATCAAGTATGAACCTGACCAGATGGATTCATTGCTCAACAGATTGAGGAATGGTGCATTCAGGATGTTTAGCCTTCTTTGGCCTTGTGATAATTGTAATTTCAAAATCATTAACCTCGACTGACAGATACCTGAACGGGAAATCTTTCGCAGCCTCCACAACTCAGATGAGGAAGAATCAGGAGAAGAACCACAAGAGAAATGAGAAACAAAGAGGTATCCTTCCAGTTCTGGATGGTTCTTATTTATTTAGCAGGTGAGAAAAATCCACTTCATTTTACGAAATACAGCTTGGGAAAATAATTGCAGAGTGAATAATCCTATCACCCTTTCAATCAGTCGATATCATTGAACCTAGCTGGTGAAGATTACACTGGACATCTTATTTTGAGAAAGAAGTCTTTGCATTTCAACAACATTATTGTCAGTTGTGGGATTCAAATTATTTTACTACCTGTTCTGCGGCCATGGCTTGGTGGGCCTGGCAGGGGAAGGATACTGTAAAATCTCCAGTCAGAGGTGGGATTTGCCGGTTCCCCGAACTACTCAAAATTTTTGCTACCAGTTCTCCAGAACTGGTCAGAACCTGCTGAATGCCACCTCTGATTATTGTATATAAGTATAAATGAGCCTCTGTGGTGCAGTGGTTAGAGTGCAGTACTGCAAACTACTTCTTCAGCTAGCTGCCTTCAATTTGGCAGTTCAAATCCCACCAGGCTCAAGGTTGACTCAGCCTTCCATCCTTCCGAGGTGGGTAAAATAAGGACCCAAATTGTTGAGAGCAATATGCTGACTTTGAAAACTGCTTAGAGAAGGCTGTAAAGCACTATAAAGTGGTATATAAGTCCAAGTGTTATTGCTATTATTTTATATTTCCTCCTGAATGCCATATGCTGCTAAAAAGCAGTTGTAAAAAAGATTATATTGGAATGTATCCCTTCAAACCAATGCATTGCTTTGCTTCCTAGAATTCTATCTGTATAAATTAATATTTGCTTAAAGTTCTGGGGTGGTGGGGGGAAGCAGTGTTTCCCAATGAAATGATTTTGGGGATAATTAGTTTCCAGTGTGAAAATGAATCATGATGATGAAATGCCATGAAATTGGAAGGCAGCTTGATTCTAGTTACTTTTCAAAACACATGAAGCATTGCTACGGCAGTCATCAATATTTAGATAGAGAACATTTTTTCTCCTGTTGCAAAGTGCCCTTGTCTGATATCATTATTATATCGGTAAATTTTTAAATAATCTTATCACTTTATTAGAAAGGGTGGTGCAAAGAACTACTTTCCAAAGTAGTAGGTGATCTCTTTCTTACAGGAAGAGCCTAGTGCAGTGTTTCTCAAATCTTGGAAACTTTAAGATGTTTGGATGCCAAAACCCAGAATTCAACAGCCCACATGCTAGCTGTGGAATTCTGGGAGTTCAAGTCCAGACATCTAGATATTACATGAACTCCTTGAATTACAACATTTGTCTAGCAACTGTTCAAAGTTACCACAGCACTGAAAAAAGTGACAACAATCCTCATACTTATGACCATCACATGGTTGTGTGATCAAACTTCAAGGGCTTGTACAACGGGCATGTATTTATAATGGCTGCGGAGTCATGTGATCATCATTTGTAACCTTCGTAGCTGGCTTCTGACCAAGCTGTAGGGAAAGCTGGATTTGCTTAATGACCACAAGATTCACTTAACTGCAGCGATTTGTTTAATAACAGGGGCAAAAAGGGTTGTAAAATCAGGGGCGACTCCCTTAACAACTGTCTTGTTTAGCAATGGAAATTCTAATTCCAGTTTTGTTCATTAAGTCGAGGAGTACCTACATAGCTTTTGCACTTTGGGAAAGATGTCCAGAGTTTCAGTTATACAAAACTCGCTCCTCCATCCCACTTCACTTCCTCCGTGTCACACACATAATTTGGCTTTTAATCATGGGAAACATCATGCAAAAGGTGAAGTGATTTGCGTTAATGCACCATGACAGCAGTTCTCACAGCCTGTAAGTACCTTTAAGTGCCTTTATCAAAGCTGTGACTAAATCTGTCAATGAGTCTGTCAAGAGATGGAGACCTTGTTCAGCTAGCAATGACTTTATTACAGGGTGGATAGATAGATGGGTGGATGGATGGATGATGAGACAGACAGGCAGGAAGGTTACATGCATTCCCGATGCACTGCTGCTAAATCACATGTGCCAGAGAACGAACCTGCTCCTGATAAATTTTAGCTATTTCTTCAAAAGCAAGAATAACAAGAAATTGTTTCATAATCCAATCCAAAGCACCTAAATTTATTTTATGCTAAGTGTAATAGCTCTAATATAATTAGGTTCAACATTCCCTGCTCCCCTTTAAAGTAGATTAGATAATTTCTCCCTCTTAGCTGTGCTATTTAAACTGCACATTAATCTTAATGTTCAGAAAATCAAATAGGTGAGTTTGCTATCACAGATTAAGTTAACATTCTTCCCTCACTTCCCTTTGTATCACTATATTATCTATCATCTTTCTCTCTCTCTCTTCCTCTCTCTCTCTCTCCTCCCTCTCTTTACTCTGTCTAATCAAGGGGTCCCCAAACTTGGCAACTTTAAGACTTGTGGACTTCAATTCCCAGAGACCTCTGATCTAATCTCTCAATTTAGGTACCAACCACCTCATTCTCAGAGTTATCCTGGACACAGCATTTGCATTAGAAATAGTTCAATTTTATAACTTCTGAACCAAACTGGTGTGATTCTCATATAAGGACTCCAGGGAGATTCAAATTGATTTCAAGCCTGCTTTGGGGAAGTAATACTTGTACACTTACCCCTGGCCTAGGCCAAGAGGCCTCAATCTGCATGCACAGGATGGAATCTGGGATCAGGGAAGAGCTGTGCTGTGTTGATCACGTGGCTATTCGATTGCAGGTGGAGAATGTTCTTTTGGACAACTAATATTTAATCATCCTCTAGTTTTTTTTGCAGCCCAGATCTGGTAGCCTCAGCATTGCTGTGGTCAATTTTTTAAACGTTTGTTGGTGCACAAGTTTTCTGGAGATGAGGAAAAACATGTGCTTTTTTTAATATTTTGCTCATGAAGCCGACATATTTAGGGTTACCAGACACCTGGAAAAAGGGAGGGTCTCTTCTGAGATATTTGCCATGTCCATGTTCCTTCTGCTTTTTATCCAGCCATTCCCTTGGCTGTGGCTCCCTACCTTGACTCCCAAGATCATTCTTACATGCCATTATATTAATAGCAATAGCACTTAGACTTATATACTACTTTATAGCCCTTGCAAAGTGGTTTAGAGAGTCAGCAATTTGCCCCAAAATTGCCCCCTCCTCATTTTACCCATCTCGGAAGGGTGGAAGGTTGAGTAACTTTGAGCCTGGTGGGATTCGATCTGCCAAATTGCAGTGGGAGTAGCCTGCAATACTGCACTCTAACCACTGTGCCACTGAGGCTCCATACTGTAAGTACTAAACACAAGGTAACAAGCTCAGCTCCTTGTCTCTAATAGTTGCTTGAAGTTGACAAGCTTTTAATCAGTTACACACTGAAGGCTTTTTGTTTCCTAAGGGGCTCTAGCACATTCCTGCAATTGAAAAACCAGTATTTCTGATGCTGTGAAAAGCAATTTCATATATAGGTGGAACATCATCCTTTTGGGGGGAGGGGGGGGTATTTTTTCACTGTATTTTTGTGTGTCACAGATGACAAGAAGTTAAGCAGCTAGTGTTATTTCCCTTTGCCCCATCCCTGCCATTTGTCTTCCTTTCTAGTTATTCTTGTCCCCATGTCCTCCTTTGCCTGTTGAAATATCTGATAACCTTAGACATTTTCATATATAAAGATGAAAAATATTTCTTTTTGGCAGGGATTAAGCATTATGGAATAATGGGTATTATGGTAGGATTGTTATTGTGCTTGAAGGGCTGACTGTATAATAAGTATAGGGATTTTTTTTCCCACTAATGCAGGTTTTTTTTCATAAACTAAGAGCAGAGATTAACTGTTTGAAATGGATGGCCATGTGAATTCACATCCATCACAGTGAGGTATTGTACAACTCCCTTTGTGGTACACCATGCTGTATCTAGCAGCATAGAAAGCATCTGTTTCAGCCCTTTTGGTCAACAAGACTTCATGATGCTTTGTGGCAAGATAATGAGTACCCTATCCTTATATGGATTTAGAACAGCCATCAGTTCCCTGCCTTAGCCAGACCTCCATAAGATGGCATCATTTGTGGCATTATTGGCATCTGGCTTGAGCAAAAGGTAAGCAAGAAGCAACTGGTATAGAAAGCTGGTCATTTTTAGGGAAACACCATGCAGTCTCTGATTCCACCAATTTGTGGGCATTGAACTGATACGAGGAACTGGAACAGCTGTTCCTCCAACCTGTTAGCCTCCAGATTGCCTGGGATTAACTCCAAGGATTTTGAGCCAGCAGAGGGCCACAGGATTTAAATAAAATTAACAAATCTTGGGAGTAGTGTTAGAATTAAAAATTAGGCACCGAACACTCAGTTGCTTGTGTGTCTCAGAGACCAGTCAGTTGTGGGTCTGATGGCCTTCGATTAGTCTTGGTCTGCTTTCTCTAAATGACTGACTGGCAGTGCTTTGTTGTCATTTGGGGATAGATATTTTTTTTCCTACAGAGTCATATAGGTAGCCAACCAGGGCAGTGGTGGGATTCAAATTTTTTTTACTGCCGGTTCTTGGACGTGGCTTGGTGGGCGTGGCAGGGGAAGGATACTGTAAAATCTCCAGTCAGAGATGGTATTTGCCGGTTCTCTGAATTACTCAAAATTTCCGCTACTGGTTCTCCAGAACTGGTCAGAACCTGCTGAATACCACCTCTAAACAAAGGGTGAAATTCAAAATTTTTCCCTACCAGCTCTGTGGGCATGGCTATGGGCGTGGCTTGGTATAATAGTAGTAGCAATCAGAGGCGATTGGGACAATGTTTTAACTGATTCAAATTGAGATTTTTGAATTTCACCCCTGTAGCCAACTCCTTGGGTTACCTGCCTTTTTCAAAAAAAAAAAAAACAAGAAAAACAAACAAACAAAGAATCAGCACTATCATGGCCTTTCTCTGTCTCTTCCTCTCCTCACATTTTTCTTTTTCCTCAGCTTCTCCCTCCCTTTCTTTGACCAATGACACATTAGCACACCTTGGCCAATACAGCAGTTTTAATAGGATGGAGTCCAAGCTCAGATATGGATTTTAGTACATCCATGGATGTGGACTTGGACTTCCAGAATTCCCCAGCCAGCCATGTTAGCTGGGAAATTCTGGGCGTTGAAGTCCACAGGTTTTAAAGTTGTCAATGATGGACGGACATCCTTGGTTTACCTCATTCAGTATTGACCTGCACTGACTGGTAGCAGTCCTACAAGATTTTCCTAGGTTCTCTGAGCCTCCTATCTCTCCACCAACTTCCTGGCAATATTAGTATTTTACTGTGGTATTTTGGCATATAAACCCTGAAATATAGCACATGACAGACATTCTTAATAACATGGTGCAAGGAGGAGGGAGTTTAAGCTTTTGTGGCGGTGTGGTAGTGGTCCTGAATGACCCATCATTTTCTTCTCCCTGCTGATTAAAAAACAAAAACAACCCTGTCTTCTTTTGTTATTGACTTGGGCTGCTTCAAAAGATTTTAATATAAATTCTTCCAGGAACAGAGCAGATGCTGCCATTTAGTGCACACAGTTCTGTATTTCCGTTTTGCCTTTGTGTGGCCAGGCTTCTCCCACTTGCCTTCTGAAAAACTGCAATGACCACTCAAGCTTCAGTACTGCAACCGGGGGATTAAAAAAAAATATGATTTGCTGAATATAAAGCCCCTGTCACACTGCACCAACGGATGCAAAGAGGATGTAAAACGGACAAAAAAGCTTGCCATCCGTTGGAAAACGCGATGTACTCACTGCCTCCGTTTTGCTTCCTCTCTATCCGTCCAGCATCCGTTTATTGACGTTTCATCCGCTCAGAAAGTTTTGAGCTGCCCAAAACTTTTGCACGGAAAACGTATCCAATTCATCCGTTCTGCATCCGCTACGCATCCACTATGCATCCGTTCTGCATCTGTTACACATCCGCTATATCCGCTAGGCATCCGCTGCGCACCCGCGCAACTCGCATCTGCTCGGATGCAGGGAGGAAGCGGAACGGATGCAGAACAGATGCCTAGTGGAAACAAAGCGTTTAAAACGGAAAAAACGTTCACAGAGGGGACCTATCTCGGATATTAAGGATGCCTAGAGGATGCCTAGAGGATGCAAAGGGACACCTATATTGCCTATAAAAAGGGGGAGCAACTCACCTGCATCTCACTTTCAGACCAGCAGCCTAGCTGTGCAGACCTCTGCAGCCTTCATCTGACTCTTGCTCTTCCACAGCATCCAGTCATGTCCACCGTGGATCGCAACACAATACTTTTGGCAGCCACCATTCTTCTGCAACAGTGCGAAGCCATCTACAGGCTCTGTGAACTCTACTACGGGAAGAAAAAGAGGTGGCCAAGAAGCGTCTGGGTCTGAAGATGGATCGCCAGAAGAGCAGAGTACGGACTGCATAACAAGCTGATGGTGGAGCTCAGGAACGAAGACACTCAGGCATTCCAGAACTTCATGAGAATGCCTCCAGCCATGTTTGACAAAGTTGTGCAGCGGCTGACACCCAGGTTGACCAAGGCAAACAACAACATCCAGCCCAGTCTGGAACCTGGGCTCAAGATGGCACTCACTCTGCGCCACCTGGCCTCAGGGACCACCTACAGGAGCATGCAGTACGGCTGGAGGGTGCCACCCAACACCATCAGCATTGTGGTCAGAGAAGTGGTGCAGGCCATCATCGAAGAATACCTGGAGGAGCTCCTCCAGTGCCCCTCCACTGAAGAAGGCTGGAAGAAAGTTGCAGAGCAGTGGTATCAGAGGTGGAACTTCCCACACACCGTTGGAGCCATCGATGGCAAGCACGTAGCCTACAAAGCACCACCCAAGTCGGGGTCCACTTATTTCAACTACAAGGGCTTCTTCAGCATCGTCCTCTACGCCATGGTCGATGCTGACTACAAGTTCATGTACATCGATGCTTCAGGCAGCGGCTCATGTTCAGATGCCCAGGTATACAATGCCAGTGACCTCAAGGAGGGGCTGGAACGCAACCTCATCATGGGCTTTCCAGATCCAGACCCGCTGCCCAATGACACGCAAGATGTGCCCTACTTCATCGTGGGGGATGACGCCTTCTCCCTCAGAACCTACCTCATGAAGCCATACACTTCCAGATGCCTCACCCGTGAATAGAGGATCTTCAACTACAGGCTATCCAGGGCAAGGTGGGTGGTGGAGAACGCCTTTGGCATCCTGGCCAACAGGTTCCAGGTACTTCTCACCACCATGCAGCATTGCCCACAGACTGTGAGGAGGATCATGGAAGCTTGCTGCATCCTGCATAATCTCATGCGCACCCGCTACCCAGTCTTGCAGAACAGGCTCGTGGACCTCTAGCAAGGCAATGGCGACATGGAGCCTGGGGAATGGAGGCAAGGGCGAAACCTGATAGACGGTCAGGAAGTGCAAGGCCCCAACAGAGCCTCACGTGAAGGGAAGAAGCAGCGCAACCTCCTGAGACACTGGTGCAACTCCCCAGCTGGAGCAGTGGAGTGGCAAGACAGGATGATAGATGACTAATGGATGCTTCCTTCAGCCTGTCTCATCACATGGATGAGATTGGGCCATGTATGTTGGGTGGGCCTACAATGAACAGGGTGTTTAATGAAGAGTTATGTTTATGTTGACATGTGTGGATGAATGATTACATTAGTATTGATAATAAAGGGCCATATGTGTGGCACCTGGGAGGGTGGACCATACAGTCCCACAATGCTTGCACTGGAGGTTTATCTATCCCACAGCTATCTTAACCCATCCCAAAGGTATCCCTGCCCACCCCACTGCTATCTTAACCCATCCCACAAGCATGCAAAGGCTTAAACCAATTCTAAAAGTTTCCACCAAGATTTTATTACAAAAAAAGAAATGAAGCAAGTGTGTGAATCAAAGATAGACTTTATTGAACAACAAGCTGTAAAACAAAAATGACCCAAGTCAAGTGTCCAAATAAAGTCCACAGGTAGCCAGCTACCCAGTCTCTGGCTGGCAGCAAGGCTGGCAGGCAGGCAGAGAGCAAGGCTGGCAGGGAGGCTGGCAGGGAGGCTGGCAGGGAGGCTGGCAGGAAGGCTGGCAGCAAGGCTTGCAGGCAGGCATGAAGGCAGGACAGGCAAGGACTCGATGTATCCTGCAGCAGGTCTTTCCTCCGAATGCTGGCCACGTTCGAGCTGCTTCCCTTTATATCAGTGTGGCTTACGCAATGCATCCCCCCCGCATGCGCAATTAATGCCAGGCATCCGTTAGGCTTCCGTTGTGCATCCGCTTCATCCGCTGTGCATCTGCTCTGCATCCGCTCTTTCCGTTCCACGTCCATTTTGCTGAGGTCCCCCAGAAGCCTAGCGGATGTGCCATCTGCTCCCATCCGCTTCCATCTGCTGGGCTTCCGTTCCGCATCCGCTTTCCATCCGCTCTGCGTCCTCCCCGCATCCATGTTATCCACTCCGGTTATGCAAATTTTTGCCCCTTTTGAGAGCGGATAACAACCGATGGAACATTTTGCTCATCCGTTGTGTCCGTTTTGCATCCATTGGGCAGTGTGACAGGGCCTTAAGGGGTGTTCTTTCCATCTGGTCTGATGGGGGAATGTGAAGTAATTAATAAAAGGATAAAAGAGTCAGAGATAGAAAACAGAAAACATGAAGATCAGTACCCCTAATAAGATATTATTGCTATCATCAGGTTTTTACGAACACTCCCGACAAGAGCTCACAAACAAATTCTGTGACACTCTCAGAAGTAAGGCTGTGGCCTCACTGCTAGTGGCTGTTGATGTGCCAAAGATCAGAAACCCTGCTGGCCTGAGCTGTGACGGACATGAAATCTGGCAAGAAAAAAAGCTGTCTCTGAACATTGACAGGAACACATCTGGATGAAGAGACAGGTTATCCACAGCCGGAGCAAAGGCAAGATTCTCAGCAAGATTGCAGTAACTTTCCCCTGTCATGCCCACCAAGCCACGCCCACAGAACCAGTAGTAAAAAAATTTAAATCCCACCACTGGTCTAATCTTGCCTGAGGCTGAAATACAAGAGGTCCTGGTGTAGGTGCTGTTGAGGTCCTGGCTGAAGCTGATTGCAGGAAGCATCATCATTACCCATCTCCCAAGTTGTAAGGAAAAGAGGTGTACAAGAAATAGCTTCACCTCTCCCTCTCTGCCTCCCCTCATGGGTACAGCTAGTTCTCGAGTTACAACAGTTCATTTCGTGACTCATAGTTACCAAGTGACCTATATGACTGTTGCAGTATCCCCAGGGTCCTGTGACCAAAATTTGGATGCTAGGCAACTGGCACGTTTATGACAGTTGCAGTGACATAGGATCATGTGTTCACATTTTGCAACCTTCTGACAAGTGAAGTCAACGGGGAAGCTAGATTCACTTAACAATTGCGTTAGTAACTTAACTGCAGTGTTTCGCTTAACAACTGTATAAAGACAGATTGAGAAACGGGATAAAAAAAACCTCCTTAACAGCTGCCTTGCTTAGCAACAGAAATTTGGAGCTCCCTTGTGGTTGTAAGTCGAGGATTACATGTAATCTGCCCTAGTAACACTATGCCTAATGTTCTCTTCCTTCTTTTCCCTATGCAGCCTTTCCAAGAGGAAAGGCCATGCTGGAGCCATGACAGAGATGCAGCCAGAATAATCAGCACCTTTGGCTGAGAGGGACAGTTAATGGGAGAATTAATTCCCTACTCCTGGTCAGAGTTTAGGCATTTTTGTTCCAGGGGAAAAAGGTTCTAGTGGAAATGGTAATAATCCCTCTGCTCATTTTACTGTCTGATTGTAATCTCAAAATGAGGATGCCTGAATAGAGATGATGATGATGGGCACCATCACTTTAGGGAGAAGCTAATCCACAGCAAACGCTTGCTGTCATTGTTTTCTGGTCACTGTGACCTGCTTGACGGTGTTTTGGTGCAACCAACCCCCGCCCCCGTTTGAACAACAAGTGCAGTGCTGTTTTGCGCAGAGTTGTTTGTCTCCTGATTGCTGAGAACACAGTGAACCTTCTCTCTTCCCTGCTGGTCTGTCAGAAAAGCTTGGCCTGGCTCCCAGCATTTGTTCGCCTGAGAGGGAGCAACGCCTTGTCAGAAGAAGTGAGATCTGAAGATCTGCTGATTGCTGGTCAGAAGGATCAGGAGCCTGGAGGTGATCTGAAGTGGTGCAACTTCCAGCCTTGGAAATTCTCCAAGGCTGACAACCAAAAGCATCTCTTGTGAGGATGCATGTGAGAGGCTAGGCCGAGAAGAAGCTCAGTTTACTTTCCATCTATCCCTCAGGATTCTCCTGCCCATTTATTTTCTGTTGCACCTGTTTTCAGACTCTAATGAGCGTCCCATTGCTGGCACAAAGGTAGGGCCATTTTATGATTGTCTGTGGAGATTCTCAGTCATCCAGGTCACGGTTGTCCCAAAGATGGTCCCAAAGAGGCCGTTTATGTCAAAATCTCTCCCCCTCTATTGAGCCTTCATTCAACAGAGAGAGATGGATAACAACATCATCTATCTCCAGTCCTTTCAACAGTTCCAAGAAGGCTCTACACCCATTTGCACAACTCAGGTAACCTAGATGACACAGATAAACCTCCAGGTGGCCTCAATGATTCTCTAAAACAGTGTTGACTAACCTTTTTCAACTTCTGTGCTTAAAATTGTGCACGCACTTGCATGTGTGTGCTGGTCTGCCAGCACCCAGAAGGCAATGCACACTGCCTCTCCATGCCCCCTGTGCATATACATGCAACCCTCTGCCCAGTGTGCATCTCTGTGCATGTGCATACTGCATGTCTCTGTGCATGCACGCATGTCTCCTATGCCTCCCGCGATATCCTAAAAATATTGCCATGCATGCATGCCAGATGCCCGATAATCAGCTGTCGGGCGGGTGGCACGCATATATGCTCAGTGGGGTCTTCCAGGCGACCTCTCAGGTGCTGGCAGAAGTGCCTCTGCATGCCATTTCCAGCATGCATGCCATAGGTTCACCACCACAGCTCTAAAGGGATGGAAATGACCAGCTGCCTGCGAGGACTATAAATCCTTCCATTCCCTACCATCCAGCCAGAGCTGAAGAAATTTCTTGCATGAGAAGTGAAATGTCTTCAAAAAAGAACCAAGAAAGTTTAGTTGCCTCTTGTAAAAAAGCACCTTTGGGACATTCATTTTATGAGCTTTTATTAATAGGCCATTTGAGAAGGAGTCCGCATGGCCAACAAACTGGCCTTCCCATTGGGTCCTCACTTCCCAGGAGTTCAGAAGAAATGTTCCTACTTCTAAGCAAGCCTTGTTTTAGCCTAATGATGCTCTGGCGTTTCCTGTATCCATATAAAAGAAAAGATAGGCTGTCTTCCTTCACTGTTTGAATTGTTCAAAGGCCTATTTTGCTGCCCACTACTTGACCTCAAATAGTGGTGAGGAAGCAATCCTAAAGTGATGAAAATGTTAGTCTTCTTTAATGCTGGCAGGGAAAGGCAGAAATCATCAAGAGGCACATGGCTTAAGAAAACATCAAATTCCTAAAATAATTGGGAATCCAGGGAGGTTGCAGCAGAGTGCTGAGGAGATGATTGTAACAAAAAACAGCATTTACCTATAGCCGTTTGTTGCTGTATAACTAAGTAAATGTGGGAGCATTTTCACTGCACTTGTTTGAATTTCTCAAAACCTTTTTCTCCTTCGAAACACAGTCTGAAGGCAAATTCTCTGCAATAGCATTACGCAAGAACTGGTGCAAACCAGTAGTGGTATTCTACCGGTTCTGTCCAGTTCTGCCAAGCCGGTAGCACCGATGTGCAGCAGATACCAAACCGGTTCTCTCCACTGCTCTGCTGTTGGACCCACCCACCCTCCTGGGCTCCCATACTCACCTTTATCCCCTGCTTTTGAAGCACAGCTGCTTTGCATGGCACAGCAGAGTGCCATGTGGCAGCTGCTGAAGTGACCGGAAGAGTGCAGGCTTGCAGGAAGTGAGTAGGAATGCCTATGCAAAGTGTGTGTTTGGTGCATGCATGCAAGCAAAGTATGTGCATGTGCACAAAGAGCGCCTATCAAGCCATGCTCACCGAACCGGTGCTAAAACGTTTTGAATCCCATCACTGGTACAAACAGATGCATGAGTCTTTCTCTGCTTCTGCTTTTGAGCAGAGAGTGATGCTTGGGGTACTGATGCAGAAGAAGAAGAAACACCTGATGATCTTCTTGAGCCAGGGTTGGTTGGCCCCTTTCTCCCTCTCTCCTCTAACAGGGCTGGTAAAAAACAGTTGAAGGGATTGCAGCATCTGTGCAATCCTTGGAGCCAGGCAAGTGGGTTGGTTGGTGATAAGATCTCTCATATGCAAGAACCGGTACAGCAAAGTGAGTTCCTGTGAGACATAGTGTCCATGGAGGGGAATTGATGTGATGAACTACAGTGAAGTGGCAATTTCCCAGGAAGGAAGGAGAACATTCCAAAAAGAGGGGGGAAACAAGAAGCAGTATATCCTGGAGTTAGAAGGAGGAAAAGGAAGAGAGTAAAGGCCCTGTCCCACTGGCCGATGGATGCAAAACGTATGCAAAAAGGACACAGCGGACGAGCAAATTTTCGGGGGTGGCTCCATCCGTTGTCATCCGCTCCAAAAAGTGGCAAAAATTTGCATAAACAGAATGGAAAAGAAAGGAAAAGAACGGACATGGGTAGTATATAGCAGGGATGTTAAAGGGATGTTCATAGGAAACTTAGAGGATGTATATAGGACGCAAACCATTCACTGCTCATCCTTTCTATTTCCGTGCTACTAACGCTGTGTAGAAGTTCCGTGTACCTTTTGTTTCCTCCCTCTTTCCGTTTTCAGCTGCAGCGGATGTGAGTTGTGAGGATGCCCAGAGGATGCAGAGAGGATACAGTGGACGTTTAACGGATGATAACGGACATAGAACGTTTGTTGCTCGTATGTCACGGATTTACATCATACACGGCGGAAAGTTCATCCACTCAAAAAGCTTTGTGCAGCTCAAAACTTCTTGAGCGGATGAAATCTCAGTGGACGGATGCTCAAAGGATAGAGCATATGAAACACGTATGCAGTGAGTACACAACGGATGCATAGCATTTTCCAATGGATGGCAAGCTGTTTTTAACGTTTTACATCCTCTTTGCATTCAAAGTGTGGACTTTGGTGCAGTGTGACATGGGCTTTAGGACAGCCACTCCCTAGGATCTGCCAGGGTGTATCTGTTAGGGTGAGTGTGATAGAAGTTTAGTCTGGCAAGATTCTGTCTGCTCTACATAAGCAAATAAAGAACTGAACTCTGACTGAATTGTTTTGCATTGTTCTTGGGCTTAACTTGACAGTTTCTAGTGGAATGAGCTGGTGAGTTCTGTAGAGCTGGTTCTCATTCTATTCCTTCTCATTATCCAGTGGATCATGAAGTGGATCTTAGTTTTTTGAAAGTAAAATGGGGGAGGAGGGGGGAAGATGCAGAGCATAGCTTCAAGGGCTATTTCCAATATCTTAATGACATCATAATTCTGAGTTACATGATGAGGAAGGAAAGTGGGCGGTCAATTTGCTCCCTCATAAGGAACTTCCTCCCCCCCCCGGATTTTTCTCCTTTGTTGCCTCCAGTTGGATTTTGGCCATTTTTAAACTGAATCTTAGTTTTTGCCAGACTAAATTTGGTCGACTTCCATTCTGGTTTTGGAAACATATCCCATCGATGGACAAAGAAAAGGATAGAATTTCAATTCTGCTTCACATAATTCCTTTTTAACATTCTATAAGGTTGGACAAAATAAAAGGATCATCCCCAAACCTATCTCTAATTCATTTTCTGGGAAATAGTATTACCGTGAATTAGAGAGACATTCGAAAGGTTTCCAAACCATTATAGGAATATTCAATTTTTAATTTTTTTGCTTGTTTGAATGTTGGTCTTAAGCTTTATGCTGACTCTGTAAAACTGCTTAGAGAGGGCTGCAAAGCATTATAAAGTGGTATATAAGTCTAAGTGTCAGGCGGAGCTCCATTCAAAATCCAGGAAAGAAATACTTAGACTCTTTAGTTTAGAGAAAAGATATCTTTTACTGAAAGTGAAGTGGTAGCAACCAAAGAATTCTGAATCTGAGAATTTAGGCGCACAATTCACATATAGAAAATGCTGGAAATGTTCCCACCCCCAATAGTTCAACTGACACTTCCAATTAGAAGTTGTGGATATGATCATGTGGCATCCTCAGGTGATGATGAGGCCTCTCTCCGTTGACCTTGGCATAGTTTGATAACGGGTTGCAGTTGCGCAGAGAAAGAAGAAAGCTAAGCGAGAAATAGAAACCTAACTCTATTTTATGCTCCCCCCTTCCATTTATACATCAGACGAATGTAACTCCTCCAGCTCACTTCCCCAGCTATTCCTACCTCCCTTTTCCACCCCCCCGTTACTCATGGCAGTCGAAAAGATGCAAAGCAATAGCTGAGGATCTTGAAGACTGACACTAAGTGCTATTGCTAAGTGCTTTTTATAGGGGCTTGGGTTTGACATCATCAGTATGCTGGTGATACTGGTGGCAACGATACTGATACCTTATTATTTCTTTTGACCATCCAAGTGATGTTGTCCAGATCTTTTCTCTGTGGCTGGAGACTGTGAGGGTTGGATGAGGAGGAACAGTGTCCAACTTGGTCCTATCAAGATTGATTATCTGAACCACCTAGATCTGAGGATATTCCATCTTTGACCTCCAATGGGATAGCACTTCCTTAAAGGCTGGAACACAATCTGCCAGTGTGTGTCTTCTTGGGCTTGCAATTCCAGCTTAAAGAGCAGAAGTCAGCTATGACCAGAAAGGCATTTACACAATTCCATTTGGTGTGCCAGTTGCATTCTGCTAAACTGCTCTTGCTAAGCCTGGGGAAATCCCCTCCCTTAAATTTTAACAAAAAGGGCATGATTTTGGAGAAGTCTGGGTGTCAAGTTACAGTGATCAACTCTTTCCTCATTCTCCCCAAAGCAGACTCTTGAAGGTTAAATAAGTAGATATAATGCGGAGAATTAGGATAAGCCATATATAAGAAGTTCTTCATCTAATAACATCCAGAGTCCCTGCACCAGCTTCAGTCCTGACATAGCCTCCTTCTTGTGAGCAGATAGGATCTGATCGATGTCTGGATTGCCAAGGGATGTGTGTCTTTCTTTCACCAGCAGAGGACGGTGCAGGGAGCTTGATGGCGAGGCAATTACAGCCATATGCTTGCTTTGGCTGGTTTTCTATTGAACACCCAGTCATCTGCAGGAGACGGGTGGTGGTGGGAGGGAAGGGTAGGAAAAGGGAAATACAGTAGACCTCCATTGCAGATTAATTTTAATATAAGGTATAAGAGTGCCAGAGAAGACACCCAACGTGCATTGTTTAATTGGACTCATTTATATAATGTGAAGGGAAATAGGTGCAAAGGAAAAAAAACATAGAACTGTAGGTCTGAAAAAATGAGAAGAGCTCTGAAGATGCTACAGAGGGAGGGAGGGAGAGAGAGAGAGAGAAAAGAGGGGAGTGGGAGATTCGCTGGCACACTTTAGGCGTGTGTGCTGCTGGCAGCTTTATATATTGGGGTTGTGCTCATTTCTGTATAAGAGAAATAAAGCGGAGCAAATCTGTGATTTAATGATACCTTGAAAGGTTCACTGCACATTTGCCCGCTTCATCTTCTCTCATGGCTGAGTTAATTCCTGGGGTTACTGGATCCCCCTGGTGAGAGGGTTTGCGTGTCTGAGGCCTGTGTATGAAAACAATGGCAGCAATGAGGAGCTGACTCAGGCCCTCCAACGCATTGGCTTCATTTCACCAAAGTATTTAGATCAAAATCTCATCCGTGGAATGCAAATTGGAAGCAGATTTGGTCACAGTGACTGGAGGCAGACGTTCAAAGGTAATGTGTGTAGAAATCTCCCTCCCTCTACCCACTCAAAGATATATGATAATTTTGTTTCTCCCCCCCCCCCCCCCAAAAAAAAAAACAAAAATTTTTTTCCCCCCCCCCCCCCCAAAAAAAAAAAAAAAAGGAACCACTCAGCTAAGAGAGTTGGAAGGAGTGATGGAAGCTGAAAATGTTAGCAAGGCTGTTTGGCTTCTTTCCTTCAGCACCACTTTCTTTGGAGACATCTTTAATTCTAACAATTATCGGAAGACCGTCTACTATCTAACAATATTATTTTTGAATGGTTGTCCAAGCCAAGTCTGATTTAAACATATATTCCCATTAGAAGATACAAAGCTTTGAAATTCCCATCCAGACAATTCTGTCTTGTCCATTTGGCAGAAAAAGAGAAATGAACCTTTCTAGAAAAGATGATATCCTAAAAATATTGCCAATGTTTCCAGCATATTATAGACTACATTGTTTAACAAAATACTGATATGAAGCAGGTGTTTATTCATTGATGGTGTTTATTGCTACTGACATTTGCCGTGTCTGCTGTTGTAAATCAATGGATGCTGTTGGGAAGACAGAGATAAATTATATTTTTGTTCTCTCTCTCTCTCTCCTTCCCCCCCCCCACAACTGATCCTTAAGGCCCTGTCACACTGGCCGACGGATGCAAAACGTTTGTAAAAAGGACACAGCAGACGAGAAAAATGTTCCATCCGTTGTTATCCGCTCTCAAAAGGGGCAAAAATTTGCATAACCAGAACGGATAACATGGAAAGGAACGGATGGGGGGAGGATGCAGGGCGGATGGAAAGCGGATGCTCCACGGAAGCCTAGCGGATGGAAGCAGATGAGAGCGGATGGCACATCCGCAAGGCTTCCGGGGGAAGCAAAGCAGACGCAGAACGGAAAGAGCGGATGAAGAGCGGACGCCGAGCGGATGAAGCGGATGCACAGTGGAAGCCTAGCGGATGCCTAGCATTCACTGCGCATGCGGGGAGGATGCATTGCGTCAGCCCCGCGGATATAAAGGGAAGCAGCTCGCAAGCAGGTCACCATTCAGAGGAGAGACCTGCTTCCAGACACATCGACTGCCTTGCCAGCCTGCCTGCCTTGCCAGCCTGCCTGCCTGCATGCCTGCCAGCCTTGTTGCCTGCCAGCCTTGCTACCAGCCTTGCTGCCTGCCTTCCTGCCAGCCTGCCTGCCAGTCTGCCTTCCAGCCTCCCTGCCAGCCTTGCTGCCAGCCTGCCTGCCAGCCTGCCTTTCAGCCTTCCTGCCAGCCTCCCTGCCAGCCTTGCTGTCTGCCTGCCTGCCAGCCTGCCTGCCTGCCAGCCTGCCTGCCTGCCAGCCTGCCTGCCAGCCTGCCTGCCAGCCTGCCTGTCAGCCTGCCTGCCAGCCTGCCTGCCTGCCTGCCTGCCAGCCTTGCTGCCAGCCAGCAACCTCACAACCATGGGGAAGAAGAGAAAGCCTCAGCCATCTGCTGCCAGCCCTGGCAAGAGGGACAGGGCCACCCTCCCACACCCTGGCCCTCACTCTGCTTCTGCTGGGGCTTCTGTAGCATGGTCTCGCTCTTCTGTGGCTGGGGCTTCTGCTGCTTCTGCTTCTGGAGGAGCTGATGATAATGCTTATGGCGGTGGTGCTTCTGCTGGTGCTTACTCTGCTGATGCTGCTTCTGACGGTGGTGCTTCTGCTGGTGCTTACTCTGCTGATGCTGCTTCTGGCGGTGGTGCTTCTGCTGGTGCTTACTCTGCTGAAGCTGCTCCTCGTCCTGCTGGTCCTGCTCGTGTTCAAGGTCTTGCTCATCCTGCTGGTCCTGCTCGTGCTCCTGGTCTTGCTCGTCCTGCTGGTCCTGCTCGTGCTCCTGGTCATGCTGGTGCTCCTGGTCCTGCTGGTGCTCCTGGTCCTGCTGGTGCTCCTGGTCCTGCTGGCACTGCTGGTGCTTACTCTGCTGCTGCTGATCCTGGTCCTGCTGGTGCTGGTGCTCCTGCTGCTGCTGCTGCTGATCCTGCTGGTGCTGCTGCTGCTGCTGATGATGATCCTGCTGGTGCTGCTGCTGCTGGTGGTGTGGAGGAGCAGCCCCTACAACCTGGAAGCCTCTCTGATGAGGGCCCATGTGGTCCTGCCAAAGGGAGGAAGAGGCAGACGCGAGAACGGGCGAGGAGGCAATACTATATTGAGGAGGAACACGAGGATGAGGTGCTGGAGTGGCTGAGAGAGAATGACTATCTGTAGTGGAAGGGACACCGGCTGTACAGGGACACCAAGCGGAAGCAGGCTGCTTGGAGAGAGGAGGCAGAGAGCCTGGGCTACACTTCGGAGGTGCTCCTCGGCTGGTGGAAACATATGCACACCTGGTACGGGAAGCTGCACCTGAAGAAATCTGGCCAGGCCACGGTCAAGCTGACGGACAGAGAGACCTATGTCATGGCCAAGTGCAGCTTCCTGGAGGGTGAGATCCACCACTGAGGAGCAACCCCTCTCACAACCCTCTCTCTCAGGCAGCCTGCTGAGAGCCAGTCCTCTTCCGGCCGAGAGTCAGCTCCTGTCTCCAGGCAGGTTTCTGTGGAGCGTCCCATGGCGGAGAACCCACCGACAGCTGTTCTAACTGTGGCGGAGTGCATGGAGGACTCCCTGGCGCAGTGGGAGAAAGGAGACGGCACTTCCACCACAGTCCAACCTGCATCCACCCCCAGCTCCACCTCCACAGGAAGGCAGAGAGCCAGACAGGAGGGACAGAGCCACACTGTCCTGCTGGAGATCAGGGACACCATCCAGAGAAGCATAGATATCCTCTCTCAGCTGGTACACACCAACGCCCCATCCTCCAATTGCAAGCCCTTCCTCACCTATGTCAACCAGACCCTCGTGGACATGGAGGAACCCCAGTACCAGGTGGTGAAGGACCGGATCACCGAGCTGCTTCACACCCTCCAGATCCAGATGAACCTGCTCCCACCCAGTCGAGGTCTGCTCCTCCACCCCAGGTGATGTCACTCCCATTCCAAGGCTTTCCACAGGTCCTCACCTACCAAGGCTACAGCTACCAGGAGGTCCAGCAGCACAGGCAGCAGCCCTTCCCAGTCCAGGCACAGGCTCATCGGATGCCACCGTTGGCACCGGTTCCACTGATGCCACCAATGCCACCCACGCCAATGATGCCACCGATGCCACCCACGCCACTGCTGCCACCGACACCACCGATGCCACCCATGTAACTGATGCCACCCACGCCAGTCCTCACCCAGCTGCAGACCAGACAGCCCCACTACACTGTTTCTTCCTCCACCCCACATCCAAGCCCGGCCTCAGTACATCTGTCGTCGGTATTGGGACTGACACCCCATGGCATGGAGGAAGGAGCTCTCAACATCACGGGGTTGAGCCAACTGTCTGAGAGCTTCCTCAACAAACCATCACCTGTTGTCCTCTTGGGGCCAGGCACCCCAGTGGGGCTTCAGACCAGCACTCCAGCAGCAGCCACCTCCACAGCACCTGGACCCTTCCCCCCTGAGACTGGGCACACCTCTGAGTGACAGAGAAGAGTGCCAGAGACTGGATGGCTACCTGCAGACTTTATTTGGACACTTGACTTGGATCATTTTTCTTTTACAGCTTGTTATTAATAAAGATTATCTTTGCTTCACACACTTGCTTCATTTATTTTTGTGAATAAAGTCTTGGTGGAAACTTTTAGAAATGGTTTAGCCTTTGCATGCTTGTGGGATGGGTTAAGATAGCTGTGGGATAGGTTGAGATAGCAGTGGGATAGATAAACCTCCAGTGCAAGCATAGTGGGACTGTATGGTCCACCCTCCCTGGTGCCACACCTATGGCCCTTTGTTATCAATAACAATTTAATCATTCATCAACACATTTCAACATAAACACAACTCTTTATAAAATGCCCTGTTCATTGTAGGGCCACTGAACATACATGGCACAATCTCATCAGTGTGATGAGACAGGCTGAAGGAAGCATCCATTAATCATCTATCATCCTGTCTTGCCACTCCACCGCTCCAGCTGGGGAGTGGCACCAGTGTTTCAGGAGGTTGCGCTGCGTCTTCCCTTCATGTGAAGCTCTGTTGGGGCCTTGCACATCCTCAGGTTTTCCCCTTGCCTCCATTCCCCAGGCTCCATGTCCCCATTGCCTTGTTGGAGGTCCACGAGCCTGTTCTGCAAGACTGGGTAGCGGGTGTGTGTGAGATTGTGCAGGATGCAGCAAGCTTCCATGATCCTCCTCACGGTCTTTGGGCGATGCTGCATGGTGATGAAAAGTACCTGGAACCTGTTGGCCAGGATGCCAAAGGCATTCTCCACCACCTGCCTTGCCCTGGACAGCCTGTAGTTGAAGATCCTCTATTCACGGGTGAGGCATCTGGAAGTGTATGGCTTCATGAGATAGGTTCTGAGGGAGAAGGCGTCATCCCTCACGATGAAGTAGGGCACATCTTGCGTGTCGTTGGGCAGGGTGTCTGGATCTGGGAAGCCCATGATGAGGTTGCATTCCAGCCCCTCCTTGAGGTCACTGGCGTTGTATATCTGGGCATCTGAAGCTGACGCATTGCCTGAAGCATCGATGTAGATGAACTTGTAGTCAGCATCGACCATGGCGAAGAGGATGATGCTGAAGAAGCCCTTGTAATTGAAATAAGTGGACCCCGACTTGGCTGGTGCTTTGCAGGCCACATGTTTGCCATCTATGGCTCCAACGGTGTGGGGGAAGTTCCACCTCTGATACCACTGCTCTGCAACTTTCTTCCAGCCTTCTTCAGTGGAGGGGCGCTGGAGGAGCTCCTCCTTGTATTCTTCGATGATGGCCTGCACCACTTATCTGACCACAGTGCTGATGGTGTTGTGTGGCACCCTCCAGCCGTACTGCTAACTCTTGTAGGTGGTCCCTGAGGCCAGGTGGCGCAGAGTCAGGGCCACCTTGAGCCCAGGGTCCAGGCTGGGCCGGAAGTTGGTGCTCTGCTTGGTCAACCTGGGTGTCAGCCGCTCCACAACTTCGTCAAACATGGCTGGTGGCATCCTCATGAAGTTCTGGAATGCACGAGTGTCTTCGTTCCTCAGCTCCACCATCAGCTTGTTGTACAGTCCGTACTCTGATCTTCTCCCGATCCATCTTCGGACCCAGACGCTTCTTGGCCGCCTCCCTTTCTTCCCGTAGTAGAGTTCACAGAGCCTGTAGATGGCTTCGCACTGTTGCAGAATGATGGTGGCTACCAAAAGGACTGTGTTACGATCCATGGTGGACATGAGTGGATGCTGTGGAAGAGCAAGAGGCAGATGAAGGCTGCAGAGGTCTGCACAGCAGGGCTGCTGGTCTGAAAGTGAGATCCAGGTGAGTTGCTCCCCCTTTTTATAGGCAATATAGGTTTTCCACTGTGTGTCCTTTTGCATCCTCTTGACATCCTCTAGACATCCTTAATATCCGAGATAGGGCCCCTCTGTGAACGTTTTTTCCATTTTTATGCTTTCTTTGCGAGCTGCAACCGCTTTCATCCCTTCTCTGTCCGTGCTACTAATGCTGCGCGTCTGTTCTGAGTCTGTTCCGCTTCCTCCCTGTGTCCGTTTACCGCTGGAGTGGATTTGAATTGCGCGGATGCGAAGCGGATGCCTAGCAGATGTAGCGGATGCGTAACAGATGACGACGGACGTATAACGGATGTCCCCCGTATGCGTAGCGGATGCAGAACGGACACGTTGGATACATTTTCCGGTCAAAAAGTTTTGAGCAGCTCAAAACTTTTTGAGCGGATGAAATGTCAGTAGACGGATGCTGGACGGATAGAGCGGATGAAAAACGGACGCAGTGAGTACAGAACAGATGCATCGCGTTAACCAACGGATGGCAAGTGTTTTTCTCCGTTTTACATCCTCTTTCCATCTGTTGGTGCAGTGTGACATGTGCTTTAACCAAAGAAATGACAGAACAGCCATGCAATCCCAGCAAGAATGTAGCAACTTTAAAGAGTTGAAAACAGATGCCATATTCATGTTTTGGTGTGCTCTGAAGTACTTGCTATGTCATCCAAAGGGTTATGTAAAATTATAAAATCATAAGTTTTAAGGCCAAATTTTCCAGCTACCACATTTATTGCAGTTGGGGGGGGGGGGGGGGGGGGGGGCTAGGTTTCACAGAAGCAGCTGCAAATGAAAGACTGAAATATTAGCTAGAGCACAAGGAGAGAAATGGGACATCTCTATCATGGATAATTTAAAATTCATTTGTAAGCCAAATCCAGAATAACACATAATTTTTTACTGGAAAAATTTTTTACATCATGGTTTGCCTCAGGTATGATTGTTAAGCTAGGAGTAATAATAAGTACTCGATTTGCTTCAATTATTAGAATAGCTACCATCAATTCTATTTGCCTCTCATTTCCAGTTTAACTATATAATGATCCAGTTCTGCCTCTTGGGCTAGGAACTTTCCTGATCAAGTATACAACAGGCAGAGATTTACACAGAATAAACTGTGCAGGCTCTGTCCTTCTATGTGAGCAGGTCCATTTAGGACCAGGATAATAATGTCCATCAATGGCATTTTGGCCTTTTGATTTTTACTGGAATGCTGGAGTTGCTAAAGCTGCGGCAAGTGTAAGATAGTGGCTGGGTTCATGGGGGAAGATATAGTAGGAATGAACAAATAAACTATGTCTAAATCTCAGCCAGATATTCCAGTACATCTTCTGCTCATCTCTTGGGATTATTCAACATAAAGTGACAATTTAGTTTCCTAGTCATTCAGTAATCTTTTTCCCAAAAAAAAGATTATAAGTTTTTTTTTAAAATATACATACTTTGATAAGGAGATTTCTATGTCATCTCCCACATATTCTCTATGGTTTTTCTTTGAGTTTCTTAGCTGCTGAAAGCATCCTGAGCTTCGGAGAAGGGTCAGCCTTGCTCCCTTTCTTCCATGTTCTTTGGAGCCTTGAAGGAAAAAGAACCCTGTCGGTAGCCTAAAAGGGAAAGAAAGAAACCCCCCACCACCACTACAGACAATTTGTTTTCAAAGTCTTGTTTCCATGGTGACATTTGTTGCGTGCATGAATAAGTGAGCTGGTGAGCAAAGCTGTACTGTGCAAGGCAGGGAAGCTCCTTCCAACCCATCGCTCAAGAGATGCCTCTGACAATGCGGTTTTGCTGAGGGGGAATCCCTGCTTCCAACTGAGGAACTCCTGGCTTAGCCTCACCTGGCAGAGGGAAGTGGCTGAAGCAACAGGAGATCAAGAAGATTCCCCAGCTGGATCCTGGGTCTATTTGTGAGAAGAACAGAAGATCCAAGGGCCCTACCCAAAACAGAATAGAACAGAATTATGCAGAGTTTGGGATTGTCTTTCCAGCCCTCTGACAGTACCTTCAGATTCATTCTCAGTGATTACAAATTTCTCCCCCAGAGCAAATAATTATGGAATTAAAATCCAATCCTTTTGGTCCCTTTAAGAGCTTTAGCCAACCTGTCAGTGTAGATGGGAAACGCCAAGGCAAGGAAGCAGGATGCTGCCTTATGTATGGCATCAGCAGTAGCCACATGTGAATGAACTTCCCCTCTTTATGCCATCTGCTCCGATCAAATGCATCTTTTAGGAGCTCCTTTTAGACTTTTCCCCGCCCTTTCCTCACAGTAGGGCCTGATCTAAATCTACCCAAATATTTAATAGCATGGAGCAACTTTCCCTAATCAGGCACCCTACAAGATTCCTGTACCATTATTGTTTTTATTATACTCAGTTCCATGGATTAATTAAAAGGACAAGTTCTTCACCCTCGTTGCATTATTCATCTTGAAGGGCTGATTCTCTTTGAGGGTGCCAGATGTTGTACCAGAGATCTGTTGATTATGCCTCATTCAGATCCTTCATGCAAGATGTTGTTTAGTTCAAAGCTGATTCCCGTCTCTTTGCTCACCTAGGGAGAGGCTTTGTTCTTGCTTCTCTTTGGGGGAACATCATAGCCAGGTTGTTTATTTTGTTTCCCAAAGGCCCAGGGCTCTCCCCCCCCCCCTTAAAAAGGAATGAAGCTGTAACATTTGAATTCACTTCAACAGTACATAAATCCGCCAAATGACAGCACTTCAAAATATACTTAAGATCTGAGTTAAATCCAAGAATAGAAAGCAATATTTTGCATAGGGTCACTTCTCAAGCCACTCTCTGTTTTGCCATAACGGGCACTATTTTAGATTGTAATATATGTCTAGATTTTAGTGATCAAAATCACTCTACAGCCTTTTCCCCCCAGTTTGTACCTAGATCAGACAGTAGACTATTTTTTTAAATTCATCAATCTAATCATTTACATTTAGGGTCATTCTCACAAACTCATTCATTGCTTTTGATATACATACAAAGCATTTCTTTTCCCTTTGTTAGATATTTGGAACCCAATACTATCCAGTCTGCAGAGGGAGGGAGCCAAGAGATTAGTCTTTGAGAAGTGATGGATGAAGCTAATGTACACTACAGGAGCAGATTTAGGCTACAATGATTTTGTGATCCCTTATGCAGAAATAAGAAACATTAGAAGTTGGATCCTATCCTCTCAGTTCTTCATGTAACATCCAGAGAGAGATGGTAGGCTCCCATTATAACGCTTAGTTTTGTTGTTGCTGGTGGTGAAAGAGAGGTGATATTGTGTGATCCAAGATGGTGAATTCAGGTACGGACATAAAGTTATCTTTGGATTGGAAAGTTTTCTAGTTCAGCAAATTACTTGAGAGATTTATACTGATGGTGAAAGATCATCTTGGCATTGTAGCTATCTTTTACTTGCTTAAAAAGGTAAAGGTTCCCCTCACACATACATGCTAATCATTTCTGGCTCTAGAGGGCAGTGCTTATCTCCGTTACAAAGCCGAAGAACCAGCACTGTCCGAAGACATCTCCGTGGTCACGTGGCCGGCATGACTAAATGCTGAAGGCACATAGAACACTGTTTCCTTCCCACTAAAGTGGTACCTATTTTATTACTTGCATTTGCTATGCTACTGCTAGGTTGACAGAAGCTGGGACAAGTAACAGGGGCTCCTTCTGTTATACGGCACTCGGGATTCGAACTGCTGAACTGCCGACCTTTCTGATCGACAAGCTCAGCATCTTAGCCACTGAGCCACCGCATCCCTTACTTACTTGCTCACAAACTTTTTAAAAATGTAAGTTAAGAATTTTGATTACAATAGTAAAAACTAAAACAAACTTAACTTAGGCGAAGAGAAGAGAATTAAAAAGAAAAAGAGAAGAAAGAATGTGCTAAAAAGAAAAGAATTATATAAAGAAATGACTTCCAACCTTCATCACAAGTGTAACTATATTTCATAATTCTTCATCCCCTGTAAGGTTACAAATAGGTATCTATTCATTCCATATCCTATCCCTTATCTATAAGTGAATTAATAAAATATTAACTTTTCAATTCTGGGCTTAGCAAAAAGTCCATAAGGGGTTGCCAGAACATTGGTCTCCCACGTGTTTTAATTTAACCTACAGGTGAAACTCGAAAAATTAGAATATCATGCAAAAGTTCATTTATTTTAGTAATGCAATTTAAAAGGTGAAACTAATACATAAGACAGACTCATTACATGCAAAGCAAGATAGTTCAACCCGTGGTTTGTCATAATTGTGATAATTATGTCTTACAGTTCATAAAAACCCAAAATCCACACTCTCAGAAAATTAGATTATTACATGCATTCAATAAAACAAGGATTGTACATAGAACAGTATTGGACCTCTGAAAAACATAAGCATGCATGTTTACTCAGTACTTGGTTTGGGCCCCTTTTGCAGCAATTACTGCCTCAATGCGGCGTGGCATGGAAGCGATCAGTCTGAGGCACTGCTGAGGTGTTATGGAAGACCAGGATGCTTCAATAGCGGCCTTCAGCTCTTCTGCATTGTTTGGTCTCATGTCTCTCATCCTTCTCTTGGCAATGCCCCATAGATTCTCTATGGGGTTCAGGTCAGACAAGTTTGCTGGCCAATCAAGCATAGTAATCCCACGGTCATTGAAACAGGTTTTGGCGCTTTTGGCAGTGTGGGCCGATGCCAAGTCCTGCTGGAAAATGAAGTCAGCATCCCCATAAAGCTTTGTCTGTGGAAGGAAGCATGAAGTGCTTCAAAATCCCTTGGCAGATGGCTGTGTTGACCCTGCACTTAATGAAGCACAGTGGACCAATACCAGCAGATGACATGGCTCCCCAAATCAACACAGACTGTGGAAACTTCACATTGGACTTCAAGCATCTTGCAGTGTGTGCCTCTCCATTCTTCCTCCAGACTCTGGGTCCTTGGTTTCCAACTGAGATGCAAAAGTTGCTCTCCTCAGAAAAGAGGACTTTGGACCACTGAGCAACAGACCAGGTCTGTTTTTCTTTAACTCAGGTAAGACTCTTCTGACATTGTTTGTTGTTCAGGAGTGACTTGACAAGAGGAATACGACATTTGAAGCCCATGTCCAGGATCCGTCTGTGTGTGGTGGCTCTTGATGCACTGACTCCAGCCTCAGTCCACTCCTTGTGAAAGACCCCAACACTTTTGAATGGCCTTTTCCTGACAATCCTCTCCAAGCTGCGGTCATCCCTGCTGCTTGTGCACCTTTTTCTTCCACACTTTTCCCTTCCGCATAACTTTCTATTCATGTGCTTTTATACAGCACTTTGGGAACATCCAACTTCTTTTGCAATTATCTTTTTAGGCTTTCCCTCCTTATGGAGGGTGTCAAGGATGGTTTTCTGCACAACTGTCAGGTCAGCAGTCTTTCCCCGATTGTGATTCCTTCTGAACCAGGCTGAGAGACTATTTAAAGGCTCAGGAACCCTTTGCAGATGTTATGGCTTAATTAGCTGATTAAAGTGGGACACTTTGAGCCTAGCATATTGAACCTTTTCACAATATTCTAATTTTCCGAGATCGTGGATCTGGGTTTTCATGAGCTGTAAGCCATAATCATCTCAATTATGACACATCACGGCTTGAACTATCTTGCTTTGCATGTAATGAGTCTATCTCATATATTAGGTTTACCTTTTAAGTTGCATTACTGAAATAAATGAACTTTTGCACGATATTCTAATTTTTCGAGTTTCATTTGTAGAGGAAATAAATCAACTTTATATTCTTTCTGTTTACTTTTAACAGTAAATCTTTATCCTATCAATATTATAATAGGATTATATTTCTTTTCAATTTTTTCTTATCTCATCACACAGATTTCCTCAAGGCTTTAATAAATATCTTTTATAAATTTAATAAAAATAATTTTCCAGATCATCATTTGCTTTATCATTTGTATTTTCCTTTTTATTTTTAAAACTTCAGCCAGTTTCTTTTGTATATACAGTAAAAGTGTCCTTTTGCAAATAATTGTCTTGGCCTGTTATTTGTAGTTTCACTCTTGGTACTTTTTCTGTCTTGTCAGATAAAATTTGTTCCACATCTGTCATTCCTTTATTAGAATAGTTTGGACATAGTCTATCCGTACATTCATACATCATTGCTGATAGTGTTGTTTTTGTAGTACTGTAATTTCTGGCTCCATTCTTCAAAGAAGTCTTTTAATGTTTCCAATGTTATAACATTGTGTGTCATTATCTAATTCCTAGTATTAATTGACATCAATAATAGGCTTGAATTGTTCTTTCTATCTGTGGGCCAAACTCAAGGCCTCAAGTAAGATACAGAAATTTATCTTTTTTAAGGCTTTAATAGCCAGGATAGCAAAACTAAGCACTTAAATGACAGGCCATTTTTTTCAGTTAATTCCAAAATCTTATAGTAAATGTCAACATTCCAAATGTATTTGACCCTAAATTCATTTATAACATTCTTAGATCAAAATCTTACATAGTTTTAAGCTTATAATTCATTTTTCTTTTGTTCAGAGTTGAAGATAAGCTTTTCATTATGTAGGTCTCAAATATTATTCAGATGGTTAATAGGAATTTTTCAAAAGTGTTTAGAAAGTGAGGTTTGCAAATTTAGTGTCCTTTAAAAGACACCACCACAGCTGTGAGCAAGATGATTGATCCCTTTATCTGCTGGTGATCAAACTCATGAAAGATGCTGTCCTGCAATGTCCTTGCAAGGAGTAGTTATTCAGAGCATATATGAGCAATCTCCTGTCCTTTCCTTATCTGGATAGGTCCCAAGGAACTGGTCTACTCAAAGTTCCTGCCATGTCCAGCTCTGTGAATCCAGTGCATCATTTCTCCCCTGGAAATCTTGCTTGCTTATGTACTAAGGACTTGGTATTTGGTCTTAAGTTCTTGATTTGGAGCACTACCTCAGAAAGGTATTCTTCATTATAATTAATGGTCAATTAAACCCTCTTCCTTTTTAATTCTCAATCTTAACTTTTCTGTTATTCTTAACCCAGCAAATATCTGATCAAGAGCATAAATTGTCCTGTTGTTTCCCTCTGTGAGTATGCCCAGTCAGTTAAATTATAATATGCTGTTTTAATCTGTTTAATCTCTTTTCTGAACTGGAAGGTGATGCCTAGCTTGTGGGCATAGGGTTCTGCCAGACATGATGTGGCTGTTGGCTGGACATGACATGGCCTTGTTTTTCGCTCTCACCTTGGCTCAGACATAACTTCACTTTGCTTCAATCAGCAAAGAGTTTACACAAGCTGGGCTAAAATGCTTCTTGTCAAACATTTCAGTCATTCTAAGGCTTGGCTTGCCCAAAGTATGAATTGGATATCTTTTGAAGGATGGCTTGCTCCATCTCATTTCTCCATTTCAAATTTAAACCTGGTCATGCTTCTTTAGGAGATATTTTTGGCCAACACTCCAGAAGAAGAAGGATTTGATGAAATAATTGCTGGTATTGAGTTATCTGGCTTAATAAAAATTGATCCACAGAATCAGTGGGGAAAGTGGGGGAGACATGCCCTAATAGTTGTAGTGAGAGTTTACTTCAGGTGGTTGGTGCAAGGCTGTACAAATAAAATGGAAAGAAAGGCCAAAGATGTTGCGTTGTATTTACTGGCACCACTAAAATCAGACTGTATGGATCATCGACTTGATTGGAAACATTAAATCAACTCTAGCAACCACAGTAAATCAACTTCACAGGAAGACTAGTAGTTTTATTAAGATTGGCTATCATAGTCTAATGGAACTCTATTCCCTCCTTCTTCTTATACTGCATCTGATGAGTCATTTCCAGATATCTCATTTCTCAGGCCTTAAAAAATGTTTCAGCCCGTTTTGCCTAGCTAATTGTTCTTTCATATTTCCATCAAGGTTATGTTTCCTTACTCTCTGCACAAATCTCCTGGTGGCCACACAAATATGTTAAAGCAAGAAAGTGCTGTAGTGGCCAGCTGGAAGCTTCACCTAGCAGCAAGATAAATTGACCCACTGTTGTTTGACCCTCAAGAAGTTCTTGTAATTGAGCTGGTGAATATAAACCCTGGGGGAGGGGGCAAGGTAGGGGAAAGGTAAAGTGGCTGCAGCATCAGAGGAGACCTGAGGAGGAAGCCAAAACTAATCAGGCAGTGTGTTGGCAGCTTCTGATGGTGGTGGGATGTCAGCCTATATAATGAAGGAGACAAAGATGACTCCTTCAGTGAACTTGCAGGGGAAACTCAAGCTTGGTGATGGTGGCCCTTTGGGAAAAAAAGAAGAAATCTGTTCATTGTCTACTTAAAGGGCCTGTCACATTGGCTGACAGATGCAAAACATTTCTAAAAAGGACACAGCGGATGAGAAAATGTTCCATCCATTGTTATCCGCTCTCAAAAGTGCCCCGAATTTGCATAAGCAGAGCGGACAACAATGGAAAGGAATGGACGGGGGGAGGATGTAGCCAGGATGTAAAGCAGATGCTCCACGGAAGCCTAGCGGATGGAAGCGGATGGAAGCGGATGGCACATCTGCGGGCCTTCCGGGGGAGCACAACAAAGCGGACGCGCAGCGGAAAGAGCGGATGCCGAGCGGATGCAGAGCGGACACCTAGCGGATGCCTAGCGGATGCCTAGCGGATGCCTAGTGGATGCAGAGCATTCGCTGCGCATGCGGGGAGGATGTATTGTGTCAGCCCCGCGGATATAAAGGGAAGCAGCTCGCAAGCAGGTCACCATTCAGAGGAAAGACCTGCTGCCAGACACAGCTCCAGCCAGCTAGCCAGCCAACAACCATGGGGAAGAAGAGAAAGCCTCTGCCATCTGCTGCCAGCCCTGGCAAGAGGGACAGGGCCACCATCCCACCCCCTGGCCCTGACTCTGCTTCTGCTGGGGCTTACTCTGCTGGCGCTGCTCCTGGTGCTGGTGCTTCTACTGGTGCTTACTCTGCTGGCGCTGCTCCTGGTGCTGGTGCTTCTGCTGGTGCTTACTCTGCTGGCGCTGCTCCTGGTCCTGCTGGTGCTGCTGGTGCTCGTGGTCCTGCTGGTGCTCCTGGTGCTCCTGGTGCTGCTGGTGCTCCTGGTCCTGCTGGTCCTGCTGGTGCTTACTCTGCTGCTGCTGATCCTGGTCCTGCTGGTGCTGCCGGTGCTGCTGGTGCTGCTGGTGCTTACTCTGCTGCTGCTGATCCTGTTCCTGCTGGTGCTGTTGATGCTGCTGGTGCTGCTGGTGCTGCTGGTGCTGCTGGTGCTGCTGGTGCTGCTGGTCCTGCTTTTGCTGCTGCTGTTGTTGTTGTTGCTGCTGCTGGTGGTGGTGTGGAGGAGCAGCCCTTACAACCTCGAAGCCCCTCTGATGAGGGTCCAGATGGCCCTGCCAGAGGGAGGAAGAGGCATACGCGAGAACGAGAATGGGAGAGGAGGCAATACTCCATCGAAGAGGAACATGAGGATGAGGTGCTGGAATGGCTGAGAGAGAACGAGTATCTTTGGTGGAAGGGACACAGGCTCTATCGAGACACCAAAAGGAAGCAGGCTGCTTGGAGAGAGAAGGCGGAGAGCCAGGGCTACACTTTGGAGGTGCTCCTTGGCTGGTGGAAGCACATGCACACCTGGTACGGGAAGCTGCACCTGAAGAAATCTGGCCAAGCCACAGTCAAACTGACGGACCGAGAGACCTACGTGATGGCCAAGTGCAGCTTCTTGGAGAGTGAGATCTGCCACCGAGGAGCAGCCCCTCTGACAACCCTCTCTCTCAGGCAGCCCTCAGAGAGCCATTCCTCTTCTGGCCAAGAGTCAGCTCCTGTGTCCAGGCAGGTATCTGTGGAGCGTGCCACGACGGAGACCCCCCTGACAGCTGCACTCCCCGTGGCGGAGCGTGTGGAGGACCCCCTGACGCAGTGGGAGCAAGGAGAGGGCACTGCCACCAGAGACCAACCCACATCCACCCCCAGCTCCACCTCCACAGAAAGCAGGCAGAGAGCCAGACCGGAGGGGCAGAGCCACACTGTCCTGCTGGAGATCAGGGACACCATCAGAAGCAGCGTAGATCTCCCCTCTCAGCTGGTACACACCAACGTCCCATCCTCCAACCGCAAGCCCTTCTTCAGCTATGTCAACCAGACCCTTATGAACATGTCCGAATCACAGTACCAGGTGATAAAGGACAGGATCCCCGGTCTTCTTCACAACCCTCCAGACCCAGCTGAACCTGCTCCCACCCAGTTCAGGTCTGCTCCTCCACCCCAGGTGATGTCACTGCCCTTCCAAGGCTTTCCACAGGCCCTCACCTACCAAGGCTATGGCTACCAGGAGCTCCAGCAGCACAGGCAGCCCTTCCCAGTCCAAGCACAGGTACATTGTACGCCACCGGTGCCACCGATGCCATTGATGCCACTGATGCCACTGACGCCACCAATGCCACAGATGCCACCAATGCCACAGATGCCACCCACGCCACAGATGCCACCCACGCCTCATCTCGCTCAGCTGCAGACCAGACAGCCCCACTACACTGCTCCTTCCTCCACCCCACAGCCAAGCCCGGCCTCAGAACATCTGTCATCAATATTGGGGCTGACACCCCATGTCCTGGAGGAAGGGGCTCTCAACACCACAGGACTGAGCCAGCTCTCTGAGAGCTTCCTCCATACACTGTCCCCTGTTGTTCTCCTCGGGGCCAGGCACCCCAATGACTCCTCAGAGTGACTAAGAAGAGTGCCAGAGACTGGGTGGCTATCTGTTGACTTTAACTTTGCTTGGGACATTTTGCTTTTACAGCTTGTTATTAATAAAGATTATTTTTGCTTCACACACTTGGTTCATTTATTTTATTAAATAAAGTCTTGGTGGAAACTTTTTGAAATGGTTTAAGCCTTTGCATTCTTGTGGGATGGGTAAGGATAGCAGTGGAATGAGCAGGGATACCTTTGGGATGGGTAATAGCTGTGGGATGGGCAGGGATATCTTTGGGATGGGTAATAGCTGTGGGATGGGCAGGGATACCTGTGGGATGGGCAGGGATACCTTTGGGATGGGTAATAGTTGTGGGATGGATTAGGATACTTGTGGGATGGGCAATAGCTGTGGGATAGATAAACCTCCAGTGCAAGCATAGTGGGACTGTATAGTCCACCCTCCCAGGTGCCACACCTTTGGCCCTTTATTATCAATAACAATTTAATCATTGATCCACACATTTCAACATAAACACAACTCTTTATTAAATGCCCTGTTCATTGTAGGGCCACTCAACATACACGGCCCAATCTCATCAGTGTGATGAGACAAGCTCAAGGAAGCATCCATTAAGCATCTACCATCCTGTCTTGCCACTCCACTACTCCAGCTGGGGAGTTGCACCAGTGTTTCAGGAGGTTGCGCTGTTTCTTCCCTTCACGTGAAGCTCTGTTGGGGCCTTGCACATCCACAGTATCTATCAGGTTTCGCCCTTGCCTCCATTCACCAGGCTCCATGTCCCCATTGCCTTGCTGGAGGTCCACGAGCCTGTTCTGCAAGACTGGGTAGCGGGTGCGCATGAGATTGTGCAGGATGCAGCAAGCTTCCACGATGTTCCTCACAGTCTGTGGGTGATGCTGCATGGTGGTAAGAAGTACCTGGAACCTGTTGGCCAGGATGCCAAAGGCGTTCTCCACCACCCGCCTTGCCCTGGACAGCCTGTAGTTGAAGATCCTCTATTCACGGGTGAGGCATCTGGAGGTGTAGGGCTTCATGAGGTAGGCTCTGAGGGAGAAGGCGTCATCCCCCACGATGAAGTAGGGCACATCTTGTGTGTCGTTGGGCAGGGGTATGGATCTGGGAAGCCCATGATGAGGTTGCCTTCCAGTCCCTCCTTGAGGTGACTGGCGTTGTACACCTGGGCATCTGAAGCTGACGCGTTGCCTGAAGCTTCGATGTAGATGAACTTGTAGTCAGCATCGACCATGGCGAAGAGGACGATGCTGAAGAAGCCCTTGTAGTTGAGATAAGTGGACCCTGAGTTGGCTGGAGCTTTGCAGGCCACGTGCTTGCCATCTATGGCTCCAACGGTATTGGGGAAGTTCCACTTTTGATACCACTGCTCTGCAACTTTCTTCTAGCCTTCTTCAGTGGAGGGGCACTGAAGGAGCTCCTCCAGGTATTCTTCAATGATGGCCTGCACCACTTCTCTGACCACAATGCTGATGGTGTTGTGTGGCACCCTCCAGCCGTACTGCATGCTCCTGTAGGTGGTCCCTGAGGCCAGGTGGCGCAGAGTCAGGGCCACCTTGAGCCCAGGGTCCAGGCTGGGCCGGAAGTTGGTGTTTGCCTTGGTCAACCTGGGTCTCAGCCGCTCCACAACTTCGTCAAACATGCTGGTGGCATCCTCATGAAGTTCTGGAATGCACGAGGGTCTTCGTTCCTCAGCTCCACCATCAGCTTGTTATACAGTCCGTACTCTGCTCTTCTGGTGATCCATCTTCGGACCCAGACACTTCTTGGCTGCCTCCTTTTCTTCCCGTAGAACAGGTGAAAGAGCTTGTAGAAGGCTTCGCACTGTTGTAGAACGATGGTGGCTACCAAAAGGAGTGTGTGATGATCCATGGTGGAGATGACTGGATGCTGTGGAAGAGCAAGAGCCAGATGAAGGCTGAAGAGGTCTGCACCGCAGGGCTGCTGGACTGAAAGTGAGATCCAGGTGAGTTCCTCCCCCCTTTATAGGAAATATAGGTTTTCCGCTCGGTGTCCTTTTGCATCCTCTAGGCATCCTGCAGACATCCTAAATATCTGAGATACGTCCCCTATGCGAATGTTTTTTCCATTTTAATGCTTTGTATGTGAGCTGCAACCGCTTTCATCCTTTCTCCCTCCATGCTACTAACACTTTGTGTCCATTCCACATCTGTTTCGCTTCCTCCCTGTGTCGTTTTCCGCTGGAGTAGATGCGAGTTGCGTGGATGTGCAGTGGATGCCTTGCGGATATAGCGGATGCGTAACGGATGGCAACGGATGTAGAACGGATGCTCCCCGTATGCGTTGCAGATGCAGAATGGATGCGTTGGATACATTTTCCGCTCAAAAAGTTTTGTGCAGCTCAAAACTTTTTGAGCGGATGAAATGTCATTCAATGGATGCTGGACGGATAGAGCGTATGAAAAACGGACGCAGTGAGTACAGAACGGAAGCATCGTGTTAACCAATGGATGGCAAGTGTTTCTCTTCATTTTACATCCTCTTTCTATTCGTTGGTGCTGTGTGACAGGGGCTTAAGCTAGTGATGTTTTCTAAAAGATGAAAAGTTTTTTCAGGTTTTTTTTCCCCTAAAAGATTAATTTTTTCAGTTTCCCAGGAGATTAAACCAAGATACATTTTGAATTTCACAGTATGCAGAAGAAAGAGATGGACTGTCCTATCAGAAGAAAACCTTATTATTTAGGAGTTGAAGCATTTTGGTAAATCCTGTGGCCAGTTGCTATAAAAAGCCAAAAAAAAAAAAAAAAACCTTTGGAAATTAACAGATTAATCAGCTTTAAAATCATGACCTAACTAAAGGCTAGGTCACACTGTCCAATGGATGCAAAACGTATACAAAAAGGACACAGCGGTTGAGCAAAATTTCAGGGGTGGCTCCATCTGTTGTTATCCGCTCTCAAAAGTGCCCCAAATTTGCATAAACAGAACAGAAAACATCAGAAAGGAACAGATGTGGGGAGGATGTAGCGGGGATGATAAGCGGATGTTTGTAGGAAGCCTAGCGGATGGAAGTGGATGGAAGTGGATGACACATCTGCAGGGATTCCGGGGGAGAATAGCGAAGCGGACACGTAGCGGATGCGTAGCGGATGATGCGGATGCATCACGGATGCCTATAGGATGCATAGTGGATGCGTAGCAGTTGCAAAGCATTCACTGCGCATGCGGGGAGGATGAATTGCGTAAGACCCGCAGATATAAAAGGATGCAGCTCGCAAGCAGTCAACATTCAGAGGAAAGACCTGCTGCCAGAGACATCTTGAGAGAACACCATGGGGAAGAAGAGGAAGCCTGTGCCTACTCCTGCCAGCCCTGGCAAGAAGGATAGAACCACCATCCCACGCCCTGGCACTGATTCTGAAGCTGCTGGTGCTTGTGCTGCTGCTGCTGCTGCTGGTGGTGGTGCTGCTGGTGCTTCTCCTGCTACTGCTGCTGCTGGTGCTGCTGGTGCTGCTGGTGCTTCTGGTGCTGCTGGTGCTTCTGGTGCTGCTGGTGCTTCTCCTGCTGGTGCTGCTGGTGCTGATGGTGCTACTCCTTCTGGTGCTGCTGGTACTGCTGGTGCTTCTCCTGCTGTTGCTGGTGCTTCTCCTGCTGCTGCTGCTATGGTGGACCAGCCCCAAGGCCCTCAAAGCCCTGCTGCTCAAGCCCCTGAAGGCCCTGCTGCTCTGCTCTTCTGGCGATCCATCTTTGGACCGAGACAGCTCTTGGACATCTCCTTCTTCTCCTTGCGTAGGAAAGGTGAAACAGTCTGAAGAGGGCTTGGTTCTAGTGTTGAATGATGGCGGCTACCAAAAGGAGTGTGCGATGATCCACGGTGGACATCAATGGATGATGCGGAAGAGCAAGAGCAAGGTTGAAGATGTCTGCACACCAGGGCTGCTAGACTGAAAGTGAGATCCAGGTGATTTCCTCCCCCTTTTTATAGGAAATGTTGATTTTCTGCTAGGTATCCTTCCACATACTCTAGACATCCTCCAGACATCCTAAATATCCAAGATACATCCCATATGCGAATGTTTTGTCCGTTTTAATGCTTTATATCCGAGCTGCATCCGCTTTCATCCTTTCTCCCTCCGTGCTACTAACGCTGTGTGGATGTTCCATGTACCTTTCGCTTCCTCCCTCTTTCCGCTTTCCTCTGGAGCGGATGTGAGTTGCGCGGATGCCCAGAAGATGCCAAGAGGATACAGCGGACATGTAATGGATGAAAACGGACGTAGACTGTTTGTTGCCCGTATGTGTCGCGGATGTAGATTGTACGCGGTGGAAAGTTCATCCGCTCAAAAAGTTTTGTGCAGCTCAAAACATTTTGAGCGGATGAAATAGCAGTAGATGGATGTTTTACGGATAGAGTGTATGAAAGATGTACGCAGTGAGTATACAACAGATGCATCGCATTTTCCAATGGATGGCAAGCTTTTTTGTCCGTTTTACATCCTCTTTGCATCCGTTGGTGCAGTGTGACATGGGCTTAAGCATTAATGGCAGAAGCTTACGCTAACCCATTGATGTACTGTGGAAAACTTGGTTTTCCCTGCAACTGAGCATGTTATTTCACATTAAAGCCAAAGATATTTCTTCCAAATCTGTACATTCTCTGGTAAAGACAGGCTTCCAAACTAATGCAATTGGTTTGCATCACATGCTTCAGGAACTACTGGGAAATGAGCAACAGCTGAGGAGCAGTATTAGATATTTGGGCCTTCTACAGTTTTCTCTCCATGTTTTAAGCAAAAAAAACCCCAAACCCAACAACTTAAATGGGGCTCTTTTTCCAAGTTGCTCAATATAGCATGCAAGTAAACTATTGGCATTATCAAAAGTTCAGATCCATGGCCACACTGTTTACATGGGGCAATACTGACACAAGCCATTAACTTTATGGAATTTTAGCTATGAAAAAACAGTTTTTATCAAGTTTAAAATTAGGCACGCATCACAACTTGACTCAAGCAGAAATTTGATGTATGCTAAATCAGACTGCTAAAGGTCAGAAATACATATTAAGTTTAAATCCAACATAATTGGGCAGTAATTTATAATTCCACTTCAGCTATTCCCAGTGCATGCTGAGTAAAAAATAATTGCATAAAGGAAAAGTTTGGGTGATAGAACTGCCAATCAACATATTGGAATGCAATGTATCTCTATCTAGTTTATATTCCAGGAAAAAGGGGGAAGTGGAGAAGGATTTGGAACAGATGAAAAGAAGGAAGGTTTGAGAGAGGCTATACCAGAGGTGGGTATTCAGCAGGTTCTGACCAGTTCTGGAGAACTGGTAGTGGAAATTTTGAGTCATTCGGAGAACCGGCAAATACTGAGATTTCACAGCATCCTTCCCCTGCCATGCCCACCAAGCCACGCCCACAGAACCGGTAGTAAAAAAATGTGAAAAACTATGACAAACACTTCTGTATTCAAAGGGATCATGAGCAATAGCAAGAGCATTTAGACTTACATACTGCCCCATGGTATTTTACAGACCTCTCTAAGCAGTTTACAGAGTCAGCATATTATCCTCAACAACAATCTGGGTCCTCTCATTTTACTGACCTCAGAAGGATGGAAGGGTGAGCCAACCTTGAGCCATTTAGGATCGAACTCCTGGCATCAAGAATGCAGAGTCAGCCTACAACACTGCATCTAATCACTGTGCCACCAGGGCTCTTATAGCAGGGGTGTCAAATTGGCAACCCACAGGCTGGATGCATCATGTGCAGGCCATGCCCACCCCGGCTCTGCAAAGACAAAAAAATGTCACGATATGTCACAATACGTCATGTGATGCAATCGAGTTTGACACCTGTGTCTTATAGTATAACCAGCAGTATAACTGCCTGGATTCATACATTGTGTTAAACCACAGTTTTGTTAACTATGGGCTGATGATTCATATCGCACATTTGACTTGGTTCATATACCGTAGTAAGAAGTAAAGCATTTTTAAAATTTATTTTCATGTTTTACTTGCACACTATCCAGAATCCTTTTGTGAGAAATTTTGGGAAATTTTAAAAAATTGATAATAAAAAAATGATTGTGCTTTCACATTGAACTTGACAACCAAAGAACAAGCCACATTATAACTTAGAAGAATATATGAACCCGGTCAAGGGGGTCTCCCAGTACTGCCTCATGGCTCTGGCTCATAAAGGCTGGCCTCCCTCTTTCGGTGTCACTCCTTTGATCTATTTGGCCCATCGCCGCCCAGATTAATCTGGGGCTCTTAAGCCATGTTGGAGTGAGATTCTCCAGAATTCCTTGTTATCATGAGAGATCCCAGTTAGAAACAGCTAGCCTGCTCAGGTTTGGCAATAACTTTCCAATTTTGGAAAAGTGCCTTTTTCAACCCTTTCTGGAGATGCTGAGGATTAAATTGGGACCCTCTGCATGTAGATGAGTTATTTTACCAATCGTTTGACAGCATTGAACTCCAGAGTTTTGTTTTAATTCCATAAAATGGCTTTCACTGAATCCCTTTAACTTACACATATATGGTTTCCTATATAATTTGTTGCCATGTGAATTCTGAATTGATGCTCAAATGAATGATGTGCTGGAAAGCTTCTGGAGCTTACTCACCCCAGACCCCTCTTCCTGCCTTTATGCTTCCCTGCAGTATTGCTGCAAGAAAAGACAAGAGAGTGTTAGAAGAATTATCCTTCTGGGTTTAGTTCCAAATGGGGAAAAAGACACTGGAAACATGGAGGCTGTTTGGAAAGTTTAATAGTGGACAGGACCACATGGCCTGGAACTCCAGAGTGAAAAGAAAGGATGTTCAACATGCTTCAAGATGAAGGAAAAGATCAAGAAAGGGCTGATATGCTGAGAGTGCCTGGGTTTTATAATCTTTGTTGGGATTTGATCTTGTATTCTGATTGGTTGTCAGACTCCCATGGGGCCATGCGGGGACAACTCTGTAGACTGTCCTAAGTTCCAGGCTTGATTAAGCCTTTCTGGATGATGATGCACTGAAAAGGGCTTTTGGCAATTGCTATAGCTTTACCTGCAGATCTTTGTTATGTAAAGTATTCTGGCCCAGGCCTTAATGGCCCACCCATGAACAAAGGTATGGGTGAGTTTTTGCTTCTGAGGTAAGTTTCTGCTCTTGAGTTTCTACTCTTTTTAGGGGAAATATTCTGCCTTTTTAATATTTCCCAGGATATTTCAATTTTCTAGGAGAGGTGTGGGTGCTAACTTCCTCCTGGAGGTAAATTAAATATAGCTTCTAAGTGCCCAAAGCAGCCTATTTTGGCAGGGCCATGGAAGGACTTTATCTCTCTGCCAGCAGCAGGAAAAGAGGTTCGATGCCTGTTAAACGTTTGGGACTAAAGCTAACATTTTAACATCTTCAGTTTCATTCTTCAATTATGTGCTTTCTGTGAAGAGCTACCAGTATAGAATTAACATCACTCTAGGAACTCCATGGCATCTTCTGGAAGGCCAGAGGAGTAGGTGTCCTGAGCATCACTGAGGTTTCAAGAGGTATGCGATAATTGGATGTCACAGGTCAGGTAAAACCGTAATGGGATTTTATTTGGCTTTAGCTTAAAATATTCTGTGAACTCCACTGTTGTGATTTTTGGCTAGACCAAGGTTTCTGGATAAATGCTACTATGAATGGGTAGCGCTACTGTGGCTTGTTAAAATGTGGTTAAAACAAACCATGGCTTTTACCAAGCACGCACAAGACCCATTGAGCTGCAAATGTTCCTGCAGGCCTCGAGTTTGGCCCTCAAAGATCCTCTACAGATTATCAGTAAATCATAATGTTTAGGGTGGCCTACATTTTAACAGTGTAACTGGAACACAATCATTTGTGCTTCTGTGTGGCTTCAAGTCCATTTTTGGCTCCTGGAAACTGTCCGGACATGTCCCTGAAGTTTTCTTGGCAAGTTTTCAAGAGTGGTTTGCCCTTGTCCTAATGCTGAAAGAAAGTGATTGGCCCAAGATCACCCAGCTGCTCATCCACATCCACTACAGCTGAAAACGGAAAGAGGGAGGAAGCGAAAGGTACACAAAGCGTTAGTAGCACGGAAATAGAAAGGATGTAAGCAGATGCAGCTCGTATATAACGGACAAAACGTTTGTATCTGGGATGTATCTCGGATATTTAGGATGTCTGGAGGGTGCCTAGAGTATGTGGAAGGACACCTAGCGGGAAACCGATATTTCCTATAAAAAGGGGGAGGAAATCACCTGGATCTCAGTATGAGTCCAGCAGCCGTGGTGTACAGACCTCTTCACCCTTCATCTTGCTCTTCCACATCATCCAGTGATCTCCACCATGGATCATCAAACAGTCCTTATGGAAGCTGCCATCATTCAACACTAGAACCAAGCCCTGTTCAGACTGTTTCAACTTTTATACAGAAGGAGAAGAAGGAGACGTCCAAGAGCTGTGTGGGTCCGACAATGGATCGGGAGAAGAGTGGAGTTTGGACTGTATGACAAGCTGATGGTGGAGCTGAGGAATGAAGACCCTCGTGCATTCCAGCACTTCATGAGGATGCCACCAGCCATGTTTGATGAAATTGTAGAGCGTCTGAGACCCAGATTGACCAAGCCAAGCACCAACTTCCATCCCAACCTGGACCCTGGACTGAAGGTGGCACTGACTCTGCGGCACCTGGCCTCAGGGACCACATACAGAAACATGCAGTATGCCTGGAGGGTGCCACACAACATCATCAGCATTGTGGTCAGAGAAGTGGTGCAGGCCATCATCGAAGAATACCTGGAGGAGCTCCTCCAGTGTCCCACCACTGAAGAAGGCTGGAGGAAAGTTGCAGAACAGGAGTATCAGAGGTGGAACTTTCCCCACACCGTTGGAGCCATAGATGGGAAGCACGTGGCCTGCAAAGCTCCAGCCAACTCAGGGTCCTCTTATTACAACTACAAGGGCTTCTTCAGTATCATCCTCTTTGCCATGGTTGATGCTGGCTACAAGTTCATCTACATCAATGCTTCAGGCAACAGGTCAGCTTCCGATAGCCAGGTATACAACATCAGTGACCTCAAGGATGGGCTGGAAGGCAACCTCATCATGGGTTTTCCAGATCCAGACCCCCTACCCAATGACACACAAGATGTGCCCTACTTCACCGTGGGTGATGATGCCTTTCCCTCAGAACCTACCTTATGAAGCCCTACACTTCAAGACACCTCACCTGTGAAGAGAGGATCTTCAACTACAGGCCGTCCAGGGCAAGACGAGTGGTGGAGAACACCTTTGGCATCTTGGTCAACAGGTTCCAGGAACTTCTCACCACCATGCAGCATCACCCTCAGACTGTGAGGAGCATCGTGGAAGCTTGCTGCATCCTGCACAATCTCATGCGCACCCTCTACCCAATGTTGCAGAACAGGCTTGTGGACCGTCAACAAGGAAATGGGGACATGGAGCCTGGTGAATGGAGGCAAGGACAAAACCTGATAGACACTGTGGATGTACAAGGCCCCAACAGAGCTTCACATGAAGGGAAGTAGCAGCACAACCTCCTGAAACACTGGTGCAACTCCCCAGCTGGAGCAGTGGAGTGGCAAGACAGGATGGTAGATGCTTAATGGATGCTTCCTTGAGTCTGTCTCATCACACTGATGACATTGGGCCATGTATGTTGAGTGGTCCTACAATGAATAGGGCATTAATAAAGAGCTTTGTTTATTTTGAAATGTGTTGATCAATGAATAAATTGTTATTGATAAAAAAGGGCCATATGTGTGGCAGCTGGGAGGGTGGACCATACAGTCCCACTATGCTTGCACTGGAGGTTTATCTATCCCACAGCTATCCTTACCTATCCCACAACTATCCTTACCCATCCCACAACTATCCTTACCTATCCCACAGCTATCCTTACCTATCCCACAGCTATCCTTACCTATCCCACAACTATCCTTACCCATCCCACAAGCATGCAAAGGCTTAACCATTTTTTCAAAGTTTTCACCAACACTTCATTAAGTAAATAAAATGAACCAAGTGTGTGAAACAAAGATAACCTTTATTAATAACTGTCTTAAGTAAACTGTATGACTTTATTAAAAAAGAAAATGAACCAAGTAAAGTGTCTTTAAGCAAAGATAAAGTGAACAGGTAACAACCCAGTCTCTGGTACTATTCTCAGTCACTCTGAGGCATGCCCATGGTCTCAGCTGTCAAGCGGGCAGGGACTGTGGAGGTGGCTGTGGCTGGAGTGCTGGTCTGAGGCGCCATCGCGGTGCTTGGCCCCGAGAGTACAACAGGGGATGGTGTGTTCAGGAAGCTCTCAGAGTGCTGACTCAGTCCTGTGAAGTTGAGATCAAATACCTGGGATGTCAGGCACAAGACTGATGACAGATTGTCTGTTGACGGGCTTGGCTGTGGGGTGGGCTGTCTGGTCTGCTTCTGGGCAAGGTGAGGTGTCTATGGTGTGCGATGAACCTGGGCCTGGACTGGGAAAGGCTGCCTCTGCTGTGGGAAGTCCGGGTACTCGTAGCCTTGGTAGGTGAGGGGCTGTGGAAAACCGTGGAAGGGCTGTGACATCGCCTGGGCTGGAGGAGCAGACTGGACTGGGTCAGAGGAGGTTGGGCCTGAAGGGTTGTGCAGAAGTGCTGTGATTTTCTGCTTCATCACCTGGTACTGGGCCTCGGGCATGTCCATGAGGGTCTGGCTCACGTACGTGATGAAGGGTTTCCAGTTTGAGGATGGTATGTCGCTGTGGACCAGCTGAGAGAGAAGATCTGTGCTGGTTTTGATTGTGTCCCTGATCTCCAACAGGACAGTGTGGCTCTGGCCCTCCAGTCTGCCTCTCTGCCTGCTTTCTGTGGAGGTGGAGCTGGGTGTGGGTGTGGGTTGGTCTCTGATGGCTGCCGCATCTTCCTCCATTTGTGACAGGGCATCCTCCACATCCTCTGGCATGGGGAGTGCAGCTGTTGGGGGGGTCTCTGCCATGGGGCCCTCCAAAGACACCTGCCTGGACACGGTAGCTGTCTCCTGGCTGGAAGAGGACTGGTTATCTGTAGGCTGTCTGAGGGAGAGGGTTGTCAGAGGGGCTGGCTCCTCAGTGGTGGACCTCACCCTCCAGGAAGCTGCACTTGGCCATGATGTACATCTCCCGGTCAGTGAGCTTGACAGCGGCCTGCCCAGATTTCTTGAGGTGTAGCTTGCCATACCAGGTGTGCATGTGCTTCCACCCTCCCAGGAGTAGGTCTGAAGTGTAGCTCAGGCTCTCTGCCTTGTCTCTCCAAGCTGCCTGCTTCCTCTTGGTGTCGCAATAGAGTCTGTGGCCCTTTCTCCACAGGTACTCGTTCTCCCTCAGCCATTCCAGCACCTCCTCCTCATGGTCCTCGGAAAGGGTGTACTGTTTCCTCTCTCCCTTCTCCTTCCCTTGCCTCTTCCTCCCTCTGTCAGGGGCTTGAGCAGCAGGGCCTTCAGGGGCTTGAGCAGCAGGGCTTTGAGGGCCTTGGGGCTGGTCCACCACAGCACCAGCAGCAGCAGCAGGAGAAGCACCAGCAGCACCAGCAGCACCAGCAGGAGAAGCACCAGCACCAGCAACACCACCAGCAACACCACCACCAGCAGCAGAAGCACCAGCAGCTTCAGAGTCAGTGCCAGGGGGTGGGATGGTGGTTCTGTCCTTCTTGCCAGGGCTGGCAGGAGTAGGCACAGGCTTTCTCTACTTCCCTGACTGACGAACCATGGTGTTATTTGAAGACGTCTGTGGCAGCACGTCTTTCCTATGAATGCTGACTGCTTGCGAGCTGCATCCTTTTATATCCGCGGAGCTGACGCAATTCATCCTCCCCGCATGCTCAGGGAATGCTTTGCATCCGCTATGCATCTGCTATGCATCCTATAGGCATCCATGATGCATCCGCGTCATCCGATATGCATCCGCTCCTTCCGCTATGCGTCCGCTTCGCTATTCTCCCCCGGAAGCTCTTCGGATGTGTCATCCGCTTCCATCCGCTGTCATCTGCTAGGCTTCCTACAAACATCTGCTTAACATCCTCGCTACATACTACCCATGTCTATTCCTTTCTGTTCTTTTCCATTCTGTTTTTGCAAATTTGGGCCACTTTTTGGAGTGGATAACAACGGATGGAGCCACCCCCAAAATTTTGCTCGTCCGCTGTGTCCTTTTTGCATATGTTTGCATCCATCGGCCAGTGGGACCTAGCCTTTACATCTGTCTAGCTTTCCATACACTTATGGCCTCCTTTTGAATTCTTTCCAATTCATTCACCTTAAAAATTGGATCATAAAAAAAAACATACAAGGATTGTCTGTTTCTCCACTCTGGAGAAAAAAGCTTGGTTGTGTCGATTGCCACTTCCAGTGGTGTCATTGCTCATACTACAGCCCCAAAGGTGTTTTGTATTTTGAACAAAAAAAAAATATCCATGATTGCTGACCTGTTTGGACTATGATCTTCTTTAACTTCCAGTCTCTTTGGCTATTGCCCATTTTCTCCAACTTGGCAACTATCATCAAGTACTTATTTGACTCTTCAAATCTAATTACATCCTATTTGGTCTGGGGAATCTTAAAATCTAGGCAGCTTCTGTGTTAAAGACAGATGCTTCTCCAGAAAACCAGATCCTAAGCCATTGAGGGTTGATAATAAGTATAGGTCTTTCAATATGGATGGCAATAGGATTGTTTGTTAGTTCGCAGCTTATTTGGCACACTAGCCATGTTTCCACAATATCATTCAAGAAATGATCTAAAGGTTGTATTCATTCAATATATTAAGCTTGCTAGTGCTAACTTTGGTTAGTTGGGGGACACTTCATATATTATGCAAATCCAATTCAATGAATTACGTGAACTCAGAAAATCAATTATTTGAACCCTAATATCCTATAATAATTTAAATCTCTAGATATTATTGCAGGGGTTGTTCTATTGCACTGCAGTAGCTGTGCCATGATATCATCAAGGAAGGATGACTGTTTCCAATTCTGAATGACATCAGAAAATTACAGTTGGCTTTGTAGAATGCCTTGCATGAACCTTACATGTGTCTTGGTGAGATGATGCAGTTCTACCAGCTGAGGCACTTTAAGTCACCTCATCCAGCCATTCAGTGGGTTGCACATCCCAGAAGCCTCTCCAGCTCTTGAAATGGTCAGAGAAGACTTCAGACACAAATAGGACAGAACTTCTTAAGGTAAAAAGAGGCACTGCTTCCAAGTTTTGTATTAGCAATGAAAGTCTGATTTTCATCAACCCCTTCTTGACTAAGGTTACTACATTAATAGCTGCCAACCAACCAACTTCAGGCACTTCTGGGTGAATTTTTCTTGCTTTTGTACCTCACCTGAAACAAAAAACAGCCTTGGTCTCCTTATGAAGTCATCTTCACCAAGAGGAAGGGCCAAACAGAAAAGAAAGTGCAACCTCTTGATTCTTTTGAATTCTCCAACTTATCCAGACAGGATTGTTTATTTGCATTGGAGCAATACACTTTTCAATGTTTCACTCTTATTTGACTAAGCATTTTTAGAAGATGCTGCTGGAGATTTCAGCTCTGTTTTGTTGCAATTGTGTTGTGAACTGCAGAGTTCAATTTTATCACTACTCTGTTTAACAGCTGCATTGAGCTGCTGGAGGACTTCATTCAGAGATAGCCACTGAGAAAAAGATTACACCAGCTTTATACCTCTGACCTTTCCATGCAGGCAGTGGGTGTTCTTCATTGAGCACAACAGTGGTCTGGATGAAGGCCAGTAAATTGAAGCTTTGTCTAGCTCAGAAGGAGGTACTGGCCATGAATGATCTATTGATCTAAGTGAGTCATGTCCAACCTATTCTGAAGAGAACTGCATACCCTTCAAAAGTTCAGAACAAAAATTGGGGCTGTTCTTGCTTCTGTTATTGTCACAAATCATTTTGATAGCAAGAAGAACCTTTTATCAGCTCAAGAACTTACAGCAGCTTGGACCTAGTCTACACATAGTAATGACCACTCCAGGAACATATTCATTACATGACTGCAATGTACTGGACATGGGGCTATCTTTGAAGACAGTGCAGAAACTTCAGTTACTTCAGAATAATGCAGCAGCATGACTAGGAATAGATAAAGATCCTACTGTTCAATTTCTGGACTCAATCCAAATGATTTTTTAAAACATGAACAGCTTGGGGTTTGACTATATCCATGTTTAAAAATAACTCAAAAATATAGTAAGGGGGTTATATGGTGAAATGGAAAAGCTCCTTCCTGCCTCATTGTGCCGTAAGTCATTAGTCGGGCAACAATATTTTCTTCAACACATTTTGTTAAGTATTGATAACTTACCCTAAAGAAAGAAAGCAAAATACCAATACAATATAAATAACCTAGAACTTAAATACTGAGCTAAGAAGTCAGTAGAACTCAGAAGGATATGCAGCATAGCAATATAATACAAAAGCCTGGGGGAAGAGCCAGGTTTTCCCTTGCTTCATTACAAAATGTGTGTGTGTGTGCGTGTATCCCACAGGAATAACATTGTATAATCAACAACAGAGCTCTGCATTCCACAGTAATGGAATGCCAAGATGATCCACAAAGTATACACAGGGAGAGGAATTCCTTTTGAGGATTTTCAGGTTGATTAATTTAAAAGATAGAAGTAACTCAAAAAGGCTGTATAAATACAGTCCTCTAATAACTCACACCATATTAATTCCTATTTTTTTTTAACATATTCCACTCCAGCATTACATTAATTTATTGGTTCTATATAGAATTGTCATATTAGAGCCCAGAGATAAAGATAGTTCCATTCACCTATTTCTCCCAGGATTCTGATTTCTGTTCCCTCTGTCACCTTCCAAATTCAATTCAAGCGAGCAGAAGGGCATAATTGAGGTGATTCAGATATTTTAAAAGATCCTCCATATTTTAAACCAGAAAGTTAGATCTTTTTGATTTTGGCTCCCAGTTGATGCAGCCAGCATGGCTGTGACAAAAGGAACTGTTGAAATTATATTCTGAAATACTCAGAAAATTCCAGATCACCTGTCATTACCTTAAGCCATCCAGAAGATTATTGGGATTCTTCATAAATATAATTACCATCCAGAAGACCTCAGAACCATCACATGTAGTGTTTGCACAGTGGTTAGAACGCAGTACTGCAAGCTAACTCAGTGCTCACTCCAGGAGTTCGATTCTCATCGACTCAAAGTTGACTCAGTCCTTCCATTCTTCCTGGGTCAGTAAAATGAGGACCCAGATTATTGGGGGCAATAGGCTGACTCTGTAAACCACTTAGGGCTGTAAAGCATTATTAAGCAGTATATAAATCTAAGTGCTATTGCTATTTGGGGAGCTGTTCCATAACAAGATCATCAAATTTGTCTCTTCATTTACAATATGTTTTTATATCAGGAAGTTAGCCATACTTTGCCTAAAATCTGGATGAGAAAGCATTAGGGTGCTGGCTCTAAATGTCTTTTAGAAGCAACACTGTTAATTGAATTACACTTTTTGGTGATTGAAAAACTCCTTCAACATGCCTAATTTATCAGTGTGATCTGCCTTGCACAAACAGATGAATTTGAGCTATCCCTATGCACTGATGGGATTCTCATATTATATTAAATCATAATATGATTTGGTGACTCACCCTATCTTTAAATCCAGTGATTGAGGGTTTGTAACAATGATGTATATGTTATCACAAACCAATCAATTTAGTCAATTAACAATGGCTTAGCAAAACAGGATTTTTTTCTACTGTTGGATATACGGGCTTTTTGGATGAGAGGGCTTCTTTTAAGGGAACTGTAAAATAGTAAAATCCTATTAATGCGTACTTGCTTCCTCAAACTCACAATTTTGCATGATTTCTTGCAGAAATAGATCAGTCTTCAATCTAGTTATTTTTGCAATAGAGATAACTGAAAAAAAATGCAATGCATGCAAACTTTCCTTTCTTTGCTTTATATAGGTAATCTTTTCTCATTTATATCTGCACCTTATTTTCATAACAATGGAATATCAAAGTGGTTCTCAGCCTGTGGTCCACAGACCCCTGGGAGGGGGTGTGATGTCATCACAGGGGGTCCATGAAGACTTGTAGATGATTTGTTATGATTTAAATCTTAAGTCTTGGGGAGGTCAATGGCTAATAGTTCATGGCCACAAAAGGCATTTAAAGTGGGTCCATAATGAAGAAAAGGTGGAGACCCACTGGAGTACCACAATAGGTCTTATAGCTGGCCTCTGTTTTCATAATCTACAACATTTGCCTTTTTTGAAATTTTGCATTGTGCGATCTCCTCTGTTATAGATACATGGATCCTTAATGGGCCCAAGGGAAGCTTTTATTTCCAGAGGCTAATAAGTTGCAGCCTGATTACCTAAATGTGGAAAATGTTTCACCAATGGGATTTCTGAGATGCTTATAGGCCTAAAGTATCCACTGTACACTTTCAGACATGCCTATTTATAGCAATAATCATAAACTTGATGTCTTGGTTTAGTCTAATCTATCTGGCGTCACTATGCCAGCTTGAGAAAAAGAAAGCCATTCTTTGCTGTCCACAAGAGACAACTTCTCTAGTTCTGTTTTCTTTATCTGATGTTTCCAGATGTATTTTTTCTTAAATTTCGGGCTCTTATTATTAAGGTATGCATTTATGCTTGGTTCTTAGACCCTTGACTCTGAGATGTCTCATATCAACCAAAAGTATCAGGTCTAGCTATTCACCCAGCATACTATAAACCTGGCTACTTATGCAAACCATTTTTTGGATTTGTACAACCACTGAACCCTAAAATAAAAAAGTTAGGTATATCTGTATGACAAGTTAAGTGTTTTTTAAAAAGCAAATAACAGCAAAGGTTAGCATGCTGTTAGCATCTTTAAGTGTTTACCTGACAGTGTTATATGAACAGAATCTCAAAGTTACAAATTAAACACAGGCACACAACCGAAGCAAAGAAGGTGAAGAGAAAAAGAAACAGAAAGAAGTAGTGAGTCATGTGTTACACAAATAGGCAGCTTGGAAAGGCAGGACAGGGCAGAATTCCCAGAATTCTTGGTTGAATAGCTGTTAGCCAATGGAAGGATCCAAATGCCTTGCCTTTCTGTTTTGTAGTGTTAGGTCAAGAGTCAAAAGAAATACAGTTATGGATAGGCAGGAGCAAGCTCCTACCAAACTCCCTGCAGTTGAACAGCAGGGGAAGTCTTGGTTGATGAATGGGACCAAAAGGTGCATTTCTTCAATTTGCAATCCTCGGTCAAATCAATTTGCAATCCTAGGTCAAATGTTGCCAAAACTATCACCTAAAAGAGAAATTGGCCATAGACCTGGCTTTTTCAGATCCTCATATGTAGAAATATAGGGAATGAACCAGTTCCTTGCAATAGTCTGTCTAAATATAGAAATGGCTCACTTTCTTTTAGGGTAAAAATTTGTTGCAAACATTATTCTTGTAATGATTGATATGAAAAAAAGGTTGGGTGCAGAAGTGATATTCAGCAGGTTCTGACCAGTTCTGGAGAACCAGTAGCGGAAATTTTGAGTAGTTCAGAGAACCGACAAACACCACCTCTGACTGGAGATTTTACAGTATCCTTCCCCTGCCATGCCCATCAAGCCATGCCCATCAAGCCATGCCACAGAACCGGTAATAAAAAAATTTGAATCCCACCACTGGTTGGGTGCCTTTATATATATATACCTTTTCCCCAAATGTAACTCATCTTTTTGGCAAACAAGTTTCATTATTACATCTCTTTCCTTATCTTGTTTATGGAATTTTGAGATGGGATATAAGCCCAAATTCATGGGAAAGGAAGAAGGAAGCGTGACCACTCAGATTTCCAAGTTTTTTTCTCTTTCCCAATTCACCTAAGAGACTGTAAGAAGCAATTTCAGCCAAATGTGGTCAAAACTGTGAAGCAGTTCCACTTTCTTGGCTTTAAGCCTAATTGTTCTGCATCTCCTCCACTCCCAATAGAAAACCAGATGGAAAACTACCAATTGAACACATTTTTCCTGCTTTCTAATCCTAGAACAACTTTACCTCAGTATACCTTAGCAAGCTATGAGATTAACATATGCATATACTTCAAGTCCTGTATAGGCTTCCTTCTCAGTTGCTAAAGACGAGAATCAGTCTCATTTAGATTTTTAAAAGGCCACCTTCCATCTTTCTCAGCAAGATAGGCAGTTGCCCTGCATCCAGTTGGTAACCCTCCAAGATTTTCTCATTTTCTATTAGAAAATTGGTGCCCCATCATTCCATCTGCTTCAGTTAATAATTTTTCTCATAGTGTTTCTCTTTTCAGTGAGTCTTCTCCATGTTCCAACCTCAAAGGCTTCGTGGGTATATAAGTATCCCTGAACTAGCAGCCAAACCTCCCATCCAAATACTATTTGGCTGTCCAGTATCAAAGCTCAGACAAGATTGGGCAAGTGTTTCTTGCTGCTGAGATGGCTTTTCAAACATCTGAGCTGCCAAACCTTTGAGTTTTGAAAGATTGCCACTGACAATACATATTTGCCCAGGAAATGGTATTTTTTTATGTTTAATTTCCCCCCATATACATATTTTTAATTGCAAAATTCCAGGATGTGTGAAAACCAAATGATAATTGAAGCCGATCTGCACATTACTTTCAAAACTAGGTCAAGTCATATTAAAGTAAAAACAAAATGAATGAAATGCCTGTGCCTTCAGTAGCTGCGTCCCACATGCAGTTCAACCAGAGAAAGAAGTAGATGAACGAGAAAGCATAGCAAGCAAAGAATATGTCAACCTCTTTTCCAAAGTACCTGAAGGCAGCACAAGAAGCAATGGAAGGAAACTAATCAAGAAAAGAAGTAATAGAATATGTAGAATTATAGAAAATAATGATTATATAAAGATGTATTTCTTTTTTTATTATTATTATTACTACATATATAAAAGGTTTTTAAGATAGATTTGGAAGGACTATATGAATTGTTATAAAATAAACTAAGTATAGCTATCTTGCAAAGTATGAATGAACAAAATTATAGTCAAATGATTGATTAATAATAATACTAGGATATCTAATTTCTGATAATATGAGTTATTATGTAATGTAACTGTAATTGAGACTATGAAATCAATGCACAAAAAATTTGTAAACCAACCGACACACTGTTTGTATACTTATGGAAGAAAGCTGGATATTTTTATGTTTTGTTTGTTTTTGTTTGTTTTTAAAAATTAATAAAACTTAAAAAAAAAGAGAAAAGAACCAACTTAGAACTATGGTGAAATTTTCTAACAGAACAATTAATCAGTGGAACCAGAAGTTGTGGGTACTCCAGTACTAGAGGTTTTAAAGAAGAGGTTGCACAATGACTTGTCTGAAATGGTATAGGATTTCCTGCCTAAGCAGGGGGTTGGGCTAGAAGATCTCCAATTCTGTTGTTCTGTTATGTAGACACTGCACGTCAGGGATGGATCATTTGTACTGGACTCTAAACTCCACCGGGTGCTGTCAGTGATGGAGCTATATTTCAATCATACCTGAGGTACCATTTTCCCATTCTTGTATTAATATTTTAAGTTAGAATTCTCATTATACTTGATCGTTAGAATTTTTGGCTGGAGTTGACTGGAGTTTGTAGCCCAAGCACCTGAGGTTTATGAGGTTCTCCATTGTTGCCTTAACACTTGAGTGCACAAGCTGCAATTCAGAAACCATGGGTGAGCCCTTTCCAAGCTCACTGAATCTCCAGTCCCTTCTGTAGCTGCTTTCAAGATTTGATAGGTGCAAGGGTTGTTAAAGCTGGATACATTTGGAGAATCTAGATTATGAGGCATAATCCAGCCAAAACAGCAAACAGAATTGAAGAAAAATCTGATTCTTCTGCACAACATGCCCCTCTTCTGCTTTGGCCACTCTTACTGAACCTCTGATCCTGCAAACTTATTACTCCCATGCATTCCAAACAGCTACTTGTGCCCTCATCCCACAAAGCTGAGGTATCCCTGCTTTAAATGGTAGGTAATCTAATAGGCAAAAAATAGCTGATAGATATCTGAAGCATTTGTTCTCGTGATATAATCTTGGTGCAAGTCTGGCAAGCAATAACTATTGTAACTAGGGTGGCTTTTGGAGTACTCTTATATCACAGAGAGCAGGACAAGAAACAATGGTTGGAAACAAACAAAGAGAGAAGCAACTTGGAATTAAGGAGAAACTTCCTAACAGGGAGGGACAATTAACTAGTGGAACAGCTTGCCTTCAGAAGTTGTGGGTGCTCTATCACTGGAGGTTTTTAAGAAAAAACTGGATAGCCACCTATCTCAAATGGTATAGGGTCTCCTGCTTGAGCAGGAAGTGAACTAGAAGCCCTCCAAGAACCCTTCCAGTTTCTATTCTATTCTATTCTATTCTATTCTATTCTATTCTATTCTATTCTATTCTATTCCTATTCTTATTCCTATTCCGATTCTTCCTGTTCTGTTCCATTCCATTCCATTCTACCCTACCCTACCCTACTCTACTCTACTGTACTCTATTCTACTTTCCATCATACCTCCAAGATATCTCCCAATTTCACTCATCTGGGGTGCCAGATCTCAACTAGAGGCTGCATGGTATCTATTTGACCTTTCCTTTGGGAAGGAAGGCAGCTCTGACAAGGTTGGCTGACAGCTCCCACTCCTTTGCTCTGAGTCTGTTTATGATGTTGGGATTTTGCAGAGTTACACTTACCTTTCCTCACCGAGTTGCAGCCTGGGTAAAATTTAAGATAGTTTTAATGGACTTGTAATTGAGTTTCACGTGCCACAGGCTTGTGTATCAAGGAGAATATATCAATACTTAGCATCCTCTGCTGCTAATGAGGATTTGCATTTACTTCATTTTGGTTCCAGGGACATGATGTTCCTCACCACATCTCTTGGTTAGGATATAGAAGTCAGACCTTGTTATGCAATATAATGTTAATGACAGGCAGAAAGCCAAGTCTCTTAAAATAGTGAATAACATTAACTCTGCTTAAGTAGTGGATAGAAAGGGGAGGAGAAAAAAAATCTGTCATTTATAGTAAAAAAGCAAGTGAAAGTAAAAAAGCACTCAATATCAGAGAGGGAAACAGTTACCACTTTTTAGATTTTATTCCATTTTCCTACAAAACTACATCAGGGGAAGAGTTTCCTACAGAAGTGCCTGAGCTCACAAATGAAACTACACAACCTTAAGCCCATGTCACACTGAACCAATGGATGCAAAGAGGATGTAAAATGGACAAAAAACCTTGCCATCCATTCGAAAACGCGATGTACTCACTGCCTCCGTTTTGCTTCCTCTCTATCCGTCCAGCATCCGCTTATTGATGTTTCATCCGCTCCGAAAGTTTTGGGCTGCCCAAAACTTTTGCACGGAAAATGTATCCAGTTCGTCCATTCTGCATCCGCTATGCATCCGTTACGCATCCATTACGCATCCATTACGCATCCGTTACGCATCCGTTACGCATCCGCTATATCCGCTTGGCGTCCGCTGCGCATCCGCGCAACTCGCATCCGCCCGGATGCAGGGAGGAAGCGGAACGGACGCGGAACAGATGCAGAACGGATGCAGAATGGATGCAGCATGGAAACAAAGCGTTTAAAACGGAAAAAACGTTCGCAGAGTGGACCTATCTCGGATATTAAGGATGTCTAGAGGATGCCTAGAGGATGCCTAGAGGATGCCTAGAGGATGCCTAGAGGATGCCTAGAGGATGCAAAAGGACACCTATACTGCCAATAAAAAGAGGGAACAAGTCTGCATCTCACTTTCAGACCAGCAGCCCACCTGCCAGACCTCTGCAGCCTTCATCTGACTCTTCCTCTTCCACAGCTTCCAGTCATGTCCACCGTGGATCATACCACAGTCCTTTTGGCAGCCACCATCCTTCTGCAACAGTATGAAGCCATCGACAGGCTCTGTGAACTCTACTATGGGAAGAAAAAGAGGCGGCCAAGAAGTGTCTGGGTCTGAAGATGGATCGCCAGAAGAGCAGAGTACGGACTGTACAACAAGCTGATGGTGGAGCTCAGGAACGAAGACACTCGGGCATTCCAGAACTTCATGAGGATGCCTCCAGCCATGTTTGATGAAGTTGTGCAGCGCCTGACACCCAGGTTGACCAAGGCAAACACCAACTTCCGGCCCAGCCTGAAACCTGGGCTCAAGGTGGCACTCACTCTGCGCCACCTGGCCTCAGGGACCACCTACAAAAGCATGCAGTATGGCTGGAGGGTGCCACACAACACCATCAGCATTGTGGTCAGAGAAGTGATGCAGGCCATCATCAAAGAATACATGGAGGAGCTCCTCCAGTGCCCCTCCACTGAAGAAGGATGGAAGAAAGTTGCAGAGCAGTGGTATCAGAGGTGGAACTTCCCCCACACCGTTGGAGCCATTGATGGCAAGCACGTGGCCTGCAAAGCTCCAGCCAAGTCAGGGTCCACTTATTTCAACTACAAGGGCTTCTTCAGCATCGTCCTCTTCGCCATGGTCGATGCTGACTACAAATTCATGTACATCGATGCTTCAGGCTGCGGCTCATCTTCAGATGCCCAGGTATACAACGCCAGTCACCTCAAGGAGGGGCTGGAAGGCAACCTCATCGTGGGCTTCCCAGAACCAGACCCACTGCCCAACGACACGCAAGATGTGCCCTACTTCATCGTGGGGGATGACGCCTTCTCCCTCAGAACCCACCTCATGAAGCCCTACACCTCCAAATACCTCACCTGTGAAGAGAGGATCTTCAACTACAGGCTGTCCAGGGCAAGGCGGGTGGTGGAGAACGCCTTTGGCATCCTGGCCAACAGGTTCCAGGTACTTCTCACCAACATGCAGCATCGCCCAGAGACCGTGAGGAGGATCGTGGAAGCTTGCTGCATCCTGCACAATCTCATGCGCATCCACTACCCAGTCTTGCAGAACAGGCTCGTGGACCGTCAATAAGGCAATGGGGACATGGAGCCTGGGGAATGGAGGCAAGGGTGAAACCTGATCAACACTCAGGATGTGCAAGGCCACAACAGAGCCTCACAGGAAGGGAAGAAGCAGCGCAACCTCCTGAAACACTGGTGCAACTCCCCAGCTGGAGCGGTGGAGTGGCAAGACAGGATGGTAGATGCTTAATGGATGCTTCCCTCAGCCTGTCTCATCACACAGTTGTGTTTGTGTTCAAATGTGTGGATCAATGCTTACATTGTTATTGATAAAAAAGGGCCATAGGTGTGGCACCTGGGAGGGAGTCCCACTATGCTTGCACTGGAGGTTTATCTATCCCACAGCTATTAGCCATCCCAAAGGTATCCCTGCTCATTCCACAGGTATCCCTGCCCACCCCACTGCTATCTTAACCCATCCCACAAGCATGCAAAGGCTTAAGCCAATTCTAAAAGTTTCCATCAAGACTTTTTTTAAAAAAAGAAATGAAGCAAGTGTGTGAATCAAAGATAAACTTTATTGAACAACAAGCTGTAAAAAAAAAATGACCCAAGTCAAGTGTCCAAATAAAGTCCACAGGTAGCCAGCTACCCGGTCTCTGGCACTCTTCTTGGTCACTCGGAGGTGTGCCCAGTCTCAGGGCTGAAGGGTCCAGGTGCTGTGGTGGTGGGTGGTGCTGGAGTGCCTGGCCTCGAGAGGACAACAGGGGATGGTGTGTTGAGAAAGCTCTCAGACAGCTGGCTCAGACCCGTGATGCTGAGAGGTCCTTCCTCCATGCCATGGGGTGTCAGCCCCAGTACTGATGACAGATGTACTGAGGCCAGGCTTGGCTGTGGGGTGGAAGAAGGAGTAGTGTAGTGGGGCTGTCTGCTCTGCAGCTGGGTGAGGACTGGCGTGGGTGGCATTGCTGTCGTCGGTGGCATCATTGTCTTGGGTGGCATCGGTGGCATCAGTGAAACAGGTGGCAACGGTGTCGCCCGAGGATTCTGTGCCTGGACTGGGAAGGGCTGCTGCCTGTGCTGCTGAACCTCCTGGTAGCCATAGCCCTGGTAGGTGAGGGCCTGTGGGAAGCCTTGGAATGGGAGGGACATCACCTGGGGTGGAGGAGCAGACCTGGACTGGGTGGGAGCAGGTTCCTCTGGGTCTGGAAGGTTGTGAAGCAGCTCGGTGATCCAGTCCTTCACCAGCTGGTACTGTGGATCCGCCATTTCCTTGAGGGTCTGGTTGACATAGGTGAGGAAGGGCTTGCGGTTGGAGGATGAGGAGTCGGTGTGGACCAGCTGAGAGAGGAGATCTATGCTGCTCCGGATGGTGTCCCTGATCTCCAGCAGGACAGTGTGGCTCTGCCCCTCCTGTCTGGCTCTCTGCCTTTCTGTGGAGGTGGAGCTGGGGTGGATGCGGGTAGGGCTGTGGTGGACTCGATGTCTCCTTTCTCTCACTGCACCAGGGAGTCCTCTACGCACTCCACCACGCTTACCACACCTGTCCGCGGGTTCTTCGCCGTGGCACGCTCCACAGAAACCTGCCTGGAGATAGGGACTGACTCTTGGCCGGAAGAGGACTGGCTCTCAGCAGGCTGCCGGAGAGAGAGGGTCGTGAGAGGGGCTGCTGGTGCTCCTCGGTGGCGGACCTCACCCTCCAGGAAGCTGCACCTGGCCATGTCGTAGGTCTCTCTGTCTGTCAGCTTCACAGTGGCCTGGCCAGATTTCTTGAGGTGTAGTTTCCCGTACCAGGTGTGCATGTGCTTCCACCAGCCGAGGAGCACCTCCGAAGTATAACCCATACTCTCTGCCCTCTCTCTCCAAGCAGCCTGCTTCCACTTGGTGTCCCTGTACAGCCAGTGTCCGTTCCGCCACAGATAGTCATTCTCTCTCAGCCACTCCAGCACCTCATCCTCGTGCGCCTCCTCAATATAGTATTGCCTCCTCTCCCGTTGTCGCATACGCCTCTTCCTCCCTTTGGCTGGACCAGATGGGCCCTCATCAGAGGGGCTCCCAGGTAGTAGGGGCTGCTCCTCCACACCACCAGCAGCAGTAGCAGCACCAGCAGAATCATCATCATCATCATCCTCACCAGCAGGATCATAATCATCATCATCATCATCAGCAGCAGCAGCAGCAGCAGCAGGATCATCATCATCATCAGCAGCAGCAGTGGCAGCAGGATCAGCAGCAGCAGCAGGACCAGCAGGACCAGCAGGACCAGGATCAGCAGCAGTAGAGTAAGCACCAGTAGGCCCAGCAAGTCCAGGAGCACGAGCAGGACCAGGAGCACGAGCAGGACGAGCAGGACGAGCAAGACCAGGAGCACGAGCAGGACGAGCAAGTCCAGGAGCACGAGCAGATCGAGCAGGACCAGCAGGACCAGGAGCAACTTCAACAGAGTAAGCACCAGCAGAAGCCCCAGGACCAGCAGAAGCACCACCTCCAGGAGCAGCTTCAGCAGAAGCCCCAGCAGAAGCAGAGTCAGGGGCAGGGGGCGGGAGGTTGGCCCTGTCCCTCTTGCCAGGGATGGCGGCAAGTTGCTGAGGCTTTCGCTTCCTCCCCATGGTTGTGGGAGGCTGGCAGGCACCAAGGCTGGCAGGAAGGCTGGCAGGAAGCCAGGTACGAAGGCTGGCAGGAAGCCTAGCAGGTAGGCTGGCAGGAAGCCTGGCAGGAAGCCTGGCAGGTAGGCTGGCAGGAAGCCTGGCAGGAAGGCTGGCAGGAAGCCTGGCAGGAAGCCTAGCAGGCAGGCAGGCAGGCAGGCAGGCACCAAGGCTGGCTGGAAGGCAGGCTGGCAGCAAGGCTGCAGGCAGCCATGCAGGCAACGCAGGCAAGGAACTCGAAGTGTCCAGCAGCAGGTCTTTCCTCGGAATGCTGGCCACGTGCGAGCTGCTTCCCTTTATATCCGGGGGGCTTACGTAATGCTTCCCCCCCGCATGCGCAATTAACGCTCGGCATCCGTTCCGCTTCTGCTGTGCATCCGCTAGGCTTCCGCTGTGCATCTGCTTTATCCGCTGTGCATCCGCTGTGCATCCGCTTCATCCATTCGGCGTCCGTTCTGCATCCGCTGTATCCATTCCGCGTCTGCTTCGCTGAGGCCCCCCGGAAGCCCTGCGGTTGCGCCATCCACTCCCATCTGCTTCCATCCGCTGGGCTTCCGTTCCACATCCGCTTTGCATCCGCCCTGCGTCCTCCCCGCGTCCGTGTTATCCGCTCCGGTTATGCAAATTTTTGCCCCTTTTAAGAACGGATAACAACGGATGGAACATTTTGCTCGTCCACTGTGTCCTTTTTGCATCCGTTGGCCAGTGTGACATGGGCTTTATGTACCTGAAATTGGGAGCAAGGAGGCCTTATTCATGGCTAGGACTGGGCTATCCTCCTCATTACAAAATATGCCAGTTTTCTCTTATGTAATCCTTGCAGACAGGAAGGCAACCTAACTCAAGTGCTGTCGATGACAATAGTCTTATTTATGGCACATGTCACCGTATTTCCATTGTTGTACTAACAATAACATGTCATTTGGTATCAGTGTGGTTTCCTATAATGCTGTGTCTCTGAAAAATGCGACAACAGATTAGAATAGCTGAATTCAAACAAACAAACAACATTAACATTGAGAGAAATCTTTTGGAAAAGAGACTCTGGCATCTGAGATGTCCATGCAAATTCTCTGCCTGCACTTGTCTGTTGTCGATAGGATATTTCAGAGTGTCTTTCCAATGAAGGCTTGCTTTGGTTTTAAAGTCAACTCACATCAATAGAACATAACATATCAACAAGCTCACTAACTAACTCCAACAGTTTCCTGGAAAATATTTGAATTTATGGCACTACATAGTGCTTAGAGTTATTTACTGCTTCATAGTGCTTTACAACACTCCCTGAGTGGTTGACAGAGTCAGCATTTTGTTCCCCAAAACCTGGGTCCTCATTTTACTGACTTTGGAAAGATGGAAGGCTAAATCAACCTTGAGCCAATAATAAAGATGAAATTCGTGGCAGTGGGCAAAGCTGGCCTGCAATACAGCATTTTAATCACTGTGCCACCAGGGGTCCTATAGCTGTTTCAAAAGCAGGTAGGTGGAATTCTAATAGATGGGTACAATCTGCCAAACCAAAATCTGGCAGGTACTCGCCACACTTGCCACTATCCATATTGATCTTGTTTGCTGTGTAATTCAGCAATGGCAACTTTGTGTGAGGCCATATACACCTGGGATCCTGCATCGCATAACATGCTAGTGGCTGCAATTTCAGATATCCCAGTCATTATGCTCCTTTACTCCAGTATGCAGCATGTGTGTGGGAAATAAGACACTTTCCATCTCAACTGATGTCTGAAAGTGACTCAACGAAATTGCTTCTTGCTGCAGTCTTGATAGTGCCTTCCTGAAACCATTAAAAAGGAAGAGCTCCATTCATTCTTTGAGTCAGGGTACAACAAGGCCTGACAGTTAATGGCAACCTGATGGAAGCATTATTAGTCTCCATCAACCTGTATCCTTTTGGAAAGACTCATTAGGCCACAGGTGTCAAACTCACCACATCATGTTGATGTATTGTGACATTTTTTGCTTTCATGGAGCTGGGGTGGGTGTGGCCTACACGTGATGCATCTGGCCCATGGGCTGCCAGTTTGACACCCCTGGATTAGGCCATCCTCCTTGTACTATCTCATAGCAAATCCATTGCTTTGGACCATTCTCCCTCTTCTCTTGAGCATTCCTGCAACACAGCACAGCAGCTTACTTTGCTTGAGAGCAGATACATTGCCACCAGCTGTTGGCACAAGCTGCTTTTTGCTGCAAGTTGTTGCTACAGATGAAGAAATAATCCATGCTACTGTGTGTGTGTGTGTGTGTGTGTGTGTGTGTGTGTGTGTGTGTGTTCTCTTTTGGCATCTTTGTAATACACAGGGAAGACCTTGCCTCCCATATTTTCTGGCTTTGATCTTAGACTTTGATCCCGAAAGAAATTCATAAATGGACTAAACCCAACTAAAGACAAGATATCCTCCTTGTTGGATTTGCGGAAGAATGAGACTCGGAGACCATCGTAACTTCAGCTCTTTTTATTTAGTGCAGAAAATCCATCTTAATCAGGAGCCACGGCAGCTCTTTATATAGAGAAACTGCTCGCGGCTAGTGTCCAATGACAGCTACTTGTTTTTCCTGCTGCTAGAATTGGCCAATCATAGGCTTGCTATTATTAGCCAATCAGCATTGAGAAAAGTAACTAATCAGTGTCGGGTATTCTTGTCCAATAGCCTATTTGGAGTATGTTAATATGGAACACTCTTGGCCATAAGAGATGAGAACCACAACAATAGGTTGCTACTGCCTCCAACCCTTGCTAATCTAAGCCCTCCCCTGGGATAAAGAAGGCTAAGTAGGAATTGCATCCAACCCTTGACACAATAAATTGGAACAATAGTAAGTCTCTATAACTGAATGGCCGGTTAATAGCCTTTCCAGAAATTTATACCAGACAATCCAGGGGGATAGCGGTTAACAGGATCCTCATATAATAACAATAAAAGTATATCTCACTCCAGCTACAATACTAACCACCTGCTGTCTCCATGGAGGCTGAACCTGCTTCCCTATATCAGCTGCCACAGTGAATCGTGTGTTTGCTGAATGATTGATGCACCAGAGACAGTATAATTTGTTTTATGAGCTCTTTTGGGGCGACTGTCCAAAGGACAGCTGTTAGGTGGCTGGCTGCATCTGCAGAAACACCAAGAGATTCAAATAAAAGCAGCTTCTAATAACATTACCTACTGAATAAAAACAAATGCCTTTTCTATAAGAGAGGTCTCACCTGGGCAGCTGTGCTAGTAGACATTTTAAGTGAAAGTTAAACAGGTCACTGCAGAGGTGGCATTCAGCAGATTCCTGACCAATTCTGGAGAACCGGTAGAGGAAATTTTAAGTAGTTCAGAGAACCAGCAAATCCCACCTCTGACTGGCCCCGATCCCATTTATTCTCTGCCACCCAAGTCCCAACTGATGGGCTGGGTCTTCTTTTGTTGCCCTGCAGAGGAGAACAGAGCTGGAAAGCAGGTTAGTGGGGTGGGGAGGTAATGGGGATTTTGCAGTATCCTTCCCTTGCCACACCCACCAAGCCATGCCACACCCACAGAACTGGTCGTAAAAAAATTCAAATCCCATCATCACTTCCACCCTGATGATGCATCCACCCTCCCCAAAAGAAAACCATCTGAAGGAAATCCTTTGCCTTCATACCTGCTTAACTCCCAATGTGGACGACAAAGGAGCAAAATCCATGTTCTGCTCTGAGCAGCCCAGCAAACCATTCCAAGCTAAAGGGAAGTGAAACCAATTAGGGAAGTCCTCAACTTATGATCACAACTGAGCCCAGAATGTATGTTGCTAAGTGAGAAATTTGTGAATTTTGCTCCATTTTAGGACTTTTCTTGTAACATTTGTTTTGTTAATCACTGCAGTTGTTACACTAGTAACACAATTGTTAAGTGAATCTGACTTCCCCATTGACTTTGCTTGTCAGAAGGTTGCAAAAGGAGATTACATGACCCCAGAACACTGCAGCCATCAAAAATAGGAACCAGCATCTGAATATCTATTCATCCAGGTCATGGTTGTCCCAAAGGTGCTTTTTCAATAGGTAGCTGGACTTTGTGGGTTTTTTTTTTTTCTTTGAAGATGTTTCGCTTCTCATCCAAGAAGTTTCTTCAACTCCAGTCAGTCAGAGCTGAAGAAACTTGTTGGATAAGAAGCAAAATGTCTTCAAAGAAAAACCAAAAATCCAGTTGCCTCTTGAAAAAGCACCTTTGGGACAAGCATCTGAATGTAAACCACATGGCCACGGGGATGTTGCAACAGTGATAAGTATGAAAAAGTCATAAATCATTTTTTTTCAGTGCTGTTGTGACTTCAAACGGTCACTAAATGAACTGTTGTAAGTTGAGGACTACCTATACAGCAGAGATGGTATTCAGCAGGTTCTGACCAGTTCTGTAGAAAAATTGTATCCCACCACTGCCGTACAGTATTTGCATTCCTTCTCCCCTTCCCATCTTTACTTCATTTTGTACTCATTAATTTGTCTACAAAAAAATAATAATAATGAGAGAACCAAAAATCCCTCAAGGCACCTCCTCCTTGAAAGACCTGTTAACACAGCGGAGTCCAGGTTCTGGGAGGCTGAGTGAGGGGAAAGCATCCATTTATAGTCTACAGATGCCACAGATCCCCAGCACTTCAGGAAAGAAAAAGAGAGGCTTCAAAGAGCCCTGGTGGTGCAGTGGTTTGAATGCAGTACTACAGGCTACTTCTGCTGACTGCTGATTGCCAGCAGTTCGACACTTCGAGTCTCACTGGCTCAGAGTTGACTCAGCCTTCCATCCTTCCGAGGTCAGTAAAATGAGGACCCAGATTGCTGGGGACAATATATACTGACTCTGTAAAACCTGAGAGGGCTGTAAAACATTATATAGGTCTAAGTGCTACTGCTATTGTTATTCCTAAACATATTCAGAGGAGTTGGAAATAGTTTGGCTCAGCTACCAAATATGGATAAATCATAGGATCCCAAGAGCCAGAATTGATCCAGAACAGTACAAAGAGTTACAGGAGCAGGTGGCCTGAATTGATGGGCTCTTGAGTGCACAAAAAGGTCTGGACAAAATAGCTTTCTCGCTGAGTTGTTTTTTTCTCAGAACAAAGTATATAGTTACTGTATAAGTGCATGAGGTAAGCTATCGTACAAGGTTGTTGCCTAGAAATGAGTGGCTTTTAAAATCAAATGAATGCATGCATGAATAAATAAGAAGGGCTTCCTAATAAAATAGATTTAGTCCAGGATGACATGATAGATCAATTACCAACCAGCCGGCCACTTTTTAGTTTAATGTGTGGTTAATTTATAGTTCAGTATACCACATGAACCATATCTTCGCAGTTAACTGAATAAAATATGATTAAATAGATCGAAGTGTTTTGCAAACACTTTTGGAAATCCATCTATTTGGAATCCATCTATCTATCTATCTATCTATCTATCTATCTATCTATCTATCTACCTATCTATCATCTATCTATCGATCCATCGATCCATCGATCCATCCATCCATCCATCCATCCATCCATCCATCCATCCATCCATC
>BLBF01000033.1:9423443-9465143 GCA_015471245.1 Laticauda colubrina
ATTGCTACAACTTTAACAACACTACAATGACGTGGGATAATACCCGAAGGAAGCTAAACAGCACACATGTAAGTACCCGCGAAAGCTTAAAAAAACAAATATATATATGTACTTGACAAGCAGTTGCCAAGGCTACAGACCTATTGTCTGCCCCATACTGGAGTCCAAAGTCAGGTGAACCCATTTGACTTTTTTTTAAGATATGACAATTGCTCAAAATGAGCCTTGGGTTGATCTGGCTTTCACCTCCCCAATATGTTATTGAAAGAGATACTATGGAAAAAACATTGCTAACCTGTTGCAGGAAAAGTTTTTTCATTATACCCAGTGCTATGGTGTGGGCTTTCAAAAGGGCCTGAAAGAAACACCCACTCTATGTATACCCCAATGCATCCCCAAACTTTTTCCATTGGTGCTCCAACCCCTGTCTGCTTTCCTGATTTGGTTGTTGGTAATCCAACATAGGCAACTGATGTCTGCTAGAAGGAAGAGGCATTCAGCAACAGTGAGAACTGCCAAGGCTATCACTGATTTCTATAGATTAGCCAGAATTTCAACGATGTCATTGATGGACAGCCCTTCCAAAGTTGTTTCATATTGTCTCCCAGGCCATGTTGCATTCTCCACCTCCCTAACCTGTTTCATAATGGCAAGCGATCTTTAATCAAACCAGCCAAACAAAGCAGTTATTCTCTTTTGGAGCCTGAACCTTTGAAGATAAACAGGATGGCCTGCCCTAAGGGCGCCCTTCCAAAAAGCAATTGTCAGCCTAACCCTTTGGGGTTGCCTATTCAGCAGTACTTCGGGTACCGTTTCTTCAAGCCCAGGAGCAGAAGCGATAATCTCAGAGCAGAACAGCTCCGTCTGGGAAAGTCTGGGAAAGTCTTCAAGAATCTTGGTCTTGTAAAAAAAGCTGGCAAAGCAGGCATTGTCTTCAGCAGATTTCCTCTTCTATCATGTCATCCTTTTTGCAACCTGGCACTTTTCCTAGTCCCTTTATCTGGCTGAAGTGGGAAAGATGAAATAAATTCTCAAGACTATCTCATTTTTTTAGATTGCAAAACCCCCTTCCTAGCTTATGTTAGTATCACTACTATTTCCCCCATCCCCACTCCATTCCGTTCAAAACATAGATTAAAATTCCAAAAAACTAAACTTCTGATAGAAACTTTGTCCCCATCCAGAACACAAAGGAGAGATAGACAGCACTATTGTCAATTTCAACAATTCTTCTTGCAGGACTTGCTTGGATGGTTAAAATTGAGGGTGGGTGAGACAAGATTCCTGTCCAAAGGAGAAATGGGTTCTGCACAGTTTCACTGCTGCAGAAAGGATGGTCATTTCTTTGGTTTTCTGACTAACAGCCAAATTGAATCAAAAATAAATAGGTTCAGCTCCTGAATTCTGCTGATGCCATGAAATCTAAAGGCTGCTTTGGAATTGGTACAGTGTTCATATGGGAAAGAGCCCAAGGTTTATATACCTGGCCTAAATTTCAGGATAGTCTAATTGGTTTTAACTTAGCATATTTTGTGAATTCTGACAGCTCTGGATTCAATAATTCATGATTAAGTATACAAGTACATAGTTTAGATGGGCTGCAAAAATCCAGATCATGCTTACAGATGTTGCTCCCATTTGCAAGTCAACCTAAATTGCTGTAGTTTTTAATCTCTGCTATAGTGTAGCCCCATAGATGTGTTCATAAAAATATTATCAGGACTAGCATTAACAACTTATGATTGATGTTTATTTAGAACCTCTGTCCTCACAACTAGGTTTTCTGCTTTCTGGAAATTGAAGCTTCTCTATTTCCCCAAGTTTATTTCTGTGCTTCAGCAGGGAAACAAACCATACAAAGCAAGAAAATCTTGCAAAATCTCAGCTCAGCTTCTACAGCACACCTTCTGCTTATTGGATGGCTTGCTGGCCTTTCATTTCCCCAGTAGTCCTGACCTATTCTTCCTAACCTTTTCCTCACTAGCTTGGAAACCAAAGAATTACAATAGGTAGGTGACTTAACATATTTCAGATTTCTGATGCTAGATGTAAAGTTCCCCTCGGAGATCTATGAAAATGCAGATCATTGCTACCTTCACTACATAGATGGAATCCAAATGAGAACTTCACATGGGAAAGTAACTTTTTTTTTAAACAAATTTTATTCAGTTTTTCACATTAAAAACAAAAATCTCTTTTTAGTGGACATCATATTTCTGGGTCATCTTTACATACAAATATGACAGCAATTATACATTCATATATGCATACTTAATTCTATTATTACCTTTTCCATTCTAAATTTTCAGTAAGGAGAGAAACAAACACATTAATTCCAGCCTCTTTCATTAATCTCAATCGAAACATCCATTTGTTTCATTTCAATTATTTCAAATATAATCCTTTAATATTTATTTTAAACTTATTAATTTAGTTGGTTCTTTAGTCTGTCATATTCCCTTTCCATTACACATTCTTTTTATAAATTCTAGATTAATACAAATTTTAACACTAAAGAAAAAAAGTATAGGTTTCCCCCCTTTTACTGCTTTGAGTGTGACACCTCAATGATTAAAATATATTTTTATTCCCTCATCTTGATTACCAATAAACCATTATTTTTAAGAAGTCACAATAATAATCATTACATATTTCATTTGGATTCCACAGCATATTTCCTCCCTTAATTTTTAATAAAAGTTATCAATATCTATATTACCTTATTTTCTAAATATTTTTAATTGCAGAAGTATTCTTATTACCCCTTGTCACCCTGCAGAATCCCCTTTTTAATTCATCAACCATTATCTCTGAAAAAACAATTTCTTATCAATGTTTTACTATTTCTGTATTTCTTTATCTCATGCACCTGTTTCATACTGCTTCTCCTCCCCTCTTTTCCCCATATATTTTCTCATTCCAGTTTATATCCCTCTCTTTCTTAATATCTTCCTTTCCCTTTTTCTGCTGGGTCTTTCTGTCTTTCCCAACTTCACAGGTATTCCCCCTTTTGATTGCCTTGTTAAGTCTCAACTTTTTAACCTTCCTTCTTTCCCCAATTCTTTGTAGTGTTCTTTGTGTTAATTGTCTATTTAAAATATCTTCTCCTTGAGTCCTCCTCTGAAGCTCTTTCTTCTTGCTTTTCAATTGCCATTTCCATTTTTTCTTACACAGAGCAAAGTGATTCGCCTCTTTCCTGTAGAAATTCTCTCATATTTTTCAGTTCCATTTTTAATTCCCAAAGAGATATCATCATTTCACACTCTTGTATTTTATGTTCGTTAAAGTCCACCAAAAAAAAACAAAAACCACTTTTACTTTCCTTCTTTCTTCTTTCAATTTTCTAAAGTTCTCAATTATTCCAGCCCAGGATCTATATCAAAAACATCAATTAATCCCACAGTCAGTTTTTCTTTGCTTTTTTCTTTATTCTGGTTCTGCTTTCACTTTCTAAGATTCTTACTTTGTTTCAATATTTCTTTAATGTTATATCCACACAAGTTCATTCAGAAACAGGATGCTTTCCTTTTTTGTCAAAAGGTGGCACTCTCCATTATACAAAGTCTTCAACTTTTCCCCCTATTTTTTTGTTCAGGGTTTTTCGCATCTCAATATTCCAACACAGTCCAGTCTCTAATTTGTAAACTTTATTATTATTATTTTTTGACAATCTTAAGTCCAGCTTTATTTTAGGTCTGTTTATTGCCAAAATATTTTAGTCCAATTTAGTTAAATCTTTAGTTCTGGCTTCTTCCTTTCCCGGCTCGAAGCCCCACTTAGCTGTCAAAATTATTTTCTTATTTTTTTTCCTGTCCCTTTGTAATTTCACCGCTCACTTTTCTTTTCTTAAAAAATTCCATGCTACCTTAATCCCAGGTACTTTTGTTTAGTTGTATTGCCCAGTTGTCCCGGTTCAGATGTTATCCATCTCTTTCTTCCCTCCTGCACAAATCTTAATCCAGCCAAGTCCTCCTCTTCAGGGTGGTCATTTTAAACCTCCATTGCAGTCATCTTTGGGGGGAAAAAGACCAAGCCCGGGGTGGAGATGCGGCTCCCCTCAACCTGGCTTGAGGCTTCCCCTTACTCCGCTGCCCCTCCAAGGCAGCTTCAGCCCCTAATCGTAATGCTCGGGACTCTCCAACGAAAGAACACGGACCATAGCCGCAAAGAGTCACGATCTACAGTTTGTCAGCGAGAAAGCTCTGCCTTCTTCTCCCAGGGGAAAGTAACTTTCTTAAAGTCGGTTCAGGCTTTAAAAATATCTCCCAACACCTTGATTTTGCCTCAAAGAACAGTTAAAATGTTTGATTGTACAATTAGTATCCTTCCTTCTCTCCATGAATATGCTGCAGTTTGTCTCTGAAAATCGAAGGGCTATTTCAGAGTAATGTAATACTGTGTCTGCTGACGCCTCCTTAAAGAAAAGGCACTTTTTCTTAAGTTCACAGAGCAGCCAATTCCATGAAAATGCAGGTAATCCTCAATTTATGACCTCAACTGAGCAAATTTATGTTGCTTAGTGAGACAGTTAAGTGAATTTTGCCCCCATTTTATGACTTTTCTTGCCAGAGTTGTAAAGTGAATCACTGCAGTTGTTAAGTTAGTAGCACAATTGCTAAGTGATTCTGGCTTCCCCCATTGACTTTGCTTGTCAGATGGTAGCAAAAGGTGATCATGACGTGACCCAGGAACCCTGCAACGTTGCCAAGTGTGCAGATTTTAATCACGTGACCCCGGGAATGATGCTGCATAAGTCACTTTTTTCAGTGTTGTTGTCCCTAAATGCATTGAGTTGGAGACTACCTGTATGCATTTGAGTTAAGGTGGCACTAATTGGATGTGATAAGCTCCTTTGCAGAGTGTGTGCAGGGGTGGAATTCTACCGGTAGGGACTGGTTCGGGGGAACCGGATGTTCAAGTTACATCTGGTTCACTGAACTGGTATTTCCACTGACCGGCTGGTTCTGCCCACCCCGCCCCTCCTCCCAGGAGTCTCCATGCAATGCAAGTAAGTGCAGGATCCGTGTGGAGGTTCTGGGAAGGGGAAAAATGGGCCTTCTGGAAGTCTGGAAATGGGCCTGTTTCCAACTTCTGGATGGACTCCAGAGCCCGGTAGAGGCCTCCCAGAGGCCCAGGGAAGGGTCTAGACCCTTGGGAGGGTGAAAACGGCCTCCCCCAGGCTTTGGAGGCCCACCAGAAGCCAGAAACAGGAAGTTCTGGTAGACCACACTCACCATGGCTATGCCCACCCAGCAACCAGGCAGCAAATCGGTTGCTGGGATTTTTGAATCCTACCCCTGTGTGTTTGTGTGTATATGTGTGTAGTTTCACAGTGTCTCCTTAATTAAAAGTTTATTTTCTTGGGATCAGGCAGCTTTTCATGCAAGCCCAGGAAAATATATTCTTCTTTAAAGAGGTGCTGATAGATGCAGTGCTCTTGCTCTGAAGCACCTTTGGGCTTTGTACTTGAAAGTGTTTGTCTGTCATCTGAGGGAATTGTCTTTTACTCGTATTCCCCCAAATCCACTGCTTCCTGGATCCTAATTTCCCTCAGGTTATAGAGCAAGACACTGAAAGAACCATGGTTAATCTTTAGCCCTACAGCCTTTTCTTTCTGGACCTGGCAAGGGATCCAGTTGCTTTGGTAACCAAAAATGGCTCTTCCCCTCAACTGATTAGCAACCTGATAACCTGACCCATGGTTAACTAATTTGTGGTTTACACGCCACATCTACTCATCTATTAATCATACTCGCTAGATTTGCATAACACATTAAGGGTGGCTAACAGGTGGTTCAGTGTTCTGTGCATTTTTTATCTGGAAGCCTTTTGCTTTGATGGAAGGATCCCCCATATATTGCTATGAGTTCAGCAGCTGTGCCCAGATCTTTCTCAGATTTTTTGGGGAAAATACAGACAAAATACAAGAAGGAGCAAGAAAATGAGCTTGAGAACAAATGGTATTCCTGCTAGAAGCCTAACTGGATTTTTAGTCATTAGACTCCATTCATTGTTTGGAAGCCATTCTGGAAAATGCTCATTCACTCTCAATAATTTAATATAAGAAACTTATAGTTTACATTCCCCTCTAACAGGGCTCCAATTGATCTCTATAGCTTGGTAAACTTGGTTAGCTTGGCCTCTAGTCCAGGGGTTCCCATTTCTTCCTGCTTGCAGCCCTGCAAATCTGTGGGGACTTAAATCCAGGAAACCACAGGTTTTTTTCTTTGCGCAAACAAATGGCTTGTAGGAGGAAAAGGCAAAGAGATGAATGCTAGAAACTTTTGGCAAAAGATTGGATTTGTATGCCTCTATATTATCTGGCAGGGTCTGCTCGTTCCTGTTGGAAAAGGTGACATCCCCACAGAACTTATCATTTAATATGATTACAATGTTCTGCTTTATGTGAACAAAAGCAGCTCTTATCTTACATGTGACACTTGGTTTTCCCCAAGTCAAGTGCAGCTGGTTTTGCATCCCACTATAAACTGTAAATCAACCAGAAGGCAATTGGAAACATCATTTCATCTACAAGGGTCTTTACTTAAAAACGTACATCCGTCTTACTCATAGGCAGATGGAAAATGTGATTTTGTTTCTTGATTTGTTCCCAAGTGGAAACCCAGCCAGCCAATCATTCTGATTTAATGGATGAAGCAAATCCCCTGGGATGGTGAATAAGAAAAAGCTGACGTGCTCTTACCTGTAATTTTGAGCCTCAGGAAAGGTCTTGTTTGTGCACCCGTTGCCAGTGACTGCTTTGGTGAATGTGTTCACTAACATGGGAGAAAAGAAAAACCAGGTTTTCATGCAAGGATGATGCACCAGTTTGTAAATCATCCCATATTTGGCAGTTAGATGGTAAAGTAAAATAAAACATCACATACTTAGTTTGCAGGTGGTCCCATTTACAGCTGCTGGCTTCTTCAAAATAAACCAGGAAAGACCTTTGCCTGAGATTTGGACAAACTGAAGCCAGTTAACATACTTAACTAAAGTAACCTACTGTTTTTCTTGTGGGAATGTCTTTTTTTTTTTTTTTTTGAGGGATCTTTTTATCCTCCCCAATTCTTCTCTTTAATCTCTCTAATTCTAACCCACAAGGATCCTAGAGATAAATGAATACAAAGTGCTTGCTTGAAATAACAGCTGACCAAAAAAAAGAACAAAGGATTCATTCTCATCAGTGGTGGTATTCAGCAGGTTCTGACCAGTTCTGGAGAACCAGTAGCAGAAATTTTGAGTAGTTCAGAGAAGTGACAAATACTACCTTTGACTGGAGATTTTACAGTATCCTTCCCTGCCACACCCACCAAGCCACACCCACAGAACTGGTAAAAAAATTTGAATCCCACCACTGATCCTCATGCACCACTAATTACAGCATGAAGATGTCCTGATCACCCTTTTTAAAGGACAATATCTTCATGACATGGTAACATCCACAGTCGATGCAGCTCAGATTCACCTGTTGCTGTACCAGCTGTAAAGTAATGTTTTCTCTCTAACATAAGCTTGCCATGCAAGTGATCTATAGGGTCAGGTTATTCATTGGGCTTCCTGTCCCCCATTGTCTCTGTCTGTCCCACAAGATCCAGCAAAGTAGGCATAGTTCCAATGCCCTCTATAAAACAACAACAACCACCCAGCAGCACCTCAAAAGGGTCTCTTTTTTGTCAACTGTCTGCCTTATTGGAATAGCATTTCTCCTGAAATTCATATGGTTGTGAGACTGTTGACTTTCTGTAACACCCCAAAAACCTGTGTCCCTCCTCGAGATCATTGTGTCTCTCCAAATCTGAAATGGCTTGAATGGAATTATACTGTGACTGACCTTAATTATTCTGTTTTGGGTATTTGGATTTTGTTATTTTGGATTCTCCATTCTATGTTGTTAACCTTATGTAGGCCACTCAGAATCACTATTGCAAATTGGCTATCATATAAATAATCTAAATAAGTAAAGTTGAGAATGCCATAATCAGAGGCTGGGATCTGGGCACGTGAAGCTGTTGTGGGCATGTCTTCTGGCTCCTGGATACTTAGTTTGGGATATGCAGCTTCTGGAAAGAAATCGATAAGTCTTCTCTCTGTTTTCTGTCTAAATTGACTGACAGGTCGCAGATGCAGTGGAGGCTCATGGATGGTTCTGAAGAGAAATTGCCCTTTGCTCCTTTGGATTCCTATAGTGGAATAGGGTTATTTCTGAACATGAATCTAGCAAACCTCTGAAAGATTGCTAAACTCATATCCAATAACTGGGTTATCTTCATGACTGCCTCTAATTATACCAGCTGGCACAGTTAAAACTGGCAGAGGAGGCTTTTGTGGATACTATCTGCTAAGGACTTATATTTGGTAGGTCCCAGGTGGCAGGGCTCCTCTGCTACCTGCCCACCTTGTGGAACATCCTCTTCCCCACTCCAAAATCAGACTGGCTTCATTTCTTTTGCTGTTCCGGAAATCATTCAAGACCGAATGACAAAGCCAGATCTTGAGGGATTTCCTGAGCAATAAAAGGGATGAAGCTAACCCATTTCCATCTCCATAGATCCCAGGGAACCAGTGATGTGTCATAATTGAGATAATTATGGCTTACAGCTTATGAAAACCCCAAATCCACAATCTCAGAAAATTAGAATATTGTGAAAAGGTTCAATATTCTAGGTTCAAAGTGTCCCACTCTAATCAGTATGAATAATCATATGAAGCCATAACACCTGCAAAGGGTTCCTGAGCCTTTAAATCTCTGTTTGGTTCAGTAGGAATCACAATCATGGGAAAGACTGCTAACCTGACAGTTGTGCAGAAAACCATCCTTGACATCCTCCATAAGGAGGGAAAGCCTAAAAAGATAATTGCAAAAGAAGTTGGATGTTCCCAAAGTGCTGTATCAAAGCACATGAATAGAAAGTTATGTGGAAGGGAAAAGTGTGGAAGAAAAAGGTGCACAAGCAGCAGGGATGACCGCAGCCTGGAGAGGATTGTCAGGAAAAGGCCATTCAAAAGTGTTGGGGTCTTTCATAAGGAGTGGACTGAGGCTGGAGTCAGTGCATCAAGAGCCACCACACACAGACGGATCCTGGACATGGGCTTCAAATGTTGTATTCCTCTTGTCAAGTCACTCCTGAACATCAAATGACAGAAGCATCTTACCTGGGCTAAAGAAAAAAAGACCTGATCTGTTGCTCAGTGGTCCAAAGTCCTTTTTTCTGATGAGAGCAACTTTTGCATCTCATTTGGAAACCAAGGACCCAGAGTCTGGAGGAAGAATGGAGAGGCACACACTGCAAGATGCTTGAAGTCCAGTGTGAAGTTTCCACAGTCTGTGTTGATTTGGGGAGCCATGTCATCTGCTGGTATTGATCCACTCTGCTTCATTAAGTCCAGAGCAAATGCAGCCATCTACCAGGAGATTTTGAAGCACTTCATGCTTCCTTCCACAGACAAAGCTTTATGGGGATGCTGACTTCATTTTCCAGCAGGACTTGGCATCGGCCCACACTGCCAAAAGCACCAAAACCTGTTTCAATGACCGTGGGATTACTATGCTTGATTGGCCAGCAAACTTGTCTGACCTGAACCCCATAGAGAATCTATGGGGCATTGCCAAGAGAAGGATGAGAGACATGAGACCAAACAATGCAGAAGAGCTGAAGGCCGCTATTGAATCATCCTGGTCTTCCATAACACCCCAGCAGTGCCACAGGCTGATAGCTTCCATGCCACACCACGTTGAGGCAGTAATTGCTGCAAAAGGGGTCCACACCAAGTACTGAGTATATCTGCATGTTTATACTTTTCAGAGGTCTGATATTGTTCTATGTACAATCCTTGTTTTATTGAATGCACGTTATATTCTAATTTTCTGAGATTGTGGATTTGGGGTTTTCATGAGCTGTAAGCCATAATTATCTCAATTATGACGAATCACGGCTTGAACTATCTAGCTTTGCATGTAATGAATCTATCTCATATATTAGTTTCACTTTTTAAGTTGCATTACCAAAATAAATGAACTTTTGCACAATATTCTAATTTTTGAGTTTCACCTGTATTCATTTGCTCTCTGCCTGAGGTTTCTATATTTTTACATTTTAATTCATTTTTAATTTTTGACTTTTATGTTTTTTGAATATTTACTTTTTTATTTAATTAGTGTATGCCACCCAGAGTCACATATTGAAAGATGGGACAGTTACATAAATTTGATGTCAGGATTCTGACCAATGCCCTAATAAAATTAAGGGTCTAAAGCCATTTTGCAAGAATAATCCAGTTGTTTATTAGGAGCACCATGTCCGTGGTACCTAGGTGAAACCAACTCTGGCTTCATCCACTTCATGTCTGGCCTCTGACCCTGTTTCCCCCTCCCCCCAGAGTGTGTCACCAGTCACATTCCCCACTGAAGCAATTTTGCAGGGTCATAGAAATCACTCCTTCCAGCTGTTGTGGGTTTCTGTGGAGATGGCCTTAGCTTCAGCTGGCTAGGTATATCTAGTTTTGATGGAAGTATGAATTCCTTGGTGCAGCTGCGAGGCACGATTCCAATCCCCCTGCCTATGGCAACTCAGGAGCAGGTCAGGAAAGCTTTGCAAGTTGACATTTGATAGATAAATAAATAACAGTCCAGTTGATACGACGGTGGAGGAGATGAAGTATGCAGGATGAAACCAGAATAAAAAATAGTCTAAATAACAGCTCTGAGGCAGGTAATTTCCATGCTGGTCAACCTATCACTTAAGCAACTCCAAGGGTGACTAATGAATGCATCCTGCGCTCCCACCTACAGTCATCCATGCTCACCCTACCACTTGTTAAGGACGATGATGAGTGGTTGCTTTCTCCACTAGCAGGGGATATCAAGCCAGGGAATCCACTAATCACTTTCCTTAAGTTGTCCCATCTCCATACAATGAAAACAGCTCTTACTAAGCTATCTTCACTACTGAACCTGTCAGAGCAGCTCAATTTATGCTAATAAGCTTGTCTTCCAAAAAAAGGACTGAAGGAATGGATGTTAACACAAATGTGAGGAAGAGCCTAAATATAGTTTTGGGTGATAATAAGGAACTTTGAGGCTAGAAAAGATGATGAGAGTGACTGATTGATCAACCTGCCTCTTAGTCAGTGGCATTTTGTCACAAGTTATGGCTACCACATTATCTTTTTGTGAAGATGTTCATTCCATGGCAGCCATTTTGCATAACAGAGTCTCAGAATTCACATATGCCAACTAGCTTAAAATCTGATTGCTTATCATCAGATGCTCCTGTTTTTCATTTGAAGTCCAGAGATTTACAGTATGTACCAAAACAGTGCAAGCAGAAGAAAAATAATTTGGCTATAGCTGGAAAACAAAACTATTGAACTGGATATAGAGAAAGGCCAATCCCAAGATGAAACCTGAAAAACCAATAGCTCAGCTGGCACTGAGACTGTCAGGTCAATAGTGGCCCAATGACATATCTGATGTATACATTTAGGAGCAAAGAACGATGATATTCGGTTACCTCTGCTTGTCTAAGCCTTTCATCTTTTTAAAGGCCTAAATCGAAACTTGACTGATCCTCTTGCTTTACCTCTGCAACAGTTTAGATTACAAAGGATATCCAGGATCAATGAGAGAGGAAGACATAATACAGCAGTTGTATTTAAGATCCCTGGAATGCTCAGTAATAGAAGTATATAGGAGATTTAATGTGTCTGAACAAAGTTCTGTTGATTCAGACCGTTTGGGAGGCTATCCAGTTCAACTCAGAACCCAGACAGAGGTATGGTTCTGAATTTTTCACACCTACTATGAGCAAACCAAGGCCAACACGGAAAGGGAGAAAGAACTTCTGGTTCTGAGGGGAAGAATGAGGACCCCTCCAATTCCTTTTATCCATAAAGCTAGGGTGGTGTCTTGCTAGTAGCGGTGGCTCTACCTTCCCCAGGAACGGCCCATGGCTTTTCACGGCTCTCCTCGTCTCTGCCTTCTGCGCAACCGTGTATCAGGCACTGGACCCAGCTGTTCCTCCTCTTCTTCATCAACCACCTCCAGACCTTGCTTCATCCTACACTCTTTCTCTCCTCCATCATCCTCTTAACCGGCCTGTTATTTATTTATCCATCAATCAAATGTATGTAGCCACCTATCTCACAAGAATTCCACTGAAATTCAGCAAAGATCTCTTATTCAGTGCTCATTGGATCATTCACCATACCATCATGCCACATCTACCTCTGCATATGAGCTAGAATACTAATTCTTCTTTCTTGATGAAATCAGCCACATTCAAATAGAGAACAGAACTCCCTTCAACATTTCTAAAGTGCGATATAATTCTACTCTCAGTCCATAGACCTGCCTCAATGACTCACAATCTAATAGAGTTAGCAATGCACAATTGCATACTCATGAGGCAAGGAAATGTGGTTATCTGTGAGATAGAGAGTCAGTAGGGTTTCATTGACGTCAGTAGTTAATCTTTCCATAGTATCAATATATTGAGAATTCTGCCTCTGTGAAGTCACCTGGGGACATTTAATGGCCTAAATCTTCTATACTTTAGACTAACATCATAAAAGACTGAATGATTTGAATCCTTCTTGCCCCTACAGATGAGCATTTGACTAAGAATTCAGCCACTGAGTTGCCACTCAAGCAGGGGAAAATTCCTCTTGCCAATCAGAAGGATGAGGCCAGTCACCAAACTTCTCCAGAGTAAAAGATACTTTGAACTCTGCATCAAATGTATACCAGTAGTTCTTTTCAAATGTTAAGTTAGAGCCAAACTACTCGTGACTTGACTTTGTTTACTCAATCTCAGAGGGGCTTTTCATTTACAATGTGTACTCAAAAGAAACTCTTGAGAAGGGGGAGATGAAAATTGACTAACAGAACCATATCTGCAAGGAAGCAATGAGATGCAGATTGTATCCTGTTGGCAAGAAAACTCCATAGCGGTATTGTTCAGAGGTGGCATTCAGCAGGTTCGGAGGCATTCGGAGAACTGGCAAATACCACCTCTGATTGGAGATTTTACAGTATTACAATAATTTTTTTGGAATCCCACCACTGGTATATGAGGTTGACACAGAGAGTCTAAAGTAGTATTATTTAACCCTTTTCTTGTATTAATTGTCTATTCTAAAAAAAAATCTACCAATATTAGACTCTTTTCCTACATTTATTGCCCATTCCTTTTTTTTTAAAGCACAATCCCTTAGTTTCAAGACAAATAGTTGGGAAGATACCATTTTATATGTAGAAGGATACATAAAATATGGAAAAGATAGCCCATATGTAACATTATGTATTTCTTACAAATGCATTCCAAACGTCCTATATGGAGTTTGAAGAAGTCTTTAATCTATTTAATTACTATAAGAGGCAGATCTGATGGAGTAACTATGTTGTGTGTAACTATGTTTTTTAAATAACTATAAAGCACCAAATTATAAGCAACACGTGTTATACAACATGCAAAACCATAATGACTGCATTTGTATGTCACAGAAAGCCAAAAACATTCAATTGAAGCTTTCTGAATTAGCAGGATTTAGAGAATGAAGTTTTGAACATTCTCTTTTATTATGTTTGACAGCTGGGGAAGACGTCAATCTGGTTTCTTTGGAACCAGTCCCAATAGCTTTGCCATTACATTTTAGGATTTGTTCTTAAATTCATCAAGTATAGAGTCTTCTATAGCATCCTACTGAAAGTCTAAGCTGTACTACATTTTTTACTTTCTTTCTCAATTTTGGTTCAAGAAAATTTCTGTTGTAAGTTTTCATTGAGAACAGAGAACATTCATATAACAATGTAAAAGCCCCAGTTATATCGCTGGAGCTTTTACATTGTTATATAAATGTTTTATATTTTTTATATTTTATATGTTGTACAAAAGTGCAAGGGGGCGTGCATAAGCACATCAACGTACCTACCGTCCCTGTCCTATTGTTTCATATTCATAGATAGATAGATAGATAGATAGATAGATAGATAGATAGATAGATAGATAGACAGACAGACATATGGCTGTTCAGCTTCCTTCGGGTATTATCTCACGTCATTGGAGTTGTGCTTTTAAAGTTGTAGCAATGTTTCAGCAGAATCTCATCTGCCATCATCAGGCTTCTATACTGAGTTCGTATGTGGGTCAGGCTATCACAGCCGTTAGTTTTAAATTTGGGGCTAGCCTACTGCTGTGCCAGGATGGTTTTTTCTACATCCTGATTGGTTGGGAGTCTTGGTCTGTGTTTATTGGTCTTGGGGTTTCTTTGATTGGTGTTTCTGGTTTCTTCTGTCTGTTTTGTGGCTTTGATTGGCTGGCAATACTGTGTTCCTGTATTGGAGGCTTTCAGTGCAGCTTGGCTTCGCGTAAAAGGATGGCTGTTATCTATTAGGAAGCTAGGTTTCATCTGGGTGCCTAGTTGGGGTGTGTTTGAGCTGGAGGTATCAGAGGGAGTCTGTGCCCAGGTGTTTGCCTGGCTTGTGGTGTGGAGATCTTTCTATTTGAGAGTGCAGGCTTCCAAATGATTGACAGTCTGGTGGAATCATCTCTTCTATTCATGCTTTCAGGTATTTTTTCAATCTCTATGGCTTCTCTGATGATTCTGTGGCTGGGGTTTTCTATAGTTGCTTGGGTTTTGGTGCCATTGAAGTTGATGTTGTGACCTGTGGCTTTTATGTGTTGGACTAGTGAGGAGGTGTGTTCCAGCTTTTTTACTGCATTTTTGTGTTCATCCAGGCGGGTACTTATTCTTCTATTGGTCTGTCCAATGTATGTGGCCGGGCATGATGCACAGGGATCTTCGTATATGCCTTGGTTTTCCAGGTCAATTTTATCTTTGGGGTTTCTAAGGATGGCTGCGATTTTTTTGTCTGTTTTGAAGGCAGTCTTGATGTGATGCCTGTGTAGTATCTTACTGATTTTGTCTGTAGTACTCTTATGTAGGGCAGGACAGCTGTTCCATAGGTCTGTTGATCTTTTAGGTCTCTATTATGTCTTAGGTGTTTGGTTCTGGTGATTAGTGTTTTGGCCACGGAATTTTGGCCACTTACACCTGTAAGTACCCACGAAAACTTAACAAAACAAATATATATAAATAAATATATATATATATATATATATATATATATATATATATATATATATAATTTTTCTTATATGTATCCATGCATTCATAACTATGTTTTTACTGATACCTTTGACTTTTAAGCAATTGACAAATAAAAATAAAATTAAATAAATAAATAAATATAATCTTCTTGAAGATTAACCCTTAATAATTCTTCAGTTCTGCAGGGTTTTGTAAGCCCAGAAGATCCATTGGTTGTGTTGCACTGAACAACCTATGAAGGGGAAAAGTGGCAGGACAACTTGACAGTTCTCCCTCATAACAAGTATTTTTTCTCTTTTTTTTTAGTGGGGATAAGAAAACCAGGTAAATGCACTCTTCCTCAATCCATTTAAAAAAAAATAGTCAGAATTGATTAAGAACTGCTTTAACTCTTTGCAGTTTTTTGAAACCTTTGTATGCAGAGGAACTCAGGTGAAGAGAGTGTGGAAGAGAAACTAACATGCAAAGATAACAGGTTGTGCACCAGCTGCTTGGCTTCATGGATGTGAAGGGTTGCAGTTTGGTTTTTCCTTTTGTGGAACTGGGGTGGGTGTGAGGATGTTTTTTGTTTCTCTAAGACCATCTCTCCCCACTATAGGCAATCTTTAGAGTTCTGTTTCTGGAACTTGACTACAAGTATTTTTTTTAATTAGTGTTTCTGTACAGGTAGCCTTCGATTTATGACCACAATCGAGCCTAGAATTGATGTTGCTAAGTGAGGAATTTGTGAAGTGAGTTTTGCCCCATTTTATGACTTTTTTTGAGCACAGTTGTTAAAGGCCCTATCCCAGTGCACTTACAGATGCAAAGAGGATGTAAAACATTTTAAAAAGCTTGCCATACATTGGAAAATGCAACGCATCCGGTGTGTACTCACTGCATACGTGTTTCATACCCTGGAGCATCCGTCCACTGAGATTTCATCCACGCAAGAAGGTTGGAGCTGCACAAAACTTTGTGAACAAATGAACTTTCTGCCGTGTATGATGTACATCCGTGACATATACGGGCAACAAACGTTCTATGTCCGTTATCATCCATTAAACGTCCGCTGTATCCTCTCTGTATCCTCTGGCCATCCCCTCAACTCACATCCGCTGCAGCTGAAAATGGAAAAGGGGAGGAAAAGAAAGGTGCATGGAATGTCTACACAGCGTTAGTAGCACGGAAATAGAAAGAATGTAAATGTATGCATCTCGTATATAAAGGATTAAAACGGACAAAACATTTGTATCTGGGATGTATCTCAGATATTTAGGATGTCTGCAGTATGTCTAGAGTATGTAGAAGGACACCTAGCGGACAACCGATATTTCTATAAAAAGGGGGAGAAAATCATCTGGCTCTCAGTATGAGTCCAGCAACCGTGGTGTACAGACCTCTTCACCCTTGGTCTTGGTCTTCCACATCATCAATTGTTCTCCACCATGGATCATCACACAGTCCATATGATAGCTGTGATCATTCATCACCAGAACCAAAACCTGTTCAGACTGTTTCATCTTTTATACAGAAAGAGAAGAAGGAGACGTCCAAGAGCTGTGTGGGTCCGAGGATGGATTGTGAGAAGAATGGAGTTTGGACTCTATGACCAGTTGATGATGGAACTGAGGAATGAAGACCCTCATGCATTCCATCACTTCATGAGGATGTCACCAGCCATGTTTGACAAACTTGTAGAGCATCTGAGACCCAGGTTGACCAAGCCTAGCACCAACTTCCGTCCCAACCTGGACCCTGGACTGAAGGTGGCACTGACTCTGCGGCACCTGGCCTCTGGAACCTCATACAGAAACATGCAGTATGCCTGGAGGGTGCCACACAAGAGCATCAGCAAAGTGGTCAGAGAAGTGGTGCAGGCCATCATCAAAGAATACGTGGAGGAGCTCCTCCAGTGCCCCACCACTGAACAAGGCTGGAGGAAACTTGCAGAAGAGTGGTATCAGAGGTGGAACTTTCCCCACACTGTTGGAGCCATAGATGGGAAGCACGTGGCCTACAAAGCTCCAGCCAACTCAGGGTCCACTTATCACAACTACAAGGGCTTCTTCAGTATCATTCTCTTTGCCATGGTTGATGCTGACTACAAGTTCATGTACATCGATGCTTCAGGCAACGGGTCAGCTTCAGATGCCCAGGTATACAATGCAAGTGACCTCAAGAATGGACTGGAACGCAACCTCATCATGGGTTTTCCAGATCCTGACTCCCTACCCAATGACACACAAGATGTGCCCTACTTCATCGTTGGTGATGACGCGTTCTCCCTCAGAACCTACCTCATGAAATCGTACACTTCACCCGTGAAGAGAGGATCTTCAACTACAGGCTGTCCAGAGCAAGATGGGTAGTGGAGAATGCCTTTGGCAACCTGGCCAACAGGTTCCAGATGCTTCTCACCACCATGCAGCATGAGCCACAGACTGTGAGGAGCATCGATGAAGCTTGCTGCATCCTGCACAATCTCATGCGCACCCGCTACCCAGTGTTGCAGAACAGACTTGTCAACCATCAACAAGGCAATGGGGACATGGAGCCTGGTGAATGGAGGCAAGGACGAAACCTGATGGACACTGTGGATGTACAAGGCCCCAACAGAGCTTCACGTGAAGGGAAGAAGCAGTGCAACCTCCTGAGACACTGGTGCAACTCCCCAGCTGGAGCAGCGGAGTGGCAAGACAGGATGATAGATGATGAATGGATGCTTCCTTGAGCCTGTCGCATAACACTGATGAGATTGTGCCATGTATGTTGAGTGGTCCTATAATGAATAGGGCATTAATAAAATAGCTTTGTTAATTTTAAAATGTGTTGATCAATGAATAAATTGTTATTGATAATAAAGGTCCATATGTGTGACAGCTGGGATGGTGGATCATACAGTCCCTATCCCACAACTTTCCTTATCTATCCCACAAGCATGCAAAGGCTTTTTCAAAATTTTCACCAACACTTTATTTAGTAAAAAAAATGAACCAAGTGTCTTAAGCAAAGATAACCTTTATTAACTTTCTTAGGTAAACTTTATGACTTTGTTAAATAAGCAAAATGAACCAAGTAAACTGTATTAAGTGTCTTAAACAAAGATAACCTTTATTAACTTTCTTAGGTAATGACTTTATTAAAAAAACAAAATGAACCAAGTAAAGTGTCTTAAGCAAAGATAAACTTAAGAAGTAAACAACTCAGTCTTTGACACTATTCTCAGTCACTCTGAGTCATGTCCATGGTCTCAGCTGTTAAGCGGGCAGGGACAGTGGAGGTGGCCGTGGCTTGAGTGCTGGTCTGAGGTGCCATTGGGGTGCTTGGCCCCAAGGGTACAACAGGTGGTGGTGTGTTCAGGAAGTTATCCAAGAGCTGACTCAGTCCCGTGAGGAGAGGCCCTTCATCAAGGACTTGAGATGTCAGGCCCAATACTGATGACAGATTGTCCGTTGACGGGCTTGGCTGTGGGGTGGAGGAATGAGGAGTGTAGTGGGGCTGTCTGGTCTGCAACTGGGTGAAGAGTGGCGTCTGTGGCGTGCAATGAACCTGGGCCTGGACTGGGAAGTTTTGCTTCTGCTGTGGGAAGTCCTGGTAGTCGTGGCCTTGGTAGGTGAGGGGCTGTTGAAAGCCGTGGAAGGGCTGTGACCTCACCTGGGGTGGAGGAGCAGACCTGGACTGGTTAGGAGCAGCTTCAGCTGGGCCTTGAGGGTTGTGCAGAAGTGCTGTGATCTTCTCCTTCATCACCTGGTACTGGGCCTCGGGCAGATCCCTCAGGGTGTGGCTCACATAGGTGATGAAGGTGTTGTGGCCCGAGGATGCTCTGTCCAAGTGGACCAGCTGAGAGAGAAATTCTGTGCTGGTCTTCATTGTGTCCCTAATCTCCACCAGCACACTGTGTGTCTTGCCCTCCAGTCTGCCTTTCTGCCTGCATCCTCTGGAACTGGGGATGGGGGTGGGGGTGGGTTGGCCTCTGGTGGCTGCTGCTTCTTCCTCCATTTGTGACAGAGGATCCTCCAAGTCCGCTGGCATGGGGAGTGCAGCTGTCGGGGGGGTCTCTGCCATGGGGCCCTCTGAAGACACCTGCCTGGACAGGCTCGCTGGATCCTCGCTGGAAGAGGACTGGCTGTCTGTGGGCTGTGTGAGGGAGCGGGGTCTCAGAGGGGCTGCTCCTCAGTGGTGGACCTCACCCTCCAGGAAACTGCACTTGGCCATGACATAGGTCTCTCGGTCAGTGAGCTTGACAGCGGCCTGCCCGGATTTTTTGAGGTGTAGCTTGCCATACCAGGTGTGCATTTGCTTCCACCATCCCAGGAGTACTTCTGCAGTGTACCCCAGGCTCTCTGCCTTGTCTCTCCAAGCTGCCTGCTTCTTCTTGGTGTCACAATAGAGTCTGTGGCTCTTTCTCCAGAGGTACTCGTTCTCCCTCAGCCATTCCAGCACCTCATCCTCATAGTCCTCGGAAACGGTGTATTGTTTCTTCTCTCTCTTCTCCTTCCCTTGCCTCTTCCTCCCTCTGGCAAGGGCTTCAGCAGGGCCTTCAGGGGCTTGAGCAGCAGGGCCTTCAGCAGCAGGGCTTTTAGGGCCTTGGGGCTGGTCCACCACAGCAGCAGCAGCAGCTTCAGAGTCAGTGCCAGAGGATGGGATGCTGGTTCTGTCCTTGTTGCCAGGGCTGGAACAAGTAGGCACGGGCTTACTCTTTTTCCCTGACTGATGAATCATGGTGTTCCTGTTAGATGTATATGGCAGCACGTCTTTCCCCTGAATGCTAACTGCATGCATGCTGCATCCTTTTATATCCGTGGAGCTGATGCAATTCATACTCCCCACATGCTCAGTGAATGCTTTGCATCCGATATACATCCGCGTGGCATTCCCTTTGTTTCCTATAGGCGTCTGTGATGCATCCGCTTCATCCGCTATGCATCCGCCCCTTCCGCTATGCATCCGCTTCGCAATTCTCCCCCAGAATCCCTTCGGATTTGTCATCTGCTTCCATCCGTTTTCATCCGCTAGGCTTCCTATGAACATCCGCTTAACATCCCCGCTACATGCTACCCACGTCCGTTCTTTTCCGTTCTTTTCTGTTCTGTTTGTGCAAATTTTCACCACTTTTTGGAGCGGATGACAACAGATGGAGCCACCTCCAAAATTTTGCTCGTCCGCTGTGTCCTTTATGCATACATTTTGCATCTGTCAGCCAGTGGGACCTAGCTTTTAGTAAATCACTGCAGTTGTTAAATTAGTAACATGGTTGTTTAAGTAAATCTGGCTTTCCCAATGACTTTGCTTGTCAGAAGTTTGTAAAATATGATCCCAGGACACTGCAACCATCATAAATGTGAGTCAATTGTCAAGCATCCGAATGTAGATCACATGACCATGGGGATGCTGCAACGGCCGTAAGTGTGAAAAATGGTCATAAGACACTTTTTTCTTTTCTTTTTTTTATATATTTTTATTAAATTTCTTTTGTGACATCATAAAACATCATGGTATCAACAACGTTATTGGCGTCTATACAGGTTTTTGATTTAAATATAATACATTATATTAGATTTGTCTTCCACTAAATGATAGCTTTAACTATGATTACTATTCTTATATGTCATAAGTTACTTTTTTCAATGCTATTATAACTTCAAATGGCCACTAAATGAACTGTTGTAAGTCAAGGACTACCTGTACTACTTGGTGTTATCTCTTCAATTACTGCACTTTGCACTGATTGTAATAGCGATTTGCACAATATCTAGCTGCAAATTTGCCATCGTGCCAGCTTAAGAAGTTTTTAAATGCAGCTGAGGAATGAAGGCTTATCATCTCTGCAGCTGCCCTTTTGAAAGTGGGTCAGGTTTTGTTTTCCTCTCTTTGTAGGGGAACAGACAAATGCACAAAGTTTGTATTGGAAATATTGACTGCGATGGTTTCGAACTACTTTTTTTTTGGCACACAATATTAGATGAGAAACTTTTTGTTGGATCTTGGATAGTTTCAGCAAGGCACAGAAGAACTAAAGTTGTTTGAATTCCACTTGTATGTTTATTTTAAAAGACCTTTATGCCATGTCAACCTGGTTGACTGAAGGGGATGCAGATCACAGTGTAGGCAATGCATTCAGCTAATGGAAATAGTATTAGTACATCCTTATTAGTCACCTGGAGGGAGACAACCAATGGGCTGATGGCATGCCCTCCTTTTCTTTGAGTTTCAAAGGAAAGTGAAGGTAATTGTGAAGATTGGATTCTGTGAGACTGATAGAAATGGTGCCATGTGATTTTGCACAAAAGTCAACTTCCTCATATATTTGTTTTTAATCTTGGGTTAAATTAAATTTATCTAGCTCGTAAAGGTAATTATGGATCATTGGGGGGTATATCAAATCATTGTGGAGTTAACTGTACTTCTCTTTCTATGGTCTTATTGTGTAGATCCTTCAACAAGTGAATATGCAGATCATACTGATCATTAATTTAGCAATATCAATAGCACTTAGCATTATATACTGCTGTATTTTGAACTATATTTCGAGCTATATTTCATTTTAAAGAGTCAGTCTATTGCCCTGAACAATCTAGGTCCTCGTTTTACCGACCTTGGAAGGATGGAAGGCTCAGTCAACCTTGAACCAATCAGGATCAAACTGCTGATAGTGAGCAGAACTAGTCTGCAACACTGCATTCTAACCACTGCGCCAGTGGATTATAAGAATGAATTCAGCTGTCTGCAACTATATACCACAAAATTCTAGGAAGGAAATAATTACTTTCTTGGCCATGGGGACTGGATACCTAATCCATCTCAGGAAGCAAGTTATTTTTATCTTTGAGTTTGGAGGGTCATTTGCCCTTGCTGGTCTTTAGCGATTCTATTAAGTTGATCTTAAGTAGCTAGTTCTTTTTCTTCTGTGAGCACTGCATCTTGAGAAGCATTAGCTTTGTTGCAGAAAGTATGTATTCACTGGACTGAAACAAGAATTGCTATTTTCTTGAGGAATTCATTCATTTAGGGATTAAGACTCTGCAGAACTAACGAGGATGGATTGGAATGTATTTTGACTCAACTTGAAGTGGCTTGATTTTTTTTTTCAGTATTTTTTTTTCAGGAAAAGTAAACTCAAGAGTTCTTTTGTTTCTAGAAAAATCTTTCCCTTATTTCTGAAGTGCATTTGGGGAAAATTCAAATAATGTTTTTTGGTAAATATTGCATTGCAAGCCAGGATTAATTGAAGAGCAAAAATGTCAGATATGTATTGCAGTGGCAGCAGCTTGAATTTTTTCCATACTAAAAATGACTTCATATATGTAGCTGCAAGTCCATGTGATGAAAGGCCTCCAAACCCTTCTCCTTAATATTTTAACTCTGCCATCTGCCTTGGTATGCAGTTTCATCATTTCTTTCCACCACTTATCTTTAAAAGAGATACCTTTATTTAGTATCACATACCCCCTCAACCCCAGAGGTGGGATTCAGCAGGTTCTGACCAGTTCCAGAGAACCAGTAGCAGAAATTTTGAGTAGTTCGGAGAACCAGCGAATGCCACCTCTGACTGGAGATTTTAGAATATCCTTCCCTGCCATGTCCACCAAGCCACATCCACAGAACCAGTAGTAAAACAGTTTGAATCCCACCACTGCCCAACCCACTGCCTGGGCTTCTTATTGGAGATGGGAAAGGAGAGGGAGAGGGAAAGAGGGAGCAGGAAGGGGAAATTATACAAATAAAACAAATTCTATAGCACCATTTCCTGGTTCTGTAATACTGAAGCAATACTATGACTAGGGTGATCAACCCTGTCTTTCTGTCCATTTTTTTAAAGGGGAAAATGGATCAATCTCACTAGAGATAAACAGAAATAACATTTTAGATTAGATTATACAAACAGAGTTGGAAGGTGTTGTGTATAGAACTTGGTAGGCTCCAAATGCCTTAAACTGATTGGCCAAGAAGGCCGTTCCCGGATTGGCCATTTAGGAACCAATCCAATTGGCCTGCTGGACGGCAGGAATACTCAAAGTACTGTCATTGGCCACAAGCCGTGGGCAAGCTGCTATAAAAAGGGCTGCCGCGGCTTGGGCTGTTGTTCCGTTACCATTGCATTACTTGTTGAAATAAAAGAGTTGTTGGAACCCGGTCTCATGCAACTTATTTCTGAACTGAACACTGGCGACAAAGGTGAGATCGTCATAGAAGAGCGAGACCGAAGCACGCGATGATCAGAACTGAGCGAGAGAGATGGCCAGTAACAACGCGCCGCTCACACACAGGAGGATTGGGAGTCGTATATCGATCACTTTTTAATGTTTTTAGAAAGCAACGAACTGCAGGAGATATCTGACCAAAGGAAGAGGGCTGTCTTCCTCACACACTGTGGACCAGCTGTTTTTAAAATGGCAAAGGCGCTAGCCAAACCAAGAGACATTAAACAGATGACTTGGCCTGAGCTGAACAGAATGCTCCGAGCACATTACGCACCTGTGGTCTCCAACTTGATAAAAAAGGCACGAGTTCTACAAAAGAGACCAAAAAGAAGATGAAACCATCGGAGATTTTGTAGCAGCCCTGAGACACATCGGAGGAGCCTGTGAGTTCCAGAACATGGACAAGGCCATGAGGGACTGCGTGGTCCTCGGATTGAAGGATGCTACACTTCAGAGTAAGCTGCTAAATAGACCAAACATCACTGTGGCCAAGGCCATTGCAGAAGCCACCGCCGCCGAAGCAGCAAAGAAATCCGCAGCCACTATGCGCCAAATGAATTCAATTCCAGATCCGCTGAATCAAACCAGAGAGAAAAAGGTAGAGGGAAGTAAGAAAAAGCCCACAGAGACTGCCACTATGAAGATCTTGACTCCCCGAGCAACACTGATGATGAAGATGTCCATAGACTTCAATCAGACAAGAAATGGCAAGAAAAAAGAAGAAGCAGGTGGGAATTCTAGTGTGCTGGATGCGGAGGCAACCACCCACGATCTGAATGCAGGTTCCTAAACACAATCTGCACAGCTTGTAACAAAAGAGGGCACATCGAAAGGGACTGCCGAAACAAAAAGAGCTATAGTCCTAAAAGATGCGGCAGCACCCCTCCCCCAGATGGGAAGAGAGACAAACCGGAAGCAGATGGAACAGAAATAATAGAAGTAAAAGAATGAGCGACAGAGAGGAAATGCACCAGACGGTAACAATTGGAAACGCCAGGGCAGAAAACGTGAAAAAGGTCCGGATAAAGGTGAACATTGAAGGAAAGCCCTTTGAGATGGAAGTCGACTCCGGATCCTTTTTATCCATAGTATCTTGGAACACCATCCGATGCCTGATACCAAACATCAAACAAAAAGAACTAGAAAAACAAAAACTGATCTTAAAGGACTACCAAGGAAATCGAATCCCGGTAGTGGGCCTTGGACATTTCCTCATCGAGTTTAAAAATCATGCCGAAATTTTGCCTCTGACCATCATCGACCATGATCACCCTAGCCTGTTGGGAATCGAATGGTTCACACCCCTGGGAATCGGGATGACCAGGATCAACAGCATTGTTGTGGCCAACTGGGAAGAGAGCCTGTTACAAGAGTTCTGGGATGTATTCGACGGGACCCTAGGCAAGTACAGGGGGACCCCAATTTAATTTAGCCTAGACCTGAAAATAGCCCCCATCCGGCTCAAAGCCAGACGTGTCCCTTTTGCCTTAAAACCAAAAATTGACGAACAACTAAACAAACTATTAGCACAAAGGGTGTAAGAGCCAATCGACTACGCCAGGTGGGAAACACCCATCGTAACCCCTGTCAAACCAGATGGGTCAGTGCGCATTTGTGGAGACTATAAGGCAACCCTAAATCATGCGCTCCAACAAAGCGCATACCCAGTGCTGGTAGTGCAACACTTACTGCACTCCTTAGGGGGAGGAAAGTTTTTTGCAAAGCTTGATCTCGCACAAGCGTACCAACAGCTACCCGTTGACCCCACTACCGCAGAGGCACAGACTATAGTGACACACAGAGGGGCATTCAAGTGCAACCAACTTCAATTCGGCATTAGCGTTGCCCCAGGCGTTTTCCAAAGCCTCATGGAGTGCCTTCTAAATTGAATTAAGGGAGTCATCCCCTATTTTGATGATGTATTAGTGTCAGCAAAGAACACTAACCAACTAGAAAGCAGATTAAAAGAAGTATTAAGAAGATTCAGGGACGTAGGCCTTAAAGTAAAGCGGGAAAAATGTAACCTAGCCACCAACCAGGTCGAATTTCTAGCTGTCTCATAGATGAGCAAGAGATACACCCCACCAAAAAAAAAAAAAAAAGGCAATCAAAGATGCACCTAGACCTAGGAACAAAACTGACTTGCAAGCATTCTTAGGTCTCATAAATTTCTACAATGTGTTCCTGCCCCAAAAAGCAACCATAGCAGAACCCTTACATCGGTTGTTAGACAAAAAAACTATTTGGAAATGGGGCCATCGGGAACAAGCAGCATTTCAAAATATCAAAGATCTATTAACGTGCAACACCGTTTTGATCCAGTATAGCAATACCCTGCCTCTGACGGTCACCTGTGATGCATCGCCTTCTGGAATCGGCGCCATCCTGAGCCACAAGCTACCAGATGGCAGAGAGGCACCGGTCGCTTTCTATTCAAAAACACTATCTAAATCGGAGGGAAAATACAGGCAACTCGACCGAGAAGCCCTCACTATTATAGCCGAAGTCAAAAGATTCCTTGAGTACCTTTATGGCAGAACTTTTTCAATCATCACTGATCACAAACCCCTGCTAGGGATTCTAGCAGGAAACAAACCAACCCCGAACATTCTGTCACCTAGAATGACAAGGTGGTCTGAATTCCTCGCTGCCTATAACTACATGCTAATCCATCGCTCAGGAAAAGCCATCACCCATGCAGATGCCTTGAGCCGTTCCCCACTACCCACCACAGAATACGACCCAGGTCCCACCGTCTCAACTCTCCAACTTGAGGCCTGGCCGAATCTGCCACTAACCACAGCGGACATCGCTAAAGCCACCGCGAAAGACCTGTTGACAGCTTGCATTCTGCATTTGGTAGGTAAGGGCTGGCCGGACGAAAACAAAACCAAGACTTTTAAACTGTTTCACACCCAACAGACTGAACTGGCTATCAAGAAAGGCTGTATTTTGTGGGGTGACAAGGTGGTAATCCCTGAAAAACTACAGGAAAATGTACTGTACATGTTGCACTTGGGGCACTCGGGCATAGTTAGATGAAAGCCCTGGCCAGGAGTTACATCTGGTGGCCAGGGCTGGACAAAGACATTGAACGTTGGGTGGCAACATGCCACGACTGCCAAAAATCAAGGCCTACCCCCCCCCACTGGCACCAGTCAGGGAATGGGAAACTCTCTGAGGCCCATGGTCAAGACTGCATATTGACTTCGCTGGGCCAACAAAAGGCAACACCTTTTTGGTAGTCGTGGACACCTACTCAAACTGGTTAGAAGTCATACTCATGGCATCCACGACCACCGAGGCAGTAATGAAGCAGTTAGACAAACTTTTCACCATGCATGGACTGCCTGATGTGTTAGTGTCGGACAATGGGCCCCAGTTTTCCATGTTGGCATTCGAGAAGTACTTAGCTGCACAAGGCATCCAACATGCCTTGACAGCGCCGGCTCATCCAGCTGCTTATGGCAGGGTCGAACGCATGGTTCGGTACACTAAGGAGGGCCTAGAAAGAATGGACAAGGAGGACATGCAGGAAAAACTAAACCGATTGTTAACCATGCAACACATTACCCCTAGCAGCACCACCAACAAGAGCCCAGCAGCACTACTAATGGGTAGGAAATTGCATTCCTACCTCGACAGACTGCACCCGACTTATACCTGGGACAAACCCCCTGACTCCTCCAGCAAATACCACTCATTCGAGATAGGCGAAAAACCTTACCGGGGACCCGTTATGGCTTCCAGCCACAATCACCCAAATCACAGGCCCCCGGTCTTACCGACTCGTGTTGGATGATGGAAGAGAATGGAAGCAGCACATTGACCAGCTTCGTTCTCATACCCTAGAACGAACCGCTCCACCAGCGCTGAAAATAAACAGACCAAAAACAGCCGAGAAGGGGGGGGGGGGAAATACAGAATAATAAAAAAGGGAGAGATGAACCTCCCATAACATGACAACAAACACTACACAAAAACACCCCAATAAATCAAAAAGAGCACTCAAATTTAGATGAACCCTAGAAGTACGGGAGCAGGAGAATGAGGCAAGGCCTTCTTGGAAGGAGACAGCCAGGCCAGCTCAACCAACCCGGACAAACCAGGAGGGAGCAGCGGAGCCATCTCAACTGGCCCAAGAGACTCAGACGGGAGCGGCAAGGCTGACTCACCCTTCCAGGAGGTTCCATGGAGAAGGCACAGAGAGAAAGCAATCCCCTCCGAACCGCTTGAAGACCATGCCGAGACTGAGCTGCGCAGGTCAACCAGGACTTGAAAAAGCCCCAACTACCTGAGTGACCACATGACGCACGTTTGATGAAACCAAGGGGGGAGGTGTGTTGTGTATAGAACTTGGTAGACGCCAAATGCCTTAAACTGATTGGCCGAGAAGGCCATTCCCAGATTGGCCATTTAGGAATCAATCCAATTGGCCTGCCAGACGGCAGGAATACTCAAAGTACTGTCATTGGCCACAAGCTGTGGGCAAGCCACTATAAGAAGGGCTGCCGTGGCTTGGGCTGTTGTTCCGTTACCATTGCATTATTTGTTGAAATAAAAGGGTTGTTGTTGGAACCCGGTCTCGCGCAACTTATTTCCAAATGGAACAGAAGGGACCCCACGCCCAGTGGTGGGATTCAAATTTTTTTAATTCCAGTTCTGTTGGTATGGCTTGGTGGGCGTGGCAGGGGAAGGATACTGTAAAATCTCCAGTCAGAGGTGGCATTTGCTGGTTCTCCAAACTACTCGAAATTTCCGCTACCGGTTCTCCAGAACTGGTCTGAATCTGTTGAATGCCACCTCTGCCCCTGCCCAAGCAGAAGATCACACACCATTTCTGACAACTTCTGCAGGCACACTGTTCCATTGGCTGATTGTTCTCACTGTCAGAAAATTTTTCCTTATTTCCAGGTTAAATCTCTCCTTACTCAGTTTCCATCCATTATTCCTTGTCTGGCCGACAGGTGCTTTGGAAAAGAGATTGACCCCTTCCTCTCTGTGGCAGCCCCTCAAATATTGGAAGACTGCTATCATGTCTCCCCTGGTCCTTCTTTTCACCAGCCTAGCTTAGCCATGCCCAGTTCCTGTTTTACTTATGTATTTATTTTTCAAAAGGCAAAAAGAATTTTTTTTACTTTTTAATTTTGATCAGTCAATTTACAAAATAACCAGTAAAGCAATCTAGAGGTGCTCAAATTGCAAATTTTTTCCCCAAAGAAATTCCAAACTCCTGAATATGCAGGACAATACATAACTCTGAGTAGATTCCCAGAGGAATTTGCTCTGCAGCTTTCATTCAGAAACCAATACTATCTAAAGAGGTGCCATTCTGCATAAAACAGAGGAGTGAGATTGCAGACAGACAATAAATATTGAAGATGATAAATTGGGCATAAACACACAGAAAAATAAATTATACCCAGGCCAGTTTTGAGCTGTTTTTCCTATACCTTTAAACAATAGATGACCCTGAGAGCAGAGGCTATCTCGACTGATTTCTTACCTGTAAATTGCCTCTCTAATTAAGCTTAAGGAAGAAACCTAGTTTATTTGTTTATTTATTTGGTTTGTCAATTCCTTACAAGATAATAGGTATAAGTAAAAACATAGTTATTAATACATGGATACATATAAGAAAATTTCATTGCCCCCTCCCCCTCAATGCAGAGAAGTTTGTTCCTTTTCTCCTGAAGTTTTTAAAGATAATAATTTCTCTCCAGCAGAGAAAGAAGCAGGGAGTGACTTTTATGTGACCCAGAACAGGCAGCTCTCTCTGAGATGTGCCTGGCTGTCAGAGACAGTTGGGTGAAAGCTTTTCTACTCATTCATTATAATATATCATATCCCCCCTTTTTTTACATATAAAAGTTGCTTCTAGCAGTCAAACTTCACCCCAAGGCATAGCAATAAATCTCTTTCAAGATATATAGTAGAATCTAACCAGTGGAACAGGAAAAGCCCATATCTATATAGCAGTTTTGCTTTGATCCTATCTTACTTTGGAGTTAGCAAATGTGCAACATCCCAAGAACTGGGATTGGCAGGTTTCTTGGGTGAAATATGGACTTGTCCAACATTATCTACCATTTGAAAAACTTTCTCCAATTGGTATCATCCTGTTCTGCTTAATCTGTAGGTTGCATCTGTTTTCTTTTTTCTTTCTCCTCATATTAATGATGGGCTGAAACTTTAAAATATCATCTAGTTATGGATCAGCCAGTTGAGTACTTAGCTTTTAGAACATTAAGTGGCAGCACGGAGCTACAAGAGCTATTTTTGTAGCTCTTGATTGCCACCTGGTAGTTGGCTGGATTGGTGCAGCTCAGAAGGAGCCACCAGAAAAGTGTTGAAGGGCTGGAATTCAGAAAGAGAATCTGGAGATTGGTGTTTGATGTGGGAGCTTTAGATCTCTATGAGAACATAACATGAGGAGGTGAAGTCAGAGCTTTCTTGGAAGCAGGACCCATTAGTAAGGGAATTCCCTATTATGCAATTTAGAGAAGTAAAATAATAATAATGTTTATACTTATATATATTATCAAATGTATGCTTGACAAAATAAATAAATAAAATAATTAAGTGCTTTCACTTCAACTAATTGAAAGGGATGGACTAATCCTTTGCTGAGTTTTGCACTTCTTAGGTTATCAAACAGTTGATCAAACAATATAAAGAAGGATAGAGAGAAAGAGTAGCTGTTAAAAGCTACTAAAGTCTTCTTTGCAATCGAACCAGCCCTGGAGGACAAATATGAAATTCAGGAACTGGATGAAAGCAGACCTGTTGGATTGATGGCTCCAAGCAGATCACTACCCCTAGCTGCTTCAACCTAGATCTCTTTCTTTGTGAGCTGTGGATTGTCCAAATGGAAAGTCTTGAGCCAAGATAAAAGGGGAAACACCACTTCAGACTGGAGCTCTTCAATTTTTCACGCTGCCTCTTCCATGGTAAGTAGATAAGTAGACAAGTAGATAAGTAGCTGATAAGTAGACAAGGACTTGTTCTCCTCAAACAGGGCAGCACTGGGCAAGGAGGCTATGTGGATGTGATCCAGGACCCAGCTCAGATATATAAGTTACTTTTATTTCAGATAGAAGAGCGAGTAACAAAGATATCCTACTGTTGCAGAATCTGGCAATCCAGCTTGCTATAGATCCGTGATGGCAAACCTATGGCATGCGTGCCACAGGTGGCACGCAGAGCCATTTGTGCTGGCACGCAAGCTGCAGGCAAACTTACCTCACTGTGCATGCGTGCACCTCATAGCTGATTTTTGGCTGGTTTGAGGCCTTTTTCAACCTCCCAAAGGCTTGAGGAAGGCTTCTGCAGGCTTAGCAGGCCGAAAACTAACCCCGTTTCATCACTTCCTGTTTTTCTGAAAATACCGGAAGTGATGAAATGGAGCTTTTTGGCCTGCAAAGCCGGCAGAATCCTGCAGAAGCCTTCCTAAAGTCTCTGGGAAGCCGAAAAAGGCCTCAAACCAGCCAAAAATCAGCTGTAAGGCACAGTGCAGGTAAAGGGGCGGCAGTGGTGGGGTTGGGTGGGTGGGGATTGCGCATGCATGCATAGGGGCATGGGGGGCACACATATTCTTCTGGGTTCTGGCACACGAGCATGGGTGTGCAAGCATGCACACAATTTTTGGCACAGGAGCCGAAAAAGTTTGCTACCACTGCTATGTAATAGCTGTAAGATTTCAGTCTTAGATTTCTTCCTCCTACCTTTATGCAATAACTTTTCACAGCTCATTTCTCAGCCTTGGAGAAATAGGGCATTCACTCTGTGTTTCAAGAAAGTCCCAGTGTTTCGAGAAATATGATGATAACCTCATCATCAATTGTAGAAGGGGAAAAAAGGAGTCCCTTCGGATTTTACTCCACTAGTCATAGCCAATTCTAGGGGGCAGTGTTGATCTCTGGTTCAAGGCCATTGAACCAGCATTGTCCAAAGATCTTTCCGTGGCCATGTGGCCAGCGTGACATCACAGAGCTTTATTACCTTTTCAACAAAGTGGTACCTATTTATCTACTCACATTTGCATGCTTTCAAACTTCTAGACCTGGAACAAGTAACAGGAGCTCACCTGTCATGTAGTGCTTGAGTCTCGGACCTGGGCTGCCAGCTTTCTGGTTGACAAGCCCAGCGTCTTAACCACTGAGCCACATTTTCATTTGTAGAAAAAAAATCAGCAAAATCAGCAGATGGAATATGGAGTGGAAGCCACCTCCCTGTTTGAACAGATGAGCAACTTTGACATATTTACAAATAGGCAAAAGGCATCACAAAGCTCTTCTTGCCAATTTTGATGTATCCTTCTGTGGACACCAGTGAGTGTCCTTCCAATTTAGCTGCTTCAGCTCTCATATCAGCTACTTTTCACCATCTGTCCCACCTGCTAGGTCACAGATGTCAAACTCATATCATCACAGCGGCGTCAAGTGATGTACACTATCGTGACTTTTTCCCCCTTCACTAAACTGGGCGTGGGCGTGGCCAGTGTGTGATCATCTGGCCTGCGGGCCGTGTGATGGACAGCCCTGTGCTACGTGATTCCATACACAGTAGCCAGATAAAACATACTGTTGAGAATTAGTTCCTCGCTGAATGAAAAGAGCTTCTTTACAGAAGTAGAGAGAAGGAACGTCCTTCTTTTGCCCTCCCAGCATGACAAGCAGCTTTGTTTCCAAACACCTGACTGACCCATGTGCTAAAGGTTCAGGAGCCATCTTCTAGAATCACGAAAGTATTTTAAATACCAGTGGGGGGCTGGGAGAGGAAAAGACTCAAGGCGGGTACAATATTAAAATTTCATTTAAATAACATATTTGAAAAAGGCTTCTAACTGCATCCAGCTGAGAAAGAAGAGTTCATGGGAGGGAAAGCTCGAAAGGCTTCCAAAGCTCACTATTAGCGAAAGCTCTCTGCCTATTAAGATGCTTCTGGATTTGGTCAGACATGGAAGAGTCCTGTGTGATCTGGTTTTTTTTTTATTAGCCCTAATTTATATACTGTGGATTTCAGTGGGTCTACTCTGATGAAATGTTAATCCAACTCATTAATTTCACGATAGCTATTTCTTCTGCAACTAAATTCTATTTCCAGAATGAACCAAATAAGCTGTTATAATCAGGGTCTTAGTCCTTTTAAAAATGGGCAATATATCTTCTTCTTAATTATCCAGCCTAGCCTGTAACAGTTGTTTCTGTTGCATGATGATTAAATGAGTAGTCCCCACAAAATAATAGGATAAGTCCCTGGTGATTTTTGCTTTTTCCTCTGTGTAAATGAAGACTTAGCCATTCAGGCTAAAAGTATCTAAAAAGGTTCAATCGTGGAAATACGATTGAACCTTGTTAAGCCTGGGTTCCCCAGCCAGGGTTAGGTAGACAAGCTAAACAGAATGTGCAGCGTTAGTCAGATAGGCACACAGATAAATGAGTGAGCTAAGCTTGTATGTTTATTAACATACAGTAAAAATAACAGATACGCTTGTGCTATCAAGAATATATTTTATTCCAGTATAAGTTTATGGCATAGTCAAATAACAGTCCAATAGTCATTTACCATGTAGTCAGTCCATTCAGGGATATTCAGTTAGCAAAGTCCATGTAGAATATCTTATGTCAGTTCACTTACAAATCAGTCCTTTTTTGTCTCTCCCGTTTGAGCAATGCAGTCTTGATTCCAAGCAGTAATCAGGGATCATCAAAGCCAGCCAGAGAGAGCAAGCTGTAGACTTGCTACTTATATATTGTTTTCATAACCACTCCTTTAATTGCTATTTCACAGTTAAAGCTGCATACACTCTAACATACACTAACTATGATTCATAGTTATTATTTCACCTAAACCAGTTAGGGTAAACAATGTTATCCCTAACAAACCTTTTTAGATATTCCCCTCTTTATGGTTCCTTTTGCTCTCATTGCATCTGCTTCCACAGAACTAGCCTATCTAGGCATCCTTAATCCATTGGTGGCAGCATCACATGGGAGTAGTGACACCATCCCATCAGGTGGGGGTAGACAAAAGCAGGCACTGGTGTTTGGATGATGGAACAAGATTGTCTGTAGTAGGGGTCTCCAACCTTTGGCAACTTTATGACTTGCGGACTTCAACTCCCAGAATTCCTCAGCTAACCATGCTCAACTTGTCAACTTAAACTCTTTGCTGGTTGAGGAATTCTGGGAGTTGAAGTCCACAAGTCATGAAGTTGTTAAGGTTAGAGACCCCTGGTCTATAGTATTAGCCAGTGGTGGGCTGCAACTGGTTTAACAACCAGTTCTGTGAGCGCGTGCTTCGCTGGTCACTGGTGTTGTTCCTGCAGCAATAAATCCTTGAGCTACTTAACAGAGGGTTCAGCAACCTCTTCAGGCTATGGATATGATGGCCCAAGCATCCATACCATTGGATTATTTGGAAGTTGTAAATGCTGTTAATTTCAGCATAAAATCTCATGAATTCCCAGATAGGATCCTTAAAATCTTCTGAGATGTTGTGCAAGATTGCAAACTCATAGAAGAGCCTGGCCTGGCAAATTTTGAATGTTCTTAACTCTTCTTAATTTAATTTGGTGAGCATTACTTCTAGAGGCAAGGAAAATTACTGCTGATATTGACTGTTACATAAAGCAGCCCTCCATCTTTATCTTTATCGTAGCACCTGTTTACCATTTTCCTTCTTTTAAAAACATACAAGTCCTTGCTTTTCTTTCCTCTAATTCTCAGGAATATGTTTACCTCTTCTCAGGTTTCCATTAGGCATGACCACCAGGGCTGAACTGAAATGTCCTTGTTCCCACGGATTGGAAAGCATCAGCAAGCAACACTGAAAGCCCAAAGTGCTTTTAAAATGATGTGGTATAAAGAAGAGCCAGCGTTCCACAGTACAGCCATGACAAGCTCAATGGCGAAAAGGCACACACCCTCCAAGTGTCAGATAGGACTGTAAAATACTAACTAACCTATAAACAATGTCCATCTTGGTGCTGTGGCCGGTGATTAAGAGATACTCTGCCATCTTGAAATGGAAACAGCTGCTCTCTGCTGGAAAGAGAAGGAAATCTTCTCATTAGCATTAAATCTAAATCAGGCTTTCTTCATTTGCATCTTTTTGTGGTGTTCTATTTCCCTAAAAGGGTAACTTGGGAGTGACAATTTAGATCAAGGTTCAGCAACCGGGGTCTCCTTGACTGTGTGTCTTTGAAACATAAAGCAATACTCCATCCCTCCCCTCATCTCATCTTGCTGAAATGGTGAGAATCTTCATAAATACAACTTCATGCCTTGTCAGTGCCATGGAGGGCATGGTTGTAAATAGCTCTCTGAAATCTTGATCTTCCCTATGGCCAATGACACTGCTGTTGAATGTGCCTCAAGCTAATCCCCAAATGTAATTAGACACAACAGAGGGGGAAAAATGGTTGCCTGCATCTTGGTTCCTTTGGTCCTAAAGTCAAGGTCTCAAGTTATTCTATATACTTTATGGAATCCAATTACGGAGAAATGGAAAGCACCAAGGGGCACAAATGCAAATTGTGAACCTTTGCAGGCCAATATAAAATGCTGATACACTTTTCAGGAAGTTAGATTGGTTGTGATTTCTTGGGGAATGCCTCCCTCGCTTACAGATGGCTTCACATAGCATCATGTTTTAAATATCATTCATGAAATGTAAAATGTGACTATGAAAGGCAACAGATGGAAAAGCACACCCACCTTACAGTCATCAAGACTGGCTATAATTTCTGCTAGTATTTACTTGGTGATAAGACTATCCTTCCTCCATATCCTATATGTTGAAGCCTTCATCCAGAATATGTGCCTGAACAGTGACGAGAGGCTGCTAATGGTGGGCATGACAATTCCCATCTCTAAGAATATTAATAGGCAATTGAGGAACTTGTATAATTCCACACTGAAGAACTGTCCAATCAGCTCCTTTTCTGATGTGCTGGCCTGTAACTTTTATAACTCCCAGCCAGCACAGCAGTGGTGGAATTCAATTTTTTTTTACTACTGGATCTGAGGGCGTGGCTTGGTGAGTGTGGCAGGGGAAGGATACTGTAAAATCTCCAGTCAGAGGTGGCATTTGCTGGTTCTCCAAACTACTCAAAATTTCTGCTACTGGTTCTCCAGAACTGGTCAGAACCTGCTGAATGCCACCTCTGCAGCACAGTCAATTATTGTTCTTGCTGGGAATTACATAAACTGAAGTACAATACTTCTGAAATACAGAAGATTGGAGTAAAGTGACCTAGAGAAAATTGTATCAGGCAATGGATTTACAGCAACTTCGTATTTCTGGATTGGGGAGATGTATCTCCCCATCTATAGATGCATGTTTGACAGCCAGGGAGTGCATATTCCACTTACCAAGTGATGTTGGTACTTTTCAGTTTGTCACTTGGTGGGGCTGGCTTGATCCAGAGAAACAGAACAATTCAGAGTGTGCATGTCCAAAACCTACAACTTATGTTTGCTGTGGTGATTTGAGAGGGATTTCAGTATTCAGAGGTTGTACTTCCTTTGTAAACCGTTGGGGTGTCTGCCTTATTCAGGGGTCTGGCTGCATGCCTGGCCACGGGGGAGCTGAAAATAAAAACAAATCTTGCACAAGGCTGGGGTCCCACAGACATGCTTTTTTGATTCAGAAATGTATTAAAGCAAGCCATAGAGTGTGAACCAAAAAAGAAGGTGCCACTTTAAATACCACTGATACAAGGAGATTTAAATCTAGTCTCAGGGCAAATGTGGGGTGGAAAAAAAAAGGAACGGAAGGAAATAAAAGTCCTATCTTCAAAACACATACATTGCAAACCGAGGCAAGCAGGATTAGGAGGAGGCCCAATGATGAGAAATAGCCTCATCTTCTTCCAAGGCCCTGAAGGGCAGGGAGATAGGCCACTGCTACGAAGGGGCATTGTCGAATGTCCATTCTAGAAGAACCACTTGCTCAAGTAGAGAGCAACCACACATTTCTCCTTAACATCAAATGTTGTCCCCTACCAAGGGTGAAGTTGCTGAGGCTCAACAGCAGGAAACCAGATGAGTTTGAACATGTGTCATCCTGTGAGACAGTCAGCACACTGATATTATGTAATCCTTTGTGTGTGTGTGTGTGTGTGTGTGTGTGTGTGTGTGTGTGTGTGCACCTTCTTGAGTCAGCCTTGATTCCTGGTGACTGCCTGGACAGGTCACTGCATTTTCTTGGCAAGGTTTTTCAGCAGTAGTTTGTCTTTGCCTCCTTCCTTCCAGGGGCTGAGAGAGACAGGCCCAAGGTCACCAACTGGTTTTGTGCCCAAGACTGGACTAGAACTCATGCTCTCCTGGTTTCTAGCCTGATGCCTGAACTGCTACCGCAAACAGGCTCTTTTGTGATATAATACTAATGTCCGCTTCTTCCTGAATTGACTTGCAGACTTTGTTCTAAGTCTCCTCAAGGATCTTCCTCATTCAACTATCTTAGGAAACATTCACAATAAATATCAGTTTAACATTAGTTTACATCTTCTTGTGCAGGAGGCAAAAAGCGACCGACCAGGTTCAGATGCATCATGCAACTGCAGAAATGAATCTGAATCAAATAAATAATATGGGAATGGTTTAGATTGATTGAAAAATCTCCCAAGTGACTAGCAGGAAGCTATATTGCAGACATCCATCTTTCTGCAATGCAGCTGTTAGGAAATGGAGAGGCACATTCTGTGAAAGTGCACTAACTACAGAACAAAACATTTGGTGAATTTTTTTACTTGAAACTGTAAGGTGACCATTGGACCATTAAAAAAAAAAAAAAAAGACAGGTTGCCGCAATAGATGAATGGTAATTGAGACTGTTATGGATCGAAGAGAATTGAAGTCATGGATGTTGGCTGAATGTTCCTCTCAGCTTCTCCCCACTCCATGGAAATCAAACTTCTCGACTACAACCTGTGAATTGATATTAATGCACTCTATATTATTTTAATGATGTTTTATTCGAAAAGGCCATTCATTACTGAGATTTCCCAGAAGTCACATTAAGAGAAATGCATTCTGCATTGAGAATTGGTTCAACCAAAGAAGTCTGATTAGAGAGATGTGGATGTTCAGGCACATGGAAAGCCCTCCTTCCTCAGGGATGGAAAAAGTGGAGAGGTGTTTTTTGAATGCATCTTTGTAGATAAAAGAGAAAAGACAAGTTTGGGGATTCCATACAAACACTAAGCTCTGATTCAGCAATGCTTTTAAGCAGGCACCTAAGCTCGGAGCTGGTTGAAAAATAAATTAATCTTGAGGACTTCCTTTGTACTTATGTCAGAATTAGGTATATTGATAGGTTAATAGCTGGAGTCCTAGATACGTGGCTGAGTCCATGCTTTGAATGAACATTTTTTGAAAGGAAGAGAATCCTGTCTTCAGTCTCCTATCATCTTTCAGTGTAGATGAGTCTGATGTGAGCTATGGACAGCCAATTCCCACCACCTAATACTCCCATCTATTCCTAGATTGGGGTGCCTGTAGACACATGAGATATAGTATTTCACAAAAGACTGAGTTTATGTGACACGTTTAACTATAATATTCTTAAATGGCACATGGGTTCCTGATGTATAAGCCACCTGGCTCCCCCCTTGCTTCCCTCCCCCCCTGAAATTCCAGCTATTTCTCCTGCTTGAATTTCAATGGCAATGTTTATTTTATGTTAAGATTTATACATATGACTTGGAACAGGACATGACTGTCATGGTGGCCATGAACTCCTGGGCTATCTTCCTCCAGGGAAGATGGATTAAAATCACCCCAAACCAAAAGGCTGGAGAATTTCAGTGCCAGCCCAGCTATGGACTCAAGGAACTTGGGGAACAGAGGTGGTATTAAGCAGGTTCTGACCAGTTTTGGAGAACCGGTAGCGGAAATTTTGAGTAGTTCAGAGAACCAGCAAATACTACTTCTGACTGGCCCTGCCCCCATCTTTTCTCTGCCTCCCAAGTCCCAGATGATTGGCTGAGTCTTCTTTTGTTGCCCTGTACAGGAGAATGGAGCTGGAAAGCTGGTTAGTGGGGTGGGGAGGGAATGGAGATTTTGTAGTATCTTTCCCCTGCCATGCTCACAAAGCCATGGCACACCCACCAAGCCACGCCCGCAGAAACAGTAGTAAAAAATTTGAATCTCACCAATGTTGGGGAGGGAGTTTGTTATGCAGTAGGGAGGCTGGTGAATTAGCAAGAATCCCAAATGATCCCTAGAACCCAACAAAAAGGATCTTGCATTTGGCAATCTATGGAGCAGCACCTCTGAAGGTGTATCTTGGATGAGAATGGCAATACTTTTACTCCTGCCCTGCTGTCTCAGCTGATGCCACATTCAAAACCCAGTTGGGCAAATCTCCCTGAATTATTTGTAAAAATAATGATGGGATACATGTAAATAAAATAAAAATAAAAATACTGTAATTCAAATCCAGGAAAATCTTAATAATACATATTAGGTTGGCCCTCTCATCTATGATCAGATCCTGGCTAAGGATGGTCTTATTACAGACCAACCTGGATTTAAGTAGCAACAAAATGTTCAGCTGCATCATATAGGAGGAAGAGATATTTTTCTTCCTACAATGTCTTAAGTCAGAGGTATCAATATTTTAACAGCCAGAAGCACTACAGTGAGAATTGAGATTTAATTTGATGGCCAAGGCTATGACATGTACATTACAAAATCAGAAGGAATGAGGATATATATGGTGCTTGGGAGGGACTTTTTTAAAAAAAGAGGTTTAAGTTGATCTAATGGCTGGCAAATCTTCCTTCTTTAATCAGGAAGGGCAGCCTTAATGAGTTTAGGACCACAAAACAAGAATTAGAGGATGCCCTAAACCAGAGGTCTCCAAACTTGGCAACTTTAAGACTTGTGGACTTCAACTCCCAGCATAGCTGGCTGGAGAATTCTGGGAGTTGAAGTCTACAAGTCTTAAAGTTGCTAAGTTTGGGGACACTTGCTCTAAACCCTTGCTTGTCTATCTCTGCTCTAGGTGCAGAAAAATGCGAAGGGAAAGGAGCAGATGATTTTTTGGGGATAGTCAGAACAAAGCATTTAAATCTCTGACAAATGTTGAGCATGTATTTTAAAAAGATATGAGGAGATAAATGAAAACAAAAATAAAATGAATACCTAAAGCATTGTCTATTCTCGAGCAACACTAAAGAGCATGTTACTCACACAGGATAATGGTTGGATGGCAGACCCTAGTAATTAGTGCTAGCAAGTGGTAAGGTGGCTAAGAAACCTAGCAGGAATAAGTGAGTGTTGGACTGGACCACAGAAAAACCTCATTCAAGTTCCCGCTTGACCATGGGTGATTCTGAATTTGTCATAATTTCTTAGTTCAGCCTCTCTGACAGGGCTGCGGTTATGATGATAAAATTGAGGGATTTCTCCTATATACATATCACCTTGTGCTCTTTAGTGGGTGGAAGGAATAATCTCCAGTAAAGAAAACAGGTTCATATTGAATTTACCCAGCTGAAAGAAGGGGATTAGTTTTTTTTCTCTCCTGATCACCAAAGTTAGCTTGCATCTACCAGTACAATCCATTTCCCACATTCTGGGGACTAGAAGCTTTGAGCACAAAAATGTCTTATCACCTTGGAGACCAAGAAGTACTATTTAGGAAAGTGTTAATTACATAGCAAGAGAATTCATACCAAAGGCAGCTGAGAAGCCTTTGAGATGAGAAGACACATGTTAGTCAATCACAGTATGATTGGTATTGGTTGCATTTTTGTCAAGGGAAACCTGTGGTCTTAAAGTGACCAATTACCAGGGAGCTGTAGTCCCACTCTCATTTTTAATTCCTGATTATGAGGCGCTGCTAATTAATGGGGAAACAGCAGAGCTGAATGTAGAAAGGTGGTTTTCTGATATTGCCAGAAGTCTTCTGTACAGGTCATCCTCAACTTGCAACCATTTGTTTAATGACAGTTTGAAGTTACAACAGCACTGAAAAAAGTAATGTGCAATTGGTTCTTATAATCATTGTAGCATCCCCACAGTCAGGATTTTGGACACATGGCAACTAGCTTGGATGGTTGCAGCATCCCATGTGATTATATTAGCATGTGATTGCCATTTGCAACCTTTCCAGCTGGCCCCTCTGACTGGCAAAGTCAATGGAAGAATCTGGGTTCACTTAATGACCGCATGATTCATTTAACAACAGCCATTATCTGCTTAACAGCTATCGGAAAAAAGATCCTAAAATCAGGCATGACTCAGTTCTCAACCACCTAGCTTAACTACAGAAATTCTAGACCCATCTGCAATCGTAAAGCCCATGTCACACTGGCCAACGGATGCAAAAAGGACACAGCGGACGAGCAAAATGTTCCATCCATTGTTATCCGCTCTCAAAAGGGGCAAAAATTTGCATAACCGGAGCGGATAACACGGACGCGGGGAGAACGCAGGGTGGATGCAAAGCAGATGTGGAACGAAAGCCCAGCGGATGGAAGCGGATGAGAGCGGATGGCACATAGGCTAGGCTTCCGGGGGGCCTCAGCAAAGCGGACGCGGAACGGATACAGCAGATGCACAGCGGACGCCGAACGGATGAAGCGGATGCACAGCGAATGCACAGCGGATGCACAGCGGATGCACAGCGGAAGCCTAATGGATGCTTGGTGTTAATTGCGCATGCGGGGAGGATGCATTGCATCAGCCCCGCAGATATAACGGAAGCAGCTCGGAAGCAGGTCGCCATTCAGAGGAAAGGCCTGCTGCTGGACACATCAACTGCCTTGCCTGCCCTGCCTGCATCCCTGCCTGCCAGCCTTGCAGCCAGCCTCCCTGCCAGCCTTGCTGCCAGCCTTGGTTCATGCCAGCCTCCCTGCCAGCTAGCAACCCCACAACCATGCGGAAGCACAGCAAGCCTCAGCCATCTGCTGCCAGCCCTGGCAAGAGGGACAGGGCTACCCTCCCATCCCCTGGCCCTCACTCTGCTTCTGCTGGGGCTTCTGCAACACGGGCTTGCTCTTCTGGGGCTGGTGCTTCTGCTGCTTCTGCTTCTGGAGGAGCTGATGACAAGCACTCCAGCACCAGCCACCTCCACAGCACCTGGACCCTTCACCCCTGGGACTGAGCGACCAAGAGGAGTGCCAGAGACTCATTTTTGTCTTATAGCTTGTTGTTAATAAAGTCTATTTATGATTCACAAACTTGTTTCATTTCTTTTTTTTAATAAAGTCTTGCTGGAAACTTTTAGAAATGGTTTAAGCCTTTGCATGCTTGTGGGATGGGTTAAGATAGCTGTGGGATGGGCAGGGATACCTGTGGGATGGGCAGGGATACCTTTGGGATGGGTAATAGCTGTGGGATAGATAAACCTCCAGTGCAAGCATAGTTGGACTGTATGGTCCACCCTCCCA
>BLBF01000033.1:9474335-9505957 GCA_015471245.1 Laticauda colubrina
AGGCAGTCTTGATGTGATGCCTGTGTAGTATCTTACTGATTTTATCTTTTGTACCTCTTATGTAGGGCAGGACAGCTGTTCCATAGATCTGTTGATCTTCTAGGTCTCTCTTATGTCTTGGTGTGTTTTTGTGGATCAAGTTGGTGATTTTGTTTTTGTGGAAGCCATTGGCTGTCAATACTTCAGTCAGGGTGCATAGTTCAGTCTTTATATGTGTCTTATCTGCCAGGCGTTTGGTTCTGGTAATTAGTGTTTCGCTATGGAATTTATCTGTGCTGGGTGGTGGTGGGATTGGGCGTTGAGGTAGCGGTTGGTGTGTGTTTTCTTTTGGTATATGCTGTGTCCCAGTGTGCCATCTGTTCTTTTGTAGATTAGTACATCTAGGAATGGTAGATCTACATAATGGCAGAAATATTAGCAGACCTATTGGAAAAAGATAAGGACGATATTTTGAAAGAGTTAGATGAAGTATACAGAGTGAGTACAAATTATGCAAGATGACATAAACATCCAAAAAGAGGTCCATGTGAGATTTGCCAGAAGGAAAGTTTGAGATATTATATACAAAATTTCTAGAGAAGAAACAATTACATACAAAGGGAAAGAAGTGCTTGGTGCTTAAACAAATCCCAAGAGGAGTGAGAGAGCAGAGGTGAGATTATAAATTCCTGGCGAACCAATTAAACCAAAAAGGTATCATATTTAGATGGCTAATTCCAGAGGGAATGCTAATCACTTGGGAAGAAAGAAAAATTAAAGTAGACTCCATGAAAAAAGCCCAAGAATTCTACGAACGATTGATAAGCCATGAAGAATCAAGTAGTAGAGACGACTTAGAGATGAATTCGCAAGACGACCAAGATTATCAAAAAAATAGAAATGGGAACTGTAGGAATTCAAAAAATAAACATCAAGAGAGAGAAGAACCGAAGACGCACAATCAACTACAAAGAGAGACAGGAATAACTACAAGACAAAGAGCAAATTAGGTGATGGCTGAAGAAAAAAAAAATACTATCAATTAACATAAATGGCCTAAATTCTAGGATAAAAAGGAAAAGAATATTAACCAAATTAATTAAACAAAATGCAGATGTAAACAGGTAACTCATATAAGGAAGGAAGAAGAAAAATATTTAAATGCCTGAAGCTAGGGTGTTTGTCTTCATCGCCAGCAGATTTTAAGAAAAAGAAAGGGATATCAGTATATGTGAAAGATGATATGAAAGAGCCAATTTGGATAGACCCCAATGGAAGAATTCTGATGTTACAAATTTGGATTAAATCAATCCCAATTCTACTAGTGGTAATCTATACCCCTAATGAAAACCAAAAGGAATTTTTTAAACAACTACATGAGAAACTAGTGGAATTGGATAAAAGGAATATTTGTATCTTGGGAGATTTCAATGCTATTGTGGACCACGAGAAAGATCATAGTAGTGAGGGGAAAAAGAAGAAGAAAAAAGTCCTACCAAAAACATGTGAAGAAATGATGATTGAACTAAATTTGATAGATATGTAGAGGAAATTAAAACCTGAGAAAAAGCAATTTACATTTTACTCCAACCCTCACCAATCATGGACACGAATTGATATGGTGTGGATGAATGATGAATTAGTAAATGAATTAAAAGAGATTGAAATCTTACCAAACGAATGGGCAGATCACAACCCGATTCAGATAGTGTGGAAAGGCAGGAAGAAACCAAGGAAAAGGTGGACCTAAAGCCCATGTCACACTGGCCAACGGATGCAAAAAGGACACAACGGACGAGCAAAATGTTCCATCCGTTGTTATCCGCTCTCAAAAGGGGCAAAAATTTGCATAACCGGAGCGGATAACACGGACGCGGGGAGGACGCAGGGCGGATGCAAAGTGGATGCGGAACAGAAGCCCAGCGGATGGAAGCGGATGGGAGCGGATGGCACATCCGCAGGGCTTCCGGGGGGCCTCAGCAAAGCGGACGTGGAATGGAAAGAGCGGAAGCAGAGCGGACACCGAACGGATGAAGCGGATGCATAGTGGAAGCCTAGCGGATGCACAGCAGAAGCCTAATGGATGCCTGGCATTAATTGCGCATGCGGGGAGGATGCATTGCGTCAGCCCCGTGGATATAACAGAAGCAGCTCGGAAGCAGGTCACCATTCAGAGGAAAGACCTGCTGCTGGATGGATTGGCTGCCTTGCCTGCCCTGCCTGCATGTCTGCCTGCCAGCCTTGCTGCCAGCCTTGCTACCAGCCTTGCTGCCAGCCTGCCTGCAAGCCTTGCTGCCAGCCGGTCTGCCTGCCAGCCTTGCTGCCTACCTTCCTGCCAGCCTTGGTTCATGTCTGCCTGCCAGCCTTCCTGCCAGCCTCCCTGCCAGCCTCCCTGCCAGCCTTCCTGCCTGCCTTGGTTCATGTCTGCCTGCCAGCCTTGGTGCCTGCCAGCCTGCCTGCCAGCCTTGGTGCCAGCCTCCATGCCAGCCTTCCTGCCATCCTTCCTGCCATCCTCCCTGCCAGCCTTTCTGTCAGCCTTGGTTCCTGCCATCCTTCCTGCCATCCTCCCTGCCAGCCTTTCTGTCAGCCTTGGTTCCTGCCAGCCTCCCTGCCAGCCAGCAACCCCACAACCATGCGGAAGCACAGCAAGCCTCAGCCATCTGCTGCCAGCCCTGGCAAGAGGGACAGGGCTACCATCCCAACCCCTGGCCCTCACTCTGGTTCTGCTGGGGCTTCTGCAGCACGGGCTCGCTCTTCTGGGGCTGGCGCTTCTGCTGCTTCTGCTTCTGGAGGAACTGATGACAAGCACTCCAGCACCAGCCACCTCCACAGCACCTGGACCCTTCACCCCTGGGACTGAGCGACCAAGAGGAGTGCCAGAGACTCATTTTTGTTTTATAGCTTCTTGTTAATAAAGTCTATTTTTGATTCATACACTTGCTTCGTTTCTTTTTTTTAATAAAGTCTTGCTGGAAACTGTTAGAAATGGTTTAAGCCTTTTCATTCTTGTGGGATGGGTAAAGATAGCTTTGGGATGGGTTAGGATACCTGTGGGATGGGTAATAGCTATGGGATGGGTTAGGATAGCAGTGGAATGGGTAATAGTTGTGGGATGGGTTAGGATAGCAGTGGGATAGATAAACCTCCAGTGCAAGCATAGTGGGACTGGATGGTCCACCCTCCCAGGTGCCACACCTACAGCCCTTTATTATCAATAATAATGTAATAATTATCCACACATGTGAACATAAACACAACTCTTTATTAAACACCCTGTTCATTGTAGGCCAACCAAACATACATGGCCCAATCTCATCTGTGTGATGAGACAGGCTGAAGGAAGCATCCATTAAGCATCTACCATCCTGTCTTGCCACTCCACTGCTCCAGCTGGGGAGTTGCACCAGTGTCTCAGGAGGTTGCACTGCTTCTTCCCTTCACGTGAAGCTCTGTTGGGGCCTTGCACATCCTGAGTGTCGATCAGGTTTTGCCCTTGCCTCCATTCCCCAGGCTCCATGTCCCCATTCCCTTGTTGACGGTCCACAAGCCTGTTCTGCAAGACTGGGTAGCGGGTGCGCATGAGATTGTGCAGGATTCAGCAAGCTTCCATGATCCTCCTCACGGTCTCTGGGCAATGCTGCATGGTGGTGAGAAGTACCTGGAACCTGTTGGCCAGGATGCCAAAGGCATTTTCCACCACCCGCCTTGCCCTGGACAGCCTGTAGTTGAAGATCCTCTCTTCACGGGGGAGGAGTCTGGAGGTGTAGGGCTTCATGAGGTAGGTTGTGAGGGAGAAGTTGTCATCCTCCACGATGAAGTAGGGCACATCTTGTGTGTCGTTTGGCAGGGGTTCTGGATCTGGGAAGCCCACGATGAGGTTGCATTCCAGCCCCTCCTTGAGGTGACTGGCATTGTATACCTGGGCATCCAAAGATGAGCCGTTGCCTGAAGCATCGATGTACATGAACTTGTAGTCAGCATCGACCATGGCAAAGAGGATGATGCTGAAGAAGCCCTTGGAGTTGAAATAAGTGGACCCCGACTTGGCTGGAGCTTTGCAGGCCATGTGCTTGCCATCTATGGCTCCAACGGTGTGGGGGAAGTTCCACTTCTGATACCACTGCTCTGCAACTTTCTTCCATCCTTCTTCAGTGGAGGGGTACTGGAGGAGCTCCTCCTTGTATTCTTCAATGATGGCCTGCACCACTTCTCTGACCACAATGCTGATGGTGTTGGATGGCACCATCCAGCCATTCTGTATGCTCCTGTAGGAGGTCCCTGAGGCCAGGTGGTGCAGAGTGAGTGCCACCTTGAGCCCAGGTTCCAGGCTGGGCCGGAAGCTGGTGTATGTCTTGGTCAACCTGGGTGTCAGGCGCTGCACAACTTTGTCAAACATGGCTGGAAGACATCCTCATGAAGTTCTGGAACGCCCGAGTGTCTTTGCTCCTGAGCTCCACCATCAGCTTGTTGTACAGTCCGTCCTCCGCTCTACTGGTGAACCATCTTCAGACCCAGACTCTTTTTGGATGGCTCCTTTTCTTCTCGCAGTAGAGTTCACAGAGCCTGTAGATGGCTTCGCACTGTTGCAGAACGATGGTGGCTGCCGAAAGGACTTTGTTACAATCCACGGTGGACATGACTGGATGCTGTGGAAGAGGAAGAGACAGACGAAGGCTGCAGAGGTCTGCACCGCTGGGCTGCTGTTCTGAAAGTGTGATGCAGGTGAGTTGCTCCCCCTTTTTATAGGCAGTATAGGTTTTCCGCTAGGCATCCTCTAGGCATCCTGTAGACATCCTCAATATCCGAGATAGGTCCCCTCTGCGAACGTTTTTTCCGTTTTAAATGCTTTGTTTCTGTGCTGCATCCGCTAGGCATCCGTTCTGCATCTGTTCTGCGTCCATTCCGCTTCCTCCCCGCGTCCGTTTACTGCTGGAGCAGATGGAGTTGCGCGGATGCATAGCGGATGCCTAGCGGATATAGCGGATGCGTAACGGATGCAGAATGGATGCCTAGCGGATGCAGAATGGACGAACTGGATACATTTTCCGTGCAAAATTTTAGGCAGCCCAAAACTTTTGGAGCGGATGAAACGTCCATAAACGGATGCTGGACGGATAGAGAGGAAGCAAAACGGAGGCAGTGAGTACAAAACGGATACATCACGTTAACCAATGGATGGCAAGGTTTTTTGTCCATTTTACATCCTCTTTGCATCCGTTGGTTCAGTGTGACATAGGCTTTAAATACACAGTTAATTAAAGAGAAAGAATTTATGAATAAACTTGATGAGGAATTAGATTATTTTTTAAAGGAAAATAATAATGAGGCAACTACGAAACAGAATATTTGGGAAACAATGAAGGCAATAATAAGAGGCATAATGATATCATATATTGCTAAAAGAAACAAAGAAAAATATGGTCAACAAAATAAATTAGAACAAAGAATCAAAGAACTAGAAATTCAGCTGCAAAACACCCCCAAAAATAGCAAATTGAAAAAACAGATGATAATAATTAAACATAAATTAAATTTAATCGAACAAGAAGGAATGGACTCAAAGTTAAATGCAGCCAGACAGATATTTTTGAACAAGCCAATAAACCAGGAAGGTGGTTGGCCTATAAACTAAAAAAAGAAAAACAAAAAAGATTGATCTACCAATTAATAGATGGGAATGGGGATGCCCAACAAGGGATAGAACAGAAAAAAGAAATTGCATGTAAATTTTTTGAAGATCTTTATAAAAAGGAGGTAAATGAGGATTTGAAAAGAAACTATTTGGGTATTACTAAAGATAAAATAATTAAGGAGGAGATGAAAGAAATGTTAATTCGAAATATTACATGGCCTGAGTTAAAAATGGCAATAGAAAACCAAAAAAACAATAAAACCCCAGAACCTGATGGGATACTAGAAAAACCCCAGAACCTGATGGGATATATAATATATATAAATTATATATTTATAAAAAAATAGGGGAACAAATAAGACCTCTTATGGTGGAAGTATATAATGAGGTCCTTCTAGCAGCAAGAATGCCGGATTCATGGAAGGAGACATTGATATCGTTGATTCCGAAAGAAGATTCAGATTTACGACATATACAAAACTACAGACCTATTTCCCTGTTAAATACTGATTATAAAATATTTACTACAATTATAGCAAATAGATTGAAAAAAATATTGAATGAATATATGCATAAAGATCAAAATGGATTTCTTCTTAATAGACAAATCAGGAATAATTTAAGGATAGTATTAAATGCTTTGGAATATTACGAAACCCACCCAGAAAAACAAATAGCCCTTGTATTCTTGGATGCACAGAAGGCCTCTGATAATTTAAATTGGCAATTCCTAATTCAACAAATTTACAATATGAATCTTGGCACTAAGTTTGAAAACATCATGACCACAATTTATGATTCACAAAATGTGAATATTATAATTAATGGAGAGTACACGTGCTCAATAAAAATAGAGAAAGGAGTCAGGCAGGGATATCCACTATCCTCCCTGCTCTTCATATTATCTTTGGAAACATTGCTTACACGAATTAGACAGAACCCAGGAATAAAAGGACTAAAAATTAAAAAAGAAGAATATAAACTCCAGTCATTTACATGGTATTTTTCATAGAGGAAAGAGTGGGTAAATCTGTCGAATAAAAAGATCTTATTTTTAGAAGGCCATGATTTACAGAGGGGATGGCAAGCATTTTTATGGGACATTGGGAAAATCAAGCAGAAGTATTTCCACAGACATATAATTAGAGATTCCTTATTGGCTAATTGAAACAAAATTAAAAAAAAACAAAACATTATTTAAAAATCCCAATTTGGATCTCAACGATGGAGGCAATGATACATCCAAATAATCTAGATCTTAATAAAATGATAAAATACAAAGACCTTCTTGATGCACAAGGAACTTTAAAATCATGGCAAGATCTCCAAGATCAGGGGCTATAAGTAGACCAGTGGGCTTACTTGCAAATTCAAAATAGATATAGCCAGGACAAGAAAAACTTTGGAATTTATACTAAGGCACAACAAATAGATAAAATTTTATTAGGTCCAGATAAAAAAAAATATGACTAAATTTTATTAGAGATGGAATTAGAAGAGGAAGTAGTCAAAGACAACATGATAGCTTGGAGCAGAAACATAGGACATAGTATTACATTATTAGAAGGGGAAAAGGTTTGGACATGGAATAATAAAATTACAAGATCAGCAGCATATAAAGAAAATACCTATAAAATGTTTTATAGATGGCATCTCTCACCTTCGGGATAGAGAAAATGTCTCCTAATATGAATCCAAATTGCTGGAAATGTAAAAAGAAACAAGGAACATTTTTTCATATGTGGTGGTCCTGCACTGAAGCCCAAAGATACTGGCATAGGATAAAAAAAATGGTTAGAGGAAATAACGGCGCAGCAAACTGAATTAAAACCAGAATTCTTCCTATTGGGGATATTTAATAGACAAATTCCTAAAAATATTAAATATATCATACTGCATATTCTTACTTCAGCCAGATTAACCTTTGCACAGTGTTAGAAACAAGCAGATATTCCAACAGAGGAGATGGTTATACAGAAGATAACAACCTGTACAGAGACGGACAACTTAACCTTAGCACTTAAGGAAAAAGAAACTTCAGAATATGATAGAAGCTGGGAATGCTGGTATGATTGGATAGAACAAAAATAGAAAATACATTAGTAAATAATGTAAAATGTAAATCATAATTATATATTCACTATAAGATGTATCTGTAATGTATCACTAATACTGACAACAAATAAGGAACCATAGATTGTTGATAGTAATAGTAATAGAATTATTAGGTTTTTTTTTCTTTTTTTAATCATTTTTCTTTTCTTTTCTTTTTTTCTCTTTCTTTTCTTGCTTCTTTTGCGTGTTCTGTTTGTTCAACATTTTGGTTTTGTAATTAATAAAGTTTGGTGTTTTTTTTTTTAAATAAAATCAATGTTTTCCACTGTTCAATGTAACTGAGCATGTCATCAATTCCTTTTGTTTTATTTATCATGTTTATTTATACACTGCCCATTTTGCCAAAAGGTGGCTTACAATTAAGAAAAAACAAAAAAAAATATTCTGGTGAAAGTGAAAGACGGTAAAAGTGAAGAGCGCATCCTGTTGATCCCAGGGATACTGCAAAGTCCCTGGTAGATCCAGGAGAAGCTCTTCTTGCCATTGGCAGAGAGGCAGCCATTAAAGCTGCTGAAGTTGGGACAGCTCCGAAACGGAAGAGAACAGAAAGAGAGAGTGTGCCGGTTTGGTGAGAACTTTTTCTTTATTTTAAAATCTGAAATGACACCTTAAGGAAAAGAAAGAATCTGTAAAAGTTTTGACAGAAGTGATTAAGTGGCGATTTTAAACAGGAATGTCAAAGTAGTGTTTTTCTTCATAGTTGGATTTTCTATACGTGGTCTTATACTTTGAAATTGGACTGGTTTTTTTCCCATTATTTTTTTTTCTTCTTTTTGATTTTGCAACATTTTAGGCTAGAGACTCCCTTTTAGCTATTTCTTTTTTAAAATATCTTTTTCTCTTTTTTTCTTATTAATCCTTATTATATTTTGCTAGGAGTGGAGGGGGAAAGTGAAAGCAAAGAAACTTTGTAACACTGCCAACTAGAGGTTTGGAAATATTCTATTTCTCTTGTGACCAGACAAAGCTGAGAAAGAAAGAACTGATACTCTTTTTTTTTTCCTCAAGGACATTGCTACTTGATAAGGTAGAGGGAAGAGGGGAGAGTATTATTGCAGGTGCTCTTCTGGGTTTCTATCAACAGCTGGAGCCTGGTGTTGAAGATTATAGGAAAAGAAAGATGCTAAGTCTGTTGAGAAGAGTGCTATAATAAGAGCCTTGGATAATTAAACAAAATACAGTGTGTTTTTTTAATTTCTCCTAAGCTGCGCTACCCTCCTCAACAGTTTATTTTTTGAAATAAGTTAAGTTTTTATTCTTGTTTTTTATTTTATAACAAGATAATTATTTTTTAAAGGGAGTAGCCTTTTTTTTCTCTTTTTCTCTTTCTGTCTTGCTGGTATTTTTGTTTTTCCATCTACCTCCCATACTGATTTTTTCCTTTTTTTTTTTTTATCTTCGTGGGGGGTTTTTTCTTCCTCTTCTCTTATGCAGCCTTTTATATTTGAGACCTTTTAATTTGGATTAAGGTGTTGAAGAACCTGAAGAATTCTTCCTTTTTTAAAAAAAACATTAAAAAAAAGGTTTTACTTTTCTGTCTTCTTTGGGATTTTACAACTTTTTCTCTTTTATGTGTGTTTATGGTCTTTTTCTTCATTTTTTATTTTTACTGTTATCTACTTAACCGATTAGATTAAGGTATACAAGAACCTGAAGAAATTTTTTTCTCTCTTTTTTTAAAATCATTATTACTATGTGGCTTCCCCCACCCCCCTACTATTTTTAGTTGGAATTGCAGTTGGTTATTTCATAATTGGATTAAGGTCAAGAAGAACCTGAAGATTTTGAATTGTTTGAAATGAGTAGGAAACTAACAGCTCCTGGTTCCTCAACTTCCACTTCCTCCTCTCCACCATCTGAAGGACAACGTTCAATACAGACAATGTTAAGGCAAGAAAAAGAACAAGAAAAAGAAAAATCGACCCTGCAGATGATTTTGCAAGGAATTCAAAACATTCAAACAAGACCTGAGAATATTGAAAAGAGAACTGAGAACATCGAACAAAGAACAGAGAACAATGAACAAAGAATAGGGAAAACCAATGAAAAAGTGTAGAACATCCTACAAATGATGATGAAGTATGATGAGAGACTACTGAAAATTGAAGAAGATAAACAAAGAGATAAGAAGATTGGAGACATTGATAACAGATTAACGGTGGTTGAACAAGATAAAAGTGGTATGTTGCGATGGCAGATGGATAGATCAGAATTCTATCTTAGATTTCAAAACATAGAGGAAGAAAAAGGACAAAATCTAGCTGGGATAATGATAGAAATTTGGCTGAAGCTTTGGAAATATCTGAAGAGAAGATGATGGATGGAATAGATGAGATCTATCAAATTTTCACAAGATACGTAATGAGAAATAGCCTACCAAGAGAAGTTCACATCAGATTTACAAAGAAAGCCATTAAAACGCAAATATTGCAAGTGGCAAGAGAGAAAACATTGAAATATAAAGATAAGGAGATTGTGGTTTTGAAACAAGTACCCAGAAGAGTGAGAGAGATGAGAAGAGAATACCGATTTTTTACTAAACTGCTACTTAAGAAAGAGGTGAATTATAAATGGCTGATTCCAGAAGGTTTGATGTTCACATGGCAAGAACAGAGATACAGAATTGACTCAATTGAGAAAGCTGAATCATTTTATACAGAATTTTTCAGAGGGAAAGAGGAAGAGGCAGAAAAAGAAATTTCACTAATTGAATTCCAAGAGGACTGCCAAATGACGATTGAAAAAGAAGAAGATGCAGTAGATGGAAAGGAGGAAGCCAAAGAACAATGTGAACCAAGATCTATGAGAGCTGCCAGACCTAACTATAAAATATAATCATGGAAGAGAAAAAATTGATTACAATTAATATAAATGGACTTAATTCAGCCATTAAAAGAAGGAAAACTTTTCATAAATTAGAGAAATTAAAATTTGATATAATTTGTCTACAAGAAGTACATACTAAAAAGCAATATGAACAATTGTTGATACAGCCAAAATTAGGGAATTTTGACACAATGCAAGAAAAAGAGGAGTGGTTTTACATATGAAAGAGGCCATTCCAGTGAAACTGATTTATACTGATGATGACAGAAGAATCCTAATGGTGGAAATAATAGACAACGATATGAAAACACTCCTGATTGCAATCTATGCCCCGAATGACAAACAAGAAGAATTTTATAAAAAATTACATATGAAAATAATGGAACTGGACTTTGCTAATATAGTTATGATGGGAAATTTTAATGGAATTGTAGACAACAAATTGGACTATACAGCACAGAAAACAATAAAGCAAAACAGAAGGACTCTCCCTAAATCTTTCTTCAAAATGGTAGATGAAATAAATTTAAAAGATACATGAAGAGAAAGAAATGCCAAAACTAAACAATACACCTTTTATTCAAATAGACATTTATCATGGTCCAGAATAGATATGATATGGATGTCAACAGAATTGTCAACTAATATTCAAGAAATAAATATTGAATCAAGTACTTGGGCAAATCATAATCCACTGACAATAAAATAGAAAGGACAAAGAAGAAGATCTAGATTGACATTAAATAATATTATTTTAAAGGAAAAAGATTTCACACAGTGGATGGAGAAAGAATTGGCTTTTTTTTCAGAGAAAACAAAAAAGAAGATACATCAATTCAGAATGTATGGGATACAATGAAGGCATATACCAGAGGCTTGGTAATAGACTATACAAGGAAAAGAAATATTATGAAAAGATTAGCCTCTAAGGCATTAGAGGATGAGTATAAAGGACTTGAAAAAGAGCTACAGAAAATGCCACAGAAAAAGGACATTAAGCTAAAAATGGATATAATTAAACATAAAATAGGTTTAACAAAAAAAGAACAACAAGCACAGAAAATTAGAGGTGCTAAACAGAACTACTTTGAAGACGCAAATAAATTAGGTAGATGGTTAGCATACAAACTGAGAAAGAAGAAAGAATCAAGGAAAATATTGCAATTAATAGATGACCAAGGTCAAGTTTGCTATGGTAGTAAAGAGAAGAAGGAAATCATTCGAGACTATTATGGGAAACTATATACATAAGAGAATATTGATGAGGAAAGAGTTAAACAGTATTTACAGAATGCTAATTTACCCCAGATACCTAAAGAAATTGAAACAATGTTAGAAAACAATATAATGATGATGGAGTTAACTGAAGCACTCAAGAACCAAAATAATGGAAAGGCACAAGGCCCAGATGGACTTCCGGCAGAATTTTACAAAACATTACAAGAATCATTGAACTAGAAGATATGAATGAAGTTATGTTAAAGAAGAGGATACCTAAATCATGGTCAGAAGCTTATATCACACTTGTTCCAAAAGAGGAGACCGACCCATTACAAATCAAGAACTATCAACCTATTTCCCTACTAAACGCAGACTATAAAATTTTTGCTTCAATATTGGCAGAAAGACTTAAAAAATACTTAAATATTTTTATTCATCCTGATCAAAATTGATTTCTGCCAGAGACAAATTAAAGACAATATGAGAGTAATTTTGAAGACTTTGGAAAACTATGAGGCACATCCTGAAAAACAAATGGCTTTGATATTTCTAGATGCACAGAAGGCATTTGATAATGTGAATTGGCGATTCATGTTATTACTGTTGAAACAGATGGGCTTTACTAGAAAATTTATCCAACCAATAGAAGCCATATATCATGAGCAAACGGCAAAGGTAATGAGAGGGAGAACTGACCGACTCTATTGACATAAGAAAAGAAACAAGGCAAGGGTGCCCACTGTCACCTTTGTTGTTTGTGTTAACTTTGGAAGTGCTAAATAGAAATATTAGAGATGAAAAGAACATAAAAAGGGATGAAAATTAAAAAGGAAGAATTTAAGTTGCAAGCATTTGCAGATGACCTGGTTTTTATCTTAGAAGATCCACTAGAAACAGCACCAAAATTAATAGAAAAGATGGAGACATATGGTAAGGTGGCTGGTTTGAAAATAAATAAAGATAAGACAAAGATATTGACAAAGAACATGCTATCCAGACAAAAGGAAGAACTGGCAGATTTATTGAAAATTCAGGTCACAAACAAGATCAAGTACTTGGGGAAATATTTGACAGCAAGATGCAGTACATTAAAAGAGAATAATTATATCAAACTCAAACAGCAGATAGCACTAGATTTGGCGAAATGGGAAAATTTACAACTGTCATTAATAGGGAGAATATCAACAATCAAGATTAATATATTACCCAGAATTTTATATTTGTTTCAGACAATTCCAATTAGGCTTGGAAAAGATTACTTTGAAGATTTGAATAAAATTGTGTTGAAATATATGACAAAGTAAGAAAGCGAGAATAAAGTCAAAACTTTTGCAAGATGCTAGAATAAGAGGTGGATTTGGTTTGCCTAATTGGGAGTTGTATTACCAAGCTACAAATTTGATATGGGTTAAGGAATGGATAACATTAAGAAATACTAGATTGTTGAACATTAGAAGGACATGATCTGTTGTTGGGGTGGCATGCTTTTTAATGGTACAAAGGAACTAAAATACAGGGGTATTTTAGAAGACATTATATACGGGAGTCTCTGTGGTTAAACTGGGAGAAGATTAAAAGACAATGTTATTTGAAAATTCCAGTCTGGCTATCGACTATTGAAGCATTTTCTTATCCTATAATATATAAAAAGGAACAAACAGTTAGATATGGTGAAATATGGAATGAAAAGGGTGAACTTAAATCTATACAAAAACTAGAGGAACAAGGTATAAAGATGAATTGGTTTTCATACGCGCAAATACATTCAAGGTATGATAAAGATTCCAAAACAGAAGGTTTTCATGATAAACTGACTGATTTAGATAAGATTTTGACAGGTACTGATGAAAAGGTAATTTAAAAATTGTATGGATATTTATTAGAAATTAAACTAGAAGAAGAACAAGTTAAAGAAACTGTAACTGCTTGGGGGAAGAATTTTGGATATGGGATTGATTTAGAGAAATGGCAAAAATCGTGGTCTCAAAATTATAAGATGACAATGTCAACAGCATATAAAGAAAATTTGTATAAGATGTTTTACAGGTGGCATTTTCCCCTGACAAGAAAAGCAAGAATGTTTAAGAATAAATTTGAAAAATGTTGAAAATGTCATCAGACACCTGGTTCATATTGACATATGTGGTGGACTTGTGCAGATGCTAAAAAATTCTGGACTAAAATCCACATGTGGTTGGAAAAAATGACAAAAAACATATAGATTTGAAACCAGAGATATTTTTATTGGAAATTTTACCTGAAATACATCGTAAAGACTTGAAATACCTGATTGTAAATGTATTAACAGTGGCTAGGATTGTATTTGCTAAAAACTGGAAAAATGAGAAAATACCATTACAGGAGGAAATTTTTAAGAAAATATTGGAATGTGCTGAAATGAGTAGACTGACATTTGAAATTAGAGAGCAAGAAGATAAACAATTTTATAAAATTTGAGATCTATTCTATCAATGGTTAGATAATAAAATATAGTAACAAAATATGTAGACTTTTAGAAAATACTAAATATATAAAGATGTATTTTTTTTCTTATTATATCTACAAAATGATTTTAGGATAGATTTGGGATGATAATATGAATTGTCATAAAATACATTGAGTAAAATATGGTCATTTCTTAAAGCATGAATGAATAATAAGTATAGTCAAATGATTGATTAATAATGATATTAATGCATTTAATATTGCATTGAAAATACGAGACCATATATAATATAATTGTAATTGAAGACTACCAAATGGAAGCACAAAAAAATTTGTAAACCAACCAACACTCTGTATGTACATATATGGAAGATGGCTTGATGTTTTTATGTTTTGTTTGTACATGTTTGTTTTAAAAACCAATAAAAATTCTTAAAAAAATAAAATAAAATATTCCACACTAAAATTAAAAAAGATATCAACAATAAAATTGACTTTTATATTTTTTTAAAAAAAAAGATCAGGTGGGGCACACAGTCTCCAAGGAAGATAACTGTAAGCATAGTTTTTCAACTGCATCCCTTGGCTATGTTTTGGATAGTCCACAATTTCCTGTGACTTCAAATTATATAAACTTAAAGCAAGTCTTTCCTCTCCTCTCTTCCTTTTTTGTACAAAGTATTGGTATTTGCGACATATTGTTGTACTCTGTATAATGTTGCATATTGTTCTCAACATTCAGCAGTGATTTGTAAAAGCAGACTTATATACAAAAGTGGATTTCCTCTCTATCTACTCTTTCACAGACCTATCCAAGCTGGGGCCTAGTTTTGAACTGATTTGCACCTCAAATGGTTCTATAAAGATATTTTGAACAGTGATTTCTGAAAAGATACTTGCTTTTCAGAGCTTCATTATGTAAAAAAATTTACTGTAGCTTCTCTAGGCAAGATCTTAATCATGTAATTAGAAACAGACAACAAGTTCCATTAAAAAATATGGGAGTACCCTTTTGCCTAATGTTGAAATGATGTTAAACATAAGATGATGTGTTAAACATGGCAAAAAGCTTTATTGACTATGGTGAGACAGGCACATGGTTGCAATTTAGTGTGATATTTTAGCCAGAGTATCTATATATTTAAGACGGAATTGCCTTTCCCAGCAATGTTTGCATAATTGGACCTCTTAATGGACCATGTGATGCTCCAAAAATCATAAAAACCACCACAAGGATAGGAATCCTTAAGAAATATTTAATGCCTTCAGCATTTACATTTCTGAGAAAAATTACACACACATGTCCAACCTCCATTTATGGGTGGGTTTTGTTTTTTTTTAGTTTATGCACAACTTTGTCACTGAATATTTTTAGAACTATATGCAGGTCCATAAAGGAACATTAATGAACAATTAAATCAGTTTAGTCTTGTGGTTCAGGCACTAGGCTAGAAACTGTGAGACTGTGAGTTCTAGTCCTGACTCAGGCATGTAAGCTGGGTGCGTGACTTTGGGCTTGTCACTCTCTGAATTCACCTCTCAGGTTTGTGGGGAAAAGAGGAGGAGAAAGAGCTCCTCTTTCTATGTATGTTTGTTGCCTTGAGTCATTTGTAAAAATAATAAAGGCAGAATATTAATTAATTCATTAAAAGCCAGAATTCGTGCTTGTTTCATTTATTTCATAAAGAAACTCAACTGCTCATGAGCTGCCAAGAAATGGTTGGCCAGATTAGGGTTTTTGAATAAATAAATACATTCAAAGTGTCTATATGAAAAATTAATTGTCTCCTTAGATTCAATAACTGCAACCAAGTGTGTTGTGCAATTGGTGATCGATGTTCCATGTCATTATTTAAGACTCTTGATCCACTACAAAATGCTTCAACTCGCTAACTTCTGGGGTTTTCTTTCAGCATGAATTTCTCATTTTAGATTCTGTGGGGTTGAGATCTGGACTTTGGTGATTCCAAAACATTGAATTTGTTCCTCTAAATGTGTTTATATGTTTGAGAACATTGTCTTGCTGCATGACACACTTGTGTTTAGCTTTGACTGTTAGACAGGTGGCCTGTTATTCTTTTGTATAATTCTCTGATATAAAACAGAATTCATGTTGCCTTAACTGATGCCATGTCATCTGTTCCTGGCAATAATGCATCTTCAAACTATGATACTAATCCATGTTCTATGCTTGATTGTTGGAATGAGTTCCTCGTTCGATTTCCATCAGATATAAAGGCATTAGGTAGCCTCAAAAGTTCTACTTTTGACTCATAAAGTGTATAGAAATCTGGATGGCCATGTACATACCTTATAGCAAAGGTGAGATGAGATTAAATGTTCTTATTAGTGAGCAGTGGTTTTCGCCTTGCTAATCTTTCATGAACCCCACCTTTAACAAGGGATTTTCTGGGGCTAGAATCAGGTTTATTGACCCTAGCCAAGGCAAAACAAGGTTGCAAGATCCCTTTTGTTCTAGAGCAGTGGTTCTCAACCTTTTCTTCACAATACTTTTTGTGGCCATGCACCATAGCAATGGACCCCCCCCAAGACTTAACTCATAATTTAAATCATACACTTTTTCAAGCTTTTGTAGACCCCCTGTGATGATATTGTGGCCCCCAAGAGGTCTAGGGACCACAGGTTGAGAACAACTGTCCTAGAGTACTTCATGACTTCCAGTCAATTTTGTGCTATTAACTTGCAGTAAGTTTGTAGCCACGTTTGGGACAATACATTATTGTTCCAGATCAGGGGTGTCAAACTCAATTTCATTGAGGGCTGCAACATTGTGTTTGACCTCAGGGGGGGCGGGGTGGAAGTGGCCAGCTCAACGTCACTCATATCGGGGGCACCTGTGGTGGCCAAGTGCTAAGGCAGGACTTCCGTCAGACCCTCACTCACTCTCATTATAATATCCTTCCCTCCCTCCCTCCTTCTTTTCTTTTCTTTTCTCTTTTTTACTTCCCTCCTCATTCTCCTTTCTTCTTCCTTCTACTCTTTCTTTATTTTTCCTTGCTTGCTCTCACAGCCCCCCCCCCCAAGCTCCATTTGCCCTAACAGAGAGCTGCAGGAGGCTGTCGCAGCCAAAAACAGAGCACAGGAGGGCTACATTTGGCCCTCCCAGATTCTGTTTTCACTGGCAGAGGCACTGCTGGCTGATCCTTTACTGTTTCCAGGGTGGCCCTGCAGGTCAGATTTAAGTACTCCGTGGGGTGGATCTGGCCTGTGGGCCTTGAGTTTGACACCCCTGCTCCAGATTATCTCCATTTGAAGATTGTCTTTGACAATGGTAGAGCCCTAGTACATTCAGTACAATTTTGTAACCTTATCCATACAAGTAGGCTTCAATGCCTTTTAAAGGAGGTCTTCAAACACTTAAGAGAGCCATGATATACTTCTGGAATTTGTGGAGTGAGAACTTCACTGCAATGAGATAAGCCTTAGTTTGTCAACTTTATCTAGGGTATGGCCCTAAATCATCTCTGATTGCTTAAGGAAGTACTTGCACAATGTAGTCACCTCTTTAATTGAATTAAACTGGGCAAAATTGCTTTCTCATCATGGCATATCCCATGATTTTGTGAAAGAAAAATGAAATTATATCAATCATTTGATGTTATTTGTTCACTAAGACTCTCTTCATAAATTGGTAGGACCCAGATGAAGCTCCGATAACCCTCGGTGGCAGAGGTATGCAAAGTTCTAAAAATCCAAAGAGGTGAATATTTTTTTCACAGAGCGATAAGGATAAGAGAAAAATCCATTCTTTCCCAACTGATTGTATTGCATGCTTGTTTGGCTTGCATAGAAACAGACTGTGGGGAAGATAGGTGTCACATCTTAGAGCAGGGGTCTCCAAACTTGGCAACTTTAAGACTTGGCAACTTGAAGAAGAATTCAACTCCATGAATTCCTCTGCCAGCCATAGAATTCTGAGAATTGAAGTCCACAAGTCTTAAAGTTTGGAGACCCCTGTCTTGGAGAACAATGGAGACAAACTCCATTTTTCTTTAGACCTTATACCATCCTGAGCAAAGCATCACATGTGTGAAAGAGATAGTATTTTTGGTAAATGTCCTAGGACTTTGTAACCTCTCCACTTTCCTCACTTTGAATGTGCCTTCTTTCAATCTTGCCCTCAACATTTCTTTTCTTCCTAGTAATCTCCTCGGGAAAATGCCAACAGCATTCTTCTCTCTCTCAGGGCTCTGCTTGTAAAGGCCCGGTCCCACTGGCCGACGGATGCAAAACGTATGCATAAAGGACACAGTGGACGAGCAAAATTTTGGGGGTGGCTCCATCCGTTGTCATCCGCTCCCAAAAGTGGCAAAAATTTGCATAAACAGAGCGTAAAAGAACGGAAAAGAACGGACGTGGGTAGTATGTAGCGGGGATGTTAAATGGATGTTCATAGGAAGCCTAGCGGATGAAAGCGGATGGAAGCGGATGACACCTCCGAAGGGGTTCCGGGGGAGAATTTCGAAGTGGATGCATAGCGGAAGGGGCGGATGCATAGCGGATGAAGCGGATGCATCACGAACGCCTACAGGAAACAAAGGGGATGCCGCATGGATGTATATCGGATGCAAACTGTTCACTGCGCATGCAGGGAGTATGAATTGCGTCAGCTCCTCGGATATAAAAGGATGCAGCACGCACGCAGTCAGCATACAGGGGAAAGACGTGCTGCCAGATACATTTTGCAGGAACACCATGGTTCATCCATCAGGCAAGAGGAGGAAGCCCATGCCTACTCGTTCCAGCCCTGGCAAGAAGGACAGAACCAGCATCCCACCCCCTGGCACTGACTCTGAAGCTACTGCTGCTGCTGCTGTGGTGGACCAGCCCCAAGGCCCTCAAAGCCCTGCTGCTGAAGGCCCTGAAGGCCCTGCCAGAGGGAGGAAGAGGCAAGGGAAGGAGAAGGGAGAGAGGAAACAGTACACCGTTTCCGAGCAGCATGAGAATGAGGTGCTGGAATGGATGAGGGAGAACGAGTACCTCTGGAGAAAGGACCACAGACTGTATCGGGACACCAAGAAGAAGCAGGCAACTTGGAGAGACAAAGCAGAGAGCCTGGGGTACACTGCAGAAGTACTTCTGGGATGGTGGAAGCACATGCACACCTGGTATGGCAAGCTACACCTCAAGAAATCAGGGCAGGCCGCTGTCAAGCTCACTGACTGGGAGATGTACGTCATGACCAAGTGCAGTTTCCTGGAGGGTGAGATCCGCCACCGAGGAGCAGCACCTCTGAGACCCCTCTCCCTCAGACAGCCCACAGAGAGCCAGTCCTCTTCCAGCCAGGAGCCAGTTAGCCTGTCCAGGCAGGTGTCTTCAGAGGGCCCCACAGAGACCCCCCCAACAGCTGCATTCCCCATGCTGGCAGACTTGGAGGATCCCGTGGAGGATGATGCCCTGCTGTCACAGAAGCAGCAGCCATCAGAGGCACACACATCCTCACCCCCACCTTCAGCTCCAGAGGATGCAGGCAGAGAGGCAGACTGGAGGGCCAGGACTACAGTGTGCTGTTGGAGATCAGGGACACAATGAAGACCAGCACAGAACTTCTCTCTCAGCTGGTCCACTTGGACAGAGCATCCTCGGGCTGCAACACCTTCATCATCTACGTGAGCCAGACCCTGAGGGACCTGCCTGAGGCCCAGTATCAGTTGATGAAGCAGAAGATCACAGCACTTCTGCACAACCCTCAAGGCCCAGCTGAAGCTGCTCCTACCCAGTCCAGGTCTGCTCCTCCACCCCAGGCAATGTCACAGCCCTTCCACAGCTTTCAACAGCCCCTCACCTACCAAGACCATGACTACCAGGACTTCCCACAGCAGAAGCAGAACTTCCCAGTCCAGGCCCAGGTTCATCGGACGCCACAGACGCCACTCCTCACCCAGCTGCAGACCAGACAGCCCCACTACACTCCTCCCAACCCTTCCTCCACCCCACAGCCAAGCCCATCAATGGACAATCTGTCATTAGTATTGGGCCTGACACCTCAAGTCCTTGATGAAGGGCCTCTCAACCTCACAGGACAGAGTCAGCTCTCGGATAGCTTCCTGAACACACCACCACCTGTTGTACCCTTGGGGCCAAGCACCCCAATGGTGCCTCAGGCCAGCACTCAAGCCACAGCCACCTTCACAGTCCCTGCCCGCTTAACAGCTGAGACCATGGACATGACTCAGAGTGACTGAGAATAGTGTCAGAGACTGAGTTGTTTACTTGTTAAGTTTATCTTTGCTTAAGACACTTTACTTGGTTCATTTTGCTTTTTTAATAAAGTCATAAAGTTTACCTAAGAAAGTTTATCTTTGCTTAAGACACTTTACTTGGTTCATTTTGCTTATTTAATACAGTCATAAGGTTTACCTAAGAAAGTTTATCTTTGCTTAAGACACTTAATACAGTTTACTTGGTTCATTTTCCTTATTTAATAAAGTCATAACGTTTACATAAGAAAGTTAATAAAGTTTATCTTTGCTTAAGACACTTAGTTTACTTGGTTCATTTTTTTTACTTAATAAAGTGTTGGTGAAAACTTTGAAAAAATGGTTTAGCCTTTGCATGCTTGTGGGATAGATAAGTATAGTTGTGGGATAGATAAAGCTCCAGTGCAACCATAGTGGAACTGTATGGTCCACCATCCCAGTGATCCAGATGATTTTCTCCCCCTTTGTATAGAAAATATCGGTTGTCCGCTAGGTGTCCTTCTACATACTCTAGACATACTCCAGACATCCTAAATATACGAGATACATCCCAGATACAAACGTTTTGTCCATTTTTAATACTTTATATATGAGATGCATACGCTTACATCCTTTCTATTTCCGTGCTACTAACAGTGTGTAGATTCTGTTCTGTGTACCTTTTGTTTCCTCCCTCTTTCCATTTTCAGCTGCAGCAGATGTGAGTTGAGGGGATGGCCAGAGGATGCAGAAAGGATACAATGGATGTTTAATGGATGATAACGGACACAGAACGTTTGTTGCCGATATATGTCATCATATGCAGCGGAAAGTTCATCTGTTCACAAAGTTTTGTGCAGCTCAAAACTTCTTGCGTGGATGAAATCACAGTAGACGGATGCTCAACGGATAGAGCGTATGAAACACATATGCAGTGAGTACACAATGGATGCATAGCGTTTTCCAACGGATGGCAAGCTTTTTTTTAATGTTTTACATCCTCTTTGCATCCGTAAGTGCAGTGGGACTGGGCTTTTGGCTTTTTCCTCCATTCCTTTTCAGACTCATTATCTTTGTTTCTTGATGAGTTATAGATGCATTTCAATAGGAGAGAATATCTAAAACCCAGGGCTGAACTGCAGAGTCCTTGGTGCTCTTTGAGTTTGGCCGATTGCTTGCAGACATTTCATTACCCAATCAGGTAATGCCATTGACATGGATGGTGTTAAGGCCGTGTCACACTGCCCAACGGATGCAAAGAGGACACAACGGAAGGGAAAAATGTTCCTTCCGTTGTATCCGCACTCAAAAGGGGTGAAAATTTGCATAATTGGAGCGGATGAAACGGACGCGGGGAGGACACAGGGCGGATGCAAAGTGGATGCGGAACGGAAGCCCAGCAGATGCAGAACGGATGGCGCATTCGCAGGGCTTCGGGGGGGTCTCAGGAGAGCGGATGCAGAACGGAAAAAACGGATGCAGAACGGATGCACAGCGGATGAAACGGATGCACAGTGGAAGCCTAGCGGATGCACAGCGGAAGCGGAATGGATGTCGCGCGTTAATTGCGCATGCGGGGGGGGTGCATTGCGCAAGCCCCCCGGATATAAAGGGAGCAGCTCGCACGTGGCCAGCATTCCGAGGGAAGACCTGCTGCTGGACACTTCGAGTTCCTTGCCTGCCCTGCCTGCATGCCTGCCTCCAAGCCTGCCTTCAAGCCTGCCTCCCAGCCTGCCTCCCAGCCTCCTGGGCAGCCTCCTTGCCAGCCTGCCTTCCAGCCTGCATTCCAGCCTTGCTGGCAGCCTGCATTCCAGCCTCCCTGCCAGCCTTGCTGCCAGCCTGCCTTCCAGCCTCCTGGGCAGCCTCCTTGCCAGCCTGCCTTCCAGCCTGCCTTCCAGCCTCCCTGCCAGCCTGCCTTCCAGCCTCCCTGCCAGCATTGCTGCCAGTCTGCCTTCCAGCCTCCCTGCCAGCCAGTCTGCCTGCCAGCCTTGGTGCCTGCTTTCCTGCCAGCCTTCCTGCCAGGCTTCCTAACAGGCTTCCTGCCAGGCTTCCCACCAGCCTTGGTGCCAGGCTTCCTGCCAGCCTTGGTGCCTGCAAGCCTTCCTGCCAGCCTTCCTGCCAGCCAGCAACCCCACAACCATGGGGAACAAGCGAAAGGCTCAGCAACCTGCCGCCATCCCTGGCAAGAGGGACAGGGCCACCCTCCCGCCCCATGTCCGTGACTCTGCTTCTGCTGGGGCTTCTGCTGCTTGGGCTTGCTCTTCTCTTGCTGGAGCTTCTGCTGTGGCTGCTCCTGGCAGTGGTGCTTCTGCTGTGTACTCTGCTGAATCTGCTCCTGGCGGTGGTGCTTCTGCTGCTGTGCACTCTGCTGAAGCTGCTCCTGGTCCTGCTGGTCCTGCTCGTTCTGCTCGTGCTCCTGGTCTTGCTGGTCCTGCTCGTTCTGCTCATGTTCCTGGTCTTGCTGGTCCTGCTCATTCTGCTCGTGCTCCTGGTCTTGCTGGTCCTGCTCGTTCTGCTTGTGCTCCTGGTCTTGCTGGTCCTGCTGCTGGTGCTTACTCTGCTGCTGCTCATCCTGGTCTTGCTGCTGCTGCTGCTGCTGCTTCTGATTCTGATTCTGATCCTGCTGGTGATTCTGCTGCTGCTGCTGATGATGATGCTGATTATGATCCTGCTGGTGATGTTTCTGATCATGATGATACTGCTGCTGCTGCTGCTGCTGCTGCTGCTGTTGGTGTGGAGGAGCAGCCCCTACAACCTCGAAGTCCCTCTGATGAGGGCCCATATTGCCCTGCCAGAGGGAGGAAGAGTCGTGCGCATCAACAGGAGAGGAGGCAGTACTTTATTGAGGAGGCGCACGAGGATGAGGTGCTGGAGTGGCTGAGAGAGAACGACTATCTGTGGCAGAAGGGACACCAGCTGTACAGGGACACCAAGCGTAAGCAGGCTGCTTGGAGAGAGAGGGCAGAGAGTCTGGGCTACACTTCGGAGGTGCTCCTCGGCTGGTGGAAACATATGCACACCTGGTACGGGAAGCTGCACCGCAAAAAATCTGCCCAGGCCGCCGTCAAGCTGACGGACAGAGAGAACTACGTCATGGCCAGGTGCAGCTTCCTGGAGGGTGAGATCCGCCACCGAGCAGCACCAGGAGCCCATCTGTCTACCCTCACTCTCAGGCAGCCTGCTGCGACCCAGTCCTCTTCCGGCCGAGAGTCAGTCCCTGTCTCCAGGCAGGTTTTGGTGGAGCGTGCCATGGCGGAGAACCCCCAGGCAGGTGTTGAAAGCTTGGTGGAGAGCGAGGAGGACTCCCTGGTGCGGTGGGAGAAAGGTAACATCGAGTCCACCACTGCTGAAGTCCCATCCACCCACACCGCTGCCTCCACAGGAAGGCAGAGAGCCAGACCGCAGGAGAGTGAGAGCCACAAAGTCCTGGTGGAGATCAGGGACACCATCCGCACCAGCATAGGTCTCCTCTTTCAGCTAGTCCCCATCGACTCCTCCTGCTCCAACCGCAAGCCCTTCCTCAATTATTTAAACCAGACCCTGAAGGAGATGCCGGATCCCCAGTACCAGCTTGTGAAGGAGAGGATCTGCACGCTGCTTAACAACCTTCCAGACCCAGAGGCACCTGCTACCACCCAGTCCAGGTCTGCTCCTCCACCCCAGGTGATGTCCCTCCCATACCAAGGCTTCCAACAGCCCCTCACCTACAAGGGCTACAGCTACCCGGAGGTCCAGCAGCACAGGCAGCAGCCCTTCCCAGGCCAGGCGCAGAGTCATCGGGTGGCACCGTTGCCAGCTGTTCCACTGATGCCACCGATGCCACCCACGCCAACGATCCCACCGACGACATCGATGCCAGCCACGCCACTCTTCAGCTTGCTGCACAGCAGGCAGTCCCACTACACTGTTCCTTCCTCCATCCCACAGCCAAGCCCGGCCTCAGTACATCTGTCCTCAGTACTGGGGCTGACACCCCATGGCATGGAGGAAGGACCTCTCAGCATCGCGGGGATGAGCCAGCTGTCCGACACCTTTCTGAACACACCATCCCCTGTTGTCCTCTTGGGGCCAGGCACTCCATCAGCACCTCAGACCAGCACAGCAGCAGCACCCACCTCCAGAGCACCTGCACCCTAAAAATTAGACTGGGCACACACCTCCGAGTGACCAAGCGGAGTAGCAGAGACTGGCTGCCTGGATATTTTTGGAATTTATTTGGACACTTTACTTGGTTCATGTTTACTTTTCAGGTTGTTATTAATAAAGTTTATCTTTGTTTCACACGCTTGCTTCATTTATTTTTTTCTATGAAGTCTGGGTGGAAATAGCTGTGGGATGGGCAGGGATACCTGTGGGTTAAGATAGCTGTGGGATGGTCAGGAATACCTTTGGGATGGGTTAAGATAGCTATGGGATGGGCAGGGATACCTTTGGGTTAAGATAGCTGTGGGATGGGCAGGGATACCTTTGGGTTAAGATAGCTGTGGGATGGGCAGGGATACCTTTGGGATGGGTTAAGATAGCTGTGGGATAGATAAATCTCCAGTGCAAGCATAGTGGGACTGTATGGTCCATCCTCCCAGCTGCCACCCCTATGGCCCTTATCAATTACAATGTAAGCATTGATCCACACATGTCAACATAAACACAACTCTTTATTAAACGCCCTGTTCATTGTAGGCCAACCAAACATACATGGCCCAAACTCACCCGTGTGATGAGACAGGCTGAAGGAAGCATCCATTAAGCATCTACCATCCTGTCTTGCCACTCCACCGCTCCAGCTGGGGAGTTGCACCAGTCTTTCAGAAGGTTGCGCTGCTTCTTCGCCTCATGTGAGGCTCTGTTGGGCCCTTGCACATCCTCAGTGTCGATCAGGTTTCGCCCTTGCCTCCATTCCCCAGGCTCCATGTCCTCATTGCCTTGCTGGAGGTCCATGAGCCTGTTCTGCAAGACTGGGTAGTGGGTGCGCATGAGATTGTGCAGGATGCAGCAAACTTCCATGATCCTCCTCATGCTCTGTGGGTGATGCTGCATGGTGTTGAGAAGTACCTGGAACCTGTCGGCCAGGATGCCAAAGGCATTGTCCACCACCCGCCTTGCCCTGGACAGCCTGTAGTTGAAGATCCTCTCTTCACGGGTGAGGTATTTGGAGGTGTAGGGCTTCATGAGGTAGGTTCTGAGGGAGAAGGCGTCATCCCCCACGATGAAGTAGGGCACGTCTTGCGTGTCATTGGCGTTGGGCAGGGGTTCTGGATCTGGGAAGTGCACCATGAGGTTGCTTTCCAGCCCCTCCTTGAGGTGACTGTCGTTGTATACCTGGGCATCGGAAGATGAGCCATTGCCTGAAACATTGATGTACATGAACATTGATGTACATGAAACATTGATGTACATGTAGTCAGCATCGACCATGGCGAAGAGGATGATGCTGAAGAAGCCCTTGTAGTTGAAATAAGTGGATCCCGAGTTGGCTGGAACCTTGCAGGCCACGTGCTTGCCATCGATGGCTCCAACGGTGTGGGGTAAGTTCCACTTCTGATACCACTGCTCTGCAACTTTCTTCCATCCTTCTTCAGTGGTGGGGCACTGGAGGAGCTCCTCCTTGTATTCTTCGAGGATGGCCCACACCACTTCTCTGACCACAAAGCTTATGGTGCTGGGTGGCACCCTCCAGCCGTACTGCATGCTCCTGTAGGGGGTCCCTGAGGCCAGGTGGCGCAGAGTGAGTGCCACCCTGAGCCCAGGTTCCAGGCTGGGCGGGAAGTTGGTTTTTGTCTTGCTCAGCCTGGGTGTCAGGCGCTGCAGAAGTTCGTCAAACATGGCTGGAGGCATATTCATGAAGTTCTGGAATGCCCGAGTGTCTTCGCTCCTGAGCTCCACCATCAGCTTGTCGTAAAGTTGGTACTGTGCTCTTCTGGCTAACCAGCTTTGGACCCAGACTTTTTTTGGGTGCCTCCTTTTCTTGCCGTAGTAGAGTTCACAGAGACTGTTGATGGTTTCGCAGTGATGCAGAAGGATGTTGGCTGCCAAAAGGTTTTTGTCGCAATCCATGCTGGAGATGACTGGATGCTGTGGAAGAGGAAGAGGAAGAGGCAGATGAAGGCTGCAGAGGTCTGCACCGCTGGGCTGCTGGTCTGAAAGTGAGATGCAGGCGAGTTGCTCCCCCTTTTTATAGGCAGTATAGGTGTCCCTTTGCATCCTCTAGGCATCCTCTAGGCATCCTCTAGGCATCCTCTATGCATCCTTAATATCCGAGATAGGTCCCCTCTGAGAACGTTTTTTCCGTTTTAAACGCTTTGTTTCCGTTCTGCATCCGTTCTGCATCCGTTCTGCATCCGTTCTGCTTCCTCCCTGCCGCTGGAGCGGATGGAGTTTACCGCTGGAGCGGATGGAGTTGCGAGGATGTGGAATGGATGCCTAGCAGATATAGCGGATGCGTTACAGATGAGTAACGGATGCGTAGCGGATGCAGAACGGACGAATTGGATACATTTTCCGCGCAAAAGTTTTAGGCAGCCTAAAACTTTTGGAGCGGATGAAACGTCAATAAACGGATGCTGGACGGATTGAGAGGAAGCCAAACGGAGGCAGTGAGTACATTGCGTTTTAGAACGGATGGCAAGGTTTTTTTTCCGTTTTGCTTCCTCTTTGCATCCGTTTTTGCAGTGTGACAGGGCCTATGTAGTTGGGTAACAAAATATCCGCAAGCAAACAACCAAGCTTAAGCCCCTGTCACACTGCACCAACAGATGCAAAGAGGATGTAAAACGGACAAAAAAGCTTGCCATCCGTTGGTTAACGCGATGTACTCACTGCCTCCATTTTGCTTCCTCTCTATCCGTCCAGCATCCATCTATTGACGTTTCATCCCCTCAGAAAGTTTTGAGCTGCCCAAAACTTTTGCGCGGAAAATGTATCCAATTCGTCCGTTATGCATCCGCTACGCATCCGCTACGCATCCATTCTGCATCTGTTACGCATCCGCTATATCCGCTAGGCATCCGCTGCGCATCCACGCAACTCGCATCCGCTCGGACGCAGGGAGGAAGCGGAACGGACGCAGAATGGATGCAGAACGGATGCAGCATGGAAACAAAGCGTTTAAAACGGAAAAAACGTTCGTAGAGGGGACCTATCTCGGATATTAAGGATGTCTAGAGGATGCCTAGAGGGTGTCTAGAGGATGCAAAGGGACACCTATACTGCCTATAAAAAGGGGGAGCAGCACATCTGGATCTCACTTTCAGAACAGCAGCCCTGCGGTGCGGTCCTCTGCAGCCTTCATCTGCCTCTTCCTCTTCCACAGCATCCAGTCATGTCCACTGTGGATTGTAACACGGTCCTTTTGGCAGCCAACATCCTTCTGCAACAGTGCGAAGCCATCTACAGGCTCTGTGAACTCTACTATGGGAAGAAAAAGAGGTGGCCAAGAAGCGTCTGGGTACGAAGATGGTTCACAAGAAGAGGAGAGGATGGACTGTACAACAAGCTGATGGTGGAGCTCAGGAGCGAAGACACTCGGGCATTCCAGAACTTCATGAGGATGCCTCCAGCCATGTTTGACAAACTTGTGCAGCGCCTGACACCCAGGTTGACCAAGACAAACACCAACCTTCGGCCCAGCCTGGAACCTGGGCTCAAGGTGGCACTGACTCTGCGCCACCTGGCCTCAGGAACCACCTACAGGAGCATGCAGTACGGCTGGAGGGTGCCACCCAGCACCATCAGCATTGTGGTCAGAGAAATGGTGCAGGCCATCATCGAAGAATACAAGGAGGAGCTCCTCTAGTGCCCCTCCACTGAAGAAGGATGGAAGAAAGTTGCAGAGCAGTGGTATCAGAGGTGGAACTTCCCACACACAGTTGGAGCCATAGATGGGAAGCACGTGGCCTGCAAAGCGCCAGCCAAGTTGGGGTCCACTTATTTCAACTACAAGGGCTTCTTCAGCATCATCCTCTTCGTCATGGTCGATGCTGACTACAAGTTCATGTACATCGATGCTTCAGGCAGCGGCTCATCTTCAGATGCCCAGGTATACAATGCCAGTCACCTCAAGGAGGAGCTGGACGGCAACCTCATGGTGGGCTTCCCAGATCCAGAACCCCTGCCCAACGACACACAAGATGTGCCCTACTTCATCATGGGGGATGACGCCTTCTCCCTCAGAACCTACCTCATGAAGCCCTACACCTCCAAATACCTCACCCGTGAAGAGAGGATCTTCAACTACAGGCTGTCCAGGGCAAGGCGGGTGGTGGACAACGCCTTTGGCATCCTGGCCAACAGGTTCCAGGTACTTCTCACCACCATGCAGCATCACCCACAGACCGTGAGGAGGATCATGGAAGCTTGCTGCATCCTGCACAATCTCATGCGCACCCGCTACCCAGTCTTGCAGAACAGGCTTGTGGACCTCCAGCAAGGCAATGGGGACATGGAGCCTGGGGAATGGAGGCAAGGGTGAAACCTGATAGACACTGAGGATGTGCAAGGCCCCAAGAGAGCCTCACGTGAAGGGAAGAAGCAGCGCAACTTCCTGAAACACTGGTGCAACTCCCCAACTGGAGCGGTGGAGTGGCAAGACAGGATGATAGATGCTTAATGGATGCTTCCTTCAGCCTGTCTCATCACACTGATGAGATTGTGCCATGTAAGTTGAGTGGCCCTACAATGAACAGGGCATTTAATAAAGAGTTGTGTTTTTGTTGACATGTGTGGATGATTGATTATATTGTTATTGATAATAAAGGGCCATAGGTGTGGCACCTGGGAGGGTGGACCATACAGTCCCACTATGCTTGCACTGGAGGTTTATCTATCCCACAGCTATTACCTATCCCAAAGGTAGACCTGCCTATCCCACAGGTATCCCTGCCTATCCCACAGCTATCTTAACCCATCCCAAAAGCATGCAAAGGCTTAAACCATTTCTAAAAGTTTCCAGGAAGACTTTATTAAAAAAAAAGGAAATGAAGTGTGTGAATCAAAAATAGACTTTATTAACAACAAGCTATTGGACAAAAATGAGTCTCTGGCACTCCTCTTGGTCGCTCAGTCTCTGGGGTGAAGGGTGCAGGTGCTGTGGAGGTGGCTGGTGCTGGAGTGCTTGTCATCAGCTCTTCCAGAAGCAGAAGCAGCAGAAGCCCCAGCCCCAGAAGAGCGAGCCCGTGCTGCAGAAGCCCCAGCAGAACCAGAGTGCGGGCCAGGGGGCGGGATGGTAGCCCTGTCCCTCTTGCAAGGGCTGACAGCAGATGGCTGAGGCTTGCTGTGCTTCAGCATGGTTGTGGGGTTGCTGGCTGGCAGGGAGGCTGGCAGGAACCAAGGCTGGCAGGAAGGCTGGCAGGGAGACATCCACCAAGGCTGGCACCAAGGCTGGCAGGCAGGCATAAACCAAGGCTGGCAGGCAGGCAGGCACCAAGGTTTGCAGGCAGACTGGCAGGCAACATGGCTGGCAGGCAGGTAGACAGCACGGCTTGCAGGGAGGCTGGCAGCAAGGCTGGCAGGGAGGCAGACAGCAAGGCTGGCAGGGAGCCTGGCAGGGAGCCTGGCAGCAAGGCTGGCAGCAAGGCTTGCAGGCAGAAATGCAGGCAGACATGCAGGCTGGACAGGCAAGACAGTCAATGTGTCTGGCAGCAGGTCTTTCCTCTGAATGGTGACCTGCTTCCGAGCTGCTTCCGTTATATCCGTGGGGCTGACGCAATGCATCCTCCCCGCATGCGCAATTAACGCTCGGCATCCGCTAGGCTTCCGCTTTGCATCCGCTGTGCATCCCACCGTGCATCCGCTTCATTCGCTGTGCATCTGCTCTGCATTCACTGTATCCATTCCGCGTCCGCTTTGCTGAGGTCCCCCGGAAGCCTAGCGGATGTGCCATCCGCTCCCATCCGCTTCCATCCGCTGGGCTTCCGTTCCGCATCTGCTTTCCATCCGCCCTGCGTCCTCCCCCCGTCCGTGTTATCCGCTCTGGTTATGCAAATTTTTGCCCCTTTTGAGAGCAGATAACAATGGATGGAACATTTTGCTCGTCCGTTGTGTTCGTTTTGCATCCGTTGGGCAGTGTGACAGGGCCTTTAGAGAGCACCAAGGACTCTACAGATGCATTTCTTCCCAGCACTGCAGAGGTGGTATTCAGCAAGTTCTGACCAGTTCTGGAGAACTGGTAGCAGAAGTTTTGAGAAGTTTGGATTACCAGCAAATACCACGTCTCACTGGTCCCATCCCCATCTATTCTCTGCCTCCCGAGCCCCAGCTGATCAGCTGGGTCTTCTTTGGTTGCCTGCACAGGAGAATGAAGCTGGAAAGCAGGTTCGTGGGGTGGGGAGGGAATGGGGATTTTGCAGTATTCTTCCCCTGCCACATCCATCAAGCCATGTCCATAGAACTGGTAGTAACAATTTTTGAATCCCACCACTGCAGCACTGGCTGAAAGGAGATTACAACTTATGCCTGGGAGTGAACTTGACAAAGACAAGACAAAGCCTGTCTTCATTACTATTATATAGATGGTGCAATGGTTGGATTGTGTTAGAATGCACTATATATTAGAAGTGAGGAAAGGGCTTGGGTCTCTGTCCAGGAGGCAGGAGACAAGGGACTTCAGCAATAAATTGCTACAATGAGGCAGAAGCATTCCAAGTCAGCCAGGCCATGTTCAGCCTAGACAATGATTTTTCCATGGTTCCTTGTTCAGCATACTATTCAAGCTAGAAGATCTCAAAGCCAGGGAGAAATTCAACCTCCTCCTGGTCTCTGGAGAGTTTTCCTTTTTAACTAGGCTGCTGTCTCTGCACCTGAACCAATGCTTCATTTTTCTCTTGTCTTTTGTTTGTCAGGCAGAGTTTGAAGATTCAATTACAGATGGAACTGGCCAGCATGGTGTTGTTGGCATGCTGCTTCCCCACAGATTTCCAGGCTTGCTGGAGAATTTATGCTGTTTGTGAATCAAATTGCATTTTAAACAAAGATGATTGGGAGGGGGAAAACAACAGGAACATGGGAATTAAATTCTAGCAATAAAGCCAACAGAGAGGTCTGAAGGCAGGAAAACTGTATGCAGTGTGGTTTAAAAGGTATAAAATGGAGAGAAGGAAGGGAAGAGAAGAGAAGGGGAAGGAAGGAAGGAAGGAAGGAAGGGAGGGAGGGAGGGAGGGAGGGAGGAAGGAAGGAAGGAAGGAAGGAAGGAAGGAAGGAAGGAAGGAAGG
>BLBF01000033.1:9505967-9523467 GCA_015471245.1 Laticauda colubrina
AGGAAGGAAGGAAGGAAGGAAGGAAGGAAGGAAGGAAGGAAGGAAGGAAGGAAAGTAGCCATTGAATATAAATGCCACCTGAAATATGGATTTCTGCTCAGAATATGTATTTCAGAGGGCTTTGAGGTTTGCTTCAAAGAAGAAATTAGCATTAGAGCTTCTCAATTATTTTCAAACAGAAAGCTTAGATGCAAAATAATTCCCCTTCAGTCTTCCCTATCCAGCCAGCCCACAATCCTCCATTTTTATTTGCTTAAGCATGGGGCAGCTGCCCCTTTGACTGATGCAATCTTTTGGAAAGGAAAAGGTAGAAAAGCCTCTTTCCTGGCTCTGCCCAATGTTTCATGCTGACTGTTGGCTTTGAGAAATCTAGGGGACCTTTCCCATCACTGGTTTTTTCATTCTCCAACCTTCAAAAATGCTTTGGAAATAAGCCCTGTTTTCTCTTGTGCCCACTTGAAACAAAGATAAAAGCACAATTTTCCATCACTCCCCAGCTAATGTAGGTCCTTTTACAATAAAAGTCCCCTCACCTCTTTTCCTATTTTACCTCAAAGTTGCAACTCATCTGGTCCTTTAAAAAAGAAGAAAAGTAATAAAATTCTTGCTGACTTTAAATCTGCTCATCCTGTCTATGGGGGTAACTGCAAAGCCATCACGATAAGGCTGTCCATAATGAACCCGAATCTCAAGTTCTCTCCATAGAGAAACAAAGAGTGACTTAAACAAACAAGCAAGTTTCCCAGAATTTTCAGTCATTTTGCAACAGAGCTCAGTGCTGTTGTAGAAACACAGAACTGCTTTCACACAGACATAGAATTCTGTATGTGAAAGTGTCCATGATTCCCAGACGCTGTGCAGGTTGGCTTTTGAGAAGGGTGAAAGAAGCATTTGGAAGTAAAGAAGTAAGGGGAGAGTTTGGAAACTTCTAAGGAATACCTTTGCTTTGGTTTAAGAATAAGTTGGACTATTTCACAATGTTGGAGAAAGAGAAGCTTTTGTTCCTTAATCCTAGGTCCAATCCAATTTTTAGACAATTATTCGTTGCTTTTGTGTGACACATTCTGATGAGGAAAAAAAAAGCCTTTTTAAGAAACAAATAAGATACTCTCCTGCCTTCTGTCTCTTCTCAACCTGTTCAGGTTTCAACACTTTCTATATAGACAAAATTGCTTCTGCCAAAGAGAAAAGATATGGCTTACTATTGATGGCATTAACCCAGGAATGAGTCATGATATGAAAGAAACTGTGAGCTCAATTTCAGTTACTCGCAACAAATTCCTGGCTGAAAATGTGGGGAGAGATAAATGTGAGAAGAAAACTAAGGCCTAAATTCTAAAGATGCTGGATCCAGTTAGTGGAATTTTAAAGTTGTTATATAGAAAGAAACAGCAGCAGCAATAGCAGCTATCTTGGTTATGGGGGAGGGGAGAATCACAACTGAACAAGTTTGAAATTTCAGAAATAGTTATCATTCTGAGTTTTCAGGAATATTAAGCAAACTTGGTTAAAATCCAGGGAAGAATGTGCATTTTTGGTTGAAGGAGAACTTCTAACATGCAAACTTGAATCTTATCAGATAGAGAAAGGGTACAGCAAGGATTATCTTCTGGGGAGAAGCAGCATGTCAAAAATGGTTGGGCCTCCATTTTAATTCTCTGAGCCTGAAGTTGTTCCACTGCTAGAACAGGCTTTCCTATCTTCTGCTCAACTAAGCTGAGCTTCACAGTCATTCTGAAATATGTGGTGGAGGCACTCCAAGGAACAGCTTTCTACTGATTTCTTTTCTAGCAAGCAAGCATGTCCCAAAGTGTCTGAAGACATGCATCTTGATTTCACACTTTACATATTTACTGCACCAACTTATCATTGATTATAGCAATTATACACAGGACTATGAGTGTTGCATAACGTGTGAACAACTATTCCCAACACCAGCAGATTTTTTTAATGTGGTAAAAGTCTGGAATGAGGCACAATGTTTTAGGCTAAAATCAAATTTACTAAAGATTTTTAATGGCTAGCCAGGTAGAAGCATCCAAGTCCATGACTTGGACTCATCTTGAAATGACAAACAAGGTTGCAAGGTCTGGTTAGTTCTTATATGGGGGACTGCCACAAAAACTAAGAGGTATAGAGCAGATTGGGAGATAAAGCAACCAAATAAGTAAATAACAAAGCACTTCTCTATTGTTCCCAAGGAGACAATGTGGGATATCCATAAAGTCACCAGGAGTGAAGGTCTCCTTGAAGAAGACTTGAACAGGAGAAGAAAGATCCAAATCTATCAATGCAAACTAAAAAGACTAATAGATTATTTGAGGGAAATAAAGTCAGTTTTTTTAAAAAACAAACACACACACACACATACACACATACAAAACCAGGCTGCCTTTATACTGAATTACCTCTGGATTGTGTGAGAACAATTTCACTCCACTTTTCATGTCTTAAAAACTGGAATTGTTCAAAGTAGCTCACAAAATATGCCAGGCATCAAAAGAAGACCCAATAATTTAAACACTTTAACAGGTTAAAGGCAGCAGCAAAGAGCACCAACAACCCCTCAAACACACACAGCACTGGACCAAAAGAAAAAAAAAATCAGCCAAAGAAACAGCAGAATTAGAAATTTGCTGATTACATCCAGAGAAAGATGATCCAACTATTTTGAGCAGAGAAAAGATGATGCCACGGAGAAAGCATGGTCACAGATAGCTACCATCACTGTCTTTGAAAGTAATGGTATGTGAAACAGGGACCCAACAGATGAAACAGGAGCTTAATACTTAAGAATAGGCAGTTTTATCTGGGCGGAGATAGTCTTTTAAGCTACTTTGGCCTTTTAAAGGGATTATTTAAATTGTACATGGAAATAACTGCCAGCTAGCTCTCTGATATAGTAAAAAGGGCCTACTACTTCATCCTAGTCAAAATCTAGCCACAGCATCTGACAGCAGTCCAAGGCACATTTCACAGAGCTAACAGTGTGAGCAAATAGTCATTATTGATGAATGACAGATTTCACTTGTAATCAGCTTAAAGTTTAGCAAACTATAAAGCATAAGTAGAACTCTGTTCTCTGCTGGAACAGGCAATTTATCTGTTCCAGCTTAGACTTGGGCATGCTGACCAAATACAGATAGCAGTATGGCATTCAGTGGCCAGCCAGGTGCATTTTGGGAACTCAGAAATATGATGGGTAAAAAGCCAATTGTTCTCTTTCACAATTGCTGCCTAATAGCTGGGATATAAAGTGTCAGTTGGAACTAGTCAGTAGACATCAGGACTACTAGTGGCTGATAATCAAGTTCTTCCTCATCTTGTCCTGTTTTCTTTTAAAACGTTCTGAACTGGGAGTCATCATCTCTTCTGATGGCAGCAAATTTCATACAGGCAGTCCTTGACTTACAACCATTCACGTAGTGACCAGCACTGAAAAAAGTGACTTATGATCATTTTCCACAGTTATAAATGTTGCACCATCCCCATGGGCATGTGATCAAAATTACTTAACAATTGACAATTGCAGTGTCCTGGGGTCATGCAACCATATTTTGAGATCTTCGGACAAGCAAAGTCAATGGGGAAGCCAGATTCACTTAGCAATGGTGTTACTAACTTAACAACTGCAGTGATTTACTTAACAACTGAGGCGAAAAAGGCTGTAAAATGGGGCAAAACTCACTTAATAACTGTCTCACTTAGCAATAGAAATTTTGGGCTCAATTATGATCATAAGTCAAGGAGTACCTGTAATTGTTTTAGGTGTTGTATAAAGAATGCCCTCTTTTTATTAGTTTTCATAGATGACGATAAAGCCCCCTTATTCATTACTATCTTCTCAATGGGTACACGGTGCTGAAAGCATCACCATTAGGGGAGTCAGCCTAAGAACTACTGATATCTTAGTACTTTTCAAGCAGATCCTCATGACAAAGACAAACCAAACCCAGGGATAGAAGTTGAGAAGCAAAACGTCTTCAAAGAAATAATAGAAAATCCAGTTGCTTCTTGCAAAAGCACCTTTGGGACAAGTTCACCATCCCCTTAAAAGCCTCTTCCAAATGCCAATTTGAATGCAAACCATAGCTTTGAGATTTCATTGCCTGAAATAGTGAAAGGACCTCCCTCCCAGTCACAAGAACAGCAGCCGTTGGAGCCATGAGTTTGGGGATGAGAGGTAAAATCCCACTTGAGGCAGCTTTCCCAATTTGATGCCCTCTAGATGCTTTATACGTCAGCTATTCTGACTCCTCATTCAGTGTTATATGAGTTTAGTACATCTGAAGGGCGCCAAGATGGGGAAAGTTGTTTTGAATACTTCTGAAATTCTCTGAGTTTGATAAGTTACATGTGTTTTGTAGAATGAGATGTTCAGTACTGCACCTTTTTTTGTTGCACAGAACATAACTTTATTTGACTCTGTTTGGGGGATAAGTGGAAGGATATGTTCTGAATTGTTTTGTTTTCTTGTTAAGCAAGCCACTTTGGTTTCCATTAAACTATTTTATTTCTAAAGCTTATATGTTCTAAATACAGCGAATGGCTTTTATCTAGAAGCTGTAAAATGATAATAAAAATATTTTTTAAGTTCGGTAATCTGTTGATTAATTTTTATAGTGTTTTCACAGATATATTTCATAATTGTTACAGTGGGTAATTTCCCTCTCTAAACGACGCTGGAACTAAGCACACAGAAGTACTTATCCACTGGTTCCCAAGTATCTGTTTCTCTTGTTAAACAGCTATTTAAAAAAGGCCAATTCATGGATGACAATGATTATTAACCTAATTGAACATTGCAAGTTTCTCATTTGTTCACTTCCTTGTTCTGCCTTTTTTCCATTGATTTCCAGAGTTGATCATTGGCATGTTGTTCGGGGGGGAATGTAGGTATATCTATTACTCTATTTCTTTTCAAAGAAAGTAGCATTATGTAAAGCCCAGAAAAGGAATCAGGCCTAGTAAGGCAAATCAAGGGGACATGGGAAAAGAGAAGGAAATAGAGTTAAATTTAGTTCACACCCTTTCCATTGTACCTTTCCATACCTTTTACACCTACACAATTCATTACACCTCTCTTTGGCCTTCAACACATCCATGCACTGATTCATTCGTTGTGTTTTATTCTTTAGACACTCAATCTCTTTCTGAAGATATCATTAGCATCTTCCAGACACATTTTTTTCAGTCTTCTCTTTCCTCTCAGTCCATTCATTCTTCACTGATATATTTTATTCTTTCCATTCTTTGGTCAAATTATCTCATCATATTTCTTTTGTACTTGTCACTCATTATTTTTGGATTCAATACGGATTCATTTATCTCCCGTTAATTCTTAGTTTCATTTCTTCTTGCTTAAGCATACACAATTCTTAAGTATCCCATTTCCATCATTTGCATGCCTTAAAATTTCTCCATTCATTTCCCCAATTTTAGTAAATATACACCCTCACACAGACAACTTGAACGTATTCAGTTCTTTTTCCCTTGCAAACCCAGCTACTTTTGCCTTTGATAAATTAATTTTCAGATCCACCCTGCTTGTACCATACCATTTGACATCTATTGCAAGTAGTTTGGATTGTGAACTAGTAACATGGCCCTGTTTACATACAAAAGTTACATGTGCAGTCATGTCTCCAATCATCAAATCTCTAACATCACCACAAACATTCTTTAGATATCTTTCATTCAGTGATGGGATTCAATTTTTTTTACTACCGGTTCTGTAGGCATGGCTTGGTGGGCATGGCAGGAGAAGGATGCTGTAAAATCTCCAGTCAGAGATGGTTTTTGCTGGTTCCATGAACTACTCAAAATTTCTGCTACTGGTTCTCCAGAACTGGTCAGAACCTGCTGAATACCACCTCTGCTTTCATTGTGGCATTGTCTTTCTCCTTGTTCATTGTTGAAACTATCCACCAAGTTCTACAGAGGAATTATTGAGTTTGTCATTTGTTTTTCTATAACTGTCTGGTTTGGTACAGCAATCAAACAGAACAGGTACAGACTTCAATGAATAGTTAGGACTGCAGAAAAAACAATTCCGACCAGACCGCCTTCCATTGAGGACTTGTGTATGATATCATTATTATTATCCTTCTCATCTTTTCTAGTACCTTCTCCTCTTGGTACCTTATGATTATATTATCTTGTTGTTTGTATGTACCCTTGTTGTTTGCATGTACATGTTGCTTGTATGTTTATAAATAGACTGATTATATTGTCTTGTTTGTATGTACATTGAGAGCTTATGCACTAGAGACAAATTCCTTGTGTGTCCAGTGACACTTGGTCAATAAAGCCCTTGTCACACTGCACCAACGGATGGAAAGAGGATGTAAAACGGAGAAAAACACTTGCCATCCATTGGTTAACACGATGCTTCCGTTTTGTACTCACTGCATCCATTTTTCTTCCTCTCTATCCGTCCAGCATCAGTCGAATGACATTTCATCCACTCAAAAAGTTTTGAGTTGCACAAAACTTTCTGAGCGGAAAATGTATCAAACGCGTCCGTTCTGCATCCGCGAGGCATACGGGGAACATCCGTTCTGCATCCGTTGTCATCCGTTACACATCCGCTACATCTGCTAGGCATCTGCTGTGCATCTGCGCAACTCGCATCCGCTCCAGCGGTAAACAGACACAGGGAGGAAGCGGAACGGACGCGGAACAGATGCGCAGCGTTAGTAGCACGGACGGAGAAAGGATGAAAAGGGATGCAGCTCGCAAAGAAAGCATTTTAAATGGAAAAAACGTTCGCAGAGGGCACCTATCTCAGATATTAAGGATGTCTAGAGGATGCCTAGAGGATGCAAAAGGACACATAGGGGAAAACCTATATTGCCTATGAAAAGGGGGAGCAACTCACCTGGATCTCACTTTCAGACCAGCAGCTCAGCTGTGCAGACCTCTGCAGCCTTCATCTGCCTCTTGCTCTTCCACAGCATCCAGTCATGTCCACCATGGATTGCGACAAACTCCTTTTGGCAGCCACCATTGTTCTGCAACAGTGCGAAGCCATCTACAGGCTCTTTCAACTCTATTACGGGAAGAAAAGGAGGCGGCCAAGAAGCGTCTGGGTCCAAAGATGGATTGGGAGAAGAGCAGAGTACGGACTGTACAACAAGCTGATGGTGGAGCTCAGGAACGAAGACACTCGTGCATTCCAGAACTTCATGAGGATGCCTCCAACCATGTTTGATGAAGTTGTGCAGCGGCTGACACCCAGGTTGACCAAGCAGAGCACCAACTTCCGGCCCAGCCTGGACCCTGGGCTCAAGGTGGCACTCACTCTACGCCACCTGGCCTCCGGGACCACGTACAGGAGCATGCAGTACGGCTGGAGGGTGCCACACAACACCATCAGCATTGTGGTCAGAGAAGTGGTGCAGGCCATCATCGAAGAATACTTGGAGGAGCTCCTCCAGTGCCCCTCCACTGAAGAAGGATGGAAGGAAGTTGCAGAGCAGTGGTATCAGAAGTGGAACTTTCCCCACACCATTGGAGCTATAGATGGGAAGCATGTGGCCTGCAAAGCTCCAGCCAAGTCAGGGTCCACTTATTTCAACTACAAGAGCTTCTTCAGCATCATCCTCTTCGCCATGGTCGATGCTGACTACAAGTTCATGTACATCGATGCTTCAGGCAATGGGTCAGCTTCAGATGCCCAGGTATACAATGCCAGTCACCTCAAGGAGGGGCTGGAATGCAACCTCATCATGGGCTTCCCAGATCCAGACCCGCTGCCCAACGACATGCAAGATGTGCCCTACTTCATCGTGGGGGATGACGCCTTCTCCCTCACAACCTACCTCATGAAGCCCTACACTTCCAGACTCCTCACCCATGAAGAGAGGATCTTCAACTACAGGCTATCCAGGGCAAGGTGGGTGGTGGAGAACGCCTTTGGCATCCTGGCCAACAGGTTCCAGGTACTTCTCACCACCATGCAGCATCATCCATGAACCGTGAGGAGCATCATGGAAGCTTGCTGCATTCTGCACAGTCTCATGCGCACCCGCTACCCAGTCTTACAGAACAGGCTTGTGGACCTCCAACAAGGCAATGGGGACATGGAGCCTGGGGAATGGAGGCAAGGGCGAAACCTGATAGACACTCAGGATGTGCAAGGCCCCAACAGAGCCTCACGTGAAGGGAAGAAGCAGCGCAACCTCCTGAAACACTGGTGCAACTCCCCAGCTGGAGCAGTGGAGTGGCAAGACAGGATGATAGATGATTAATGGATGCTTCCTTCAGCCTGTCTCATCACACTGATGAGATTGGGCCATGTATGTTGGGTGGGCCTACCATGAACAGGACGTTTAATAAAGAGTTGTGTTTGTGTTGACATGTGTGGATGAATGATTACATTATTATTGATAGTAAAGGGCCAAAGGTGTGGCACCTGGGAGGGTGGACCATACAGTCCCACTATGCTTGCACTGGAGGTTTATCTATCCCACAGCTATTACCCAAACCAAAGGTATCCCTGCCCATCCCACAGCTATCTTAAACCATCCCAAAGGTATCCCTGCCCATTCCACAGCTATTACCCATCCCAAAGGTATCCCTGCCCATCCCACTCTATCCTTACCCATCCCAAAGGTATCCCTGCCCTTCCCACTGCTATCTTAACCCATCCCACAAGCATGCAAAGGCTTAAACCATTTCTAAAAGTTTCCACCAAGACTTTATTTACAAAAATAAATGAAGCAAGTGTATGAAGCAAAGATAATCTTTATTAATAACAAGCTGTAAAAGAAAAATGACCCAAGTAAAGTGTCCAAATAAAGTCTACAGGTAGCCTCCCAGTCTCTGGCACTCTCTTGGTCACTCGGAAGCATGCCCAATCTCCGGGGTGAAGGCTTCAGCTGCTGTGGAGGTGGGTGGTGCTGGAGTGCTGGTCTGAAGCGCCACTGGGGTGCCTGGCCCCGAGAGGACAACAGGTGACGGTGTGTTGAGGAAGCTCTCAGACAGCTGGCTCAGCCCCGTGATGTTGAGAGCTCCTTCCTCCATGCCACGGGGTGTCTGTCCCAATACCGACGACAGATGTACTGAGGCCGGGCTTGGATGTGGGGTGGAGGAAGGAGCAGTGTAGTGGGGCTGTCTGGTCTGCAGCTGGGTGAGGACTGGCGTGGGTGGCATCGGTGGCATCAGTGGCATCAGTGGCGTGGGTGGCATCGGTGGCATCAGTGGAACTGGTGGCAACGATGGCATCCGATGAGTCTGTGCCTGGACTGGGAAGGGCTGCTGCCTGTGCTGCTGGACCTCCTGGTAGCTGTAGCCCTGGTAGGTGAGGACCTGTGGAAAGCCTTGGAATGGGAGGGACATCACCTGGGGTGGATGAGCAGACCTGGACTGGGTGGGAGCAGGTTCAGCTGGATCTGGAGGGTTGTGAAGCAGATCGGTGATCTGGTCCTTCACCACCTGGTACTGGAGTTCCGCCATGTCCGTGAGGGTCTGGTTGACATAGGTGAGGAAGGGCTTGCGATTGGAGGATGAGGAGTCGGTGTGGACCAGCTGAGAGAGGAGATCTACGCTGCTCCTGATGGTGTCCCTGATCTCCAGCAGGACAGTGTGGCTCTGCCCCTCCTGTCTGGTTCTCTGCCTTTCTGTGGAGGTGGAGCTGGGGGTGGATGCGGGTAGGACTGTGGTGGAAGTGCCGTCTCCTTTCTCCCACTGTGCCAGGGAGTCCTCCACGCGCTCTGCCATGGTTACAACAGCTGTCCGCGGGTTCTCCGTCATGGCACGCTCCACAGATACCTGCCTGGAGACAGGAGCTGACTCTCGGCCGGAAGAGGACTGGCTCTCAGCAGGCTGCCTGAGAGAGAGGGTTGTGAGAGGGGCTGCTCCTCGGTGGTGGATCTCACCCTCCAGGAAGCTGCACTTGGCCATGACCTAGGTCTCTCTGTCCGTCAGCTTGACCGTGGCCTGGCCAGATTTCTTGAGGTGCAGCTTCCCGTACTAGGTGTGCATGTGCTTCCACCAGCCGAGGAGCACCTCCAAAGTGTAGCCCAGGCTCTCCACCTTCTCTCTCCAAGCAGCCTGTTTCCTTTTGGTGTCCCTGTAGAGCCTGTGTCCCTTCCGCCATAGATAGTCATTCTCTCTCAGCCACTCCAGCACCTCATCCTCATGTTCCTCCTCGATGTTGTATTACCTCCTCTCCCGTTCTCATGTCTGCCTCTTCCTCCCTTTGGCAGGACCACATTGACCCTCATCAGAGGGGCTTCCAGGTTGTAGGGGCTGCTCCTCCACACCACCAGCAGCAGCAGCACCAGCAGGATCATCATCATCATCAGCAGCAGCAGCAGCACCACCACCACCAGCAGGATCATCATCATCATCAGCAGCAGCAGCAGCAGCAGGACCAGGATCAGCAGCAGCAGAGTAAGCACCAGCAGCGCCAGCAGCACCAAGAACACTAGCAGGACCAGGAGCACCAGCAGGACCAGCAAGATGAGGAAGACCAGGAGCACGAGCAAGACCAGGAGCACAAGCAAGACCAGGAGCACAAGCAGGACGAGCAGGACCAGCAGGATGGGCAGGACCAGCAGGATAAGGAGCAGCTACAGCAGAGTAAGCACCAGCAGAATCACCACCGCCAGAAGCAGCAGCAGCAGCTCCTCCAGAAACAGCATCAGCAGAGTAAGCATGAGCAGAAGCATCACCGCCATAAGCAGCAGCATCAGCTCCTCCAGAAGCAAAAGCAGCAGAATCCACAGCCCCAGAAGAGCAAGCCCGTGCTGCAGAAGCCCCAGCAGAACCAGAGTGAGGGCCAGGGGATGGGAGGGTGGCCCTGTCCCTCTTGCCAGGGCTGGCAGCACATGGCTGAGGCTTCCTCTTCTTCCCCATGGTTGTGGGGTTGCTGGCAGGGAGGCTGGCAGGGGGGCTGGCAGGAAGGCTGGCAGGCAGGCATGCAGGCAGGGCAGGCTGGCAAGGCAGTCGATGTGTCTGGAAGCAGGTCTTTCCTCTGAAAGGTGACCTGCTTGGGAGCTGCCTCCCTTTATATCCGTGGGGCTGACGCAATGCATCCTCCCTGCATGCGCAGTGAATGCTAGGCATCCGCTAGGCTTCCGCAAGGCATCCGCTAGGCTTCCGCTCTGCATCTGCTTCATCCGCTCGGCATCCGCTCTGCATCCGCTCTTTCTGTTCCGCGTCCGCTTTGCTGCGCTCCCCTGGAAGCCTTGCGGATGTGCCATCCGCTGCCATCCGCTCCCATCCGCTAGGCTTCTGTGGAGCATCTACTTTCCATCCGCCCTGTGTCCTCCCCCCGTCCATTCCTTTCCGTGTTATCCGCTCTGGTTATGCAAATTTTTGCCCCTTTTGAGAGCGGATAACAACGGATGGAACATTTTTCTCGTCCGCTGTGTCCTTTTTACAAACATTTTGCATCCGTTAGCCAGTGTGACAGGGCCTTAAACTATTCTGTTCTGTTCTGTTCTGTTCTATTCTATTCCTATTCCTATTCTATTGTCACTTTATTTATTCTTAGATTTACTTCTGATATATCTCTTATGACATTCAGAAAACTCCATATGCATACAGCCCACATGCATGAGGTCTATTAATTTTACATACTTGATTGCTAAAGTAATGTATAATGAACTTTATTTTTCATATTCATATATTTCTCTATAATTACTCAAGAACAGAAATCTGGTCTGCATAACCTTTGACTAGTGACATAAGTCTGCACTTGTCAGATTTTATTCACTGACATCTTCTATTACCCTTTCAATCACAGGTCTGCTAAACAATTTCCCAGGCACAATCATCAAACTAATTCTCTGTAGTTTTTGTACTACCTTTCCCTTTGCATAGGGCAACAATAACAGTAATCGGGAAATCATTGTGCACACATTTTCACTCTTTATATATTGTGCAGAAATAAATTGCTCAGCTCTTCCACTAGCAAGGTACTTCTGTATTTTAACAGTTCACCAGTTACACCATTTCCTTCTGAAGCTTTCTTATTTTTCAACATGTTCACAAAATGTCTGAGCTCATTTTCATTAAGTTTTGGACGTGTGTGCTAATTTTTATAACATTAGATTTAATGGACTTTTCAACATGTCACAATCATTTACATGAAAATTTCTAAAATTTTATCCCAAACCATTATTTCATTGCTTCTATGTTTATTCTCATTCACCTTGCTGGATACTCCCTGTTTAGCTCTTCTCATTCGCTAACAAAGATGTTTTGGGGACTGGAAGCTAAAACATATAAAGAATGGTTGCTGGAATTGAGTATGTTTAGTTTAATGAAAATAAGGAATAGGGGTGACATGATAGCAGTGTTCTTTGGGACAAAGAAGAGGGAGTCAAGCTATTCTCCAAAGCATCTGAAGGCAGGACAAGAAGCAATGGATGGAAATTAACCAAGGAGAGAAGCAACTTAGAACTAAGGAGAAATTTCCTGACCACTAGAACAATTAATCAGTGGAACAACTTGCCTCCAGAAGTTGTAAGTGCTCCATCACTGAAGATTGTAAAGAAGAGATTGGACAACCATCTGTCTGAAATAGTATAGGGTTTCCTGCCTGAGCAGGGGGTTGGACTAGAAGACCTCCAAGGTCCCTTCCACTTCTGTTATTCTATTCTATTCAACTTCCAAAACCAATTTTTTAATTGCTATTAAAATAACTATCTCTCTTAACCATAGCTGTTTCTTACTCTTTCCTTACATTCTTTGCAACTTTTTTTCTTTGCACACATTATACAATGCCTTTCTCTTGTTCTAATTTTTGCAGCAGTCATATGCTACTTGGATAACTCGGTTGTCCAATTTAGGATGCCTTGAAGCCTAACACTACAAGTTTCTATTCAACCAAGAGACTTTTCTGACTATTGTTGATTGAGTATTGTGAAAACTTTTCTCAATTTTAGCATCACAGAGCATTAGGTTGTTATGTTTGTAAATGATTCCTGCAGATGAAGATAATATGACATATTTAATGACATATTTATCGTTAATGACATATGAACATTTCTAAATAACTTTGAGGAACACTGAAAGCCAACAAGAATATCTGCAAAGTTGAGGCACATGAAAAGTAAGACCCACTAGATTGACTGTGAAAGTACTTTAGGAAATTCTAAAGTTTTAGGCTGCTTTTCCCAACTTGGTGCTAATTCAAATATATGCTTGTGTCTCATCACTTACAGTGGCCAGGCCTATTGGCTATGCATGATTGGGTTTTAGTCCAATTCATCAGAAGGAACCTGGTTGGGAAGCTGTTTGCCATATTTCTCTTTCTTGTTTATGGAGATTATCAGTCATCCAAGTCCAGTTGCCTTTTGAAAAAGCACCTTTGGGATTTCTCCTTCTCTTTGGAATGTGCAATGGTTTCATTGATCAAAAGGACACACACACACAAAGAGAGAGAGAGAGACAGACAGACACAGCCTCCTCACCATGGAAGTCAATGTAAAAAGAAATGGCAAGGAAGTATGAGGGTCATACTCTTAGTGTAGGGGAGAGAAACCTATCCATTATCATTGCCTGTTGAAGCTGCTGGGAGCATTTCAGATACGTTAAAAAAGTGAACTTGAAAATGATAATAACTGCGATGATCCGGGTGGGATACAAAAGCAACAAAGTCACAAAAACAGGTGAAGTCCCTTTAATTCCTTCAGCTTGGTTTTCAAGATCCAATTATCATTGACTGGAGAAAAAAGAAACTCCTCCACAAACATTTGTGAAAAGGAAGAAATTCCATGCAAACTCAAAAAACATAAAAATTATAAATAGAAAAAACAACACAAACCACACTGAAGCAATTAATGAGACAAGGCAGGATAAGGGCTTCAAGACATCCACAGATATCGAAATACACACACTGGGAAGGACGCCAGAATTCAAATAAGAACTGAAAGACTAAAATTATTTCACATCTTGTTTCCAGCACTGAGCTGTGCACAGTTTATCCTTTTAAACAGTCCTCACAGCTGAAGCCCATGAAGGGGATCAGGACCCTTTCCTCCCCCATAGACCATGCCATGCATGTCTCTCCCTTATCTGCTCCTCCCTGCGTGCCCTAGGGTGAAGAGGGGATGGGCCTGGGTCTTTCTCTGAATGCCCAGCCGGCCTGTGCCCTTCCCCAGTTTCCTCCACAACTTGCAGAACCATGCTCCCACTCTCTGTTGGCTGTTCCTCCTCTCGCTTGGAGTCAGATTCTAACAGGGGCATGACAGTAACATACTAAGTTTACATAGGTAAAGAAGGGAAGACAATCTTATTAAAATCAGAAAATGATGCAATTAAGAGCTGTGATGGCGCATCACAGCTGATTAGAATGCAGTATTGCAGGCTAACTCTGCCCACTGCCAGCTGTTTGATCCTGAACAACTCAAGATTGATTTAGTCTTCTATCCTTCTGAGGTTGGTAAAATGAAGACCCAGATTATCGGGGGCAATGTGCTAATTCTATAAACCACTTAGAGAGGATGGTAAAAGCATTATGAAGTAGTATATTAGTCTAAGTGCTAAGGGCTATTAAAGAACAAACCAAAAAAGAAGCTCTCATAAATTTGAATGACAAATTTCCTGGAGGCTTTGTTAAAAAAAAAAAAAAACCTTTTCCATTCAGATATTGAAAAATAAATATCAAAAGACAGGTAAATGACTGGAAAAGATGGGGTAGGGGGAAGGGGGAAGTCTTCAGGAACTCTTGCTTACAACTGACTTTGTTGATGCTAATAATAGGATGATTTTTTTATAAGAAAGAAGAGGGAGTCTATGAATTGCAGACTTGACATAGCTGAAAGATGCCAACTTCAGAATAGTGTTACTGAGCAATGCCATTTTCATGCGCTTTCTGCTGCCAAATTCCAAGCAAGGGCTTCCTATCTCTTAAAAAGAAAATGCTTTCTTATTTGGCCAGACAGACTATCCAGCTGTGATGCTGCCATTATATTTCAGCAGCCTGCGGGAGGCTGTGGAGTGTTGGCTTCCTATCACGGGAGAGAAAAGTTGGAGCGGGCGGTCCGTAAAAAGTTGGAGCGGGCGGTCATCTGTTGGCAAATATCTTTTCTTTTTATCAGCAGAATATCTTTTCTTTCAGAGCAACACTATTCCTGGAATTCAAGAGGCAGAGAAGACGTAGATTTTAGCCAAGCAGATTTCACGGCTTCAAAGTACCCCTTTGTCTGGGAAGAGCCTCTTTTGTCTTTCATTCAATTAATCTACCAGTGAGAGAAGCTGCAACTATGCAAACGGCCCATGCTTCATAACAGTTGTTGCTCAGATATTTGCAGCCTGGATTGCATACCTTGCTTTTTTTGGCCAAGGATAACTTAGGAGTGGAAAGGTCTATATGTCCATAGAACTCAGGATGTTCAAGGAAAATGCCAAGATCTTGAAAATGTATAGAGGGAACTATGTGCACAAGGAAGTTTTATGCAACTATGGTGACCCTATTGGATCAAGCAGAAATTGTAATATAAGGTGAAATCTGATTGGACCTAGAAATTGCATCTCAAAAGTAAAATAATTGCCCTTCCAGCCTCCAAAGCCAGAGCAGAATTCAAAGCTTATAATGGGAAAAATGTTGCGAGATGTGAAGACTTCTTCCCGGTTATTTTCCATACCCTAAAAATCCTTGCTCTATTTCAACCCTGCAGGAATTGGGGGGGAGGGGCTGAGAAATATCCATTAAATATAGTTCCCATGTTTCCTTGCACAGAAAGAACATAATGTTACAGTAGTCTAAAATCTATAGTCAGGAAAAAAAAAATAAAAGAGGCAATTCTCTTGTTCTTTTTGTCTTGATAATGTGTGATGGTGTCCTGTGACTCATCCATAAAAGAAACTAACAACAGACAATTCTGCTCCTGAATTATGAAAGAAACATGGTCTAACAGAAGAACAATTTGAAAACCACAGGCTTGATGAACAATTTATTGGCTAACAATAAGACTCTAATCATAAATGTACTAGCAGCTATACCTAATAGAACATGGTATATTTTATTTCTAAGCACAGGTGGGATGATAAGGCGAGGGATGTTGCAGTGATGATGGATAAAAAAAATGATCCTAAGAATCATAAAAGAGAAGAATAAGGAGAATAAGAATAGGAATAGGAGGAGGAAGAAGAGGAGGAAGAAGAAGAAGAAAAGGAGGAAGAGGAAGAAGAAGAGGAAAAGGAAGAAGAAAAGAAGAAAAAGAAGATGAGGAAGAAGAGGAGGAGGAGGAAGGGGAAGAAGAAGAGGAGGAGGAAGAAGAAGAAAAAGAGGAAGAGGAAGAAGAAGAAGAAGAGAAAAGGAAGAAGAGGAAGAAGAAGAAGAAAAAGAGGAGGAGGAAGAAGAAGAAGAGGAGGAGGAGGAGGAGGAGGAGGAGGAGGAGGAGGAGGAGGAGGAGGAGGAGGAAGGGGAAGAAGAGGAAGAAGAAGAAAAAGAGGAAGAGGAAAAAGAAGAGAAAAGGAAGAAGAGGAAGAAGAAGAAAAAGAAGAAGAGGAAGAAGAAGAAGAAGAGGAAGAGGAGGAGGAAGGGGAAGAAGAAGAGGAGGAGGTAGAAGAAGAAAAAGAGGAAGAGGAAGAAGAAGAAGAGGAAAAGGAAGAAGAGGAAGAAGAAGAAAAAGAGGAAGAAGAAGAGGAGGAGGAGGAAGGGGAAGGGGAAGAAGAAGAGGAGGAGGAAGAGGAAGAAGAAAAAGAGGAGGAGGAAGGGGAAAGGGAAGAAGAAGAGGAAGAAGAAGAAGAAAGCTCTTTATGTGAACCTGAAGTTGCCACCGAAGGGTATTCCCGAAAATTGAATTGATTCTTGCATGTCAGAACATTTGAAAGTGCCTTCTCACTCTCATGACATGACACGGGAAGAGGATTTCCCAATGACCTTTAGCCCAGCGCTAGGACACAGTTTAAATCAAAGAATTAAATGTTTGTCCATTTGGTTTCCAGGGTGAATTTGAGGCCTGGAGAACTGTGCCCTTCATCCAAGTGAGTCACCCAAAATATTCTTTATGAAACTTACTACCTATGATGAAATGTAATGTAGTTATCTATCTTGAGGATAAAAGCAGTGTCAAAACAGAAGCCATTTTGGCATCTCCTTAGGTAAGTAATAATTGTCTGCAGTGTTGAATTTAGACTGCCATCCCAAAAGGATGGTCAACCAGATGGAACTTGTGGAAAGTACTGCATATGCTTTGTAGTCAAAAATTCTGTTCTTCCACAATTATTTCGTAGGAAAAAAATGGAAAGATGGAAAGCACTAGAAGGATTAAAAATATAGATATTCTCAATAAGGAAGATGTTCTAGTATCGTTATGAAAAGAAAAGGGACAACCTCCCCATTTCCCTGCCCTAAAAATGAGCACTGCTAATTTGTAATCGCCAAAATCTATCACTGCAAAAATTATCTTTTTTGAAAAGCATATCTGAAGAAATGTTTTGTTCTTTTTTTCACAGGAAAGCTGTGTTCTTTTTGTTTTGCTGTTGACATATAACTGGAAAAAGCTGCAAAGGGATTTTAATAAGGCAGGATAATATT
>BLBF01000033.1:9528467-9530239 GCA_015471245.1 Laticauda colubrina
AGTCCTTTTGGCAGCCACTGTTAGGGATAACATGGTTTACCCTAACTGGTTTAGGTGAAATAATAACTATGAATCATAGTTATGTATGTTAAAGTGTCTGCAGCTTTAACTGTGAAATAGTAATTAAGGGAGTGGTTATGAAAAGCACTTAAAAGTAGCAAGACTACAGCTTGCTCACTCTGACTGGCTTTGATGATCCCTGATTACTGCTTGGATTCAAGATTGCATTGCTCGGACGGGAGAGACAACAAAGGACTGATTTGTAAGTGAACTGACATAGGATATTCTACATGGACTTTGCTAACTGAATATCCCTGAATGGACTGACTACATGATAAATGACTATTGGACTGATATTTGACTATGCCATGAACTTATAATGGAATAAACTATATTCTTGATAGCACAAGCGTATCTGTTATTTTTACTGTATGTTAATAAACATACAAGCTTAGCTCACTCATTTATCTGTGTGCCTATCTGACTAACGCTGCACATTCTGTTTAGCTTGTCTACCTAACCCTGGTTGGGGAACCCAGGCTTAACACTGGTTATGGGCCCAGAGGCTGCAAAGTCAGTTTAAATAGGATAAAACAGATTTATGTAAAAAGTGAGAGTTTGTGTTGTTATACATTACAGTAAACAGACAGCTGTGTTTTATTAATTATATTTTTATATCCATATAAGAAAACCATGGCACAAGTCAATCTACAAAGTTTGTCCCTTATATCCAAGCTGGATGGAACAAACTATGTATCATGGTCTACAAAATGTAGTCTACTTCTACGAGGAGAAGGTCTGTGGAACATAATTGAAAATCCACTAAACGTAGAAGAATGGGATCCAGAGGATGAGGAAGACAGACTAAAGATAGAAGAATGTATGCATAAAAATCAACAATCCATTTGCATAATTGGGTTAACCTTAACTGATCAACAGCTTGTTTATATCCATGGAGAGAAAACGGCTGTTGGGTGTTGGCAGAAGCTGAAGAGGATTTATGTTCGAGATAATGTTGGTGCTCACATAAATCTAACACGGAAGCTTTTCAGGATGCATCTCCAAACAAATGGTGATATGCTGAGTCATTTGAAAACTATGCAAAGCATTTTTCACAAACTGCAAGAGAAAGAACTTATTTTCTCTGAACAACATCAAGTTTACATAACTCTATCTTCCCTTGATGAAAGTTATGATAACTACGTAACTTCACTTGAAATTTTGCCAAAGGAAAATTTAACTTTAACTGATATAACTGGCAGATTGATCGAAGAGGCCAGAAGAAGGCATGAAAGAGAAGAATTAAGGAGGGAGCAACCTCAAAAAGAAGATAATGAATCTCCTACTGCATACGCAATTAAAAAGTGTTTTAATTGTGGAGGAAGAGGACATTTGGCAAGATTTTGTAAAAAGGCAAAGCGCCAGAACGCTGGCCAGAATACTAAAAATCATCAAAAAATAAATAAAAATTTAGGGTTAGCCATGTATACTAATGGAGCTGTAAAAAATAATTTATGGGTGGTTGACAGTGGAGCATCCCATTGTATAACAAATGATAACAAAAATTTTATTAAAATGTCCCAGAGTACACAGCAGATATCGTTAGCCAATGGCTGGAAACTGAAAGCTAAAGGTCAAGGTATAGCATATTGTTCTTTTATAAAAGAGAATGTAAAAATGTTATATGTACCACAACTTAAGTTTAATTTAATTTCAGTTAGAATTTTGGTTAAACTAGGATATGTAGTTACATTTAGGGGAGATAACTGCAT
>BLBF01000033.1:9545246-9560457 GCA_015471245.1 Laticauda colubrina
CGTTAATTGCGCATGTGGGGAGGATGCATTGCGTCAGCCCCGCGGATATAACGGAAACAGCTCGGAAACAGGTCGCCATTCAGAGAAAAGACCTGCTGCCAGACACATCGACTGCCTTGCCTGCCCTGCCTGCATGTCTGCCTGCCAGCCTTGCTGCCAGCCTTGCTACCAGCCTCCCTGCCAGCCTTGCTGCCAGCCTGCCTGCAAGCCTTGCTGCCAGCCAGTCTGCCTGCCAGCCTTGCTGCCTGCCTTCCTGCCAGCCTTGGTTAATGTCTGCCTGCCAGCCTTGCTGCCTGCCTTCCTGCCAGCTTTGGTTCATGTCTGCCTGCCAGCCTTGGTGCCTGCCTGCCTGCCAGCCTTCCTGCCAGCCTTGGTGCCTGCCTCCCTGCCAGCCTTGGTTCATGTCTGCCTGCCAGCCTTGGTGCCTACCTCCCTGCCAGCCTTCCTGCCAGCCTTGGTGCCTGCCAGCCTCCCTGCCAGCCAGCAACCCCACAACCATGCGGAAGCACAGCAAGCCTCAGCCATCTGCTGCCAGCCCTGGCAAGAGGGACAGGTCTACCATCCCGCTCCCTGGCCCTCACTCTGGTTCTGCTGGGGCTTCTGCAGCACGGGCTCGCTCTTCTGGGGCTGGGGCTTCTGCTGCTTCTGCTTCTGGAGGAGCTGATGACAAGCACTCCAGCACCAACCACCTCCACAGCACCTGCACCCTTCACCCCTGGGACTGAGCGACCAAGAGGAGTGCCAGAGACTCTTTTTTGTTGTATAGCTTGTTGTTAATAAAGTCTATTTATGATTCACACACTTGCTTCATTTCTTTTTTTTTAATAAAGTCTTGGTGGAAACCTTTACAAATGGTTTAAGCCTTTGCATGCTTGTGGGATGGGTTAAGATAGCTTTGGGATGAGTTGAGATACCTGTGGGATGGGCAGGCATACCTTTGGGATGGGTAATAGCTGTGGGATAGATAAACCTCCAGTGCAAGCATAGTGGGACTGGATGGTCCACCCTCCCAGGTGCCACACCTACGGCCCTTTATTATCAATAATAATGCAATAATTATCCACACATGTCAACATAAACACAACTCTTTATTAAATGCCCTGTTCATTGTAGCCCAACCAAACATACATGGCCCAATCTCATCGGTGTGATGAAACAGGCTGAAGGAAGCATCCATTAAGCATCTACCATCCTGTCTTGCCACTCCACTGCTCCAGCTGGAGAGTTGCACCAGTGTCTCAGGAGGTTGCGCTGCTTCTTCCCTTCACGTGAGGCTCTGTTGGGGCCTTGCACATCCTCAGTGTCTATCAGGTTTCGCCCTTGTCTCCATTCCCCAGGCTCCATGTCCCCATTGCCTTGTTGGAGGTCCACGAGCCTGTTCTGCAAGACTGGGTAGCGGGTACGCATGAGATTGTGCAGGATGCAGCAAGCTTCCATGATCCTCCTCACGGTCTCTGGGCAATGCTGCATGGTGGTGAGGAGTACCTGGAACCTGTTGGCCAGGGTGCCAAAGGCGTTCTCCACCACCCGCCTTGCTCTGGACAGCCTGTAGTTGAAGATCCTCTCTTCACGGGTGAGGAGTCTGGAGGTGTAGGGCTTCATGAGGTAGGTTGTGAGGGAGAAGGCGTCATCCCCCACGATGAAGTAGGACACATTTTATGTGTCGTTGGGCAGGGGTTCTGGATCTGGGAAGCCCACCATGAGGTTGCATTCCAGCCCATCCTTGAGGTGACTGGTATTGTATACCTGGGCATCTGAAGATGAGCCGTTGCCTGAAGCATCGATGTACATGAACTTGTAGTCAGCATCGACCATGGCGAAGAGGACGATGCTGAAGAAGCCCTTGTAGTTGAAATAAGTGGACCCCGACTTGGCTGGAGATTTGCAGGCCACGTGCTTGCCATCTATGGCTCCAACGGTGTGGGGGAAGTTCCACCTCTGATACCAGTGCTCTGCAACTTTCTTCCAGCCTTCTTCAGTGGAGGGGCACTGGAGGAGCTCCTCCTTGTATTCTTCGATGATGGCCTGCACCACTTCTCTAATCACAATGCTGATGGTGTTGGATGGCACCCTCCAGCCGTACTGCATGCTCCTGTAGGAGGTCCGTGAGGCCAGGTGGTGCCGAGTGAGTGCCACCTTGAGCCCAGGTTCCAGGCTGGGCCAGAAGCTGGTGTTTGCCTTGGTCAACCTGGGTGTCACGCACTGCACAACTTCGTCAAACATGGCTGGAGGCATCCTCATGAAGTTCTGGAATGCCCGAGTGTCTTCGCTCCTGACCTCCACCATCAGCTTGTTGTACAGTCCGTCCTCTGCTCTTCTGGTGAACCATCTTCGGATCCAGACTCTTTTTGGGTGGCTCCTTTTCTCCTCGCAGTAGAGTTCACAGAGCCTGCAGATGGCTTCGCAGTGTTGCAGGACGATGGTGGCTGCTGAAAGGACTTTGTTACAATCCACGGTGACTGGATGCTGTGGAAGAGGAAGAGCCAGATGAAGGCTGCAGAGGTCTGCACTGCTGGGCTGCTGTTCTGAAAGTGAGATGTAGGCGAGTTGCTCCCCCTTTTTATAGGCAGTATAATTTTTCCGCTAGGCATCCTCTAGGCATCCTCTAGGTATCCTCTAGGCATCCTCTTGACATCCTTAATATCTGAAATAGGTCCCCTCTGCGAACGTTTTTTCCGTTTTAAACGCTTTGTTTCCGTGCTGCATCCGCTAGGCATCCATTCTGCATCTGTTCCACATTCGTTCCACTTCCTCCCTGCGTCCGGGTGGATGGAGTTACGCGGATGCGGAACGGATGCCTAGCGGATATAGTGGATGCGTAATGGATGCGTAGCGGATGCAGAACGGACAAACTGGATACATTTTCCACGCAAAAGTTTTAGGCAGCCCAAAACTTTCTGAGCGGATGAAACGTCCATAAATGGATGCTGGACGGAAAGAGAGGAAGCCAAACGGAGGCAGTGAGTACATCGCGTTTTCGAACAGATGGCAAGGTTTTTTGTCCGTTTTACATCCTCTTTGCATCCGTTGGTTCAGTGTGACATGGGCTTAAGTAGAGTTTAGCTTAAAAACAAGAGAAAATTTGGAGCCAGGACATTTTATATGCCATCCTTAAGCTCAGCTAATGGAAAGATTTAAGTAGAATAAGAAGAATTATCAATCTGTAAAGGGTTAGACTGAATTTGATGTAGAGCTTTGTCCAAACAATAATATTGCTGAGATGCATGATTTTTTTTATTAAAAAGGGAAACAGAGGATTAACAAATTAAATATTGTATGTTAAAATAGGCAAAAAATAGATATAATATACAACTGGATTAATGGAAGAATGTATGGAAGAAAGCACTAAAATTTACACTGAATTATAATCTTAAAGATAATTTTTATAAATGCTATATTGTTGGTACATGGCATCAGCTATATTGTCAAAAGTGGAAAGGAATTTTATATATTTATTGGAAATGTAATCAAGTTAAAAATATGCTGTTCATCTTTGGTGGCCATATAACAAAACTAGAAAATATTGGGATAAGTATACATTCTAATGCAGAAGAATTTAAAACTGAATGTTCAGTTGGAAACAAAATACTTTTCTTTTGGCCTGAATGGACAAACAAATAGAAACAGCTTATGGAACTCAGATTTTCTCTTTTTCTTCTTACACCAAAGAGAAGAGTGATCTTTAGTTTCTTCCTCACTCCATCCTGTCATTCTGGACCAAGCTGATGTTTTTGTAGTATCTGCAAGGCTGTCTGTGCATTTCTTCATCATGCTCCCTGCCTCAAAACCCTGATAGTTATTGGGTGTTGCCTAGTGCCAAAAATTATCCTTATATTGAAAGTTGGAGCAAAGTCAGTGGTTGTTTGAAAGGGGCTGTAGACTCTTACATTATTTACATTTGCCCGTATGGAAATGACTGAGCAATGTAATTTCATATATTATCTAATAGTTTCCCCACCAGCCTATTAATGATGACATAAACAACTTAACCTGGTGTCTTGAATTAATTCCATTGACATTATCAGCAATAGCCACAGGAGGTATCTCTATCTGCTTCTGTTTGATCAATTAATGTGTTGTCTCTGTTGTGCATTGTTGTGTCTCTATCTTCCCTTCATGTTGTATATGCCTGTGTGTGCCCTGAGAAGCACAGGAAAGGTTACATATACTCTGCTGTGGGTCACATGACGAGAAGGGAGGGAAGCTTTGAATGGAACAGGAATCAGGATTCTGAGGGCCTTCTCAATTGCCTCATCCACTGGGAGGGACCATTTTTGGGGATTTCTTTTTAATTGCAGATCCTGGCTGGATTTGGTTCACTTTCAAATGTAACCTTTCTTTGGTTGGCTCCTCCCACCACATCAAATTTGGTTCTGGTCTTATCAGGTTTGGAGAATTTGGAGAGTTGCCCTGCTGACGGAGCCTTATATAATTATCCTCCCCCCCCCTAAAAAAAATCCCTTAGGCTACAAAAAATAAGAGGTTTATTATGTAGTTCTTCAGTTATGGAAACGAGGCTTTATATGTATGGAAAACAAAATCTTTTCATGGGATAATATGGTGTAAAATATTACAACTCTTTTTATTATGTGCAAGATCAGCTTTCATGCATTTCTACATAGATGGGGACATTTAAAGGGCATCACAAGTACCACCAAACATATGGTGTCTTATTTGCTAAAAATACCCTGATAGGTTCTTCAAGCGTAAGACAAAACTTGGGCTTTGTATATCAGGGTGATTGTTTGTTTTAATGATACAAAAAAAAATGTATCCTAATGATTTCCCCCTTATATTCTAGTGCACAATGTGCAGGACTTTTTTTTTTTTTAAAGGCAATCAAACATTCAGACATTTAGTTTTTCCCTATGATTACTAAAATATCATTTCGAACTGCTGTAAAAATGTCAATTTTTGATTCATTCAACCACTTGTGTATGTCAACCAGCTTTCAGTTTAAAATGCATCTCTTCTGACAAACTTTTCACTGCGGAATGATTTAATGGTTCTGATTTTGATTTTAACTCTTGTGATAATACTATTCTACTTTGCATTATTTGCGTAATGTGTCTTGAGTTCTTACATAAGGAGAAAGGAAGAATATGACAAATTTTTTAAAAAATAATTAAAGAGTACTTGTTTCCTTTTGCCTCAGAGTACCTGATTAGTATTAATGAATCAAAACTGCTGGGAAAGGAATAATATTTAAACACAAGGGGGGATTTCCTAAAAGTTACAATTGTTTGAGAATATAACAGCCTGCGGCAGATGTAGAATATATACCGTGGGAATATGTCTTAGGCTATCGTAAGATGTTTGATAACTGGGTGAGATTTCTCCAGTCCCAAAACTTAATTTTATATTAAGTCATCCAGATGAGCCTTGTTCCCCAGCAGATGGAGATAATGTCAGCAACTCTTGGGACCTTCGGACAATCAACTTTTTCCCTCTTCTCCCATCCCTCCTGAACCCCCCCCCCCCCAAGCATCTTATTGCCCCATGTGTAATTAAATATGATGTTGGGTAGGAGTATCCCAATATCCTCTTAGGAAATAAAAGAAGTGGGAATGGACAGCTGGACTAGGTGACTTTCAAGAGTAATTTTATTCCTAAAATTCTACCATTCATAAGGCTGAACAGTCAAAGTTGTCCAGGGAGTGGTGGAAATGATCAAGCTGATGACCTCCAAATGCAATATTGAAAAAAAAAAATCAGACAGAGTTTCAGCTGCAAGTCACCATTTTTATTTTTTAGGACCACACCATGCAAACATGCCTTGTGCAATGCTTTAGCTTCCATCCCCAAGAAGTGCTTCAGTGCTCAGAGGGGCGCTCCTGTGAGGCAACTTCTCAAAGTAATTGCATCTCTTCTTGGAAGAGCAGCTGCCACGCAGCCTATTAAGAAAAGAAATGTCATGACTGCTTTAAAGGGTTATAGATAGATGTTATGTTTATGCCTTCTATGCAAACAAGCCTAACAAATGTTTAAGAACCTGAGATTTGAGGGTGAGGAAAGGCTGCTATTGCTTAAAGCAGGAGTCACTGACTCCCCCACCCAAGGCTATGGACCGGTACCATGTACTGCTTGTTGGAAACTGGACCATGCAAGTGGTGGGTAGCGTGCAAAGGTTTATTTGTGCATGCACAGAGTTAGGTTACACATGTGCAACCATCCCTCCCCCTTGCCACTTCCACTGCTGGTCTGCAGATCCAAAAAGATTGGGGACTGTTGGCTTAAAGGAATCCACTCATGAACACTAATGCAATTTCTCCCAAAACAGCAGCCCATTATTTTTCAGGCTCAACCAGAAACAAGAAGAAAACCAGGCTGCTTCAAGAAAAAGCACTGAGGGCGATGTTCATGTGGGGTCCAAAGCACTTATTCTTGACACTTTTCAAAGCAGCCACCCTGTACAGCCCTTCTGCTTAAATAGTATGCCTAACCTTCAAGCCCTTTCAACAACACTTCAGGATAAATGATATCATAATTCCTCACTTTATACTCCTTCAAAACTTGCCTAGCCCTATACACACTTTTTTTAAAAAAATAATTATTATTATTATAACGGGAATGGCATATAATTTGGTAACCCATCTCGGAACTCAAAGATTTAGTTGTTGTTGTAGTAGTGGCGGCAGCATTTATTTATTCATTTTGTTGTTTATTTTAAAAGGTTTGAAGCAAACAACTGAATTCCCTGAAGTCCCTCTCTACCAATTTACAAAGTGAACCAGATGAAAAAATATCAGAATCATTCATCTGCTCTATCCGCAATGTGGAATATTTTATCTAAGGTGGCACTAAAGATATGCAAATATATTTCCAAACATTCCTGCAAAAAAGGAATGTTAAAAAGGAATTAATAGCTAGGCCAGAACTAATGAAATCTTCTCTGCAAAAGGGGAAATAGTAAATATTGAACATTTACATGATTACTTTCCATATAAATGGTTTAATTATTAATTAGTAACAAAGAAATATTGAAGGGGAGTGTATATGAGTTTCTTTCTCCCCCACACACAAACTTTTCTTGAAGGCTAACAAGCCAGACACACAGAGATATGTGTACATAAATAAATATATGTATGTCATGCCCCTGGTGGAGACTGACTCTGAGGGAGAGAAGGAACAGCCAACAGGGAGTGGAAGTGTGGCTCTGGAGGTTGTGGAGGAGCCTGGGGAAGGGCAGAGGCCAGCTGAGCAGGCAGAGGAGGGCCCAGGCCCATCCCCTATCCAACCTAGGGCACGCAGGGAGGAGAGGATAAGGGAGAGACATGGTCTACTTGGGAGGAGAGGGCCTTGATCTTCTTCATGGACTGCAGCTGTGACAACTGGATTAGAAGACAGACATGCATAAGAGCCAGTGCTGGAAACAAAGCATGGAAATATCTCTAGTTTATTGTTCCTCTCTGAGTTTGGTGTCCTTCCCAGTGTGTGTTCTGTTATCTGTGGACATCCTCTAGCCCTTATCTTGCTTGGTTTGTGTTGTTTTTTACTCTTTATAATTTAAACAGTTATAATTTTCCTCCTTCTGGTAACAGCTCATGTGGGATTTTTTTTGTTTCCAGTCAAGGATATTTGGAGCTTGGAAGCAAACTAAAGGAATAAAAGGGGCTTCACCTATTTTTGGTGATTGTGTTTATTTTGTATCTCCCCCCCCCCCTCCAGGTCATCACAGTGTATATACATTCACAAAGCTATGTTTTGACATAGAACAATTGTTATAACCATGACAGTGTATCACCATTTGGATTGTTCCAAATCATCTCATAAGCCAAACAAAGATTTCTTAAAAAAAAAAAAAACCTTCTCAATTTTTTTCCTACTTGTAAAGCATACTATCAGAGAAACTGCCATAGTAACTAAATCAAGATTTTATCAGTCATACTTACATTCCTAAGTGGAAAAAAAAGTTTGAATTTGCCTTTATGTATTCAGTAGCATGGTGGCTTGTAAACCAAGGAGTCCTCTTTTTTTTTTCTTTTTAAAGCAAATGAAAACTGCATAGCCGAAAACAAAGAAAGAAAGAAGCAAACAGGTGGACTTACAAAAAGATTATGTGTTTTATAAAGATTTATGGCTTGGCCTTTTTGTCTTTCTGACTTTGCTGCTACTATGAGCTCGTTGAGATTTTGCTTGCATGCTTTGGTTTTGAAAGTCATTTTAAGCAACATTATTTGTTTGTACTCTATTTCTTCAAACATTTGTATACTATACTGCGCCTTTCATGGGTGTAAGATTTGTCACTAGTTGGCATTCACACATGTTATATGTCTAATTAATGCTCTCACTGGATTTTATGTTGATTTTTAACCATGTTATTGTAAGTTTAGTACTGACAAGTTAATACGAAATGCTTGCATCTACTGCCATTCGTCTTTTAACTGCTTTGTTCACATTGTTAAAGGGGACTCACTGCTTTAAATTTGTATACTGCTACTTCACAGGACCTGAGGAAACTTACAGTATATAAAAAATCCATTTTTACAAATTTTCCAAGTGCCAATAATAAACTGCTGAAAGTGTTTCTGATGCAGTCCTATCAGCATTAGCACTCATATACCATAGGGAAGCATTCAGGAGCAAGAAGCCCCAGAGCATGAGGGCAGTCCACCGAGAAGAGCATTGTTGAGCCCCATATATCCCATGGAGGATGGGGACCCTTCTCATCTTTTCTCTAAAAAGACACATAAGACAGGTTACAACTTACCTCTTGCAATTTGGGTTTGTAAGTGTATAACCAATACTATCAATACTGTTTAGGATCAGAAGCAAACCAGTAGACAAGGCAGCAGTCCCAAAGGTGCTTTTTTCAGGAGACAACTTTGAAGACATTTCGCCTCTCATCCAAGAAACTTCTTCAACTCTGACCGGATAGTGGGGAATGGAAGGATTTATATTCCTTGCAGACAGCTGGTCATTTGCGTTCTTTTAGAGGGTCGTTGAGGCCACTTGGAGGTTTATCTGTGCTCTCAGGGTCACCTGGATGAGAAGGGAAAAGTCTTCAAAGAAAAAAAAAAACAAGGAAGTCCAGTTGCTTCATAAAAAAGCATTTTTGGAACAACCATGACCTGGGTGACTGAGAATCTTTACAGACAAGGCAGTAATGTAACCTTGCTGTTATACTGTTGCAATTGCTGCTTCCAGAGAACAGAGAGGCTACCATGTTTTGGATCAAATGTAAATTCACAGCCATTTTCATTGAGTCTAGTTGCAAGGTGTGTAAGGTGTGAATCACAATGATCACAGTTCCCAGTCTAGAGAGGCCTACAGTGGTCATGGCAGCCAAAACAGTGCAAAGGCCCTCCTGGCATCAACCTCTGCCTGCTGCTCTAGCAGGAACTATGTGTCCAGGAGCGCCCTCAAATCACAAAATAGTTCCATCTGGGGAGTGTGATTTCATTCAGAATAAAAACTGGAGTTGAAATCAAACCAGATTGATTATTAAGAAATAGCAGTGCTATTTCAGGGATTTCACTGGAGTTTGTTTTGATTCCCGAAGCCTCCTACCCCTCGGTGGTCAGGAATTGGATAGCATCCCTGGCTCAGCTTGGAGCAAAAAATAACATTGTGCTGATGGATGGATGCTTTCACTTTTGAGGGAGGGGAGATATGGTATAAATTATATGAATAAATAAGTAACTAAATAGAGCTCAGCATAAGCCATTAGATCTCTGATTTAACAGCTCATTCAGAAATGAAATCCACTACTTGATTCTGAATATGTCAACTGATGAACATGGATATGTAATTAGACCCACAATTTATAACTGATGTTCATTTATGGAAAAAGAGATCTCAAAATTTCAGCCAACTCCCCTCCCTTTTTTGGGGGGGAGGGGGTTTGAATTGGAGATCAAAGACCAGAAAAAGGAACAGGAATTAACTCAGAATCTATAAATTGTTTCTTTGACCATTATTACAAATCTGATACAGACTTACAATTAATATAATGCGTCTGAAAAGACTCCAAAGCAAACAGAAAACTGTTTTTTGAAAATCTGCTGGAGGAATGGGAATAGTATAATTGTAGTTAGTTAATTTAGTACTTCAAAATTTGACTATTTCAACTTTTGACACTATGGGCTTTTAACTTACCAAATTCTTTTAAACAGCATCCTGAATTGATTTTTAATGCATTTGCAGCTGTCAAAACACCAACAACCTGAAATTCTGCCCTCAATCTGATAGTCCAAACAAAACTATCCAAAGAGATTTAAAAAAAAAACCTTCTGGAAGTTTCATTTGAGAAAGGCATAGACTGGAAGTAGAGCTTGTTGGCACTCAGACTTCCCTTTGTTTCTTCAATATTGGAGAAACAAAGGAAAGTCTGAGTGCCAATAAGCTCTACTTCCAGTCTGTTTTGGAAACCAGAGATGGAATTCAGCAGGTTCTGACTAGTTCTGGAGAACCAGTAGCAGAGAACCGGAAAATATCACCTCTGACTGGCCCCACCCCCATCTATTCTTTGCCTCCCGAGTCCCAGCTGATTGGCTGGGTCTTCTTTTTTTTTTTAATAAAAGTTTTATTTAAGTTTTCACAAAACATACAAATACAAATAAAATACCTTTTTTGAGAACAGCGTGGCCCCGGGTTATCACTTCTCCATACAGACATAAACTCAATACATATTTATCTCATACATTCTAATCCATATCTTATCACTATTTTCACATTTTTTCCAGTAGCTTTTCCCTTTCTTTACTTCCTATAGCCTTATTTTAAATTATCTCATTCCTTTCTTAATTCAATTACATATCTTTTTCTAATTTTTAAAATCTTTCTAATCAATGTTTTTATACTTTTGTCTGTCCTGTTTACAATTTCATATTATCTTTTCTCATAAGATAAATTTTCCCCTGTAATCACTAGACTGGAGTGTAACACCTTTATATCTTTTTTCAAGTCTTATTTAAAAATTTAAGTTGCATCTTTACAGTTATAACATTCATTTTCTAACCTCTATTTTATAACACATACCTATTTTCAATTGAATTCTGCTTGGTACATTCCCTTAAAATACACACTAAATTCGTAAAAGAAATATATATATATATGTATATATATCTGTGCATATATGTATAACGATAGTAAATGGAATAATTATTCTATTCAAGTACAGCTCTGCCATTAATATTAATAACAATCTTTTACATTTCTATTTCCTTTAACAAACATTACCTAGTAATATCAGTTATCTTTCACTTTAAACATCTATATTTCATATTTTACTTATTACTGTCTTTAAATAAAAAACCAAACAATAGTTATTAACACTCAATAAAGTTATTATTCTTATTCAAGTTCATCTTGTCAACTGATAAAAATCTTCCATGTTTCTTTTCAGTTTTTTAAAAACGTTCTTTTTAAATCATTGAGAGCCTTATTCTCTTTAGAAACAAATATTCCACTACACATCAATATAATTTTTTTCTATCACTTTAATTCCCATAACATATTATATAACAGTGCTATCCAATGCACTCTTGCAGAATCCTCTCCTTAAGTTAAATTTTAACCATTGTCTCTATGTCTTTTAAACAGGTTTATACCTTTAATTCTTGTACGTTTTTCCTATACCTCTATATCTTGTTTTTGTCTTTTGTAGCTTCTTTTCCTTTCCCTGTTCCTTCTCTTCTCCCTCCCCTTTTTATTCCCTTTTCTATCTGATTCTCCCTTCTGTGATCCTCCCTTCTGCTTCTTCCTGATATTATGATTACTTTTCAAATTACTCTTTTTTTTTGGTTGTTGCTTCAGTGCTTAAGTTTTTAACTTGGTCATTAAAGATGACTTCTTCGTTGTCCCTCCCTTCTTGTTCTGCGAGCGTTTCTTGTTGTTTTTCACAGTTTAAGATCTCCATTTCTAAAAACTGAAATACAAAGCCAAAAGATCCTCTTCCATCTTGTGCTTTTTTTGTTCTTTAAGTCTCATTTTTAACTCTTCAAGTAGTGATGCCATTTTTTAAAAAATTAAATAACCCCCAATTGATTTTATTTTATTTCATTAGGATCTTCCATCAAAAGTCCCAGGAATCATCCAATAATCCAAAACTGTTTCTTGCTTCTTTTCTCACTTTCTCTTTCCAGGGGCTTTGTTCTCGTGTAGTTCCAGCTACAATGTATCTTTTGCAAGTCTTGTTAAAATTCCACTATCAATTTTTTTTAAAGTTCCAGGTGGTCTCCTCCATTTGGCTGGATCTTCTTTTGTTGCCCTGCACAGGAAAACAGAGCTGGAAAGCAGGCTAGCGGGGTGAGGAAGGAATAGGATTTTGCAATATCCTTCCCCTGCCACACCCACCAAGCCACACCATTCCCACCAAGCCATACCCACAAAACTGGTAGTAAAAATTTTTGAACCCCACCATTGCTGGAAACCACTTTTGATTCCCAAGCCTCCTTGCTTATTGAAATCAAAACACTGCATACTTACCTAAGTCAAATTAAGCATGGATTCTAACTGGGAAATGCCCAAATTGGACATAATGGTGAAGGAATAGCAATCTTGCCTTTACTGCATTATGCAACATCACTGAGAAGGGCCAATATTTGAGAACCCAATTAGCAGCTCAGAACCTAGGATGCAAATATTTTCAACATAAATATGAAGATTTTGTTGGAACTCCATGCAACTTCCCTGTCATTCCATCATTTTGCTTTTCTTGGCAAGGCTGCACAAGTGGTTTGTCATCACCTTCTGGGAGATTTTTTTCTAAATTTCTCCAGCTAGCCCACAACCCTTGGATTCCCATGTGGTCTTCCAATCAAACACTAAATAGGGCCAGCCCTGCTTAGCTTGTGAAATCAGCCAAGGTTAGCTAGGCGCTGAAATATAAATGACACAGAAAACTCTTGTATTACAGTGGTTATTTGAAAAATTTTAAATAAAGGTAATTTTCTAGCCCAACAAGCTATTTGGGAAAATAAAAGTGAAGAGCTCTCAATTGATAAAGGTTCTTTAAATCAGACATAGTTTTTTTGGGAGGCCAATTAAACAGAACCAGTTTCCTTTCATCAGAATTTCTTTCCACTTAAGGAAACAGAAGTAGTTTTGTGACATTATTAAAAGAACACGCACTCATCTGATTGCTAAGGCTGGGTATTAATGGACACAATGAAACCAGAACTCAATTGCAATTTAGAGACCCGAAGTCAATAATTACACCAGGAAAAACAGGAGTTTAATAGATAGAAGCAATTGCTGGCCAACCAAAGACTTAAAGTTAAACTCCTCATAATTGTGCTATGTTAATTCAAAAACATGGCTTTTTGGGGGGCTGGGATGCCACTATCACCATGATGGATAAGTATTACAATGTAGCACTGTGTCTTACAACTTCCTCAAAGGAGGGCTGGGGTAGGGTGGATGAAAAACTCATTGAAACAGGAATGGATCTCTTCCCTGTGATATCAGATCCAACCAGGAACCCCAAGACTAAACCTGCTCCTTTCACCTTTTTCAGAACCTGAAATGCACCCAATTCCTCATCCCCAACATAAAAGAAACATCACTGTGAAGTGGTTCACTGATGGACAGCATAACAGAAAAGGGCAAGAACTCAAAACAAGTTTCTACTTACAATGGTTCTCAGAAGAAAATGTTCCTTTCATATTAACAAACCTCATATTTGGCTGGAAAAAAAAAAGTCTTGCCTATCCCTGCTCAAAACCTTTGGGCAGTTAAATGTTATGTAAATAATATCCCTAACAGAGTAAAACAATCTGATGCAGCTTGCTCATTCAAACTTTTGAACCTTAGTCTGACTTTTGATTATTCACAGTGTCTCCAGTTCTGGATTTATGGGGCTGCCTCTGCTGCTTAAATCCTAGAGTAAATTTTTGTGTTTTCAGCTTTGTTTGGCAGACAAGAGTGTATTCTATTGAAGAGGATGTTTTTTATCCTGCAGAGAAAGGGGTTTTCTAAAAGAGCTTCTTACAATAAGTCTCTACTATCTCAGTCACAAGTAGAGCTCCTTCTTTTAACACAGGAACTCAAGACTTTGCACAGCATGGTCTGAGCAAATAATTGTGCCTGTGCTCATTTCCAGCAAACCCTTCTTGTTACTGGTGTAAAATCAACAAGCAATCTATTAATTTGCAAATGCAGCAGCAAAAGTCTAGCAGAACCAAAAAGACAGCATATTTATACCATTAATAATTATATGAATGAGTGTTAAAAATAAAAAAGCTGGCACACTGTTGAGCAACATCTATCTATATCAGGGGTGTCAAACTTGCGTCATTACAGCGTTGTCACGTGATGTATCAGGATTTCTTTTCTCTTCACTAAATCAGGCAGGGGCGGGGCCAGCGTGTGACGTATCCAGCCCGCAGGCTGCAGGTTTGACATCCCTGATCTGTATGAATTCCAGCCACCCCTGTCAAAGTTCATTTTAATTTTCCATCAATTTGGAATAGCTTATTTTGTATCCCTTCCGCTTCATTCTACAATGAAAAATATTGTTTTTTCATTCCCCCCTTGCAATTTTCCAAAGAAAGTAAACTTACATTTAACTTAGAAAGACATATGAGTATTTCTTTTTAAAACAATTAAACAACCCCCACCTCTGGTGATTAAATTAAAAAGGAAAAAACATTTGTCCTATTGTATTATCTGGTTTAGTACAACATGCATTTTGAAAAAATCTTCCTTACTCATTTATTCCACAGAATACTTTGTCTGCATATAATTTCTTCTGAAGTTGCAATGTGTTTTTCCTGATGTAAATATTGCCCCCTTTCAAAAATGTCTACATTCTAAACGTATTCTAATAGAGCATATTGCAAAAGATGTAATATGTGTATTTTTCCAAAAAACATGGAGCGGTCAAGCAGTGATTTTTAACCACTATTAGTATTGATCATATTTCACATAACATGCATACATTTTCTACCTTTTGATGTTACTTTATTATAAATATTTAAGGAAGAGCAAAGCAGATCCCATATGTGACCTACAGAAACCACAGTCCTGAGAACAGCAGGAATGTGAGGGGATCTAAATCCCTGTAACATTTCAGGAGTCCCCAACCTCTGGTCCTAGAGGGCCCATTTGAAATTAAGTACACAAATGTTCTTCCCATTCTCCGTAGAAGGATTTCCATTGGAATGGTGGGTGGGCCTGTCCATTCATAAAAAGACTTCCTTGCAAGACATAACTAGTTACAAAACTGCCAAATGGATTGCTTGCCTCTCCTTCCTTTGTCTTCTGCCCC
>BLBF01000033.1:9565457-9646121 GCA_015471245.1 Laticauda colubrina
GAGAATCCCGCATCCTTTCCTCAAATCGGGAACGAATCCCGATCCGCGAGACGGCTGTTGCTCCCAATTGCTGGCCAGGACGCCTTTCTTTCTGGCCGCTTTGGGCAGGCGGACGGGGTCTCTCTCTTCTTGTCAGGTCTTGGATTCGTCTGTGAGGGACGGAGAACCGGGGGTGGGCAAAGGCGCGCAACTCTTCTAGATATCGCGCTTGCTTGGACGGCGGGGGGGGGGGGGGGGGTGCTCCGGCCCGTTTTTCCTTCTCCCGCCGGCTTCTTTCGGTTTCCTCAGCCGGCTTTTGGGCGCGCTCAAGCTTCCCCGGATCCTTCTTGGCTCCTCTCAGCAAAAACGCGCCTCGAAAGCCCCTGGAAGCGCGGCTGTCCTCGTTTGCTTCGTTTTGGAAGAGGGCTGTGACCCTCTTTCTCCCGCCTCCGCTCCGCACGGGGGCGGGAAAAGCCGTCCCGACGCGAGACATCAAAGAGCATCGAAGTCCCTCCACGAGTGAACTTGGCAAGCGGCGGCGAGCGCTTCGGGCGGGAACCCCTCTTCTTTTCAAGGCCGATCCGCGCGCGCGCGCGCGCCGGGGGGGGGTTGGTTGGGGTCGGCCGCCCCCCTCTTGCCCCCTTGGCCCTTCACGGCCCCGCACGGGCTCGAGGCGGAGGGGACGCTCGGAGCCGTGGCGGATTCCAGCGGTGGGTCTCCTCGCCCTCGTTCTCCCGTGGCCGAAGGGGCGGAGCTGCGAGGCTGAAAGGCGACCGCCGATTGGCGGGCGGCGCAGCTCCGAGGTGGAGCTCCGGCTTGAAGTTGGAGTGAGAGGGATCCAGCCGTGAGGTGCGCTGAGCTTTCCGCTCGGGTCTCCCGGCCGACCGAGGTGGCGGCGCCGGCGGCGAGGAGGCGGCGTAGCGTCGGTTCTGCAGCTTCGGTGCCGCTGGCTTTGCCTCCTCTCTACCCCACCCCGCCTCCGGTAATTCCCTTGGTCGGGAGGAGCTCAAACCCCCCTCCCCCGGGGGGGAGCCGCCGAGAACCTCCTTTTCTCTGCTTCCTCTGCCCCGGACTCTGATAGGACGCAGAAGAATGAGGCTGAAGCCAGGAGGCAGCGGAGCCTCAAAACCCTGTCGGACTTGAAAAGGGCAGCGCCTTCCCTCCCCCCACCAGCCCCGCACCACCCGCCGCCCCCAACCCAAAAGCGAGGGACCTTCTCCTTGTGGGCGCTGCAGCTGGTAGAGACCGTCAAATTTCTCACTGCTTTGCTCATCAGGGGCACCCAAACCACCGCACCGCCTCCTCCTCCTCCTCTTCCTCCTCTTCCTCGGATTCGCCTTTCCCGGCTGGTTCGGGATCTGGGAGGGGAAAAAAAAAAAAAAAAAAAGACGGCAAAGTGACGAGAAGCACCTAGCCGGCTCCGACTGGATCCCAATGGGGCGAGAAGAACGGAGGCAGCTGCCCGGCTGGGAGCGGACGACGCCCGGCCGGTTTTGAAGTCCGCTTCTCTCCCCCCCCCCCCCCCGGTTCCCCTGCTCCGCCCATGGCCAGCGGGGTTTGACGCCTGACTAGCGCTCCCGCTTCCCTCAGCATCTTTCCTTCTGCCACTTGCTCGGAGCGGGGTTTGCTGGTCGGACGATGGACGAGGATGTTCCGAGAGGAGCCGAGGAGCAGGATCCCGAGGAGGATCCCCACTCCAAAACCTTCGTCCGCCTTAACGATCTCTCCGGAGATGGAGGTCGCTCGGGTTCCGGGGACAAAGAGAAGGATCCAGGCAGTGGGGACTCGGACGGGGAAGCGCTCCCTTATCCCGCTCTGGCCCCGACCGTCTTCTTCTACCTGAGCCAGCACAGTCGCCCGAGGAGCTGGTGCCTGAAGATGGTGTGCAACCCATATCCTTTTCCCAAGCAGGCAGCCGGCCTGACAAGGGTACGGACTGGGGCTGCCAAGGGGCACCCTCTCCCAAGGTATACGGTACCGCCAAGGTAAGTCAGCGAAGTTCTCTTCCTGGTCCCGCCGGCCCTCGAAACTGGGTCTCCGCGGAAGGGGTGATTCGCGCCAGCAACCCCCAAGGTTCTCCTGATGGATGCATCTCTCTCTCTCTCTCTCTCTCTCTCTCTCTCTCTCTCTCTCTCTCTCTCACACACACACACACACACACACACACACACACACACACACACACATTAGGGAATTTACGCGAGAAAGATCCGGGACAGCCCAGGTAGACTTTGTGCTAGTCCCCGGGACTCCAACCCGAGGAGGTTGGGCAGCCTGGGCCCGCAAGGCGCCCCGCTTGCAATTGCTAAACTTTGAGAAAGCCCTGTTTTCTCGCAGACTTGCGTGTGTGTGTGTGTCTGTGTCTTTGTGCGCGCGCTCCTTTTGCTTGCACACGCCTGTGTGTGTTACATCAGTGGCAAGATCTCCGCCGCTGTGTCTCTCCCGGACGCCTGTCTCCAATTCGTTCCTTGGAAGTTCTTCCAAAAATCTGTGGAAGGGGTTTCTCAATGTTTCCTGCTCGACTAGGCAGGGATTTCTCTCTAGGGTTGAAGTCATAACATAAAATTCCAAAAAAACACTAGAAAATGGAAACAATATGTAACTCTCTCTCCCTTTATATGTGGAAAGAACTGCGGGAAGAAAACAACAGCAGGTCTCTTGGTGCGCTCTCCCTCCGAGGCAGATTTGCTGGATTCCCTCTTGCATCGCCGACTCGCCACCCTTTCTCTCTCTCTCAGCCTTTCGCTGAGGTAGGGAAGAGAGAAAAGGTGAACAATCCTGCAATTTTATGAAATCATAAAATTCACTGCACCGATTCCTCTCTTCAGCAAGATGGGTTTAATGAAGGTGGGAGCCGTTCCAGTCCTAAAAACTTCCTCCCCTTCCTTTAAAAAATGATTTTGTTTGGGTGTGTGGATTATGGTTCAGATAATATTACAATTCTCCAAAGCAGCCCCGGTTAAGCTCAGCTCAGGAAAGCCTTTGGCATAGAAAAGAGCAATGCATCAATTTATTTATACCTGCACATTACATCCCTCCCCCAACCCCATCCACTCTCTGCCCGGATCTGGAATGTATTAAAGTTAGTGTTCTCCAGACATTTTTTCGCTTTTTATACTTAAGCTGTAGCTAGAGGTAGGCAAATTATACATACAATCTTTCCATCTTTCTTCCTCCCAACAATGCAGCCTGAGCGGAGCTAAAAAGTAGGAGAGAAAAGGAAGGAGACCTGGAACATAAAGGAGTTTCAGAAAGATCTCTTCCACTGCAGCGCCAAGGGGGAATGCTCTTCTGTTTCAAAATATAATTACAGCATTTGCATGACAAAAAAGAAAGTCTTTCTGGCAAATATGTACACAAAGCTGTTCCTAGCAGTGGCTCTTTTCACAGGCATGCTATATATTATAAGATATGATTACAATTTAAGAACACAGAGACATGGAAGCTCTGAAAGGCAGAAAGCTGTTTGAAATGTAGTGTTACAGCTGTTATTACAAGAGAGGAGGAGGAGGAGGAAACCAATTAGATGGGAAGAAAGACATTTTCCTATTATAGCTTGATTTTCTTCCTACATAAGTCCAACTGAGATGAACAGGAAAGCGAAACTAGAGTTCCCATTTATTTGGTAGGAGCTTAGCTGGAGTGTGCCCATAGTTTGTGCAGTTCAAATACAGTAATGAATTAGCTGCAGAAATGAAGCCTAAATATTAATTCACAAAAAATAAAGAGTCTTTTGTGGCCTAAGAACCAGCAGGGTCTGTCTGTATTCCTAGGGTTTCCTCTCTCCTTTTTCTTTTCTTTTTATTTATAAACAGTCTAGATATAGAGAAAATAATCCTACAGGACAACTCCACCATTTTGCCCAGCAAGAGAAATTCAGATACATCAAAATCTAGTCACAATTTTTGAATGACTATGATTTCTTTGAAAGACTCTTGAAGACTGTGGTTGGAAGACAGCTGACTGTAGCCTGGTTCCTCACTTAGAAACTATAAAGAGAGGCAATTGAATTCAGTTTTACTACATATTAAAAGATAATCCATGTTGTGCCACACACCAGATGTATCAAAGAGTTAAGTAAGTTTGGACATGGGATAAATTTATGATGTAGACAAGGCGGATAGGATTAAGTCCACTCCCCGATTATGAATTTAGCGCTAGAAGACTAGAAAATAGATAGTCACATTCTTCTGATCTTCAGGTGATTTAACTGATTTATCACGGATGTAAACAAGAACCATGCTATTAAATAGGATATCTGATGTGAACCTTTATTTAAGCCAAATGTGCTGGTGTTTTCTCAAATGTATGGAACATCATATTTGAACACGAGAGATTCACTCTGATCAAGTGAAGAAAAGCAACAAGGGAAATACAATTAAGTGAAATTAATCTTGCAGATCAATCGTTATAATTGGAAGTTGAGTTTCATACTGTATCTTTTCTTTAGGAACTTCATCACTTAGGTCAGGTGGGGAAGAATTTTTGTTCCAGGTGAGTTTTATTTGTTGTACTGTATGCAAATACTTTAAAGGGCAGTAGGAACATATAAAGTATTCCATACTGTGCATACTCCCATATTGGTCGCAGAAAATGAAATTATGGATCACAAAACTTTGCTAGTCCATCTCCCATTGCATGACTTGTTCAAATCCAATTGATCTGGAGGTGGATCTACAGGAAAATATGCTTTTTAAATGAAAACGGATCTTTGCGCAAGTTCCAGTATGGCCATTCCAAACATCAAGTTTACATGTTTTATCTGGGTTCTACATTTTGCGTTCTAACCGGGTCAGTTTTCTGTGGAGGGATAGATGAGACGTGTTTTATGAAGCATGTTTGTTTGTAACTATTTTATTCTGATCCAAAATAAAACCTAACTTGAGGAAAAAAATCCCAAAATTCTGGTGGAATTTGGGCTTCTTAATGACAGACAGCTGCTCCGGTCTTCACTTTTCAGTCTTTTACAGAATTTCTGAATTTACAGAATTTCTGAAGAAGCAGCTCTAGGCGCACATCTATAAAACTGTATTAAGGTAAAACTATCCAAGATATATTTTTTCCACCAATCCTCTTTACGTTTTCAGTGAATGGTATATGGTATCTAGGAGAGTTCAACTCAACGTGTCATTAGAGAGAAAACCCAGGAGCAGCCTTCTCTCATCCTAGTTCTAAAACTATAATAATAGCAAGCAAAGTTAACAACTTGCTGACTTTTAACACTGCCTCAAATCAATTGCCTAAGGTCACAACTTCACACTGCCAAGTTGTACGACCACCCCTTTAATAAAGAGTGAGTAAGCCTGGCTGATTTCATTTGAATGTGATGTATGATGGTGAGTCAAGGGCTCGTGTGCTTGAGATATTGGGGGGGGGGGGCATTTGGGGGGACAGTGTATGTTTTTTGGTTTATAACCCCAGCAAAAACTAATGTGTGCTGAAACTCTAATGCTAAAACAATCCCCAAATATGCTTTTGCAGCCTTGGAAAGTTCTAAAGTATTGTTTTTAAAAACATATATTTTGAGCTAACTCCATCAACAGTCTCACTGTCTCAGAAATTGATCCAAACAACTCTTCTCAGAAATTCATATTTTTCAGCCTTCATCTCTTGTTGATAATAATCAACTTTACAGCTTGGGGTGGCAGCAGTTTTATTACTGGGCACTGTAATTAGTCTCTACTCCCAGAAAGGTCTTTTGGCATTTAAAAAAAAAAGTCAGCATTTTGAATCCCAGCATTTTCATATGCTTTCATTGAAAAAAAAATATTTATGTATCTTGTTAATATTCCTGGGTTTACTTTTTCTCTCACTTTTTCACTTCGTTAGTATTTTGTTCTCTTTCTTCATTTTTTTTTTGGCCTGTAAGTTGAACAGTTGTTATAATCCTAAAAACAAAATTATTATTTTTTAAATTCTTTAGGATTCATGTATATGCTAGATCCTTTATGTTCCAAGAAAAATTCAGCAGCACAGTTTGTTTCCAGGGTATTGCTAAATCGATGATAAATAGGTGATTGAAAAGTTAGGTCTTGAAAATACTAATATATATAGTCTGATTGAACTGTAGAGTTATACGTGCTTTGCAGTATCATCAGTGTACTTTTATAGTCTCTGTAAAATGGGAACAATAACTGCCATCACAGTTTTCTATGTCATTCAGTACATTAAAGCATGAAAAATATCACATATATGGTAAACAAAATTCTGGGATGCATCACTAGAGGGGTCACCAGCAAGAAAAAGGAGGTATTAATCCCACTATATAGGGCTTCAGCCAGACCTATTTGGAAGACTGTGTCCAATTCTGGAGACCTCACTTAAAAAAAGATTCTGATAAGATGGAACGAGTCCAGAAATGGGCAACAAGAATGGTACAAGATCTTAGGGATAAAACATATCAAAAGAGTTTGGAAGAACTAAATAGGCACAGCCTGGAGAACAGAAGGGAAAGGGAGGACATGTGTGAAATGTTTAAATGTATTAAGGATGTGAATAAGGTTCTAGAAGGCAGTATGTTCAATATTATGCCTAAATCAAGAACATAGGGGCATCATCTCAAACTGACAGGAAGGAAGTTCAAAAGTAATGTTAGAAAGTATTGTCTATGGAGATTATCAGTCATCCAGGTCATGGTTGTCCCAAAGGTGTTTTTTCAAGAGGCAACTGGACTTCCTTGTTCAACTGGACTTTCGTCTTCAAAGAAAAAAAGTATTATTTCATAGAAAGAATAGTGGAAGCTTGCAACCAGCTTCCAGTGAAGGTGGTGGGTCATCAGGAACTGAGTTTAAACATGTTTGGAATAAACACATGTCCATCATCTGACAAAAATAAAAATAAATAAATTAAAAAAGAAAACAAAAAACACATAAACTTAAAGGGCAGACTCAATGGACCACTAGTTTTTTTTCTTGCCATCAGATTTCTATGTTGTAAGCCGGCATATAAAATTTCTACATAAAAGAAAATAGAAAGCAAAGCTGATACTATGGGAGTGATGTGACAGATAAAGCCAGTCTTGTGATGAGATAGTGTGATTATTACATCTAGAAGGATATCTGATGTTAGTTGTCTTCCCACTTATAATCTATAAGCGTGTTTACTCAAAAATAAGCTATGTCGGACTTACAAGCAGGACTGACATCCAAGTTCACTTATTTAGGATAAGGCTGTAAGCCCGGGTGACACTTGTAAATTGACTTGGTTTGCTCAGTCACACAAAGCTTTTTCTTCTTGAAGCCCATCACCAGATTGCACAGGTCAGGACAATGCTTTCTTAAGTAATGTGACCCTAAAAACAAATCAACAAGGCAAAACCAATAGCCTTTCTGTCTTTGGGGAATGCACGTTATTCAAAAAGACTCCCACTGGGCACCTGCAGGCATTGGTTCAAAGCAAGGCAGTTACTAATCACAGGCTAGCAAGCCAGAGACAAAGTAAAGAGTGGGGGAATCATTGGGCCATGCTGAGCAGAAGATGTGGGGAAGCAGAAGTTGTTTGCAGCAACATCAAAGAAAATTAAAAAGTATAACGCATGCTTTGCCTTGTGAAGAGCAAGGGGACTGTTCTTTTTCTTCTTGGAGTATTGATCAGAGCTTGCAGAAAAGATTTAAATGAATGCCATTAAATCAGTTGGCATCCCACTTCCTTTTGGAAGTATATGACTCCTTTTCATTTTAATTAGTGTTTGCTGCTGGGAGCTTGGTTGTTTGCTTGTTTATGGCTTTCCCTGCCATCTCATTAGTTTCCTTGTTTTAAAAAGTATCTTGCTGCATACCAATATTGAAAGTTCATGTGAATGAATGTATCAAATCCTAATTTGGATGCAGTCAGGTTAGCTTTAGTTTTCCGTCTATTTGGCAGTTCTAAGAGGAGGAGGTGGACTAGATTTCAGGTGATTTGTGACCGAAACACCCTCCAATCCACCATTGTTGAGAAAAGACGAAGACATCAGCATTATAGAGTCACCTTACAGGGTGACATAAAAATGTAATAAATAAAATAAAATCATAAAAGTAGATAGTGGAAGCCTTGTTTTTGTCCTTTGGGAAAAGTTATCTAAAGCAGGGGTGTCCAACCTTGGCATGACTTGTGGACTTCAACTCCCAGAATTCCCCAGCCAGCCATACTGAAGATTTAAAGCAAAAGGTATTTTGTAATCCCACACAAATGTAGTGTATGATCAGAGGTATATAAAGCAGGATTAAATCAGGATGCAATTCCTTCAAATAACATGAAAGGTATTGGGCAAAATGTTTGCAGTCATGCGAGAAATCTGACATCAAATAATTTAAAAAATACAGGTGTTCTCTTGAAAACCCCCAATCTTGCCAACTGTGGATTATTTCAGAGGACGGGCTCATCGACACAACAATGAGAAGACAACTATCATGCAAAGTTGATGCAGAGCTCTTGTGGGATACCATCTGCTTCCTTCCTATTTACCTTCATCCGTTCCCCCTTGCCCTTTATTAATTCAATTAATTTGCCAGCTTTTATTTGTCAGTCAAAGACAGATTGCGGAAACACAGTCCCCCGGTTTGGCAGTCCTTACTTACCCGTGTAGGCTTTTGTCATATGGTAATATAAATGATAAAGTTTGCCATTTTCTTGGGGGTCTGGGTGTTCTGCCAGCCCTGGTCCTGTGCCCCTGGCTTCCTTTTTGTGTCCCTGAGCTGAGGAAAGTCTTGGAAATAAACTATGCTTGGCTGGAGCAAGTTGTGATCATCTACAAAAGGACTAAAGTTGGAGAAATTATCCCATGCAGCTTCTTCAAAGCTAGGAGCTATTTATTTTTCCTAGTTGAAATTGAAGGTATCCTTCCCTCTCTCTCACTCATGCGTACATACAGTTACAGTTTTGGGTTCCAGCCAGAAGAACATACAGTAGTACAGAGCCACATCTGGGGGAATTCTATGTGATGCAGCAAATATTTGAATTGGTACTTAATTGTACCAATCCCAAATTCTGTCATCCAAATGGAGCTTTCAGAATGCAAATTAGCATCATAATTTCCCTGACATTCCTGAAAATGTTGCATAGTGTGGTCATAAATCAAAGAATATCTCCTTTGGATTGTGAATTGTATCTCCTAATCATGTAGCCTCATCATATAGCTCAAAAATTGTCCTGAACCTAGGACAATTTATTGCTGTCAGGTTTTCTGATGTTGCATTGTGTTACAATTTAATCTAGTATTTGCTTATATATTTACCTTTACTCCTCAAAATTCCTCCCCTCTTTGCCCTTTGATGTTAATAGTGGCTTATAGTAGTATCTTAACTCTTGTGAAATGTACTTTTCCATGAAACTCATCTTCAGAAGCTCTGAAAGAAGTGTATTATAAAGAATATTGCATAACTTGAGTAAGGAATCAGCAGATTCCTCCAGATGTTGTTGTGGATAGCTGCAACCATCCCTGACTACAGACTTTGCTGATTGGGACTGACAGAAGCAGTCTGATAAAATCTGGCTGACTGCAGATTCTATATCTATTGGCTACCTTATTCTTGTGTTGGGTCTTCTCTATTTTTAAAAGATTCAGAAGGGCAAATATTCTTCCTATCACAGCTGAGACATAATTCCATTATATTTTGGCTTGCTTTGGAATCAAAATATAGTCCCTCCATTGTCAAGTACCAGGATCATCATTTCCTACACTCCATGAGGAAAAAGAGATTCTACCTACATATACTATATTCTCTTTTTCTCTCTCCCTCCCCCTCCCCCTCATGTGTGTGCGTGTGTGTGTGTGTCTGTGTGTAGCCAGTTCGGTCCAGTGTTTAAGGCTACAGGTTAGAAACCAGGAGACTGTGAGTTCTAGTTCTGCCTTAGCCATGAAAGCAGGCAGGGTGATTTTGGATCGGTCATTCTCTCTCAGCCCAACTCACCTGACAGGGTTGTTGTTGTGGGGAAAATAGGAAAAAGATGGAATATTGTGTTTGTTTGCTGCTTTGAGTTACTTGTAAAAAAATAACAAAGGCAAGTTACAGATAAATAACTAAATAAATAATAAAATGAATGAAAGAGAACAAATAAGTTCCTGATCACTGGATTGATAAGGTTGATAAAGACAGGGCCTTTCTAGTGAGGAGCCAAAGACAAAAAAAACCCCTTTATTCCTGTTCCTTGAAAGAAGACCTTGAAGGAAACATCCTTTGGGATTTGGCTGTGTCTTCTTCTGGAAAGCAGTGATATCCTATTGGTTCTAGTTTCTGGAAACTACAAAAAAGAGGGAAAGGAAGAAGATGCAGCATATCTACCAATGAACAGTTGAATGCTTTTCCCCTCAACTATTTCAGTAGGAAAGGAAAGGTGTTGCAGCATCTGGGAAAAGCTGATCCTGATGTCCTCCAGCTGAATACCTCAAACAGACAAGCTGAAAAGCATCAGGATATGAAGCAGCTGGTGGGGGATTATCTGTCAAACTCAGAACTCTGGAGAAATCAACCGTGCATTGCCTTCAAGGATATTTCTCTAGTAACCTTATTGAATCCTGCCTTGTCATCTCACCCCTCAAGATGGGAATCCAGTTCTTGAACAGATGTGTACAGAGATTGTGAGGTTCAGCTAAGCCCTGGGATGCTGCAAAAGCAACAACAACAACTAGGGAAAACTTTCTGCTATTATTGATCTTCAAAAAAAAGAAAAAACAAGTGAGAATGATCCAAACTATCAATTAGCTGCTAGAAATAGGTATCAGAGTCTACCTGTGAGAGATTTGTGCTCTTTTCATCTTTTTTTAACCATCTCAAAACTGAAGAAAATTCTGAACCAGCTCATCAGAGAATGTTTGAGATCAATCAAGCAGGTGCAATCCAAGAGGACATTTTTGAGTCAATAGATCTGCTGGAAGTCTGTTTTTGGTTTTGACTTAGGTGGGTTTAGTGTCCCTCCGCCAGATGTTTGGCATGGTGAGGTTAGTGCTAACTGACTTCATGATGAAGATTAAATACATGCATTTATTGGCACATATAGTCAGTTACTAATTAGAGCAACATCCAAGTGTAGGACTTCATTAAGTATACAGTTCATCTTATCTTCCATATAGGACCATGGATTTGTAGAGAACACAGTCAATAACTTCCCTCCATTCAAATGGACACTACACCTAAGAGTCCTATAGAGAAGTTATTCCTGTCACCAGAACATGAAACAGAATTACAATAGGCAGTTCTAGGGATTCTCATCTCACTATGTCCATCTATTACAAAACTGGCTCACCTCCAGGGGATTGTAATTTACACAGACTCGATTGCATAGTTGTGTCAGTGTCCTTACCCTCTCCAAAGGCTTCTGCTGTTGCCACCAGAAAGGATAGCATTCCCATAACAGATGGCTAATATCTATGTTGGTGTTTGATAACAGCCCATCTGTTTTAGGGAGTCCTGCTCAAGTAAATAACGCCACACTTTCTGGTTAGAGAGGTACCTACTTAGGTAATCCATCAGTCCAGGGACTATGGGTAAATTATTAAATGTCATTCTTCATCATTTGGTGGAACTAGGAGCAATCTGCATGGCTCGAGTTAGTTTGGCACTCACAATTAGAGTGATATGTCTTGGTGTACCTGGATAACAAGAGCACCACAAAATTACCAGGCAGGTTCCAGATCCAAGGAATTAAGGAAAGTGGTCCACAGAGAATTGACACAGAGAAATGACACAGATAAATTTTCATTTGGTATTGTCAGCTTAATATTGTCATTAAATGACAATATTATTGTCATTTAAATTAATTTAAATTACTTTATTATTATTTATTAATTGTCATTAAATTAATGACACAGAGAAATTTTATTTATTGATATTATTAATAACTTATTTATTGTCATTAAATTAACGACACAGAGAAATTTTCATTTGGTATTGTCAGCTTGCAAAAAAAAAAAAAAAGATTCATGATTGTCACAGTGGATTAGCCAAATCAAGAGCTGACCTCTTTAGAAATGCACTTAATGGAGAAATAAAATGCTGCTTCTCTCAGTTTCATGGCAACACTGCTGAAGAGGTAAGATACAAGTCCCACTGGCTGGGGACAACTGGCTGGGGTTAGTGAGACTTCCTGCCAAACATCTGGAATTTGACTTGTTTGCCCTGCCCTTACATCGCCAGCTGAAAATATTCTCAAGCAGTGAGCCTTGCAAAGACTCTGCCTGGAACTTCTTCCTGGCCAGTTGATGGGGACTCTAACTAGGACTTTCTTTGTGACAAATGTTTCAGATATTGGTTGTCCATCCTAGAATGGTGTAATTGGCATGTGTGTTGTTCAGTTTTGGTGGCAAAGCATCATTTTTCTCTGATAAGAAATTGTGGATGCCATGCCAGCAGACAGATCTAACTTATGGGGTTTTTTTTTATTACTTTCCTTTGTATCAGTGGCCCCCAGCCTTTTGGCACCAGGGATCAGCTCCATGGAGAGAGGTTTTTCCACGGAAGGAATGTGGTTTTGTGTGCTGTCTTCATCCCATAGATGGGGTTTCACTTGTTTGCGGGGCCTGATTTTTGGCATGCTGTGGACCACTGCCGGTCCATGGACTGGCATTAGGTACCCTTATAACTGTTTTATCATATTTTGTACCATATTACTTTGGGAAGAGGCATATATATCAAATAAAGTATTAGTACTGGCTTGTGAGCCATCAGACTTGGCTAGGTTCACACATCACATTGAGCTGTAGACTTCTTTTGACTGTATGGTTAATCCAGCTGGCCATCAGCCTAGTTGGTTCTCCTTAGCAGTGAATTTGGCAGAACATGGTCATGCTGAAGTATCTTCCCACTGTTGCCAGACAATGACTTGTATTCTATAATCTCTCTCAGTGAAACAGTCTTAAGGCCCTGTCACACTGGCCAACGGATGCAAAATGTTTGTAAAAAGGACACAGCGGACGAGAAAAATGTTCCATCCATTGTTATCCACTCTCAAAAGGGGCAAAAATTTGCATAACCAGAGCGGATAACACGGAAAGGAACGGACGGGGGGAGGACGTAGGACGGATGGAAAGCAGATGCTCCACGGAAGCCTAGTGGATGGAAGTGGATGAGAGCAGATGGCACATCCGCAAGGGTTCCGGGGGAGCACAGCAAAGTGGATGTGGAACGGATACAGTGGATGCAGAGTGGATGCCGAGCGGATGAAGCGGATGCAAAGCGGATGCTGAGTGGATGAAGCGGATGAAGAGCGGAAGCCTAGCGGAAGCCTAGCGGATGCCTAGTGGAAGCCTAGCAGATGCCTAGCGGATGCCTAGCGTTCACTGCGCATGCGGGGAGGATGCATTGCATCAGCCCCGCGGATATAAAGGGAAGCAGCTCCCAAGCAGGTCACCATTCAAAGGAAAGACCTGCTTCCAGACACATCGCTTGCCTGCTTGTCTGCCTGCCTGCCTGCCAGCCTGCCTGCCTGCCAGCCTGCCAGCCTGCCTGCCAGCCAGCAACCCCACAATCATGGGGAAGAAGAGAAAGCCTCAGACAGTCCTGGCAAGAGGGACAGGGCCACCCTCCCACCCCCTGGCCCTCACTCTGCTTCTGCTGGGGCTTCTGTAGCATGGGCTCGCTCTTCTGGGGCTGGGGCTTCTGCTGCTTCTACTTCTGGAGGAGATGATGATGATGCTTCTGGCGGTGGTGCTTCTGCTGGTGCTTACTCTGCTGATGCTGCTTCTGGTGGTGGTGCTTCTGCTGGTGCTTACTCTGCTGATGCTGCTTCTGGCGTTGGTGCTTCTGCTGGTGCTTACTCTGCTGAAGCTGCTTCTGGTGGTGGTGCTTCTGCTGGTGCTTACTCTGCTGGCACTGCTCCTGGTCCTGCTGGTCCTGCTGGTGCCTCTGGTCCTGCTGGTGCTCCTGGTCCTGCTGGTGCTGCTGGCGCTGCTGGTGTTTACTCTGCTGATGATGATCATGGTCCTGCTGGTCCTGCTGGTCCTGCTGCTGCTGCTGGTGGTGGTGGTGGTGTGGAGGAGCAGCCCCTACAACCTGGAAGCCCCTCTGATGAGGGCCCATCTGGTCCTGCCAAAGGGAGGAAGAAGCATACCCGAGAACGGGAGAGGAGGCAATGCAACATCGAAGAGGAACATGAGGATGAGGTGCTGGAGTGGCTGAGAGAGAATGAGTATCTATGGCAGAAGGGACACAGGCGTACAGGGACACCAAAAGGAAGCAGGCTGCTTGGAGAGAGAAGGCAGAGAGCCTGGGCTACACTTCGGAGGTGCTCCTCGGCTGATGGAAGCACATGCACACCTAGTACGGGAAGCTGCACCTCAAGAAATATGGCCAGGCCACGGTCAAGCTGACGGACAGAGACACCTACGTCATGGCCAAGTGCAGCTTCCTGGAGGGTGAGATCCGCCACCGAGGAGCAGCCCCTCTCACAACCCTCTCTCTCAGGCAGCCTGCTGAGAGCCAGTCCTCTTCCGGCAGAGAGTCAGCTCCTGTCTCCAGGCAGGTATCTGTGGAGCGTGCCATGATGGAGAACCCCCTGACAGCTGTAGTACCCGTGGTGGAGCGCATGGAGGACCCCCTGACGCAGTGGAAGAAAGGAGATGGCACTTCCACCACAGCTCAACCCGCATCCACCCCCAGCTCTGCCTCCACAGAAAGGCAGAGAGGCAAACCGGAGGGACAGAGCCACACTATCCTGCTGGAGATAAGAGACACCATCAGGAGCAGCGTAGATCTCCTCTCTCAGCTGGTACACCGACTCCTCATCCACCAACCGCGAGCCCTTCCTCACCTATGTGAACCAGACCCTCATGGACATGGCGGAACCCCAGTACCAGGTGGTGAAGGACAGGATCACCGATCTGCTTCACAACCCTCCAGACCCAGATGAACCTGCTCCCACCCAGTCCAGGTCTGCTCCTCCACCCCAGGTGATGTCCCTCCCATTCCCAGGCTTTCCACAGGCCCTCACCTACCAAGGCTATGGCTACCAGGAGGTCCAGCAGCACAGGTAGCAGCCCTTCCCAGTCCAGGCACAGGTTCATCGGACGCCACCGTTGCCACCGGTTCCACTGATGCCACCGATGCCACCCACACCACTGATGCCACCGACACCACAGATGCCACCCACACCACCGATGCCACCGACGCCAGTCCTCACCTAGCTGCAGACCAGACAGCCCCACTACACTGCTCCTTCCTCCACCCCACAGCCAAGCCCGGCCTCAGTACATCTCTCATCAGTACTGGGGCTGACACCCCATGGCATGGAGGAAGGGGCTCTCAACATCACAGGGCTGAGCCAGCTGTCTGAGATCTTCCTTAACGCACCGTCCCCTGTTGCCCTCTCGGGGCCAGGCACCCCAGTGGCGCTTCAGACCATCACTCCAGCAGCAGCCACTTCCACAGCACCTGGACCCTTCACCCCTAAGACTGGGCACACCTCCGAGTGACCGAGAGGAGTGCCAGAGACTGGGTGGCTATCTGTTGACTTTATTTGGACACTTGACTTGGGTCATTTTTCTTTTACAGCTTGTTATTAATAAAGATTATATTTGCTTCACACACTTGCTTCATTTATTTTTTTCAATAAAGTCTTGGTGGAAACTTTTAGAAATGGTTTAAGCCTTTGCATGCTTGTGGGATGGGTTAAGATAGCAGTGGGATGGGCAGGGATACCTTTGGAATGGGTAAGGATAGCAGTGGGATGGGCAGGGATACCTTTGGGATGGGTAATAGCTTTGGGATGGGCAGGGATACCTTTGGGATGGGTAATAGCTGTGGGATAGATAAACCTCCAGTGCAAGCATTGTGGGACTGTATGGTCCACCCTCCCTATGCCACACCTATGGCCCTTCATTATCAATAATAATGTAATCATCCACACATGTCAACATAAACACAACTCTTTTTTAAATGCCCTGTTCATTGTAGGCCCAACCAACATACATGGCCCAATCTCATCTGTGTGATGAGACAGGCTGAAGGAAGCATCCATTAATCATCTATCATCCTGTCTTGCCACTCCACTGCTCCAGCTGGGGAGTTGCACCAGTGTTTCAGGAGGTTGCGCTGCTTCTTCCCTTCACGTGAGGCTCTGTTGGGGCCTTGCACATCCTCAGTGTCAATCAGGTTTCACCCTTGCCTCCATTCCCCAGGCTCCAGTCCCCATTACCTTGTTGGAGGTCTATGAGCCTGTTCTGCAAGACTGGGTAGCGGGTGCGCATGAGATTGTGCAGGATGCAGCAAGCTTCCACGATCCTCCTCACGGTCTCTGAGCAATGCTGCATGGTGGTGAGAAGTACCTTGAACCTGTTGGTCAGGATGCCAAAGGCATTCTCCACCACCCGCCTTGCCCTGGACAGCCTGTAGTTGAAGATCCTCTCTTCACGGGTGAGGCATCTGGAAGTGTATGGCTTCATGAGGTAGGTTCTGAGGAAGAAGGCGTCATCCCCCACGATGAAGTAGGGCACATCTTGCGTGTCGTTGGGCAGGGGGTCTGGATCTGGGAAGCCCATGATGAGGTTGCGTTCCAGCCCCTCCTTGAGGTGACTTGGCTGGAGCTTTGCAGGCCACGTGCTTCCCATCTATGGCTCCAACCATGTGGGGGAAGTTCCACTTCTGATACCACTGCTCTGCAACTTTCTTCCATCCTTCTTCAGTGGAGGGGCACTGGAGGAGCTCCTCCAGGTCTTCTTCGATGATGGCCTGCACCACTTCTCTGACCACAATGCTGATGGTGTTGTGTGGGACCCTCCAGCTGTACTGCATGCTCCTGTACGTGGTCCCTGAGGCCAGGTGGCGCAGAGTCAGTGCCACCTTGAGCCCAGGGTCCAGGCTGGGCTGGAAGTTGGTGCTCTGCTTGGTCAACCTGGTCAGCCACTCCACAACTTCATCAAACATGGCTGGAGGCATCCTCATGAAGTTCTGGAATGCACGAGGGTCTTCGTTCCTCAGCTCCACCATCAGCTTGTTATACAGTCTGTACACTGCTCTTCTCCCGATCCATCTTCGGACCCAGATGCTTCTTGGCCGCCTCCTTTTCTTCCCGTAGAACAGTTGAAAGAGCCTGTAGATGGCTTCACACTGTTGCAGAATGATGGTGGCTACCAAAAGGAGTGTGTTACAATCCATGGTGGACATCAATGGATGCTGTGGAAGAGCAAGAGCCAGATGAAGGCTGAAGAGGTCTGCACAGCAGGGCTGCTGGACTGAAAGTGAGATCCAGGTGGGTTCCTCCCCCTTTTTATAGGCAATATAGGTTTTTCACTATGTGTCCTTTTGCATCCTCTAGGCATCCTCTAAACATCCTTAATATCCGAGATAGGTTCCCTCTGCGAACGTTGTTTCCGTTTTAAATGCTTTGTGTGCGAGCTGCATCTGCTTTCATCCTTTCTCCGTCCGTGCTACAAACACTGCGCGTCCGTTCTGCATCCGTTTCGCTTCCTCCCTGTGTCCATTTTCCGCTGGAGCGGATTTGAGTTGCGCGGATGCACAGCGGATGCCTAGTGAATGTAGCGGACACGTAACGGATGTAGAATGGATGTTCTCCGTATGCATTGCGGATGCAGAACGGACGCGTTGGATACATTTTCTGCTCAAAAAGTTTTGAGCAGCTGAAAACTTTTTGAGTGGATGGAACCTCAGTTGACGGATTCTGGACGGATAGAGAGGAAGAAAAACGGACGCAGTGAGTACAGAACGGATGCATCGCGTTAACCAACGGATGGCAAGTGTTTCTCTCCATTTTACATCCTCTTTCCATCCGTTGGTGCAGTGTGACATGAGCTTTAGCAAGGTTTTATATCCTCACTTGTAAGGCTACCTTGTTTGGGCTGCAGAAAATGACCACTAGATGGTAGCCAAGAGGTAAGAAAACTCAACTTAAAACTCTTTGCTGCCCTCTAGTACTAATATGCATTTCTCCAGTCCACAATCACAGGCATTTCTTTATCTGGCAAGCAAGAAGAGGCATGACTTGGACACTATGAATAACCAGTGTTAACCAATAAGGAAGCTTAGAGTTTCAACCTCTATTTCTCTTGGAAGATTAACTATGTAACATGGACAATTTGTTGTGTTCTCACAACATAACCAAGTGGGTGGAGTTAGCTTAATTGGTGACTGCATGATGCTGTTCTGAGTTGAAATCCAACCCCGTGGATTGGATTTCCTTTTGGTGTTTCCACAATGCTTTAGGCCTGTTATACAAACAAGGTCAGTTATGTATTGCTTGACTTAAGCTGTAGCATTATGTATGAACTAGATTGCTATATTTTGTTCAACAAATTATGCATGTTAGATTAGGTTGATGTGTGAATTTATAAGACTGGTTTATGTATACAGTTGAGCAGAGTTCAGCGAAGTCAGGCATGGCAATCTCCTTTTAATTGTGTAGTTACAGAATGTTTTTCATGGGCCATAATTATAGTTCAACTATATTGAGCCAATGTAATAATTATAAAAGGACCGTTGCACTGTAAAGATGAGATGATGCAAAGCACTTGTGAGATGCTACTTTACAAAGTTTATTTTGTGGAGAAAATCTTCAAACATGTACATATATTCCGGCTTCCCACAATTTGAATGTAGATGGTAGTACTGATATCTGAATCACAATCTTATAGAGGAAACTATTTGAGTGCGCTTGTGATTGTAATGGGCAATTGTAATCTTTAGTGATTTTTGTAATGGATTGTGTGCAATTTTCCATTTTTTTAAAAAACATAACTCTGTATATCTGGAGCCTTTGTGGTTGCAGAGAGAAGGTTGAAAGAATGATGGCAGTGTATACTAAATGCTCAGCAAAAAACCCGAGACATTAACTTCCTATAGGAAGGGATCTCTTTTCACCCGTCTCTTTGGGAACTGGAGAGTATTTCTCACTGATTTATAGAACTCAACCTAAAATCTGGAATCAGTTAATATTTCAACTACATTTCTGATTTGGACGGGTTGAAATAGTGTTGTTTTATTATCTTGTGGTACATGGGACCTCAGAATTCTGAACAAATTTCTACTACTGGTTTTGCGGCATTGATGTTTCATGGCGTAAATTATAAGTAGACCTTCATTAAAGCAATAACATCCATTGTGAAGCTGAACCAGTTTCTTTGAGTAGTTATCTATTTAAATTTTGTAGCTTGTTGTGATGATTTGTATGTTCTTTTTACAGCTTCCTGTAGCTTAACAGTATCTGAGTACAAAACCTTTTTCATCCAAAGGTTTTAATTATTCTTCAAAGGCCACTTAGATGTATACATGATGGTATTCATACTAATTTCTTTTGACAGCTGTTATACATCAGAAGGATGTTATGTCAGATATATTAGAAGAAATGTTGTTCCTTGGAGTGAAATGTGAAATTGTGCCCATTGTAGTCTTAATAACAATATCTAATTTTCTGATCATCTATGCCTCAGTTTCTCTCTGCTAAGGCAGATAACCTCATCCAACCCTGTACTGTATAATTTGGAAAGTTTTGTGCTTGATGCTCTGGCCAACAAATGGCATTAGCACCTTGCAGGATTGAGGCCTTTGACTTGAACTGGGAAATAGATCAAGTCCTCTGTCCAACTGAGCAGTAGCCAAATTTGGAATAGTGGAGCCTGGCCAGCTTGTTTTTAGTACATTGTCCTGCAGAAGAGGAGCTCTGGATGCCTTCCCTACAGCTGAAATTATAGTTGACCTTGCAAGGGTCAAGCAGCTGGGATATAAAAGACTGACTTCCCCAACTGTATTCCAGTCACTGACCAAAGCTTGGGCTTTCCCTTTATCACAGAGATAGCTTCTATAACCTGATGCATTTGCTAAATAATATATATAATGCACCCTTCTGACTTCCCATAGCGACAGCTGATAATTTGACTTTGAGAAAACTTTTCAGTGGGTTTCACAGAGTCTAATCTCATCTCAAAGGTTTTGATGATTTCTCTTTCCTCCCCCCACCCACTCCTTAACACCACACACATCGTATAAACCTGGAACACAGCATCCACCCAAATATTTTTTTTATAAGCAAATATTGCAAAATGGAGTACTCAGAATGCTGCTTTTCAACAATTACACTTCAAAAGATACTGTAGAAGCCAAGCCTAAGAAGAATCTTCCAAAAGTGGTTTGTTTGATCCCATGCATAACAAAACCTACATGAAATAATGAAGCATTTTGCATGGATTCATGTTGCTTGGATTAGTGTAGCTGTAATTCATCCAAAAGCCTGGGATTTGCTGAGTCATATGCATCACAATCTTCTTATGTGTGTATACTGGAATGGTGTATATTTTGCTAATGATTTGAAGGAAGTGCTCAGACACTTCATGCCAACATTGCACCTCTCTACCATTCCTAGAGTGGCCATGCCTTTTTTCCCCCAGTTTGAACATATGCCTGAAAAAATTGATGCCTGCTGAAATGAATAGCAGAGATGCTCATGTGAATTCAGAATTCCTCAGTCCATGTTGAAAGAACCTTCTGACCAGACCATCACCATTGGTTTGGCAAAACTGCACATCCTCATTTCTAAAGATTTCAGCAGATAGTTTTAGTCCAATGAAATGAAAAGATATTTCAACTCAGAAAAATAGCATGAACGTATCACACAAAGGATAGCAGTGCAAATGAGAATCAACCAATTGTTTTTAATATAGGAAACACCACAAGGTACAATGATTGACCTGGAGGAAAAAACCAAGCCATTCATGGGCATATTCTTGGCTTGTTCAGATTTCAAACAGGCAGGGCAATAAATTTCTCTCCAGAAACTCAGCCTTGCATTCAGTAACTAGATAATAGCAGAGGCTTCCCACTCAAGGTTTGATTCCCTGCTGCTTTATTGCAGACAAGAAAGTAGTCATAGGCACAACAAAGGCATGCCTGCTGCAGAACAAGAAATCAAACCCTGAATTTAAGCAGCCCCAGTGTTTAAATCCTAAACATTTCCCTCCCATCCTTTCGAGTCAATGGATGTTTGGCCTTTCTATTGTCCAGCCTTGAAATTGGGAGCTCCTGCTCCCATTTATACAGGGATTATTTATGACCTGAGCACTCTGGTTGCTACTCTTCAGCTTCAGTCTTCATTGCTTGTCAACAAATATTGGCTCTTAGAAAGACTTTAAATCACTGAGTGAAGCCTGTTTTTGAATTTTCCAGATTTTTGCAAGTCTACATCTGAAAGCTGATGTATATTATACACACAGATTGAAATTCAAGGTTTAAAAATTCAACTTTTTTTTTTTAAAAAGGGGCTACACTAATTTTCATAAAGTTTTATTTTTATCTTTATTCCTGAGACTAATAATTTTGCAAAATGTTTTCTGTGCATGCAAAGTCCTACTTCAATATTTTACTATAACATGGACTTCTCTCAAGTTCTGCTTTCAGGATTTTGGTGCTTTCATCCTGTGCTTTGTAAAACCCCAAAGTGGTTAAAATTGGTCTATCAAGCTTTTATTAAAACTATTTTTTTGAAAACAAAAATAGGCATATCCAAATCCAAGAAATGATTATTCATAGGGATATACAGCAAGAGTATTTCAACATAAATTCCACAGAAACAAATTCAGACATTTTGTTCCTAGAAAAATCCATGGCTGCCAAGATACAAGTATCATGTTGATTCTCTACTGTGATATATGTGTGTAGCATAGACTATTTTCTATGCTTGATGGTTAATAGGATGCCCATAAGCAATACACCAGAAATAACTTAATGCATAATAAATATTTATATAAACATGCATTATCTAGTTTTAATGTATACAAATTCACATCATGTGAGCATGAGCTATAGCATCTTCCTTTCATATAGAAATTATTTTACATATTAATTTTATTTTGAAAGCTTTTTGGCTTTTATAAATGTTCATGTTCTGTTCAATTAGATACAGAATTAGGAGGCAATGGGTAATATGAATGGACCTTACATATTGTACTTTCATTGTCACAAAGAAAGTGGCAAGACAAAGTTGAAAGGCAATCATTCGCCATTGATTATGAAATGGTTTGAAGAGTATCTTTCTTTCTCCAGTCTAATAAGTATTTTACAATCAAAAGTCCCTATGGAAGACTCGTTTGAAATTTCAATTGCTAGGCTAGCCTTTTTCTTTTCACCCTATTGCAGTGTTAACTGAAATGCTAAAAATAAAATGGAATAATATTGTATGGAGAAATGGAATAGGATTTTGGAAATTTACAGTGCTTTGAGTTTGATTTCAGAAAGTTGCTTCAGAGCCTACAGGTAGTCCTCAACATATGACTATAATAGAGTCTGTGCATTACAGTTGTATAACATGATGGTCATAAAATGGGCCATGTGGTTACCAACAAAAAATGGTGGTGGTTAAGCAATCCCCACAGTCCTTAAGTAAACACTATTGTTTTTAAGTGAACCGATGGTTCACTATGAGCAGGGTTTTGCTGAAAACTGGAAATAAATGCTGGGTTTCAGTGAAACTGTCGTAAAACATGGTCATGTGACTGTGGGATGCATGCTGCAAATGACTATCAAAGCAGCCTAGTGCCTCAAGTTCAGCCGCTTGACTTTGGAGAGGGCCTGACCATTGGAATATTGTATCCAGGTTGTAAGCCCTTTTTATCTGGTCAGTGATAACTTTGAACAGTCTCTAATTGACCAGTCGCTAGTTGAGGATCACCTGTAGGTATAATGCCTGCTTCCAGCAGGCTTTAAAGAAGACATATTTTTTTTCCCCTCAGCTTTGTGGAGTTACATTTACCCATTCTAATTTCCATGGCCAATTTCAAAATACTATAGAAAATACTATTTAAACTATAGTTTAAATAGAAACATAATACTATCATACTGGAGGGAAACTGATTATGTGAATTGTGGGTCTGATCAAACCATTACCATTTTACCAAGGAAATGTTGATCAAACTTAAAGCAGACAACACTTAAATTAAAGACCAAAAAGTCCAGTTGCCTCCTGAAAAAGCACCTTTGGGATAACCAGACCTGGATGACTGAGAATCTCCATAGACATTTAAACTTAAAACAAGATTCTCTTTTGTAAATAAAACACCTGGCCACCCAACAAGGAAGAAGTTTGATGATGCAAGTGCTAGAGTATGACAAATCCTCTAGATATTAAATAACTGGATAAGAGAATTATTAGATGAAGGGAAGGCTAACTGATACACTGTAGATGCTTTTGACTGCATCTCCAATAATCCTTTACCATTGTTCATATACTGGGTAAAGCTGATGGGAATTGAGTTCTAAAACCTTTGGAGGGTACCAGATTGCTTCTCTTGCATTAGCTGAACCCTTAAAAAAGAAGACAGCTATACAAAAAAGCAAACACAGAGAACCAGATATTTAGATCTTTCTAAGAAAAGAAGTTTGGTTTCTTTTGTGAGCTTCCAGCAATACTAATTTGTTCAGAAATGAGATGAAAAAGAACTGGAGCTTTAATAAATTGGGGGTGAAAGCCAAATTGATTGTGACTATCTAAACTGAAATATTTGACTGCTTAGTTCTTAAAAACTTGGATTCACACTCCTGGGCATTTTGATGGTGAATTGGAATTTTCTAGTAAGATTTTCCCAGTTGGTTGTACATCTTTTAAATGGCAGATAGAGATAACTCCCTGACTGTCAGCTTTTGCCAGTATGAATGGATATCAATTTACTATGGTTTGTTAGCTGAGGAGAATTTACAAATTGCATGAATTTTTCAAAATATTTAAAATAGCAAATGAGGAAGAAAGAGAAGTATACAATTACAACCACTCTAATTCACATTCAGGACTATGTAGAAGCTGGGAACCTGGATAATTATGTTTAGTTGAGAGTCTATAATAATGAGATATATTGTATTTCAATTAGCTGGGATAGTATTTTCTTTTAACAAGAGAAAAACATGTCTTTTGATACACACTGGAGAAAGGTGGGAGAAAAATCTTGCCATTTTTTCCAGTCTTTTTTTCCTGCCTTAACAGAACATTGCAAGTTTGAATCAGAATTATATTTTATTCACAGTATATTATTATTATTATTATTGTTATTGTTATTATTATTATTAGTTGGCAGGTGTTTAGACTGAATTTGTAATTTTTATCCACCTCTCAAGTCCTTCCCCCAAGAGAGAGGCAAATTTTTTTGTTTGATGGTGTTAAAGGGTGTAAGCTGTTCCATGTAAAGCTGTGTTTTGCAATTGATTGATGGTGATGTTGTCAATGCTGACCATGTTCAAGTGATGCTCCAGTTCTTTAGGATTGCACCCAAGGAACCTATTGCTGCTGTTGTTGTTGTTATTATTATTAAATTTATATGCCACCCACCTCATTATCAAGCAATTTTGGGCAGAATCATAAAAGCACAATGTAAAACAAATAGAACATTAAAAATAAAACATTAAAACATTAAAATTGAAAAAAAGGTTCAATTAGTAAAAGGGGGTAGAGCTTGGATCTTCTCCTAAACTACTTTCCACCTGCAGAGGGGGACAGCCCCATCAGGGTGCCAAGCCAGGTGGCAGAACCAGGTTTTCAGGCCTTTTGGGAAGGCTAAGAAAGGGGGTGGACCTCACCTTGAGGGGCATAATGTTCCAAAGAGCGGGAGCCAGAGCAGAAAAGTTTCTTCTCCTGGACTCTGCCAGCTGTTATTCATCAGCCAACAGGGTTCATAGCATGCCAGAATGATTGGGATGTTCCAATATCATTGGAGTGAGACAAATCCTCAGGTAGCCTGAACCCATGCCACAAAGGGCTTTAAAGGTATAACCAACATCTGGAATGGGACCTAGAAGCCCTAAAACAGGGGTGGGTGTCAAACTCAATTTCATTGAGGGCCACATCAGGGCTGTGGTTGACCTCAGGGACCAGGTGGGCGTGGCCAACTGGGTGGGTATAGCCAGCTTGACGCCACTCCCCACACTGCTGGCATGTTTCCTCTTTGCATTGGGTAGATCGGGTCGAAGCCACATGGGCTGGCCCCTTACATTTTTCAGGACAACCACACTAGTGGGCCCCTTATATTTTCCAAATGGGCCTTGTGTTTGACATCTCTGCCCTAAAACTATCGGATTCCTGCATTCTGTGCTTGTTGTAGTTTCTGATTACTCTTCAAGGTTAGCCTCATATAGAGCACATTGCAGTAATCCAAACACAATATGTTCTACACAAGGCTCAATAATTAATAGTTCAAACACAACAGATATAATCAGAAAAATCCACCTTTTCCTAAGAAGTCAACAGATCTCTCATTGTATCCTAGTAAACGTCAAATCAAAAATGTACAGATAAGCTCAGAAGGCAAACAAATACCCTTTCCAATCTGATAAAATTGAAGTTCCCAAGGTAATACATTATTGTGTTGTAAACACTTTTTTCTTTCTATATATATTTCTATTATTTGATTACTATTTTATTGGACGGGGAAGGGTGTTCAGATGCTTTTTGAGCTTATGTGTAAATTTTTGAAGGAGCCTGGATCATATATTCCCTCCTTCCGGGAGGTTGTGTCACATCTGGAAGTTTGTATAGGAGTTTATCCAAGCACTGCAGCACAGTTACAGCTTTTTCTCATTTAAAAATCATAGACTGGCATTTTGAATTGAGGGCTGGGGAAAGAAGGAAGTGGAGGGGAGCTATCAGCCAAATGGGAGGCTGGAGGAGAATTGAAAATGGTTTCCAGAAGTTTTCCTGGGCACACTTTCTTTCTGTTTTTTTTTTAAACTGCACATACATCTAAATGAAATTATGCATTTGCCACTGTTACCTTTTCTTCTTAGGTTTCACTGAATTTACTTCTTTTAGTCACTGAAGGGTTGCCATGCAGTGGAACTTGAGCAGGAAGTTGAGAAGTGAGAGTTTTGTTGGAATCTTTGGAAAAAAAACACCTCTTAGAGATACTTGTGGCATTGCAGATACTGAAAAGCAGACTTGCACTCTTTGGATCTGTGATAGTCAAGATAGGAAATCCAGAACAGGAAATTCATAAATTCTCGATTTTTCAGGAAATCCAGAACAGGGACTCATAACAAGTTATGACTAAAGACAGAGACTTCCGAGGTCTGGCTTTAATTTGTTCGAGTGAAAGGAATTTCTTGAATTCTAGTTTTTATAGTTGGTTTGCCTGCTCTTTGGAGAAGGGAACTGCTACACTTCATCTGCATATGCTGATACATTTAAATGAGTATTGATATACACAATGAGGAGCTAGTTAAACTGATTGAAAACATGCCAGGGTGGAAGCTTTCCTTGAAAGCTAAGATATTATTGTCATCACTGCTTAAAGAAATGCTTTTCTTACATGCAGCAAGTTGTTGTTTTTTTTAGCAGCCATAAGATGGACTCAGGATTCAAGAAATCTGGAGAAAGCACCAGTTCCAAACAATGTAGGTGATAGGCTGTTTAGTGGCTGAATTCCTCCATCACACTTAGCTGCATTATAATTTTACTGATCATTGATTTACTGTTATGCATATTTGAATTGTGCATAATGATGGCTTAGCATGTTGTGTTAAACTGACTATGGCTTATTCAACAACCCACCATTAAACAAATAGCAGTTTATCACAAAGTATGAACTTAATCATCCTCTTAACATGCCCTAGAAGCTCTTAAAGTTTAATATGTCTGCACTTCGGGGATGGACTATATTATCAATGGGTTGTAGAATATATGACAGTATTCTTAGACTCACTGGAGGTTTCTTGATGCAAGGGAGGTGCCCATGGATTTCCTTGTTTTGTTATTCCCATTATTTCCAAATTTGCTTCATCATGGGCACCAGGTATTTCACAGAAAAGCAGAGTGGGCAGATTCATTTTCCAGGGTCTTACATTCATAAAATTCTGGGAGCTGAAGTCTGTACATTTCCCTAAAAATTAGGAAACACTATTTTAATATATGATAAAGTCAGCCGTGAATAGGATGTAGCCCCATGTCTTAAAATATAACTATAATAACAATAGCACTTAGACTTATATACCACTTCAAAGTGCTTTACAGCGTTCTCTAAGCAGTTTAAAGAGTCAGCATCTTGCCCCCAAAAAGACTGTGGGCTTCAAACCATAGAATTCCATGTCCTACAACAAACCAGTTCTAAAACAATAGAGTCATTCAGAAGAAATTGTACACACAGGATGCATTTGTGAAATTAAAAAATGTTATAACAAGGAAATACCCAATAAAGCATTTTGAGCTAATCTGAAATTGCATATTTAGAGTCTGTGTTGCGACTGGGAAATCTCATATTGGGAGCTGTTTGTAAAAAACACAAATACAAACAGTGATATTTCTCTATCAGCTATTGATTTATCCCTAAAACTTCTCTCTTTATATATAGGTAATTGCTTTGTGTGATATGTGAATCCAGCCACTGGAAATCATCCAGAGCCAAAAAGACCCAAAACATTAAACATGGTTTATTTAGTTTTGACTTATTTACTCTTTAGCTTGCAGCCCAACAGTTGTCCATTGCCATTTATTCAAAAAACTTTGACGGAATACCTCTGGCTTCACTCAATATATAAACCAGACTGTTGATTTTAAGGCTATACTGGACTTGGAATAAACTTGTAGTTTATTTCTACAGCCCCTGACCTTTTGGGCACTCAGGACCGGTTCCATGAAGAGAGGTTTTTTCTGCAGACTGGAGGGGGTATGGTTTCATGTGCTGCCTGCATCCCTTGGATGGGGCTTCACTTGTTTGTGGGGCTTGGTTGCTGGCATGCCATGGACCACTGACAGTCCATAGACCAGGGGTTGGGAATCCTTGGTTTATTTCATTGGAACAGAGAAATTTATTTAGCTAAATTGGACTGACTGACTGGATGATAGAAATCATGCCATGAAAGATACGTGTTGGCAGGTTATATGCACAGCATGGGAATAGCACATGAATGTCATAGTCATATGTTTTCAAAGACATGTTTTTTTGTTACCTGACCTATTTTGGAGATGGGATTATTGGGCCACATTTCTGGATTGGCCAATTTACTGTGATTCTTGTGGGTTCCTTTATAATGGGATAACTTGTGTTTGAACTCAGCGGGGCTTGGAGGTATGGCCAGAGTGGGCGTACCCGGCTCAAGCTCCATTTTTGGCCATGATGCCAGTGAAAACAGAGCTTGGGGGTGGTGGCACGTGGCAACAACCTCCTGCAGCACTCTGTCAGTGAAAATGGAGCTCAGGGTGGTGGGTGAGGCCCTCCCGAGCTCGATTTTCACTGGCAGAGGCACCACAGGCTGGTCCTTTGCTATTGCCAGGGTGACCCTCTAGGCCAGATCTAAGCACCTCGCGGGCTGCATCTGGCCAGCAGTCCTTGAGTTTGACACCCCTGGGATAGACTGCAAAGGAAAGAAGTTTTCAGGTGTTTTTAATTGTTCCATTCCAACCAGTGGAGGAAACACTTAGGCGCTTAAGCCCATGTCCCACTGCACCAATGGATGCAAAGAGGATGTAAAACGTTAAAAAAAGCTTGCCATCCGTTGGAAAACGCGATGCATACGTTGTGGAAAACACTGCATACGTGTTTCATACGCTCTATCCCTCCAGCATCCGTCCACTGAGATTTCATCCACGTAAGAAGTTTTGAGCTGCACAAACTTTGTGAATGGATGAACTTTCCACTGTGTACGATGTAAATCCGTGACATCCGAGCAACAAACGTTCTATGTCCGTTTATCATCCGTTAAACGTCCACTGTATCCTCTCTGCATCCTCTGGGCATCCTCGCAACTCACATCCGTTGCAGCTGAAAACGGAAAGAGGGAGGAAACAAAAGGTACACAGAACGTCTACACAGCGTTAGTAGCACGGAAACAGAAAGGATGTGCAGTGAACGTTTTGCATCTGATATACATCCGCTAGGCTTCCTATGAACATCCGTTTAACATCCCCGCTACATACTACCCACATCCGTTCTTTTCCGTTCTTTTCCGTTCTGTTTATGCAAATTTTCACCACTTTTTGGAGCGGATGACAACGGATGGAGCCACCCCCAAAATTTTGCTCATCCGCTGTGTCCTTTATGCATACGTTTTGCATCCGTCGGCCAGTGGGACAGGGCCTTTACATTCTGGCCCTTTTGCATTCTTCCAGGGTATTATGTTGATTCCCAGCAGTCTCCCAGATCTTTGGCTCTGCTGCTTTTTCCAGAACAAAATGCATTTTCAAGTCTGGCTGTTAAGACAATGTTAACAAAAGAGAACACTTCCGTAGGTGAACAGAGAGCCCACATGTTAGAATTCCATTGTGATGCTATCAAAATGTACAAGTGGAACCCTAATTTATTCAGTTAGAAAAGTTTTAGCCTGCATCTCAGTAACATACTTTTCTAGAAAAAGCATATCTTAAGCCACACTAGCCTCTGGTTAATGGAGATCTTTGTCACTTAACCTCAAGCTATATCACTTGCATTCTGAGCCTGTCTTTTAAGTTTTCTTTTGCAATGATATTTAGCAATCCCCCACATAATTCCTTGTCAAAAAAATAGTTCCTTTCGTAAACTGGATGCTGTCATTCTGCTTTGCCGAATCTTTTTCTAAAGACCTGTGTTCTGGATACATCACTACTTTGATGAGGAAGAATCTTTATCAAGCAATATGAAAATAATGTGTGTCATTCATATGAATGATTTAATTGTAAGTTACTGTTTTTACTGCAAGGGAGAGCATTGAGGGTTATATTCAGATAGCTGTCAAAGAAAATGGGAGTCCCAAAATATTTAGATTGGAATATAATGGATAATCTTGACTATATTTTCTGTTCTTTATTACGGCTTTTGTTAAGGCTCTTGGAGGCCTCAATCAAGATTAAGCTTTTTTTAGGCCAAACATACAGATGCAAGCTAGTGTGAAATTTTAGAAGAGTGAGGAGGTGAGGAGATAAAACTTTGCTCCTTGCATTTTCCTGTGGGATTTGCCTGCTGTTATGGATCTGCTGGGAAGAGATGATGTGAAGTATGAACCAAATAGAAATTTAAATTAAAAAACTTCACTCAAGCTTTTGTTCATGGGGCAGATTTTACATTTTTGCTGAGTTTAAACAGTGCACCAAGCCAGAATTATATATGAGTGAATCTGAGCATAGTGTGTTTTGTAAACCCAAATGTACAGTTTGTAAACCAATAATTTAAAGAAGCTTAGGGGAAAAAAAAGACAACCAGAATGACACAATAAATTTTGCCACCCAAAATTAGAGCAAGTCAGTTGGTAGGCCTGAAAATTGAAAACAATATGAAAAGACCCATTTACATTATGTTTTCCATTTAGCATTGTTCTGAAAGACTTGCTAATAGGAGGGGCTATCTCCTCCAATAGATCTGGAGGGTTAGAGAATCCATGTCAGAGATGGCATTCAGCAGGTTCTGACTAGTTCTGCAAAACAGGTAGTGGAAATTTTGAATAGTTTGGAGAACCAGCAAATCCCACCTCTGACTGGAGATTTTATAGTATCCTTCCCCTGCCATGCCCACCAGGCCACGCCCACAGAACCGGTAGAAAAAGAATTTGAATCCCAACACTGGTCCATGTCCAGTCAGGAACTGAGCCAAAACCACTTCCTTCTTCTTTTGCTCTTTTTAAACGAAACACTTAAAGCCCCTGTCACACTGCACCAACAGATGCAAAGAGGATGTAAAACGGACAAAAAAGCTTGCCATCCGTTGGTTAACGCGATGTACTCACTGCCTCCATTTTGCTTCCTCTCTATCCATCCAGCATCCGTTTATTGACGTTTCATTGACGTTTCATCCGCTCCAAAAGTTTTGGGCTGCCTAAAATGGACGAATTGGATACATTTTCCGCGCAAAAGTTTTGAGCAGCTCAAAACTTTCTGAGCGGATGAAATGTCAATAAACGGATGCTGGACGGATAGAGATGGTAGATGGTTTCGCACTGTTGCAGAGGATGGTGGCTGCCGAAAGGACTTTGTCACAATCCACGGTGGACATGACTGGATGCTGTGGAAGAAGAAGAGCCAGATGAAGGCTGCAGAGGTCTGCACAGGTGGGCTGCTGTTCTGAAAGTGAGATGCAGGTGAGTTGCTCCTGCTTTTTATAGGCAGTATAGGTTTTCCGCTAGGCATCCTCTAGGCATCCTCTAGGCATCCTGTAGACATCCTTAATATCTGAGATAGGTCCCCTCTGCGAACGTTTTTTCCGCTTTAAACGCTTTGTTTCCATTCTGCATCTGCTAGGCATCCGTTCTGCATCCGTTCCGCGTCCGTTCCGCTTCCTCCCTGCGTCCAGGCGGATGCGAGTTGCGTGGATGCGCAGCGGATGCCTAGCGGATATAACGGATGCGTAGCGGATGCGTAGCGGATGCAGAACGGATGAACTGGATACATTTTTCGCGCAAAAGTTTTAGGCAGCCCAAAACTTTTGGAGCGGATGAAACGTCAATAAACGGATGCTGGACGGATAGAGAGGAAGCTAAACGGAGGCAGTGAGTACATCGCGTTTTCGAACGGATGGCAAGGTTTTTTGTCCGTTTTACATCCTCTTTGCATCCGTTGGTTCAGTGTGACATGGGCTTTAGATTTTAAAAATATTTGATCTAGTGATTAAGGCACCAGAGTAGATACCAGGAAACTGTGAATTCTATTCCCACCTTAGGCATGAAAGCCAACCAAATGGCTTTTGGCCAGTTCCTCTCCCTCAGCTCAATCTGTTTCACAGGGTAGGGAAATTAGGAGGAGGAAGGAGTATTAGGTATATTTGCTGCTTTGAGTTATTTATAAAACATAAAGATGGGAAATAAGTATGTTGTTTTGGATTTCCAGATTTTCCCTTTTTATTCTATGTGCCTTTTCAATACTTAATTTTTTTTCTCAATGAAAATAATATTTTCTTTTTTTCCTCTTGCCCTTTGGAAATAGTTTTTTCTATATGCAGTTAATTCACCCATGTTGTCTTTTGTTTTTTTTAACCTGGAATTTAATAGGGCTTAGATTTTGCAGATATTAATTGGCTGATAGATGACTATGTGCCAGCAAGTTGTTGACTCTTTCAACCATATCAGATTTTCCCCCATGAATTAATGGATTAGCAGATTAAATATTTGACGGAATTTAAAATCTTCTCTAATGTAGGAAGTTTGATATATAAGCCTGAAAAATTAGTAATGGAAAAAGAAATGATTCAGGACAATATTTTTTTTAAGATTGGCAATTAAATGTTTCAAAATAATTTTGCATTTGTTAATTACTATGGCCCAACTAAGAGTAATTCAAAAGTTTAAAATAAACATTTTGAATACCTTTTTTGGCTGTGGATTAGATAAATATTTTATATTATTATATTTTATCAAATTTTAAATCTTTTATTAAATTGTAATACTGTTTCATCTGAATTTAATTCTCTAACAGAAAATGCTATGTACTGGAGTTTAAAATAGCTGATGTAAATAACTTTTAAATCCTTCAGAAAAGAATAAACATTTTTAAAATTACATATCAGACTTGCTCCTGACTTGATTATTTTTTAGTATTTCAGTCACATGTAGATTGGTTAGGTGAAATTAATGTAGATTGTATCACAGCTTCTGATCAGGCACCAATAATATTAACAAGTATTAAAAGAAAAACATACTATTTTTTAAAAGCTGGGTTTAATGCCTCATTATTAAAAGATTGCTTTTTCATAAAATAGGCAAAATATGTTAACTTTTTTAAAAAAAATACAATAGATTATTTGCAAATTCAATGGAGGATTTTTAATGTGTTTGAGATACTTTGTATTCATAATGGTATTTTTGCAAATGTTTCATGAAAAAATAAAAAACAAAGGCTAGTAAGACAATTTATACTGAAATAGGGTAATGCTTTTAAGTCTTTTATGTTTGAATCTAAGTCCTTTTATGCATCTAACTTAAAATATTACTGTAACTGAATAATTTAAAGCAAATATATTGAGAATGAGCAAAAAGATTACTGGTAAATTACTGCAAGAGCAGTGGCAAAACAATATCATTCCTACTGTTAAAAGATGTTTGGGCAAAAGTATACAGAGGTTCTGATGTAATCAGCAATTTTTAAAATATACCTTGACTTTATATTCAGAAGAGATTGGAGAAGAGATTAATCATTTCTTAAATAATACAGCCTTTCCAAAGATTATTTTTTGTTTGACCAGCTGGATATTTATCTCTTCAGGAAATAATAGGACTATTTCATACATGAAAACAGGAAAATCTCCTGGTACTGATGTTACCCTGTTGGTTGATATAAGACAACAATTGTTGTTTTTTGGTTCCTATCTTATTGGAGGTTTAGAATTATATTTTAATGAATGACGAATTTTCATCTTTCTTTCATGAGACCTAGCTGCTGAAAGTCACTTGAGCTGAAAGATGAGTGGCAAATATATTTGATAAATAAATATGACTGTGATTTTTTAAAAAAATGGTAAAAATTCTATTGATTGTACAAGCTATTGCATGATTTATCTTTTAATGTTGATGCTAATATTTTGATAGCAACTTTGGCACATCAATTTTAGATAGTTCTACTTTTGATTATTTCTCTCACACATTTGATTTTTTAAAAGGGAAACAAGCCTTTGATCATGTTAGGTTACTATTATAGGTATACATTTATTTATTAGGAATTTCCTCTAATGGTTTTATTAGATGCAGAAAAGGCCTTTGATATGGTGCAGTTTATATTTTTGGAACAACTTTTAGCCAACTATAGATTATTACTATTGTGGTTTGTCATATAGTCTGCCAAATATTTAGTCTAGATTTGGCATTTTTATCCACCTATCACCCCCTTTCCAAAGATCTAGGATAGGCAGATGTTGTTCCGTGGATTGAAAGGTATTTTTGCAGGATGTAAGCTGTTCTTAATAAAGCTGCCTTTTACAATTGACTGAAGGTAATTTAGTCTATATTAATGATATTCAAGTGGTGCTGCAGATGTTCTGGGATTCCATCCAAGAGTGCTGATTACCATTATTATTACTATTTGAATTAGAGCGTGTTATTCTAAGTTATTTTTACTCATTTACTCAATTACTCAAGATTCTTTGTGGTAGTTATAGTTATATTTAATTTGATATGGGAACCATTGGTGTGTCTTATCACTCAGACAAAAGACATTCTGAGACTAACAGATAACAGATAATCAGAGTTGGAAGGGACCTTGTAGGTCATTTAGTCCAACCCCCTGCCCAAGCAGGAGACTCTATACCATTTCTGACAGATGGGAGTCCAATCTCTTTTTGAAAGTCTCAAGTGATGATGCTCCCACAACTTCCGAGGGCAACTTCTGTTCCATTGGTTGATTGTTCTCACTGTCAGAAAGTTTCTCCTTATTTCCAGGTTAAATCTCTCCTTCTTCAGTTTCCATTCATTATTCCTTGTCAGGCCTTTGATGTGCCTTAGAAAATAGCTTGACCCCTTACTCCCTGTGGCATCCCCTCAAATATTGGAACACCGCTATCATGTTTCCCCTGGTCCTTCTAGAAGTCCCTGGCACTAAGTACACATTGTTCTGATATGCCACTGCTATTTTCCTTAATTAACTATCAATGTTATACACCAAAATGTCTTGATATAGTACAACCCTATTTGTTAAAGTCATCTAGCCCACTAGATTTAGCACAGTGGGTTAGTTTGAGTCCCTTCCATCAAAAAATGGCATCCTGTTGGCCTCAGGAGCCGCTCCTTCTCTGTGTCCATGCTTATCCTGTGAAACAGCATCACCTTGGACATCCAGATGTTCCTAACTCATGTACTTTCATAAGGCTCTGAACATCTCTCTGTTTTTCTGGGTCTGTGAACTAGGAGGTTAAGTGAGCTCTGCTGAATGCTGCTTTTATTATTTGAGTTTATTGTTTTAACCTTAGATGTCATGGCTTAGCAGTTAAATGTTATTTTAATTCTGTAGAGACACTGTTGTAAAATGAGCAATCATATAAATCATTTCAACAAAAGAATACATGCATAGAATAAAACTCATCAACTTTGTATGGGCTCTAATGTATCTATGAACTTAGGGATCTTGAAATAATTATCTCAAGAAAAAAATCTTTGTTTGGTGATGCAAATATTTCAGATTGTTTATCTTGGTTTGATATAAATAAATAGTTAAAAAAATCCCCAAAATTTATGGGGAAAGATAAATAAAGTAAGAATGAGTATTACTACCAGATACTGTATATGTATACTGAAATTAATATCTGAGATATTTCAGGCAGTTTGATATGTTACAAATAGTTTGCATGGAAAAAGAGCAAACCCACAGATTTTCTTTGTCTTAATTACGATTCACATATGGAAGGAATTTTTACTTTCCTGATTTTCAGTTTTATCACTGAGCATACAATTTAATTTTCATTTCTAACCCTGTGATCATCCAAAAACAATGATGGACACAATTTTAAAAATTATTATGTAATACCTTTGATATTATGATAGGGCTATTTTTCCTCTTTCCATCATAATTCTCTTGGAAGATATTGGGACAGAAATACATTTTAATTCTTATTCACATGAAAAACTTGCAGTTTGATATAAGCCCACATTGAAAATAGCATGTAAGTTTTTAAAAAAAAGAATTCAAATTTTTTTAAAACTAGCTTATTGCCAACCAAGCATTGTAGTTTCTGCAAGAGATATTTGAACTGTTTGCAGAATGGCAATATATTTCATCATAACAGCTTCTGAATTATTCTGTATCTAAAGATTGTTTTTTTAATATAAACTAAAGAGCACTTTCAAGATTGATATCAAGAACTTTCAAGAACTAAAATATGCTGTATTAGCAAATCAGTTAAAGTTCTTAAGAATATTTTTCAATGATCTTAATGTATTAGTGAAATACAACAAAGTAATACAAGAGTAATAGTATAATAAAAATAGACATAATGCTCATTAAAATGAACTAATATTGTTCCATTTCTGATTATATTAAACTAAGTCTAATTCAAGAAAAGATTTTTCTGATCATGCTGAAAATAGAAAATATGGACAGGTGTAAGTTTAGGTTTTGTCTACTGTTCAGTTTTGATATCTGTAAGTTTTAAAAGTATGATTTTGAGAAGAATAATTTAGCTTAAACATTAATGTGATTTGAAGTTTCATACAAAAAAAACTGTTCTGAAGCTGCTTCTTCATTGCAATAATACATAAACTGATCAATGTTCTTTGTGAAAAAAATTTAAAGTTTTTTTTAAAAACAGTTTTACATACACATATATAATGTACGTGGGTATGTGTTATGTGGATGTATATATAGTTTTTTAATTTTTTCACTCATTTTCTTTTTGTAACTTTTTGTGTACTAAAGCAGTTTTAAAAATCCATGGATTCTAGAGTCAGGAAGAGCCTCAATTTTAACAAATAACTGATGTATCTAATGAAACAGAGAGCACTGTCCTCCGTGGGTAATTCCTCTAAAAGAATGAATGTGTTTGCTCTGCAAACAGGAAAGTGTTTTGCATGTGTAAAGCCAAACTGATAAAACACCTAGTCCCTAATTGCTATGGTTTTGAAGAAATTAATAATATAAAAGTGATTTAGAAGCCTTTCCACATGCTTAAAATACAGCAGTAATTTTGAAACCAGTGGTTCCCCGATACTGCTGTGGCATAGTTACTTGGAAATAATTATTCCCAAACATGTGGATCTTCTGAATGAAAATGTAAATGTGGTGTTGCATAGACAATCTCCTGAATGAAATAACTTTTCTCAGCGTAGGACCCTCCAGATGGATTGGAACTGCAATTCCCAGAATTCTTTGGCAACATACATGCTTGGGAAGTGTAGGAGTCTGTGTCCAATGCACTAGATCAAGAAAATCTGTATAAACTTTATAAGAAGAATTTGGGGGCATTTATTTCTCTCTGTTGTGGTTTCCCTCCTTTTTTTCTTTGTGTGTGGTTAATCATTCATTTTTATTTTATGTCTTTTTCTTTGTATATAAATATATATGGTATTTCTGTTCTAGACATTCAATCTCCATTCTTTCTCCAAACTATATTTTGCAAAGTTCCATGAGACTCAAAAGCTCTTGCATTTTGTAACAAAGTAGGGAAGCTCTTGCATTTTGTAACAAACTAGGGAAGGAACACAGGCTGTTTGTCTGCTGCACAAGTACAATAACATATGTAATTAGTTAGTCCTTCTGTTGGGCACTTCTTAATGCCAATCATTCAGTTGGGAGTGAGGAGAAAATTATGCCTTACAAAGCTGCCAGATGGCATGAAACGTAGGCACCTCATCTGCCTTGTGGAAATTCAGCATGATTGCAACATGCATGCAGTATTTCATGTTTTTACTTTTGCTTTAATGAGATCAAAAGGCAATGGAAAGGCATTTACATCCAGAAGATGGCAGAAATGGGAGTGAATAAGATGTTTTGTTTTGGCCCTTTTGAAAATAGATGGCATGTCTTGACATATAGGACTAAACAGCCACCTCCCTCTCAATAACAAGAATTTCTTTCATTTTTCCTTCCCCTTGACTGATGCTGTCGGAACAAAATTAGCATTCTGGTGCTAAACTGTGCAACTCAGATTACGACAATTATAAACCCTACAAAGAAGACATTGCTTAGAAGTTGACTGAGTGTAGCATTGCCAAATTGAAAATGTAAGGTTTATTAGCCTTTACATTGATTTCCTCCTGAAGGAGACAGAAAGGCTCAGAAACTTGTTAGTTTAGCCCCTGTCACACAGCACCAACGGATGGAAAGAGGATGTAAAATGGAGAGAAACACTTGCCATCCGTTGGTTAACGTGATGCATCCGTTCTGTACTCACTGCGTCCGTTTTTCATCCTCTCTATCCGTCCAGCATCCGTCTACTGACATTTCATCCGCTCAAAAAGTTTTGAGCTGCATAAAACTTTTTGCGCGGAAAATGTATCCAACGCGTCCATTAGACATCCGCTACGCATACGGGGAACATCCGTTAGACATCTGTCATCATCCGTTACGCGTCCGCTATATCCGCTAGGCATCCGCTGCACATCTGCGCAACTCGCATCCGCTCCAGCGGAAAACGGACGCAGGGAGGAAGCAAAACGGACACAGAACGGACACGCAACGTTAGTAGCACGGACGGAGAAAGGATGAAAGCGGATGCAGCTCGCATACAAAGCATTAAAACGGAAAAAACATTCGTATAGGGGACGTATCTCGGATATTTAGGATGTCTGCAGGATGCCTAGAGGATGCAAAAGGACACCTAGCGGAAAACCTATATTTCCTATAAAAAGGGGAAGAAATCACCTGGATCTCACTTTCAGTCCTGCCCTGCTGTGCAGACCTCTTCAGCCTTCATCTTGCTCTTGCTCTTCCACAGCATCCAGTCATCTCCACCATGGATCAATACACACTCCTTTTGGTAGCCACCATCGTTCTACAACAGTGCAAAGCCATCTACAGGCACTTTCACCTGTTCTATGCGAAGAAAAGGAGGCGTCCAAGAAGTGTCTGGGTCCGAAGATGGATCACGAGAAGAACAGAGTACGGACTGTATAACAAGATGATGGTGGAGCTGAGGAACGAAGACCCTCGTGCATTCCAGAACATCATGAGGATGCCGCCAGCCATGTTTGATGAAGTTGTGGAGTGGCTGAGACCCAGGTTGACCAAGCAGAGCACCAACTTCCAGCCCAGCCTGGACCCTGGACTCAAGGTGGCACTGACTCTGCACCACCTGGCCTCCGGGACCACGTACAGGAGCATGCAGTACGCCTGGAGGGTGCCACACAACACCATCAGCATTGTGGTCAGAGAAGTGGTGCAGGCCATCATCAAAGAATACCCTGGAGGAGCTCCTCCAGTGCCCCTCCACTGAAGAAGGCTGGAGGAAACTTGCAGAGCAGTGGTATCAGAAATGGAACTTCCCCCACACCGTTGGAGCCATAGATAGGAAGCACGTGGCCTGCAAAGCTCCAGCCAAGTCAGGGTCCACTTATCACAACTACAAGGGCTTCTTCAGCATCATCCTGTTCGCCATGGTCGATGCTGACTACAAGTTCATGTACATCGATGCTTCAGGCAACGGGTCATCTTCAGATGCCCAGGTATACAACACCAGTGACCTCAAGGAGGGGCTGGAAGGCAACCTCATCATGGGCTTCCCAGATCCAGACCTCCTGCCCAACGACACGCAAGATGTGCTCTACTTCATCGTGGGGGATGACGCCTTCTTCCTCACAACCTACCTCATGAAGCCCTACAGTTCCAGACTCCTCCCCCGTGAAGAGAGGATCTTCAACTACAGGCTGTCCAGGGCAAGGCGGGTGGTGGAGAACACCTTTGGCATCCTGGCCAACAGGTTCCAGGTACTTCTCACCACCATGCCCAAAAACCGTGAGGAACATCGTGGAAGCTTGCTGCATCCTGCACAATCTCATGCGCACCCGCTACCCAGTGTTGTAGAACAGGCTCGTGGACCTCCAACAAGGCAATGGGGACATGGAGCCTGGTGAATGGAGGCAAGGGCGAAACCTGATAGATACTGTGGATGTGCAAGGCCCCAACAGAGCTTCACGTGAAGGGAAGAAGCAATGCAACCTCCTGAAACACTGGTGCAACTCCCCAGCTGGAGCAGTGGAGTGGCAAGATAGGATGGTAGATGCTTCATGGATGCTTCCTTCAGCCTGTCTCATCACATGGATGAGATTGTGCCATGTATGTTGAGTGGCCCTACAATGAACAGGGCATTTAATAAAGAGTTGTATTTATGTTGAAATGTGTGGATGAATGATTACATTGTTACTGATAATAAAGGGCCATAGGTGTGGCAGCTGGGAGGGTGGACCATACAGTCCCACTATGCTTGCACCGGAGGTTTATCTATCCCACAGCTATTACCCATCCCATAGGTATCCCTGCCCATCCCACAGGTATCCCTACCCATCCCAAAGCTATTACCTATCCCACAGGTATCCCTGCCCATCCCACTGCTATCCTTACCCATCCCACAAGCATTCAAAGGCTTAAACCATTTCTAAAAGTTTCCACCAAGACTTTATTGACTAAAAGAACTGAAGCAAGTGTGTGAAGCAAAGATAATCTTTATTAATAACAAACTGTAAAAGAAAATGACCCAAGTAAAGTGTCCCAAGCAAAGATAAAGTCAACAGGTAGCAACCCAGTCTCTGGCACTCTTCTCAGTCACTCTGAGGCGTGCCCATTGTCTCAGGGGTGAAGGGTCCAGGTGCTGTGGAGGTGGCTGCTGCTGGAGTGCTGGTCTGAGGCGCCATTGAGGTGCCTGGCCCTGAGAGGACAACAGGGGATGATGTGTGGAGGAAGCTCTCAGAGAGCTGGCTCAGTCCTGTGATGTTGAGAGCCCCTTCCTCCAGGACATGGGGTGTCAGTCCCAAGACCGATGACAGATGCTCTGAGCCGGGCTTGGCTGTGGGGTGGAGGAAGGAGGAGTGTAGTGGGGCTGTCTGGTCTGAAGCTGAGCGAGGTGAGGCATGGGTGGCATCTGTGGCGTCGGTGGCATCTGTGGCGTCGGTGGCATTGGTGGCATCGGTGGTGTTCGATGAACCTGTGCCTGGACTGGGAAGGGCTGCCTATGCTGCTGGAACTCCTGGTAGCCATAGCCTTGGTAGGTGAGGGCCTTTGGAAAGCCTTGGAAGGGCTGTGACATCACCTGGGGTGGAGGAGCAGACCTGGACTGGGTCAGAGCAGGTTCATCTGGGCCTGGAGGGTTGTGCAGAAGACAGGTGATTCTGTCCTTGATCACCTGGTACTGTGATTTGGACATGTCCATGAGGGTCTGGTTGACATAGGTGAGGAAGGGCTTGCAGTTTGAGGATGGTATGTCAGTGTGTACCAGCTGAGAGAGGAGATCTACTCTGCTTTTGATGGTGTCCCTGATCTCCAGCAGGATAGTGTGGCTCTGCCCATCTGGTATGGCTCTCTGCCTGCTTTCTGCGGAGGTGGAGCTGGGGGTGGATGTGGGTTGGTCTCTGGTGGAAGTGCCCTCTCCTTGCTCCCACTGCGTCAGGGGTTCCTCCATGCGCTCCGCCACGGGGAGTGCAGCTATCGGGGGGGGGTTCTCCGTCGTGGGACGCTCCACAGATACCTACCTGGACACAGGAGCTGACTCTTGGCCAGAAGAGGACTGGCTCTCTGTGGGCTGCTGGAGAGAGAGGGTTGTCAGAGGGGCTGCTCCTCGGTGGTGGATCTCACCCTCCAAGAAGCTGCACTTGGCCATCACGTAGGTCTCTCGGTCCGTCAGCTTGACCGTGGCCTGTCCAGATTTCTTGAGGTGCAGCTTCCCGTACCAGGTGTACATGTGCTTCCACCAGCCGAGGAGGACATCTGAAGTGTAGCCCAGGCTCTCCGCCTTCTCTCTCCAAGCAGCCTGCTTCCTTTTGGTGCCTCGATAGAGCCTATGTCCCTTCTGCCATAGATACTCGTTCTCCCTCAGCCATTCGAGCACCTCATCCTCATGTTCCTCTTCGATGGAGTATTGCCTCCTCTCCCGTTAATGCGTATGCCTCTTCCTCCTTCTGGCAGGGCCATCTGGGCCCTCATCAGAGGGGCTTTGAGGTTCTAGGGGCTGCTCCACCACACCACCACCACCACCAGCAGCAACAACAACAGTAGCAGCAAAAGCAGGAGCAAAAGCAGGACCAGCAGCACCAGCAGCATCAGGAGCACCAAGAGCACCAGCAGCACCAGCAGGACCAGCAGGACCAGGATCAACAGCAGCAGAGTAAGCACCAGTAACACCAGCAACACCAGCAACACCAGCAACACCAGCAGGACCAGGATCAGCAGCAGCAGAGTAAGCACCAGGAGCACCAGCAGCACCAGCAGCACCAGCAGGACCAGGAGCAGCAGCAGCAGAGTAAGCACCAGCAGAAGCACCAGCACCAGGAGCAGCGCCAGCAGAGTAAGCACCAGTAGAAGCACCAGCACCAGAAGAGTCAGCCTGAGCAGCAGAAGCCCCAGCAGAAGCAGAGTCAGGGCCAGGGGGTGGGATGGTGGCCCTGTCCTTCTTGCCAGGGCTGGCAGCAGATGGCACAGGCTTCCTCTTCTTCCCCATGGTTGTTGGCTGGCTGGAGCTGTGTCTGGCAGCAAGTCTTTCCTCTAAATGGTGACCTGCTTGCGAGCTGCTTCCCTTTATATCCGTGGGGCTGATGCAATGCATCCTCCCCGCATGCGCAGTGAAGGCTTTGCATCCACTAGGCATCCGCTAGGCTTCTGTGATGCATCTGCTTCATCCGCTAGGCATCCGCTCTGCATCCGTTCCTTCCATTGCGCGTCCACTTCGCTGTGCTCCCCCAGAAGCCCTGCAGATGTGCCATCCGCTTCCATCCACTTCTATCCGCTAGGTTTCCATGGAGCATCCGCTTAACATCCTCGCTACATCCTCCCCCCGTCCATTCCTTTCCGTTGTTGTCCGCTCTGCTTATGCAAATTCGGGACTCTTTCGAGAGCAGATAACAACGGATGGAAAATTTTCTCGTCTGCTGTGTCCTTTTTACATACGTTTTGCATCCGTCGGCGTATGTGACAGGCCCTTTATTTGCTACTTACAAAAGCCCAGGCCTGTCAATCGCCAGAGCCAGTTGGAGATCTTTGTGTCCATCTGCAGGAGAGTTTATGGAAGATGTGTGTGTTCTCAAGGAAGAAAAGCAAATACTCTCCACAAGAGAACAAGGCAGTTCTGCTCAAAACAGCTAAGGCCCTGCAGGGGGTCTCAGGGACTTGAACCAGTCCTGTGACTTGCACTCCCAGCGAAAGAAATGCTCTCATTCAGTCTGCTAGGTCAATGTCAACTGAGGAACAATGCAGATGATATAAATCACTAATATCTCTCCATCTATGCTCCTTTATGGAAACTTATCTTGCCTTGCTTTCCTTTTGGGTAAGATACTGCAGTAGAATTAATATTGTCCTGTAAAAGGTCTTACTTCTTCCACTAAGTCATGTCATGGAATGCTACCATACTTGTGAGCTTGGTTGCAAAATGCAAGGAAGCAAATACACTTTTGTTCCTGACTCTGTGAAGATGCACTGACCATTTCTGCTTTGGATTGTCTGGCACAACTTGCGTTAAGTCACAATTCATGATGACCTTTTTTTTCCAGATGAACATTTTATAGTGCAATAAGTAAATAAAAATGTAGCTGTTGCTCAGTTGTAAAGGAGATTCCAAAGGTCTTTCCTTGAGGCACCCATAAAGTTTTGCAGGTACAGGGAGAAATTTGTTAAGTGAGTTTTGCCCCATTTAAAAACTTTTCTTGCAACATTTGTTTAGTGAATCGCTGCAGTTGTTAAATTAGTTTCATGGTTGTTAAGTGAACCTGGTTTCCCTGTTGACTTTGTTTCTCAGAAGGTCACAAAAGCTAATCATATATGACCCCGGGACACTGAAACTGTCATAAATGTGAGTCAGTTGTCAAGCATCAGAATGTAAATCATGTGACCATGGGGATGCTGTAATGGTCTTAAGTGTGAAAAATGGTCATAAGTTCTTTTTTTCAATGGCATTGTAAATTTGAAAAATCACAAAGCGAACTGTTGTTAATTTGAGAACTCTTTGTGCAGACCCTCTTGGCATTCTTCTCGTACAGTCTGGATATTATCTAGCCCAGGGGTGATCCGGCCCATGGGATGCTTAGATCTGGCCTGTGAGGTCACCCTGGAAACACAAAAGAACAGCCTGCGGTGCCTCTGCCAGCAAAAACAGACCTCGGGAAGGCTGCGCGTTGCCTCCCCAGTGTGAGGTAGAAGCAGATAAAAATACCACCAAAAGATTCGTTGAGCCAAGGAAAACAAGGTTTTATTCACGTGTCTGCAGAGACGGGTTCCCTCAGGCATTGAAGGAACCCAGAGCAAAATTTAGGCAGCATTTTTATATCCTAACTGTCTGCCCCCTCGTACGAGGGCTTGGCTCACATTCTTTCTATTTTCAAATTGACACATATATTTCGAAGGTTCATACTAGCTCCCTATTTAGCAAAAGCAGTTACATGGTTTCTGACATCGCAGCACTTTATTACAATTCCCCATTGTTCAAGCCTTATCTTGTTTTTTTCTCTTGTGCACAAACTGGAACACTTTCTTATTTAGCAGAACTACTGAGTTTGAGACACACTTCCTTATTTAATTCAATGGGCCATCCAACATGACTTCGGTTCTGCTCACAATCCCCCCTTTTCTTTTTCCACTCTTGTCTCAAACTCAAGGAGCAGATCCTCTGTTTCTTTCAGAGTGATTTCTCTCTGATACATCATTAGTGGTTCTGCTTCCTGCTTCTTCTCAAATCTTGAACACAAGGATTTCCCTATCTTCCCACACGTTGTTATTGCACCAGGGAGACACTGAACACAACAATACAACAATACACAGCATATAATAATCAATATAATTCCCATTATGGTAGATCTCAACCAAGTGGAACTGGGAAGCCAAGACCATAGTGTTCCCCACAGGTCTGGCAATGAGGAGTCACCTCTTTGTGATAATGGATTAGAGCAAATACATTCTTCCATTACTTTTACTGTCTTTGTAATATTGGGTTGGAAATCATGGATATATACACAGCAATGTGAATGAATCAGAGCACACACACACCCTTTCGTAGCTAATACAATGTCTAAAGCATACCTATTTTGTAGAGCAACCTGTCTTACTTCAGAAAGCTCGGTGTTGATCATTTTAATATTCTTTATTGTATCATTGAACATTGTTACCGTGAAATTATTTAGAATATGTATATCTCGGTAGTTCATGGTTACTTCCAATGGTGTTATTATACCACGGGAGATTTGGGTCCAGAGTCTCTGGGTAAGGCCAGATTCTGAGTCTCTTTTATTACGTATCCAGCCTTGAGGAAGGCCATCAAGTTTATATATCACCGGTATCACATACCCAAGTGTACATGTGCCACTCCAGTAAGGTGGCATCTCCCTGTATGCATAGTTCCCACACAATACCCACCTAAAGTTTTCCATAGCATAGGTCTGTTGTGATGTTCGGGTCCAATTGATCATTTCCTCAAAATGCATACACATCTGATACTGATCTTGATTAAAATAATCTAATTTATGATTACTCTTGGTATAGCTATGGTTACTACAGGATGATGGCATATCAAAAGTCTTATTACATTTTTCCCAATCTCCTAAATGGAGCCCTCTAGTTTCATTTCTCCTAAAACACACATACCGCCATTTCCCTTAAATGAACAAAAATCCTTCCTGTTGTATTTCGTTCTACACCATATTTTTCTGTCCCGTGCCCCTGTGGTCTTAGTCAGTTCTGATCAAGTGGAATTGCATGTAGGATTAATCCTTCACCTGTTCTTCCTGGCATGTGCATGCATAACCAGCAATTGGTGATGTTCAAGGAATGTGAGACCTTCTTGAGATCCTTTATGAACACATTGTCATCCCACAAGTCTGTTCCCAAGTCACCTGCAGGTCCAACATATTGTGAACTTTTTATTAATGTAAATGTATTAATGTAGTTGCAACAAATAGTCCTCTCCAGAGTTCAGCCGACATCTCCATGGTGGTTTCTGCTGGCTATTTCTTCAAGGTTACCTTTAACGGCTGACCATCCACTGGGATTGCCTTCCAAGGTTTCTCAGGTTCGGGTGCTTTCTTGACTCTGCTGTAATGCGTCCAGCCTCCTTCCCGAGTACGGACTGCAGATTCAGTTGTCAGTAGCACCTGGTATGGACCTTCCCAGCTAGGTTGCAGTTTTTCACTCCTCCAAGTCTTTATCAGGACCCAGTCTCCAGACTCGTATGGGTGTTGGCTACCAGTCAAAGGTGGTCATTGTACCAACAGTCCCTGTTTGTGAAGAGAAAGCAAAGACCGAGACAGTGCCAGCAAATATTTCCGAAGGAACAAGTCCCTGAACTCTGGTATGGGATTGCCTAGTTTGGCCAAATAGAGTCTCCCCATCAGCATTTCAAAAGGAGAAACCCCTGTGTCTTTCCTTGGACAAGTTCTGATCCTGAGCAGAGTTAAGGGAAGATTCTTTGTCCATGGCAAGCCATTTTCAAATTGTAGTTTAGTCAAGTGTTTCTTCAATTCCCTGTTCGCTTTTTCAATTTTTCCACTGGATTCAGGATGCCATGGCGTGTGTAATTCCCATTTCACCTCCACCACCTCCATTACCCTTTACAGAACCTTTTGGGTGAAATGAGTTCCTCTGTCTGAATCTATTGCTTCCATCATTCCATATCGTGGGATGATCTGTTCTAGTAAGATCTTGGTTACTGTGGCAGCTGTGGCTCTTCTCGTGGGATAAGCCTCTACCCACCCCGTTAGTTGATCTTTGATCACAAGCAGGTATTTCCAACCCCCCTTTTCTGGCAACTCAGTGAAATCAATTTGTGCTCTCTGAAAAGGCCAACCCACTAGGGGTTGCCCTCCCATCTCTTTCTTGCGTGCCACTTTCTTATTTACTTTCAAACAAATCAAACATTTCCAGCAGATGCTCTGAGCTACCGTCCACATCCTCAGACTCCAATAGTGAGGTTTAACAGACATGACCAAGGCCTCCATTCCCCAATGTCCTTTTTCATGAACTTTCTCCAATATTCCCCTCATGACAATGGGTGACACCACCTTGATTTCCTCCGACGTCTTCCATCCCTCTGGGGTTTTGACACATCCCTCTTTCTCCAACTCCAACTTTTCCTTTTTCTCTGGCTCCCATTCCTCTCTCTCGTCCTCCTTTTCCAGTATTGGTATAGATACCATTACCAACTCTATCTCCCCTGCAGCTTCCTTCGCCCATTTATCTGCCCATCGGTTTCCCACAACCTCCAGTGTGTTCCCCTTCTGATGTACGCTCACATGGACAATTGATACTCGGCTGGGGAGTTGCAATGCCTCTAAGGCTTGCTCTACTAACTGCAGTTGTTCTATTTGCTTCCCATCCGCCTTGATATACCCTCTTTTTTTCCAGATTTTCCCAAACGTTTGCACCATCCCCCATGCATACTTGGAATCAGTCCAAATTGTTACTTCCATCCCCTCAGCCAATTCCAAGGTTCTGGTCAGGGCAAGCAATTCACATTTCTAGGCTGACCAAGCAGCTGGGAGTGACCCTTTCTCTATTACCTCACCTTCCCCGGTTACTATTGCAAACCCAGATATTCGCTTTCCATTTTCCACCTTGCTAGATCCATCCATAAACCATCTCTCTCCCTTCTCCAAAGGAGTCTCTTCCAAGTCATCTCTAACTTTTGTCATGAGATCCACTTGCAATAGACAATCATTGTCTTCCGGTTCCCACCCCTGCCTTCTCCCCTCCAAGAATTCTGCTGAATTTAGATTCTTGTCTGTTCCAATTACATCAGGATTGGTTCTCAAATTGGTTTCATACTTCAATATCCTCCCTTCGGTCATCCAAGTGGTAGCCAGCTGGCTCAACACTGAGTTGACCTGATGAGGTGAATGCACCACCAAAGCTCCCCCAAAGGTTAACTTTTTGCTCTCCACCACCAACATCGCTGTTGCTGCCACAGCCTGAACACAAACTGGCCATCCTTTCACAACTGGCTCCAAACCCTTGCTTAGGAAGGCTACCGGCTGGTACTGCCCCCCCCTATTTTGGGCAAGAACTCCAACTGCTGTTCCCTGAGCCACCGCCACATACAAATGAAATGGTAATTTCAGGTTTGGCAAGGCTTAAACCGGAGCGGTTGACAAAGCCTTCTTCAGCTCTTCCCACCTTTCACTATCTCCCTCCTCCCATTCTATGTGCTCTCCCTTTCCAGGCAACTTTCTATGCAAAAACTGTGCCAACACTGTGAATTGGTCTACCCAGATTCTGCAGTACCCCAACAATCCCAACGCTTTCCGCACCTCTTTCTTGTTCCTGGGAGAAGCCAAGCTCATGATCCTCTTCACCCTTTCAGGGTCCAAGGACCTAACCCCCTGCTGAATGTAATTTCCCAAATATTTCACCTTTTTTTCAACAAACTGAAGCTTCTCTTTTGAGACTTTCAGACCCTGCTCCTTCAGCCAATTCAACAGACTCACAGAAGCCGTTCTCACTTCCTTCTCTTTCTCCCCAGTTAACAACAAGTCATCCACGTACTGAATTAGGGTGATTCCTTTCTCTCTCTCAAATGACACCAACTATTCTTCCAACGCCTGTCCAAACAACAAAGGGCTCTCGGTATATTCCTGAGGAAGTACCGTCCACCTCAACTGCTATTTCTTTCCACTCTCAGGATCATTCCATTCAAAAGCAAACAAGTCTCTACTCCACTCCTCCAAGGGGCACGCCCAAAAGGCATCCTTCAGATCTATCACAGTAAACCATTTGTCTTTGGGAGGGATCTGCCCCAAGATGGTATAGGGATCAGGAACCACTGGGAATCTAGGAACCACTATCTCATTGATCCTCCTCAAATCATTAACCAATCTATACTTCCCATCCTTTTTTATTACTGCTAGGACCGGTGAATTGAACGGTGACATAGTAGGTTCCAACAGTCCCTATTTCAATAATCTGTCAATCACTGGTTTCAACCCTTCCCTACCTCTCTTACTCAGAGAATATTGTGGAGTCCACAGTTTAGTTATCCTTGGTTGTATCTTGATCTCAATGGGCTGTATTGCCATCCTACGAATCCCTTCACCTCCTGCCCACACATCTGATGATATCTTCTCCTCATCTTCCGTTGTTAACATATACATGCGAACTTCCTTCCTTCTATCCCACAATTCTATTCCAAAAACATCCAACAAGTCTTTTCCTAGCAAGTTCACCCCTGAATCCGGAATATACAATATTTCGGTTTCAGTAACCACATCATTCAATTCTAATCTCACCTCTTCCAAAATGTTGACCTCTTGGGATTTCCCACTCACCCCAACCACTTTTAAAGTCTGCTTCGACCTGCATGCTCCCTTTACCGGATTGCATACAGATGTCCGGCTTGCACCAGTGTCGATCAGGAACAGCCATTCTTGATGATCAGGACCCACTAACACATTTACCAGTGGCTCTCCGCAGGTCCCTCTTGGGGAGCCGGAACCTCCCTAAACATATAGGGCATAGCTTCGTTCCTCTGGGGTTTTGGGACATTCGCGCGCAAAATGTCCCTCCTTCCCGCATCTGAAGCAAGTTCTACTCTGGGACGGCCGTTGGAATCGACTGCCTCGATTGCCCCCTGGACCTCCTCGCCTAACCGGGGGTCTCCACTCCCTGCTGGGAGATCTTTCATCTCTCCACCTTGGCCTCGAATCTGACATCCGGGTCTTCCTGTCTTTCCTAATTTCATTCTTGGCTGCCATCTGCATAGCAACTTCTGTTTGGTTTTAACTGAGTCTCAGTTCACAAAAACTTGCTGGGCTGCTCTCATCAAATCTGTCATGTCCAAATCAGTCCATCCCTCTATCTTCTGAATCTTTTTCTGGATATCTGGCCATGCTTTGGTGACGAATTGCATCTTCAGGAGATTCTTGAAGGCAGGGGTTTCTGGCTCCACTCCGGAGTACTTGGTTAACCCTTCACGGAGCCGAGCACAGAAATTCCCCGGGGACTCATCCTTTCCTTGTGTTATTTCAAATGCTTTGGTCAAGTTTTTCCCTTGAGGGATGGCCAATTTAATTCCTTCAATGATCATGTGTTTCATATCTCTCATGTGCTCCCTATGAGCGTTATTATTGATGTTCCAATTTCGATCGGCTATGGGGAACTTTGTGTCTGCAGCCACTGCTCCCTGTTGCCCTGCATGTCTCCTATCCCAGGCAGCCATTGCTGCCCTCCTAATGAGGTTTCTCTCTTCGGGGGTGAAAAGGTGTCCAAGAATATACATCAGTTCTTGGTATGTGTATTCATTGGCCCCTAGAAACAATTCCAACTGTTCCGCCACTTCATGAGCATTCTCATGGAGTTTCGGAAGGGTCTTTTTCAGATCCCGTAACTCAGCAGATTTTATGGGGACAGCCACGAAAACGGTGACTGGATTCCCCTGCGCATTCATGCCATTTGGGACTTCTCTGACTGGGAAGGCCGACACGGGATTGGCCGACCTTCCTCCTAGAGACAAATTCTCTAGGTCCTTGTTTAATTGAGCCAGTTCCCTTCTGAGTCCTGGATATGCAGGTGGAGGTGGAGCCTGGGCAACTGGAGCCGGCAGGGGTGGTGGTGCCAGAACTGCCAGAGCCGATGCTGGTGGACTCCCCATCCAGTCCTCAGTTTCGCTTTCCTCCACCTTGCTGACAAACTGTCTTACTTCTGTTTCTGGTGGAACTGGACCTTCAAAGTGAGCATGATACCATACCTCCACATAGGGTATTTGCTCCTTCATCCGGTGTTTCACTATATACTCTTTCAACTGAGTTATCCAGTATGTGCTGGTATTCCCTTCGGGATCCCAGTGGTAAGGAAACTCAGGGTCTACTAGGGGATACTTCGGCCACCTATTTTGGCATAGGTAGATCATTTTCTTTTTCTCTAGACTCCGAGTGTAAGTCCTCAGATGGGGCAACGACCATTGTTGTAGTAGTTGACCCAATGGGGAGTCAGTCGGAATCAGCCTTCTCGGGGTCTTTTCTATCACAATACCCGTTCCCTCTTGGAACGTTTCACACTTGCTTTGTCCCTTTCCCATTCTCCACGCTACCCACCAACAATCTCCCAGAGATTCCCAACTCAGGGATTTACACTGTCCTCCAGCAGTCGCTGGATTGCCAGAGTTTAAGGACAGTATATCCCTTCTTCTATCCTGAAAGGCAACAAACTCACCTGATACACCCCTGGTCTCCCAGAGACTAAAGGAGTGTGGGCGTCCCCACTTCAGGTGATCAATGACACTCCCAGAGCGTCAGGCTGGCTTCTCTCTCACTTGTTTCCAAGGATCGTCTGCTGAGTGCAGTTACCCCGGGATCCAACTGAGACAAGGGAGGGGCCCCTCTACAATGGGAGGCGGTGGCACCACACTTACCCAGTCCCTTTTCTCCAGTCGAAATTCCGTTGGGCCCCACATTGGGCACCAAATTGTGAGGTGGAAGCAGATAAAAAAAACCACCAAAAGATTCGTTGATCCAAGGAAAACAAGGTTTTATTCACGTGTCTGCAGAGACGGGTTCCCTCAGGCATTGAAGGAACCCAGAGCAAAATTCAGGCAGCATTTTTATATCCTAACTGTCCGCCCCCTCGTACGAGGGCTTGGCTCACATTCTTTCTGTTTTCAAATTGACACATATATTTCGAAGGTTCATACTAGCTCCCTATCTAGCAAAAGCAGTTACACGGTTTCTGACATCGCAGCACTTTATTACAATTCCCCATTGTTCTAGCCTTATTTTGTTTTTTTCTCTTGTGCACAAACTGGAACACTTTCTTATTTAGCAGAGCTACTGAGTTTGAGACACACTTCTTTATTTAATTCAATGGGTTATCCAACATGACTTAGGTTCTGCTCACACCAGGCTTCATTTTTACTGGTAGAGGGCTCCAGGAGACCATTGCAGCCAAAAATGGAGCCTCAATGAGAGACATCAAATTGGCCATGCCCACCCTGTCCATGCCTCCCCCCAGCCCTCCAAGGTTAAACACAATCCTAATGTGGCCCTCAATGAAATTAAGTTTGATTGCCCTGATCTAGCTGGTCAGCTGTGCTTGGGAATATTCTGGTTGTGATTAAAGTTGGCCAGACACATTAGGCTCTAGAAGGGTTAATCCATCTTGCGATCTTGATATAGCTTTAGTTTCAAGACTTACTTTCTCCCCACATTTCATACACACACAAATATATACATAATTAAAATATGTTTCAAATATTTCATATCTAAAACAATTTGTTGGTGTCTGCAGCTCCTTCTATCAGACCTTCAGTTGACAGAATCTGCATAGCAAATTGGGGGAGGGGAGCAGAGGGATTCACATAAAATACAGTAGCTGTATTTCCATTTTTGTACCATTTTTGAAATGATACAAATCTCTGCTCTCCCATTCCAGTTTTGTTTTCTTTGTGGCTTTCCACTCATTAAAACAAAACAAAAACAAAATAATATCCTCCCCCCAAAAAAATCCTTTCTTCTTTGTTTCTCAAAAAGGTTGTTTTTCCTTTTGTTTTCTATATTTTGACTTAGTTTTGCATTATACATCAGGGGCAAGCTGGATGTCGGTGTAAGTGTGATATAGCTATTGAAAGAGTTGTGATCTCTGCATCTCATTTTGCAGTTCAGCTGGAGAGATCTCATTTCCAAATACACCCACACACAGCCGCAAGGAAATAGAGAGAGAGTCTTTCAGAGAGGAGAAGAATATTGGGGAGAAGTATCATGGAAGATTTGCAAGTATTGCAGAAAGGAGAAAAATGCAGAAAACTTGAATTCAGGTGTGGACAGTTGGAGGGACACACTCTGGCAATTGAGAGGCTAAAATATAAATCTGGAGAGAAGGGCAGACACTGTGAAAATGGGCAGCAAAAGCTGTTCTGCTCTGTTCAAATACAGCAAGTTAGAAATCAGTTTTCACACATGTATCTCTCTGTTCCTGTCTCCACCCCCACAACCCCCCCCCCCCTTTGCAGTATCTCCATGGTCATATGATCAAAATTCAGATGCTTGGCAACTGGTTCATATTTATAATGGTTGCAGTGTCACTGGAAACACCTTTTATGACCTTCTGATAACCAAAGTCAATGGGGAAGCCAGATTCACTTAACAACCATATTACTAATTTAACAACTGCAGTGATTCATTTAACAACTGTGTCAAGAAAAGTCATATAATGAGATAAAATTCACTTTACACATGTCACACTTAGCAACAGAAAATTTGGGGTCATGTTGGTCATAATCTTGAGGGCTACCTGTACTCGCAGTACTTTTGTTTCTTCCATGCAGGCCTTTATGTTGGATTAAAGAGAGCTAGATTATGTATGTATGTATGTATGTATGTATGTATGTATGTATGTATGTCAATTACTTACAAGGTAATAGGTATAAGTAAAAACATAGTTATGAATACATGGATACATATAAGAAAAAAAAAAAGAAACAATAGGACAGGGACGGTACGCAGGTTCGTGCACTTATGCACGCCCCCTACAGACCTCTTAGGAAAGGGGTGAGGTCAATAGTAGACAGTCTAAGATTAAAGTTTTTGGGGTTTGAAGAAAAAAACCAGAGTCAGGTAGAGTATTCCAGACGTTAACCACTCTGTTGCTGAAGTCGTATTTCCTGCAATCAAGTTTGATGTGGTTTACCTTGAGTTTGTATCTATTGTTTGCTCTTGTGTTGTTACGGTTGAAGCTGAAGTATTCACTGACAGGTAGGACATTGCAGTGTATGATTTTATATACTATACTTAAATCGGACCGAAGGCAGCGTAGTTGGAAGATTTCTAGGTCTAGAATTTTGAGTCTGGTGGCATCAGGTGTTCTGCAACAAGTAGAGGAATGGAGAATTCTTCTTGTGAAATATTTCTGGACTTTCTCAACTGTGTTAATATCAGATACGTAATGAGGGTTCCAGACCGATGAGCTGTATTAGAGTATTGGTCTTGCAAATTTGAGTATTGGTCTTGGTTTTGTATGCTCTACTTATTAGGGTAATATTACCAGAGAAAAAGCTACGTAGGATTAGGTTAACAACTCTTAACGCCTTTTTTGCTATGTAGTTACAGTGGGCTCTAGCACTTGGGTCATTACAGGTGAGTACTCCAAAATCCTTGACAGAGTTTGGATGATCAACAAGTATTCAGCCTGTATTCAGCCTGTATTTTATTTTCTGATTTTTTTTTGCCAATATGTAGGACAGAGCATTTATTTGCTGAGATTTGAAGTTGCCATTTGTTTGACCATTGTGATACATAGTCAAGGTCTTTTTGGAGGGTAGTAATATATCTGTGGTGTTGAATAGCTTTACATCATGAGCGAAGAGAACGAAGTTGCTCTTGATATAATCACAGAGGTCATTTATGTAAAGTATGAAAAGAGTTGGTCCTAGAACACTGCCTTGGGGGACACCACTGTTGACAGATAGAGAATTTGATAGGACGCTCCCAGTTTTGACCATTTGTTGTCTGTTTGACAGGAACGCATCTATCCACTTATGCAGGTGTCCAGAGATACCGTAAGATTTTAGTTTTAGGAGAAGTTTGTCATATACCACTGAATCAAAGGTTTTACGGAAGTCTGTGTAGATTGCGTCTATTACTTTGCCCTGATCGAGTTGTGTAGTCCATATGTTTTTGCAGTGTAAGAATTGCAAATTACATGATAGTTTTTTCCTGAAACCAAATTGTTTATAAGAGAGTAGGTTGTTTGTTTCTTAGTGGAGGATGATGGATTGGTTAATAATTGATTCCATGACTTTACAGGTGACGCAGCATAAAGAGGTCTGTAATTTTCAACTAGGCTGGGGTCTCCTTTTTTGAAGATAGGGATGACCGTGGCTTGTGACCATAGTTTTGGCAAGGAGCTGATCCTGAAAGATTTTTCAAGGATTATGCTTAGAGGTTTAGCTAAGGCAGTGGGTAGCTTTTTTAAGAAGTTGGCACATATTCCGTTCGGTCCAATAGATAGAGAAGGTTTTAGATTGCGTAGTGCTTTTTCAACATTGTCTTCTGTAAAATCGATATGTATTAGATCATTGTAGTTGTCTGTGATTTGACTAGGAAATACTGGGTATGATCCATTGCTGTTTACAAATACTGAGCCAAAGAATGTGTTAAAGAGGTTGGCTTTAATAGTTTCATCATTGCAGTCTACCATTAGGTCCTTTCAGGAGGTGGGATGGACCTTGTGTCTTTTAGTTTGTTGTTTACAAAATTGTAGAAAGCGCGGGTGGATAATGTCTCCTTTCTGATTGTCTTTGTAACTGTGTCATGCAGGAATATACATGCACAAAGTTTTCTACCTGCTGTGGAAATATTGCTTGAGGCCCTGTGTTGCATGAATGAGGAAGGCAGAACCTTTTCTCTCTACAGTGGTCTTCTCCAACTGGTTCCTGGGACCACAGTGTGCTTCTGGCAGCATGCCTGTTTGCTAGGCTGGATAAGAGAGATGAGAGCTGAAGTCCAGAACAGCTCAACTTTTACTAGATTAAATGAGAACCAAAGAATGAAATGCACCAAGAGAAGGATTATGATGGCCGGTTTATACAGAAATTTCAGGAGATGATCACAGACCAGATTGTTTGTAAGAATGATTCAATTACTGGTTCTTTTAAATTTGTGGTTGAGAAAATTAAGAGGTTGGAAAACTATGCCTGGTAATTTTCTTCTGCTGAGCAGCAGCTTACATGTCCTTGAATCAATGAAGTATAGGACAGACTTTGTTTCTTGTTAGGTGCTGAAAAGATAAAAGAAGACAGCATCTAATTGCCACACTCCTCAATGGGGAAAAATGCTTTTAATTTCATTGGTTGGCCCACAACAGCCTTGAAGACAAGCCCTTAAGCCCCTGTCACACTGCACCAACGGATGCAAAGAGGATGTAAAACGGACAAAAAAGCTTGCCATCCGTTGGTCAATGTGATGTACTCATTGCCTCCGTTTTGCTTCCTCTCTATCCATCCAGCATCCGTCTACTGACGTTTCATCCACTCAGAAAGTTTTGAGCTGCCCAAAACTTTTGCGCGGAAAATGTATCCAATTCGTCCGTTATGCATCTGCTACGCATCCGTTCTGCATCCATTACGCATCCACTATATCCTCTAGGCATCCGCTGCGCATCCACGCAACTCGCATCCGCTCGGACGCAGGGAGGAAGCAGAATGGACGCAGAACGGATGCAGAACGGATGCAGAACGGATGCAGAATGGATGCCAAGTGGAAACAAAGCGTTTAAAATGGAAAAAACGTTCGCAGAGGGGACCTATCTCGGATATTAAGGATGTCTACAGGATGCCTAGAGGATGCCTAGAGGATGCAAAGGGACACCTATACTGCCTATAAAAAGGGGGAGCAACACATCTGGATCTCACTTTCAGAACAGCAGCCCTGCGGTGCGGACCTCTGCAGCCTTCATCTGCCTCTTCCTCTTCCACAGCATCCAGTCATGTCCACCGTGGATCGTAACATGGTCCTTTTGGCAGCCACCATCCTTCTGCAACAGTGAGAAGCCATCTACAGGCTCTGTGAACTCTACTACGGGAAGAAAAAGGGGCGGCCAAGAAGCGTCTGGGGACAAAGATGGTTTGCCAGAAGAGCAGAGGACAGACTGTACAACAAGCTGATGGTGGAGCTCAGGAGCGAAGACACTCGGGCATTCCAGAACTTCATGAGGATGCCTCCAGCCATGTTTGACGAATTTGTGCAGCGCCTGACACCCAGGTTGACCAAGACAAACACCAACTTCCGGCCCAGCCTGGAACCTGGGTTCAAGGTGGCACTCACTCTGCGCCACCTGGCCTCAGGGACCACCTACAGGAGCATGCAGTATGGCTGGAGGGTGCCACCCAACACCATCAGCATTGTGGTCAGAGAAGTGGTGCAGGCCATCATCGAAGAATACAAGGAGGAGCTCCTCCAGTGCCCCTCCACTGAAAAAGGAGGGAAGAAAGTTGCAGAGCACTGGTATCAGAGGTGGAACTTCCCCCACACCATTGGAGCCATCGATGGCAAGCACGTGGCCTGCAAAGCACCAGCCAAGTCGGGGTCCACTTATTTCAACTACAAGGGCTTCTTCAGCATCATCCTCTTCGCCATGGTCGATGCTGACTACAAGTTCATGTACATCGATGCTTCAGGCAGCGGCTCATCTTCAGATGCCCAGCTATACAACGCCAGTCACCTCAAGGAGGAGCTGGAACGCAACCTCATGGTGGGCTTCCCAGATCCAGAACCCCTGCCCAACGACACGCAAGATGTGCCCTACTTCATCGTGGGGGATGACACCTTCTCCCTCACAACCTACCTCATGAAGCCCTACAGTTCCAGACTCCTGACCCGTGAAGAGAGGATCTTCAACTACAGACTGTCCAGGGCAAGGCGGGTGGTGGAGAACGCCTTTGGCATCCTGGCCAACAGGTTCCAGGTACTTCTCACCACCATGCAGCATCACCCACAGACCGTGAGGAGGATCATGGAAGCTTGCTGCATCCTGCACAATCTCATGCGCACCCGCTACCCAGTCTTGCAGAACAGGCTCGTGGACCTCCAGCAAGGCAATGGGGATATGGAGCCTGGGGAATGGAGGCAAGGGCGAAACCTGATAGACACTGAGGATATGCAAGGCCCCAACAGAGCCTCACGTGAAGGGAAGAAGCAGCGCAACCTCCTGAAACACTGGTGCAACTCCCAAGCTGGAGCGGTGGAGTGGCAAGACAGGATGATAGATGCTTAATGGATGCTTCCTTCAGCCTGTCTCATCACACTGATGAGATTGGGCCATGTATGTTGAATGGCCCTACAATGAACAGGGCATTTAATAAAGAGTTGTGTTTATGTTGACGTGTGTGGATGATTGATTATATTGTTATTGATAATAAAGGGCCATAGGTGTGGCACCTGGGAGGGTGCACCATACAGTCCCACTATGCTTGCACTGGAGGTTTATCTATCCCACAGCTATTACCCATTCCAAAGGTATCCCTGCCCATCCCTCTGCTATCTTAACCCATCCCACAGCTATCTCAACCCATCCCACAGCTATCTTAACCCATCCCACAAGCATGCAAAGGCTTAAACCATTTATAAAAGTTTCCAGCTAGACTTTATTAAAAAAAAGAAATGAAGCAAGTGTGTGAATCAAAAATAGACTTTATTAACAACAAGCTATAAGACAAAAATGAGTCTTTGGCACTCCTCTTGGTCGCTCAGTCTCAGGGGTGAAGGGTGCAGGTGCTGTGCAGGTGGCTGGTTCTGGAGTGCTTGTCATCAGCTCCTCCAGGAGCAGAAGCAGCAGAAGCCCCAGCCCCAGAAGAGTGAGCCCGTGCTGCAGAAGCCCCAGCAGAACCAGAGTGAGGGCCAGGGGCGGGATGGTAGCCCTGTCCCTCTTGCAAGGGCTGGCAGGAGATGGCTGAGGCTTGCTGTGCTTCAGCATGGTTGTGGGGTTGCTGGCTGGCAGGGAGGCTGGCAGCAAGGCTTGCAGGCAGGCATGCAGGCAGGGCAGGGAAGGCTGTCAATGTGTCTGGCAGCAGGTCTTTCCTCTGAATGGTGACCTGCTTCCGAGCTGCTTCCCTTTATATCCGCGGGGCTTACGCAATGCATCCTCCCCGCAGGCGCAATTAACGCTCGGCATCCATTAGGCTTCCGCTGTGCATCCGCTTTATCTGCTGTGCATCCGCTGTGCATCCGCTGTATCCATTCCGCGTCCGCTTTGCTGCGCCCCCCCCCGGAAGCCTAGCAGATGTGACATCCGTTCCCATCCGCTTCCATCCGCTGGGCTTCCGTTCCGCATCCGCTTTCCATCCGCTCTGCGTCCTCCCCACGTCCGTGTTATCCGCTCTGGTTATGCAAATTTTTGCCCCTTTTGAGAGCGGATAACAACAGATGGAACATTTTGCTCGTCCGTTGTGTCCGTTTTGCATCCGTTGGGCAGTGTGACAGGGCCTTTAAACTCTTAAACTTTAAGACAAGCCCTTAAACAAGCCCTTAAACTCTTGCTTAAATACAATTATTTCTGCCTGTTGTTGAGGCTATGCTGCCTCTGTGGCATGAAGCAGCTCAGAAATGGGTAACATCTGAGCTGAGGACTACTACCCTTGTTTGAATACCATAAAGGGAGTCGTAGGTCACAAAACAGGCAAAGCCAGGGCAAAAGTTGGAGGAGTCAAATGAACTATTCCATTTCTCTGGATTGAATGAGTATTTGAATTTAAGTGAAATTAATTAAATACCTCTATTCTTTGTTTATTTAATAATGTTCCCTTTGCCACACTTTTTAGTGGCAATGTTCAGAAGGACTTTGGTCTCTTTGGGAAACCTGATAGGTTTCCACTTGTGCACTTCAGGGGAATGACTGTTTGCTGCCCGAATTGAAGACTGACAGCAAAAGGGGGATTCGGCCAGTGCCAGAGTTCCTGCTGTCTCTTTCCTTCTCTGAACATCTCTAGAATTAGTAGAATTCTCCAATCCATGGAATAGCTGAAGTTTCAAAGGTTCCTTGATGGGATCTGGAAATGACAGCACCCTTAGTGAAAAATATAAGGTTAAAAATAATGCTACTTGTTTATTTAAAATAAGGAATTTAAAAGCCTTTTCCCACTTCAATTATGATTTAATTATGGCAACAAAGTTCGCTGGTCTAGTGGCTATTTTTCCTTTCCCAAATAAAGTGCCAGCAGTATTTAGTTTAGCATAATAGTTCTGACATCAAGGTTGTGCTCAAACATGAGGTTTCCTTCACATTATATTTTTATTTTTTTGTTCTTATGGCTTGTTGAATGGCAGCATAGCAACCATATAGTAACTCATTTATTGCAAAGGAACCTGGCATAACCTTTCCACTCCAATGAATGGATCATGACAGAGTAGTTTTCTACATTTTGGAACCATCCTTCTCTCTTTCTCTTCTATTCGCTCTTCATCCTCTCAGAATACAGCAGTGCTCAGGAATTCAATGAACCCAAATTCCTTTCACTTCTTTTTTTCCACTGGAACAACAAAATATAACAATACTGCAACAGCTTCCTTTGTTACAGTGAACTAAGGACTCCTATCACAATATATTATATATCTAACCTCATCCTAATCATGAACAAAGCAAATTTTTAATAATATTAAAATTTTTAATAATAGGATTCAAGAGATCAGCTTTGGCTGATGGATATTTAAGAGAATTATTCCTAAGAAACAGTGGTTTTGTCACTGTGTGCTAGTTCATTATTTTGTGCCATTGCTTTCCTTCCTGAGAATGAATGTTGTCACAGGTTTGACAACGGGAATATATTACTTTGTAACTGCACAGGCAATTTATGGAACCATTTAAAAATTGTACCTTTTAAATGCTATTCTGAAATTAATTAGGAATGTGAGCAGGTTTGGGAACCTCAAATACTTGCAACAATTCAGATGAATATGCAAGAAAGCAGGAGGTAAGTGACAAATGTGGCTGATTTCATCAAAATATTTATTCCTCAGTTATCTACAGAGCAAAGATACAATGAATCTTGAAAAAGTTGTGGTTCTTTTGCAAATTATTTACTTTGCTGTTTTGTTTTTTGCCTACTTATGTTATCTCCAGAAGGAACAAAACTGGACAAGAGGAAGATTATTACTAAAACATGCCCATATGAACTGGATCTTCCAGTTGATCTTCCCTGTTTCTTGTATCCTATGTATTGATCTACACCTTAAAAAGTCTGTCCAGAAGTCAGTTAATGCAAAAACCAAGAAATTTTGGAATCGTTTATCTATTATGGTTCAGAAAATCTTGAAAATGGGTGCAAAATTGAGACCTATTTGGGACGGCAGATAAATAGGTGAAAAGCAAACATGGGACTTGGTTTTTACATATGACATTAGTTGCAAGATTATTACATGCACAAAGATTGAAAGAGGAGAATATACCCACAACAGAAAAATGGACTTTGAAATTAAGATAGTGTAATTTGAGGTGGTGAAATTAACTGCTTTGATTGGAGATGGCAATTTGACTAAGTTTCTTGAATATCACTGTCAAATTTCTTAGAAGACGAGGAGAAAAATCAACTTTTGACTTTGACTTTTGAGGATTAGATTTGATTTGACTAGAGAAATATTGTGGATATGGTTATTCTTATTTGATAATTTACTATAGGTTAGATTAAAAGTAAGAGAAAAGGAATATATTGTGAATATTGGTTTTTTTTAAGAATGTTGATTGTTAGTATATTTGGAAATCTTAAATGTTGGTATTATCCATTTAAACTTAGAGGTTGTTATATTTTATTATTATTTCTGTACTGAAAAAAGTCAGAGGCCATTACATTTGTCTAATGTATTTCTTTTGTCATTTTTTAAACTTGCCCTGTTATTCCTGTCTTCCTTTAGTCTTAATGTGTATTTTAACATTTGTTCTTGAAATGTATAAAAGATATTTTAAAAAGCAATGATGAAAGTGGACATTCTTGTCTGAAAAGTGGGAAAGTAGCAGAAAACATGTAATTAATCTTTATTTTAGATGTGGGCATTTTATGAATCCCAAAGGAAATCCAAACCTGTTTAGTAGGGTAAATGGCTACTGTTTATATATTTTGTCAAAGGCTTTTTCAGCATCTAATGATACAATGAGAAATAGATCTTGGTTTTATTTTATTTGTTTTACTATACTTTGTTTTTTTTTTTTACTTTTTTGTCATGTTGTATCACTTTTTAAAGCACTTTTAAAAGCCCTTTTTATGTGTAGAATTTCTTTGAGAACGTATGCATTTGTATCACAATCAAATCTGTGGTTTGTTCCTTTCCTTTTATTATTTTAAAAGTAGTAACTTCAAAAAAAAAAAAAAGACTGATATGCATCCATTTTGTGTGGGTTTAATGTATGTGCTCTCATATACATGCTATGGCATTGTGTAAAAGGAAATGTTCTTACCCTAATATTTTCTCACCCCACCCCCCCACCGAAGCCTTTCAGTATTGAGATGTTCCCCTAAACTCAGTGTAAGATACAGCACAGCATTCTGTTCTGGTTTGTTTGCTTGATGGTGGTGGAACAAAGCTAACACTTTCGCCTTTACGTAAATACCATGATTACGTTTAACAGTCAATGTTACCACCAGAAAGACAAAGAACATTGTTAAAAACAGTCACAGGTGAACCTGCTAGGAGCTTTGGCTATCAGAATGTCAATCCCATACAATCTCTTGAGGCCCTTCCCTCAAAGCCTTGATGGTTCGAAGGCCCTGCCCTGCCTGTGGATTTGTGCTTGGTATAATCATAGAAATGCATATGAGGCCAGCAGACTACCTGCCTTTGCTGTAGTTTTGAGACATCGCTGCTTTGGAAAGTAATGAAGATTTTTTCTTTCCTTCTGGCAGATCTTGAACTTTTCAAGCTGGGTAAGCCAGAATAATGCCATCGGAGCATGTAACAGATTTGTTTTTACCTCCCTTATTTACCTGTCCCCATTCTCAGCTGTTTTAATGGCTGCTTCTTTTCAGTTTCTTCTCTTTCAAAAAGCAGATTGCTGCTGTCCTGTCTTCTCCTGCTCTCCTCATAACTGCAGACCTCTGCAGGGTCTCCAGAGCACTGGTGGTTTCCAAATTTTTTTACTACTGGTTCTGTGGGCGTGGCTTGGTGGGTGTGGCAGGGGAAGGCTGCTGTAAAATCTCCAGTCAAAGATGGTATTTGCCGGTTCTCCAAACTATTCAAAATTTCTGCTCCTGGTTCTCCAGAACTAGTCAGAACCTGCTGAAGACCAGCTCTGCTCCAGAGGCTCCTACTTCTGTCTGCGTTCCTCTGGAGCTGATGAGAGAGAATAGTGAAGGCAGAGTATCTAAAGCAAACCTGTTTCTGGTATTTGGAAATGGAAAGCCCAGAGCAACAAAGGAGAGTTTTTAATGGAATCTCTCTGACATGACCTTTTTTTTTTATTTCCTCTGCACTCCAAAAGTTATTTTTTGGGGATAATGTCCCGGCTAGTCTACTCCCTCCTTAATCTCTTTGCTTCTTTTCAATCCATCCATTTTTCTCAGTATCAGCACTATTAACAGAAAATGAACATGCTTTTGAAAGCAGTGGCCATGCAAGACAGTACAGAAATTGATGTTTGTGGTTTCTTCTCTGTCTGATTAGAATCTGAAATTCCTCCATTTTCAACAGGATTTGAATGTTCAGGGCTGAGCTAAAAAGTCTCTATAGCAACTGTGGAGAAGAACTTTTTCAGCACAAATCTGTCTCTGTGTTACAGAGGGGTCATTTCTGTATAGTGATTTGTCTATTTTAAAACCATATCATATGTGTGGTAGCAAATGCTGGAAGAGTGGGAGAGGTGTGGAATGTATTTAAACTGGAGCCACAACAAGTATGATTGCTTTGCCCACAAATGTCTTGTGTTTCTGGAGGTCTCCAGTCTGTTTTACAATACTAGATCAGCTTTCTCCAACATGATGGCCTTCACATGGGTTCAAATACTGTGAATTTCAGTCTTGACACAACTGGAAGGCAACAAGTTGAGAATGATTTTTGATATCTTTATAACAATATTGCCAGGATATAAAATCTGGAGAGTAGTTAATTGAAATTATTTAGCTTTATATGACTTCAAGCTGTGGTTGTGATGGCCATTTTGATGGCCATTTTGACTCATGTTGTCACAGCAGTATAAAACTCTCTTCTTCAATCTTTGGCAGATACCACACAATATCTTATGGTTTGAAATGTAAGCAGGCAGATTTTCCTAATACCTGACAAGAAAAGTATATAAAAAATGCACTAGTATTATTTAATATACCAAAGGACACAAGAGACAGGTTTTTTTTTTTATTAAAGCAATGTGAGGTATCCATTATATTTCAGATCCTCTCTTGTACAACACATTTTTCCTCTAATGTTTTCCCACAAGTGCAAGGTAATTTTTTTTACCAAGGGTTGATCCATTGGTTGCAACAGGAAATGACTGACCAGCTTCTTGTTGAAAAAAAATAAAGCGTACCCAACATTGTTCACTTTCAGTATTAATACTGGAAAACTATCTGATTTATTACTTCATGTTTCTTTAATTGGCTTTTATTGCTTGATAATTTTGTAAGCCACTCTTGAAATATTCTTGGACCAAACAGAAAAAAAGAGTCTTAAATATCATGAAAGCAAAATATAGGTCTGTTTTGTCTGGAGAAAACTGAGACAAAGCAGGCTCATTAACCTGGATTCATACTATTCATATCTGTCTGCCTTCTCTTTGCCTTCTACATTTTTTGGGGAGTCGCCTTGAGATTGGATAACCAAAACACAATTTTAATTTTCATTTCCAGTGGGCTACACAACACTGGACATCACTGCGGGACTCTTGCGATTCCTAATGAGAGTTTTGCAGATGGTAACATCTGATTAACATTGGCTGAGTTTAGAACCTAAGTAGGATTCAATCTAGTTAGTATTCTAATGGGGGACAGTCAGGAAAAAAACCCAGGGTATATTGTAAGGACAAAAGACAAACTGGAAGAAAAGTAATGCAAAACACTTTATTCTGCTGAGAAAACCTTGATATTACATTAATACATCTATTATAACATGTGAGGTTGAGTTTAGCTGAAGAAGTTTTTTTTCCCAAAGTGACACTGAATTATGCATCATCTAATATGGCTAGACTTGCAGTTTAATTGTGAGTTGATATAGTGCATAGGATGGTGCTCGGCTCAATATCTTAACCTTAATTTTTTTTCAATAGCTCTTCTAGACAGACTTGCCAATTATTCCTCCTCAATCTCCAATCCCTCACTAATGAGGTGCACAAGCATGCATGGCTTGTGGTAGCTTGGGCCGTGATGTTTCCCACAAATGATCTACCAGCCTCCTCCTGAGAACCCTGATGCACTCTTCCCATAAATCCTGTTGATGTTGTTGCCAGTCTCTTTAGAGTCAGAAAAGGTCAGTTCTCAGGTGAGTAAAGGTTCAGGAAACAGCTCTGTAGAAAGACACCTGCGCGCTCAGCAATAGAAGGTGGGTACCTTATCCTTTCACTGTAAAGACCTTGGAAAGAATTTACGAAAGGTCTGCAACAATATCTTAGGAGGTAAATTAGTTCTGATGGGAAATAGTTCCAATGCAGAATTTCTTGTAACCAATCCTTTCCCTTCAGTACTGTACAGCCTGTAAAGAAGACTTTGTGTGATTATTTTCTATTGAGTCAACTGCCCAAGAGCCCAACATTCCAGAGAAATCCTCTCTGCCACTAATTTATTAGAATGAAAGTAACTGATATCTCCTCTCCTTCTGTAGCATGGACCAAGCAGGGGAATATGTGCTAAAATCCTTTTCTTGGAATTATCACAACTGATTCACTAAGAATTCTACATCCTACTACATAGACTGCAACACGTTCACAAGAAAAGATTGAAAAGGAAAAAAAAAAAGAAATGGAAGAAATAGTGACCAGTCTCTTTCGAAAGCGCTGCCCCCTCCAGATATCCAGATGTCCACACAAACATAGTCAACAGAGCAAATTTTCATAGCTTAATCTCACTTCATAAAAAGTATGCCAGTACTCTTCCTAATCCTAGCTTGTAGTACAAATTACTTGCTTACAAATGCCCCCTTCTACCCCAAAACTGGAGACTGCTCTTGTGACTGGATTTTTAATATTTTCTTATTTCATGTTTCAATTCTCTGGATTGACAACTCAGATACTTTTCTTCAATTCTTTTGGCATCTGGAGTTTTCTTGAAGAGAAATTTCCCCATGTCCATTGCCTTCTTAACTGGGAAAATATCTACAGATGCGATGTTAACACTTCTCTGTTTTGATATTAAATTTGATATGGATAGCTTCATAGAGTGAGTAGTGTAAGATAAGAAGAGTATGTATTCTTCTTGTGATTATATTTATGGCATATTGGTTTTCCGATTCTAGATTTTATTCTCCAAATGACTGTTATATAGAAAGCAGGGAACTGGCAGATTCAGTAATAGAAATTCTGGGCAGATTATGACACTATACTGTATTGGATGAGCCTTTTCAAGCAGAAATAGAGGAGAAACCTGTTCATACTGTTAGTGTATGTATTTAGTATTTATTTGATTTGTCAGTCACTTACAAGATACAGGTATACAAATAAACATAATTTTGAATACATGAGATAGATACTTATAAGAAAAATAAAAAGAAATATTAGGACAGGGACGGTAGGCAAGATTGGTGCGCTTATGCACGCCCCCTACAGGCTTCTTAGGAAAGAGGTGAGGTCAATAGTAGACAATCTAAAGTTAAAGTTTTGGGGTTTGGGAAAGTCTAAGGTTAAAGTTTTTGGGGTTCAGGATCATCAATTTATATCAGTGCTATTAGCAATGGGATTATCACTTTGAAATCAATGTAAGTGTGGCTTATCAATATTTAATGTCCTTTTCAACAAAGTTATGTAACTCTTTAGGTAAAATACAATAATAACAACTCTTTCATCTGGTAATCCTGAACATTCCAGGAAGAATAGAACATACATTACATAGCCTAGTTTATAATTCTAGAAAAATAGTATTTTTTCTGTTGAATATCATAAGACTCGAGAAAAAAAAATATTGTAAAACCTAGACCCCTTTCCTAGATCAGAGTTGCCACATAATAGGGGAATAAGAAAACAAATCTAAAAACCCAACAGTAATTTAAGAATGAGTAACATGAAAATATAGACATCCCCTTCTCGCCACCATTTTGTGTATGGTAGACCTGCTTGTCTGCAAAAAAATAGTCTGTCCTTATTTTATTTATATACTTGTTGCTAAAGTATGTACATACTTATTGATATCACTGCTTCAGTGATAAAGGCTATAACAGGCATTAGCACAGGGCCATGAGTTTTCACATTTTAATAAAGCGCTATCAAACCAACTGCAAATGGCTTAGCAAAACCAGGAAATTCCTACTTGGTTGTCTGAAATTTGACTGGCTTCATCCTACTTACTAATTCATTTCATTCTGCCCCACTCTGAACAGGTGAGAGATTTGTAATTCTCCAGATAACTGAAACATAATTCCTGCAATCTCCCTCTCCCCTCCCTCTTGTCTGTGGAGAGCATCCTTAGTTTATGTCTTCCCATAAATCTGAAAGGTATGACTAAGTGCCAAATCCATGAGATTCACGTGTGTGCTTTGCTTTTGTCTCTTAAAAGTATATGAAGGGATGCTCATAAAACCAATAGATGAATATTGGCTAAAAATCAACTGTGTCTAACTAATCTCTATCCATTATTGATATTCACATAGAGTCCTATCTGTCCTATCTGCTGAACTAAGAAAAATGGGGCTATCACTATAAGGAAGAGGTGATTTCTGATGGACCAAGGGGATGTAGCTTAGAGTTGAAAGTGGCTTTCAAAAAGTTGACCTCCGTGAAACGTGTTGCCTTTCTTGGTTTCTTATTCCTCCCATATTCCATATAGTCCAGTCTCCATTTCGGGAGTCAGATGAGGGCTCATCACCCTCCAGAAATAGAATTCCTAGGAAAAGAAAAAAAAATCTGCTGGAATCTACAATTCTTGCTGCTGGGCCAATCTAGTATAAATTTATACAATCTAGTATAAATTTCAACATAAATTTTGAAGCCTTCCAATTTCCTTTCAAAGAGGAAAGTCATCCTCCTCATCCTTCTTTGGAATTCTTCTGAAAAATCTCTGGACTTCAGCACTCAATTAATTTCAATTTAGCTGGCATTCAAGGCCTGACAATTAGCATAGCAACTTGAGCATGTGACTTCACAGGTCTGAACCTGATGCCTGGAAACCTGTATCACCAGGCCTCTAGTAACCATGGTAATTGTGTTACACCTGTCTCCCAGGTAACTCTTTGGACTCCTCAACATATCTAGTACCTTGCCTCAAATGACTGTAAGCAAAAGATATCCAACATCCTGGTTGGATTTTATAGGGATGTATTTCTTTTTTACCAGCTCTGTTACTAAGCAGTACTGCCTGGTGACAAAAAACTTTAGGTAACCATAGTAACAGATGAACATCACATAGCAACATGTACCTCATCTCCCCATGGAAACCTCATTAGGGCTTTTAGTATCAATGTGTTTATTTACAAAAAAAAATATCCATGGCATAGTTTGCTCTGAGAATAAGTTTTCTAATTCAGGTGCTAAGTATTCAGCAGAGGATCTGGCTGCCAGATGTTCACTAAATGGAAGCAGAGATAGCTTTGCTGCCATCTTGTGGTCACTGGGACTTTTGCAAGAGAGATCAGGAAGCCCTCATTAAGGATAGTCTGACTTTTGATTCAATGTGTCAGTAGCATAACATAGATGCTGTCTGGTCACAATCCTGCATGATGTCCTTTAACAGGGTTAAATCTGAATTGCTGTCTTAGGGATGAGTCAAAGCCATGGATAGATTCCTCCCCCATTGTATAACTGGTTTCCAGAGTTTCTGAGAGCCTAAAATATAGCATATGCTTTTGGTTGCCATAATTTCCCTCATTCTTATAGTTATGAGCTTTGATCCTGATTTGCTTTCATGTGCAGCTAATGGTATACCAAAACTGACCAAATTAAAAACAGGGAAAATGAATGGTGTTTAACATCTGCCTGGATGTTAATTTCTATATCCTTTGCTCACCCTAGAGAAAGGAGTCCTTATTCCCCTTTCTTAGCCTTGTGGGCAGCCTTGAAGACAAGCAGTGAATGGACATTTTGCATGATGGAAAATATGCTGGACTGTCATCCACAAGCTTTGAGGAGGCTTTCCCTTACTTTCCCTGATCTGATTCTTTCATTGCTGTTGCTGTGGTCTGTGTTAGGGATAACATTGTTCACCCTAACTGTTTTAGGTGAAAATACTAACTATGAATCATAGTTAGTGTATGCAGCTTTAACTGTAAAATAGCAACTGTGGGTGTGGTTATGAAAACCATATAAAAGTAGCAAGGCTACAGCTTGCTCTCTCTCTCTCTGGCTTTGATGATCCCTGATTACTGCTTGGAAGCAAGACTGCATTGCTCGAACGGGAGAGACTACAACGGACTGATTTATGTGAACTGATATAGGATATTCTACATGGACTTTGCTAACTGAATATCCCTGAATGGACTGACTACATGGTAAATGAATATTGGACTGTTTTTGACTATGCTATAAACTTATACTGGAATAAAATATATTCTTGATAACACAAGCGTATCTGTTATTTTTACTGTATGTTAATAAACATACAAGCTTAGCTCACTCATTTATCTGTGTGCCTATCTGACTAACGCTGCACATTCTGTTTAGCTTGTTTACCTAACCCTGGTTGGGGAACCCAGGCTTAACAGTCTGCCTCTTCTTATTGTATTGCAAAGCTAAAGCTTTATACACACTGATGTGCTGGAGAAAGTAAGGAGGTAAACTATTTGTATTGAAACACAGATTTCTACACAGTTTACTTAGCCCTGCTAGAGCATACCATTTAACCTTGTTCAGTTCCTATTGTACATGTATGTATGTATACACATACATACACATCACACATACTATATATCTTCATACCTACATATTTATACAGAATAATCCTCTAATCTTCCTGCCAGTAGCCTTTAATGGTGGTGAAATAATATCACTTTCTCCCAGTGCATCCTGCAAAGATTTATTTTCTTCATAAGGTTTCATCCCTGGAACAGCTCGTGTTAGGTTTTTACCATTCTCAAGTAACTTATAATATTTACGATTGGAGATATATTTTTTTTTCTTTTACATTCTTGACAACCATGTTAGGGTTGTATGCAACATCTCTGATGTGCTGCGTACAACAGAATTTTTTTAATATTATAAGATACTTTACTATTATAAGATACTTTTTTTGGAGCACTTGCCTTTTACTTGGTGCATTGGTTTGTGATGAGCAGGAAGAGTTTGGCTTCTTGAGGGTAACTTGACAAAAAAAGGAAAGCAAGATTATGTCTTTAAGGCAGATAGGAAGTTTATCACAACAGCAACAGAACCTTTGGAAAATCTATTTGGATTAACGCAGAGAAACATTCTGATGGCCTCTTGGACCTGGACCTCAAGGAAGTTTGTTACAAACAGATGTATGTATAAATGACCAATTTTCTTCAAAAATGGTCAGATAAGCAATATTCCTATGACATTTTCCCATATTTATAAGCTGAGATGCCTTAGGTGTTTTCTTCTTCTTCTTCAAACTTGCAGCATTGCAGAGAGTAAGAAAGATGATCTTAATGGAGAAAGGTAGGAACTCTTACTTAGGCAAAAAGGGTGAAACATTCTTTTAAGTCCAGAGCAATGTGATAACATTGAGCTCAGATAGATGTTTCCATGATTTGACTGGAGTATAAGAAAGAGGAGAAAGTACAACGCAAATTGTCTTATTGTAATAAATCTCAGTCAAATTAGTTTTAACCTTCCTGGAGAGTTAATTTCCTGGTCTGGTCTACTAGTGAGGCTGACAATGAATCTTGCAAGTTTAATTGTACTGTAGTCCCTCCCTGCCTCACAGTGTAAATGTTGTGGGGGAATCCAGCAGGAGAGCAAGCTTTGGATACACTCCCTTGTGCTCCTGAATGAAAGGTGAGATACAAATCAAATAAATGTTTTAAACAAAGCTTGAACTGTATGGCACTCCTGCTAAAACTGCTTCCCTGTTGTGAATATTGAGAAAAGAACAGGAACACCATCCTGTTTCTGGTCACAGGCTGAGAAGAAGAAAGTGTTAATTCTTGGAACGCCCTGATTTTTAAATGATTGTCAATTAAAGTAGAAGGTACCTGTGCCAACAGGCTGCTCTCACTTGTTGAGCAATACCCAGGAGTAGATGAGTAAAAGATTACATGGAGGTTCTTTTGTCTGCTTCTCCAATTCACAGTTAACTTGCTTGGTGTATTGTGCAGCTCAAAATCAATTCCGGCTCCTCTGATAGTTTGCATGCTTGCTTCCTGCCAAGGAGAAAACTGTTCTGCTTGGATTCTTCTTTTATCCCCTGTGTTCCCCACACCCCCTTCCCCCCAGGAAAGACACATTCAGATGACCAATTATTTCCTGGCCACAGCTGACACCGTATGATTATATTAAGCTGACAATGCCCTTGAATCCCAGATGTACCATAACTGCTCTGAAATGTCATGGTGGCCTCTGGCTTGTCGCAAGCCGTTTCTGCAAAGGAGCCTTCTCAGTAAAGAAACATAATGCTTTTCATGCCACTGCAGGCCCATCAGATGCAAAAGCAGTCCATTTCTGTGCATGACAGCTGATTTATTGTTATAGTCTATCTAGTTAGAAAACACCTTGTGGCCTTTTTGTAGCAGGGACTATTGTAACCTTGGGCTTTGTAGATATGTTAGCATGTGGTGACGTTACCTTTCACACATATTTCACTGCATGTTGATACTTCTTGTACTACTCTTATTTTAGGGATGTAGTTACTATTAATCAGTACGTGAGTTTGCAATTAGAGTAAATAAGGATTTACATGCTTCAGTGAACGTTCAAAACATTCAAATGTATTTCATTGTTCAAGTATTAATAATAATAAAACAAGAATGATATAGGTATATCAAATGAAAGTTGGAAAGACAACTTTTTTAGGTTCACAGCAATAAATCTTAAGATTTATTCTTATGTGAGCCAGCAAAATAAAACAAAACACCAAAATACTAATGTGAGAGAAGGGAGTTGAGAATCAAATAAGAAAAGTTATTTGAGACTTCTTGCCAGTGGGTAAGTGATGGCTGAAATTGCTCTTTATTGGGGTAGAAGTCTTCAGGAGAAAAAGGCAGGCTGTTGGCTTCACATATGTTGAAATGAGGCTAGTAATAATGAATGGGTTTAACTCCCAGAACTGCACTTGCATTGAGAGCAGAGACAGGTCTGGAGCTGATTCCAAGCATCTACAGATCCAATATGGAAAAGTAAGTCATAAGTTACATTGCAATTGTCACCTAGAGTTTTCATAGGAAGGAAATGTGATACTGTATCCTATGAGTCCCTGTTGCAAACAGAATTAATAAGATTATAAGAGGAAAAATGACTGATGATAGGGTCATATCAACCACAGTTTCATTCATCTTCTGCAATCTGGTATGTTGGAACTACAAAATACACAATTCTAAGGAATTGTATTCATGAAAATCCCAAGAAGCTGGTCTAGACAAATGTACTCATGCCTTAAAGAAAAAAAAGATATTTTTCAGTAGTTGCCTGCATAGTAGCTACATATTACTTTCTACATTTTTGGAGTTTAAAGAAGTTTGGAAACACTAAAGTAAGGTTTATTTAAAGGAAACCATCTCTAACATAAGTGATGAAGTATATTCCTCTGTGTTTTCTTGAAAACAATTATACAAAATCCATAGACAGAATAATGATACTGATGTAATTCCTTCCGATTGCCTGGCAACCCCCACCCTATTCATTTACAGATTAACTGCAGTCCTTCTCTAATTTCTTTCTGTCATATCACTTGCTCTTTCTCCCAAAATGGAAACATGAACTATAAATTATTTAAAAGTCTGAGTCTGGAAGCTGAGAATCATAACTCTTTTGGATTTAAGAAACAAGGGATTAAATAGAAATCTTGGCTTCATTATCGTTAGTCTCCACAATAGCAGTATCTGTCCATCTATACATACATAACCATTTTGTTGACTTGTTTCACAACCTCTTCGTGTCAGTGTCCTTGTTCATCTGACATTTTATTCATTTTTTAACTTGGAAGCCCTTGGTGCTCTCTGAGCTTAGTTGCTTTCTTGCAGACATTTTGATACCACACTAGGTAACATCTTCAGTGTTAGAAGGGAGTATGGTTTGCTTTTTGATTAATATATTAGCTTGGCCTGACAGTGTCGGTATTGTTTTCTCCTTAGTAGTTACTTGATTAGTCTGTTTGCTGCTTCATTGACTTGATAATTCCTTAATGAGAGTGTTGGTTACTGCTTGATTGTTTGGTGTTAATCCTGGTGTTGATCCTTGCTTATCTGGGTGTTGATTGCTGGTGAAGAGATGTTCTAGTCTTTTTTGTTTTTATTTTGGCTTTTGTATTATTTAATTTGAATGGTGTGTTAATGCTGTTTATTTCTCTATGCCTATTGATGACTCATTTATCTGAGTCCCAAGCTTCCAGGAAATCCCCTTTGGGTTATTTTTTTGGGGGGGTGAATTTGATGTTGGATGCTCACAGTTTTCAAACTTGTTAGAATTTTCTGTTCAGCATTTCAAAGTGAATGCGTTTACCAAATCTTTGCCTTCCTCTTCCACCCCTCAACATAATATTTGTCCTTCACTGCCACTTAAATCTTAGCAGTGTCATTGCAGCTGTCAGTTGGGTCTTCTCCTACAGAGAGATAGGATCCACTGCCTTTGCCACCAGAGAGAAACCAACTGGGGTAAAATCTGAGGAGTTAGGTCTAACTAATAAAGTCTACAGTATAATAACCTCTGTTGATTGGTGGCCAGGTATGGACCAGTTGCTGCCAAATAAAACCCATGTGGGGAAGAACTAGAGCTACCAGGCTCATTTTCCGTGTAATGTAAACCATTATCTGTGGGGCAACTGACTTCAGTGCTGTGAACCATTTTGTTACTGCTGGAATCAGTAAGATCACAAACCAGTGGACCGTGAAAAGGAAGAAGAAGATGGCAACATCCATCAATGTCAGACTTCAGCAACTACTATAATCTACTGTGGAAAGTCACCAGCACTAACCTATTGCTTCTCTTGTAGTTAAGATGGATGTCCACATGTTCATAACATTGGTCACACTGCATTCTATATAGCAGTGGGCTGATTGTCATAAGCCTACCAACTAGTGCTTGTTGTTTGGAAGGATACTGCCACCAGAGTGCTTTGTATGTTAAAATTATTCCAGGGTAAATCCTGCCCATGCTTTCACATGAATTTATGTTTAATGCAGTACGCATTCCCAAGTTGACCCATCTGGCACTGCTGTCTGAGAGTACTTTTCTTTCATTTGTGGGCTTGTTAAACTAAATGACTTTGATGAGTGGATCAAGTATGAGAGGCCCACTTGATCAATCCCATTAAAAGATACAGTTAAAGGGGAATTGGTTCCTTGTTAACTTGGCAACAATTTGTAAGAATAATCTATTTTGACATCTTTTTATTTGGCTGTCATAAAGCTGAGGCATTGAGGGCATTGCCAAAAGCCCCTGTCTATATTTAAAAAAAAAAAACTCTGGATTTTAAATCATGTTTCTTTGTTGAGTTCTGAATACTGCTGGTTGGCAAGAGAATATGTGAAACGACACCACTGGTTGGTGGTGTGCGAGGAAAAACTATTTAATTAAAAAGTTTTTTAAACAACCTTATGGGAAAAGGTTGTCTCTAAGCAAGTTACTAATTTCTGACAAGGAGCCCATGGATTTCCTCCACGATAACCTATTCACCTGTGCAGGCTATTATTTCACACTGCCTTTATTAACGTAGTCATGTATTTCTGCAAACCTTGACTATTATTTTCCACTGGAAAAAAAACATTCCAAAGCTATGATGGTTCATGAGAACCTTGTGAGTATTTTGTGGGTGTTTCTTCATTTGTTTCTCACCTCTTCTTATGCATCCAGGAATGAGCATAGAATTCCATCTTGGGGTTCTCCAATACTCTTTTGGTCTTCTCAACCTGAGAACCACAGCTTTGATTTTCATAAAAACTCCAGTCTGCAAGGAGAACAGCATATTGGGAGCACTGTTATGTATGCTGCTTTACGCTTGCATATTAGTGAGTAGCTTGTGCGTGTGTGTATGTCGTTGACTCCTTACAACTACCCAGGGAAGTCCCTGCAGTATTCTTGGTAAGATTTCAGAAGTTCTTCCTTCCTAAGGCTGAGATAGAATAACTGATAGGCCTAAAATTGGACTAGAACTCACAGTCTCCTGAATTCTAGCCTGGTGCCTTAACCTCTACACTAAACTGGCTTTCTAGCTTGGTTTAGATTATCATTTCATTGGTACTGTGGCTGGTACACTTGAAGTGGGATGTGTGTCATGCTTATTGCTTCACCAAAAAATAAAATACTGTAATGAAAAAAATATTACTCTTTATGAAAGATAATTCCAACTGTAGCTGAACTGTATTGTCACATATTTAAAACAAAATGTGTTTGAAAGCCATTTGTGATGCTTTTGTCCTACCATCTTCTTGAGTTTTGCAAACTTCTAAAAATAGTTGAAGAGACATACGAAACTCCTTGAGTTGGTGTGCTCTAGATATATTGGACCCAGTCTCCCCTAATTCCCAGTCTCCCCTAATTCCCAGTCAATGGGAGCTGTGGTGGTTACACTGGCAATTGTCTTTTCAAAGCAACTTCCAACTTTCTAGGAGATAATTGTTAGGGATAACATTGTTCACCCTAACTGTTTTAGGTGAAATACTAACTATGATTCATAGTTAGTGTATGCAGCTTTAACTGTAAAATAGCAACTGTGGGTGTGGTTATGAAAACCATATAAAAGTAGCAAGGCTACAGCTTGCTCTCTCTCTCTCTGGCTTTGATGATCCCTGATTACTGCTTGGAAGCAAGACTGCATTGCTCAAACGGGAGAGACAACAAGGACTGATTTATGTGAACTGACAATAGGATATTCTACATGGACTTTGCTAACTGAATATACCTGAATGGACTGACTACATGGTAAATGAATATTGGACTGTTTTTGACTATGCTATAAACTTATACTGGAATAAAATATATTCTTGATAGCACAAGCGTATCTGTTATCTTTACTGTATGTTAATAAACATACAAGCTTAGCTCACTCATTTATCTGTGTGCCTATCTGACTAACGCTGCACATTCTGTTTAGCTTGTCTACCTAACCCTGGTTGGGGAACCCAGGCTTAACAATAATGTTTATTTATTTTCTCACTCATAAAAAATTATGTAGTCACTCATCTCAAAAAGTGACTCTGGATGGTGGTCTAAGGTTAAAAACAACAATTTAACAATCATCATAATGCCTAGGGCCACAAGCAAGATCTAACTGATAAAAATGATATTAACCAATGTTAGCTAGCAGAGCTTGCCTAGCCACCCAGCTTCCATGTCTGTTGTTGTTATTGTTGTTGTTGTTATTAATTATAGGGTTAGAGACCCCTGGGCGAAGGGGCTAATGAGCTTCTCCATACAGAGTGGGAGATTCCAGGGGAGCATGGAGTCTGGGTTGCTTGTCCACTGGATGGTTTTGCAGGGAGGACATCTTGTGAACTCCCTTTAACAACCTCAAGTTGGGGAAAAGAAGTTTTGTTCCAGACTCTTTAGTGATGACAGAAGAGCCCAATCTCACTTTCTTTCTTCCCCTCTCCTTTCTGTCTAACCTAATGTTCACTTTTGAGCACATTTTTGGCAATGGCCTGAAAATCCCAGGACTCCGTTCAAATAGCAGCATGCATAAAAACTAGCTGAGAGGAGGGGGAATCCTCATGGGCAAGCTGCCCTGAAAATGTTTCAGCTACTTGTGGAAGAGGAGTTAAAAATGCAGTCTTGTACCTTTAATCCAAAAGTACTACTAAACCAGAGGGGGGAGAAAAAAATGGTTAACGCTTTCTGTTCCAAATGGCTTGGAAGCTGAGATTTGCCTGGTCTGTTTCTGTTTTCTTGCTTCAAACAGGAGGTAGTTGAGGTGAAGGAAAATGGCAAGGGGGATTACAATTTTAAGAAGCTGTTGGGAGTGCCAGCAGCATTCCAGAAAAGAAAGATGTAGAATGATATTAAGGGAAGTAGTCGATGAGAGCATTAGTGTTACCTGGACCACCTCTCTAATACTGCATTTTTAATAACTTGGATGATGAGCTGGAAGGGATTACTTATCAATCTGCAGCTAGTACAAAATTAAGGCAGGAAATAATCTAGAAAGTAACAAAATCCAGAATGATCTTGATAAGTAAAAGGAGTAAAAGACTGAAAATAACCATGCTATTGTTAACTGAGATAAATGCTAGGGTCTTCCATTAGAAAAAAAGTAAAGATGCAGAAATGAAGAAACAAAGAGTATTTGGTTTGGTAATATTATTTATTTATTGTCTCAGTCTTCATGTGAAAATGCTTGTGGAATTATATCTGGTCACTCAATAAATACAAGTGAAGAATGTGTTATGCCTGCTAAAGCAGCAAGTGCAGTTTTTGGCTTCATCAATAGAATTAGAGTTGCCAAATCAAGGAAAAATAATAGTTTCATTTTGTTTCCATGCTAGTATCTTAAGCAAAAGGGAAGGGAAGGGAAGCAAAGTAACGCAACAGGAATGATCAGAGGATTTCCCCCTAGAATTCTGATATGATATCCTTTTGGCTATTGCTTAGAAATGAATTTCCTAATTTCTAAATAATCTGGCCTAGAAACCAAGAGACTGTGAGTTCTAGTCCTGTCTTAGGTGTGAAAGCCAGCTGTGAGACTTTGGGCCAATCACCAAGAGATGATGAGTTCTAGTCTCACCTTGAGCATAAATGCCAGCTGGATGACTTTGAGCCAGTCACTCTCTCTCAGCCTAACCCATCTCAAAAATGTGTTGTGGGGAAAATAGGAAGAGGAAGGAGTTACTTATAAAGTAATAAAGGCAGGATAAAAATCTAATAAATAAATAATCAAAAAAAATACAAAGATTACAGTCGCTTGTTTTGCTTCAGAAAATAAGATGCTTCTCTTGCAAGTGATTGGATTATATCAGCCCAGTAATTCATATGATTGGTTTCACTGTCAGTCTAACTATTCAGGAACTTGAAAGAGCAATGAATTACAAAAGCATCCATTCATATTAGATATGAAGAAATAATCTGCTAAATCTCCCTTAATTGTTTCATGCTGATTGGATCCTGAATAATGAGAATATGGAAGAAAATACCCTTTTTCATATGTTCAGGAGTAATCATAGAGGGAAGTGGGAGCCATCCTAGGAGATCTGAAAGGAGGCTGCAACTCATTTTTGTGGAATGTAATTATTGTTTTTCATTGATTCACATTCCTGATTGCCCAGAATATCTAATCACACAGAAAACTGTAACCTCATTCAGCCAAATATGGTTACAGTCTCCTTTCAGACTCAGTTTCAACATAAAAAGTTTTGAGAAAGAAATGGGGTACATACACAAAGAGATGGACATACACATCTGAATAACCCATCTGTAACTGAACTATAAAATGTCGGCAAGATGGGTTTTGTGTGTGTGTGTATGTATGTATGTATGTATGTATGTATGTATGTATGTATGTGTGTATATATATATATATATATATATATATATATATATATATATATATATATATATATATATATATATGGCAGCTGAATTTAATGTACTTTGTAAAACAAATATTTCATCAGTGTAAACCAGATTGCCTCTATCCTGATTATAAAGGCATCCATCTTTTAATATCTGAAGTGCTATTTTGAACAGGTTTCCTAAGATGTAGCTTCCAAATTTTTGTGAAGTGAAAAAGTACTCATGAAAAGTATTTTGTGTTTACCTAAAGGGTCTTTGATTTGGAGGCTGATGGTGGCCTGAATTGTGTAATGCATTCTTTTCATTGGAATATTGCAAACTTTATGAATAATTTGATTATCCTGTAATTTAGCAAATGCCCATCCTAGCAGTTTAATATTTTTTTATTGCTCTTTCAAAGAAATGTGTGCATAGGAAGAAGGGTGGTAGAAGAGAGAGTAGTGAGAAAGGTTTAAATTGCTTAGCATTTAAAATTCTATAGGAAGATTTGGGGAACAGAAAGGTCACTAGAGTATAGAGTTTATTACTACTTTCAGTATCTCCAGGCATTTTTCATCAGGAAAACTCATTTTATGTTAACAATGTCTATTTGTATTACGAAACCATGAAAATCATGTACATTGTGCCTTAAAAGTATTGGAAATATAATTTCCTGCTATAATTTTTTTTTTAATTTTGAGGCTTCCTAAATTTGATTTAGGAAGGTCCTGAGATTGTGGTTGGAAGCAGATGCTGTTCTATTTAATTGTGAAACTTGGTTTCTAGAAGTCTGCAGAGATTCTTAGTCATCCAGGTCATGGTTATCCCAATGGTGCTTTTTCAGGAGACAACTGGATTTTCTTGTTTTTCTTGGAAGACGTTTAGCTTCTCATCCAAAAAGCTTCTACAGCTTTGGCAGGATGGTTGGGAATGGAAGGATTTATATTCCTTGCAGACTGTTGGTCATTTGCATCCTATAGAGAGTTGCTGGAGCACTTGGAAGTTTATCTGTGTCTTCAGGGTCACCTGAGTAGTGTTCCTGGTTCTTGTAGTCTGCAATTTCAGTCAGAGCTGAAGAAGCTTCTTGGATGAGAAGCGAAACATCTTCAAAAGAAAAAACAAGCTGCCTTTTGAAAAAGCACCTTTGGGACTGGTTTCTAGAACCACTACAGGGAGATATGGCACTGAATCATATGTGTGCATTTCTAACAGTTATTCTTACTATTGCCTGGTGACTTGTAACACAAAGTGTAGTTGGGCAGTTGCTAATTTAAAGGTGGAACAAAGAGATGAATCACTGCCATTCCTGATCTTAAGTGACCAGAAGTGTTGAAAGAAATTGTGATAGTGGTCCTCAGGGGATTTTTTGGAAATAAAATGCTTATGAACCTCATTCAAAACATGAATACAAGAGGGAGGGGAAATTTAGATTTATTCCTCTTTGTGTTTCAGAAATGCTTCTCAGAACAATGGATCCTTGGGTCTCATGTATTCATAGAATGGCTTAATGACATCAACTTCATCCTGCTCTGAAAAATCAAAAATTGGAAATATTGAATTGACCACTTTAGCATGTGCTCGAAACTGACTAGAACCCACAAATCTCTAGAGTTTACAAAAGAAGGTTAGCCAAAGACCAAACATTGAATGAGTCAGGGAACATTATGAGAGTAACAGAGAAATCCAATGCACTCCAAGTGATAATTCTTAGTGCTAATAGTTTCCAATAGTTTAGATAGTTCTGAATTCTTCATAAAGAACTCAATGATTCCATCTTTTGGGATTCATGCACCTTTGGATGCTTTAGATTACATTATCATGTGATTTAATTAAGATGAAGCAATTTAACAATTCCAGTGAACATTTCTAGATTATCTGGTAATATTGATTTTTTTCCCCAGAAAGAATTTTATAAGTATTTGCCTATTTGTTTGGGTCAGGTTAGAAATGTTAAATCCAGAAAGAATATCCAATTCAGTCAAAGTTCTTTATGCAACAAAATTTCATTTTAATGTATGCCGATTAGTGTACATTTAAAGTGACAACAGAGTTATTCTAAATTCTGCTATGGGATTATACATAGTTTAGTATAATCCCAATATAAGGTTTCTACCATATTGAGAATCATTCATGTACTATTTTTTTGCTTTTCTTTCTTCAATGTGCAGGAACACTAGCATACTACATTAATTAGATTTCCAGTGTCTTGTGTTTGGGGATGACTGGTGAAGGAGTTGATAATGAATATTGAGATCTATAAAATGATTTTATGCTGATATGTTATAAAGTGGCTATTATATAGCTTCCCCCTTCTTTTTCTGAAGGGCAGCCAGACAGATATCATCATGCTGGTACATAAAGAAGAAGGATCTGGCATATATAATTCATGTTCAAGATAGTTTGCTCAATGTATTACTGGTAGGAGGTAGTAGTTCATAGTTGTCTTTGCAAACAGTGGATGAAAGACTAAGTTCCTTAAAGCAATTGGAGGGATTTATAGTTTATAGTAGAAACAGAAAATTAAATACCATTGTGTTTACATCCCCCAAATTGGAGGCAAGGAGGCATTTTTGGCTCATGGGTCTCATTGTAGTTTTAGACATAGAAAAGCAGACTTCACGTTTCTGAGTTCTTTTTTGTTCTCTTACTGGAATTCAGAGAACCATTAACCAAAACCTGGTGCAGAAGAGATAATGATACTATAAAAAAGCATTCTTGTCATTGCAACTTGTAGCTATGAGATTCAGTGTATTAAAATACAAAAGCCAGATCAAGGGTTTTTTTTTTCCTGAAATTCTTGCATACCCTTTATATGAGAAAAACTGGTTACACGCACCAAGGATTATTTGGAAACTCTGTATGCACTTGCCAAGACTCAAACACTGTCTTCAGCACTGCTCTGGTGATGAACCCAGCCGCTTATGGATTGATCAAAATCAGTTTACTGAACTGCAGAGAATAAACAACTGGATTAAAAGATTGCTGGGCCTCAAAGGGCAGCTTCTTAAATGCATGACTGCTGTATTTAAATAAACCAAGGCAACCTTCAGAATCGAGAAGAAGAAGAAGAAGAAGAAGAAGAAGAAGAAGAAGAAGAAGAAG